>CM021697.1:161679971-161787462 GCA_011074415.1 Stictonetta naevosa
CCTTTATTCCTCCATGGACAGAAAAGGACAGAATTCTAATCCATTAACTCGGACTTTACCTACTCTCTTTTGAGCAATAACTCTACAATTTGTAGCATTTTCTTTTAATCTCACAATGGTATATTTACTATCTTAGTTCATAGGTTAACAGCACAATGAGTCCCAAAGGAAGAGAAGGGAGACCTATTGTTACTCAGATGCAGAAGATCTTCTCACAGCAACATCTATCACTATCTTTCTAAAAGGAAACTAAAAGAAGAGTGGACAAATGATACAAACTCAGGATGCTAATGTCAGTGGGAGAGAAAGTGAATATGAGACTGTGGCCCAGTCAGTGCTCTGAGTACAAAAAATCAGTCTAAGGTAGGGCCTTTCTACCTCCCAACCGCCTTAACTTTGATTAACCTTGCAGTGTTTCAGCACGGGGTCATGCTATCCAGTTGACACTTTTCCTTTGAGATGTCAGTCACATTTCAATAACTTTCCAGTGTGGGCTTGTAAGTTCTGTCTCTTCATTGACTTTGAATGAGACAGGTTGCTTATGAATGCAGCTTGGAGTGTCACTCAGATATACTTGCATTGTGTTATCTTTGATTGACATGCCTGGAATGGTGGAAAAATTCCTCTAACTGCCCCTGTTTTGACAGTGAGGACCCTCCATTATTTTTTTTTTATTATTATTATTATTATTATTTTTTAATTCTTGAGACTCTTGTCCTTCTGAAGGTAATAAAATTTAGTATTTTCTCTTTTATTATTTTATTCTTTTGTATTAACAAGCACAGAGAAGTCTTGTCCTGCAGATGTAGCAACTTAGCACAGGTTTTCACAGCATGGAAAGTGTAAGCTTTACTAATGGAAGATAATACTTTAATGATAACAGAGAAAGTACAGGTTCAAAAAAGGACATAAAAAAAAAAAAAACCCTTTGGGTTCTAGGTAGATAGTTTTATTTTATGTCTGTCTTGTGTAATTCGTAAGGGTTAGGTCCAAAGCTCTTTAAAAAGGGACAGAAAGAAGGGAAAAAAAAATCTAGTTTTCTAGTATTTATTATTAGCAACATAGACTGTAGCTACTTTTGTGGAAGTTTCACTGTGTAGTAGAATGCTGTGTCCCAGAACAGTGATTGTTCCAAGGCTGTGTTATTCAATAAGCTGATTTATAACATATGACTCCAGTTATAATCGAAGAGTTGCTCCATTTATTTTAAACAAAATAAATATTTATCTGCTGTATCCATTTGAGTTTTATAATCTTATTTTCAGGAGTGCTCACGTAACAGACTTACCCCACTTCCAGTGCTAACAGAAAATTCAGTGTCTATGGTGGAGGACAGGAAAAATATATTATAAAATAGTTCATATTTGTTTCATGGTATTTCATAAATCTGGTTCCTAGGCAGTGAAGGAAAATGAATAAGAAGCTGTTTTTTTTGTTGTTGTTGTTTTTGTTTTTGTTTTGTTTTGTTTTGTGTGTTTTTTTTTAAGCTACTACTATAGCTTTCTTGCTCAGCTGAATGGAAAGCAGTATAAAAATAATAATAATAATAATAATACAATATAATAATACAATACAATACAATTGTATTGTATTGTATTATTATATTGTATTGTACAAAAAAAATAAAAAAAAATAAAAAAGTATATGTACAAAAAAAATAATACAATACAATAATACAATACAATAAAACAATAACAAACAGAAACTTCTTTAATAAGCATAATCTGTAGTCAGTGAAAGGCAAAGACATCATTAAATTCACAACAGAACTTATTTTTCTACTGTAAACCATAGAGGAAGCAGTCATGCTGAGATGCAAATAAAGAACCAAGGCTGTATCCTGAGCATTGCTGTGCCAAACTTCTGCATGTGTGTCCATCTGTGAGGCTGAATCCTGAAACTTGGTTAGATCTTTGCCCATTCAGTGCAAAGGGAAAGTACTCTGGGGTGGAATCCACAAAATTTACTGTGATGAGGAGAGATCTACTTAAGTAAGCTAACAGCAGTGAAAAGGGGATTGGTACATGTTGTCTATCATCATATAAAGTTATATCAGCAGAAATAAAAAACAAAAACAACAAAACAAAAAATATCATAGCTCACAGACTCATGGCTACAGCACTTGGCAATGGGAGTTGGAATACTCTTGAAAGGCAATTGAACTTAATCCTCTCAAAAGTTACATGAGTGCTTGAACTACTGGATGAGTGGGACCAGTGGTTCTTCCAGAAGACAGGATTTTTTTAAGTGGTACTTACAGTGGTACTTTGTAGAAACCTCAATTTGCTACAGGTGCACAAGAGTGACTATAAGATCAAGCCCTTAGAAAAAGGAGGCAGAAGAACATCTAACTTATTGATCCTGATGTGGCTTAAATCTGCCCTAGGTATGAAAATCTTCATCTCTGTTGAAACTTAGACTCTTCCTTATGTGTGCAGAAGCAGGACCTTAGATGTGTGAAAATCTTTACTTTAGAAAATGTGGAGAGTATGACCTTGGCATTGCCAGATGCCCGTCCAGCTCTCTCATTCCCCCTCCTCAACAGGTCAGGGGAGAAAATAAAATGAAAAATATTGTGGGTGGAGATAAAGCTAGCAAGATCACTTACCAATCATTTTCAAGGCCAAAAAAGACTCAACTTAGAGAAAATTAATTTACTGTCAATTAAAATAAAGTTGGATGGTGAAAAACAAAAACAAATTAAAACACAAGCTTTCTCCCATGCCCAAACAGTGCAGGAGGAGATGGGGAACAGGGGCTTGGGGTTGTGTAGAGTACCTCCTCCTCTTCCACTTCCTTCTCCTTTTTCACTTCCTCCTCCTCCTCCTCCTCCTCATCCTTTCTACGTTCATCCTCTTCTACGTTTTTCCTTCTTTTCATAACTTTGGGTTTTGCAGTGCTGTGTTTTTTTGTTTGTTTGTTTGTTTTTTGTTGTGTTTTTTTTCCCTCTCTCCTCTTGTCTGGTGTTTTGCCCTTTCTTAAAAATGTTTTCACCAAGGTGCTATCTGCTGGGCCCAGCTGTGTCCTGTCATGGGGCCACTAGAGCCAGCAGGAATCACCAGCTGTGTCTGTCACAGAGCAGCCCTAGCCTCCTCCTCACAGAGGAGCCCTGGAGTCCCCCACTGCTAAAAGATGGGTGCCTAAACTCAATACACCAGGATGTGACACCTGAGAAATTTAGCTAGATTCACAGATACTGTAGCAACAGAATTTTCAGTATTGACATTTTAGTTAGCCATGAAAAAATCATCTGTGTTCCATCTTCATATCAGGAGAATCCCAGGTTGAATTTGTAAGAAATAAGGAAACATTTTTTTTTAGTTAACTTGCCTTTAATTTACTATAAGATGTCAGACTAATCATTTAACAATTCTATTCAGTAGTTCTTCCCTTTCTCTCTATATTTTCTCTAATACCAATCACCAGAAGTGTCTGTAGTAGCTTTAAGAACTTTGGCAGAACAAGTCAGTTCAAATCTGTGCAAAAACTAGTACTTCAATTGGAAACTATACCTTCTTCTTCTAATGCACATTGCAAGCAGATGTTAGATTTTATTATGTGGCACACAATACCAATACAAAGTTTAGTATGCTTTTTCTGTTTCTAGCTTATACACAAAGAAAATGAAAGCTGATCTATGAAAATCTAACGAGTACATGTATACATTAGTCCATTGGCTGTGAAAAAAAGATAGATGCATTTCTAAAAAACTAGATGCCTTTGCTAGTAACAATTTTTATGATAGTAGTAATTTTAATTATTATGAAATATTTTTATTTATTTCATTTCCATTAGTAGTTACACATATTTCTTAGTATTCTGATACCTCTTCAAATGATTTTGAGAGTATTAGCATGTTTTCCTCAAAGGCAGAGGTTTCTAATACCTTGTAAGTAGTTTCTTTTTATTCATGTATTTGTATATAACATATTGCATATAACACTAGTGCAAAAGATGTGTATATGTGTATATAGATATATATGTGTATGATATATATAGTATAATATGTATAATATCATTATTCTGTCAGTGGCAACATAATGGCCACCCTAGTGATAGGAGCTAATATGCTCAAGAAGAGACCCTTTCAAAACATCCTGTAACTCCATGTGATACTGACTTCATTCTTCATTCACCTGTCTTGAAATCTAGCAGAGCCGAAAGAAAAAAAAAAAAAATCGTATTTCCCAATGGACAGTCATGAGCAAAAAGACAGAAAGCTGTGACATGACTTGAGATATCACACTGGGGGGTCATTGTCTAACTGCAGAGCTCTGTATATTATCACAATAAATGGCTGTGGAAAGTCTTTTAGTTATCTAAAAGAGGTGTTCAGAACCAATTTTCTGAGGTATGAGTCTAATGTGTGCTTTAATATTAGATGTCTACTGAACTATTTCTCCTCATCTCAGTCACTGTATTTTTATGCAGTTACTGGAGAGGTTTAAGGTGGGTAGAATTAAGCAGGCAGGATCTCTCTTTGGTTCTGTGAAGGTGTGTAACTTCTCTTCATTGCTTAGCTAAGTTGTTCATAAAAGCAATATAATTTAGAAAGTTTGCTTTGCCAAATACTCATGATATAGGTATAAATAAGTTATTAAGTTAGACAGGCTGAGTGCTAAGGGTATATGGTTACATTTACCTAGTGCAGTCAAATATGCAGTGAATACTAAGCAGGGAAAAAAACTAAAGGAGGGACTAGATTTCTGTATTCATTTTTGAGTGGGAATAAAAATTTGCACTTTTTGTTAGTCAAAATTTGCTAGGACACCGACCTTTTAGGATTATACAATTTCACCAGAAGATTTAGTGAATTTCAGGGTGAATGGAAGAAAGACATTAGAAAGTAGCCAGTACCTTTTGTTCTTTGCAGCTCTCTACTTTCTACCATAAATACTAGATGACTGTGTTTCAGCCATCCATACTGGGAGATCTTCTTCATAATCTGACAGACTTGGTGTCATTAGGAAGTCTTCCCTAATATTTTGCCAGCAGGGCTCTACTGAAGCTTTTAGGGTAGTGCTATAGCTGTGGAACTGTTGAAGCATGCAACAGTGGCAGTGGTATGTCTTTCTGGGATAATGACAACAAACACTTCCTGATGACTTTGGAAATGAGTGGATAGCAATAATTGTTTTATTTAGTTTTAGTTATTCTACATGATTGTATTCAAGTGCTCTTTGACCACCAGATATTATCTCTGAGTTGGTGGCTCCAGAACACTCACCTACTTTCTCAAAGACTGCTTGTTTGTCCTTCTCTTCTGAATACAGCCATGCTGCAGTGGTGAAATAGTAGTGTTACTATTAAGTTTAGATTATCTTAGTTTAATTCCACTTTGCTTCACTGTATAGGGTATACACATCATACATGAATGTCTCCCTGAAAAAGTAGGAAACACTCATCATTTTGATTCCCATCAAGCAAAATGGGTTCAGTCCAATTTGCCCCAGTTCAGATTATGTGCCCTACCCTGCTAGATGGAGCAGCAACAACTATCTGAGTGCAGTGCCAGATTTATTAGGTGTGATTCAGAAGTGTTGATTATCAAAACCCTATCAAGCCCCCTTTATATATTTAGACGGAGTAGAGAAGGAGGCATGCATTTCTGAGAAGGCAGAAGAATGGATTTAATGCTCAGATTAGACATATGACCGAGCTTCACAAGCTTTATGGTTGCTTCACATTCTCTGCACTGCAGCAGCTGACTGTGTGAGTACTCCTAGACAGTGGCAATTAAAGTGTAATTAGACGTGATCCATTGACGTAGCTCAGCTCATGTGTGTTATGTCTCTGTATCAAGGTCATTTGAGTATGTGTCTAAGACAACTTAGATAAGCAAAAAGTAGTGATTTGAAACAGAAGGATGGGCTATTTACATTAGATGTTTAGAAAAACTTTTCAGTGGCAAAGATAGTTAAACATCAGAACTGTTTTGTGATACTGCTGTCACTGCACATCTGGAAGACATGAGCAGATAGGAAGAATTGCTTTCTTATGGGTGGTGGCAACATCCAGTGCTAAAATTAAAAAAAAATAAAAAATAAAAAAAAATGGCCCTAAGCACCATTTAGCAGCAGTTTTATCAGAAGTCTGTGTTTGAGGAGGGTACCTAGTTACCTAGTTTTGGTTTCTCAAATCCTGCTGTTCATTTGAACAGAATATTTAGTCCACAGTTTTTGTTTATGATCTTTTTTTTCCTTTAAATCTCTCTGATTATATTTATATTTCTATCATATATACACATAGCTCCTTCTGAGTTCTATTTGTTACTTAGACTTTTCCTATGCAAATTCTGAGCTAGGCTAGATTTGCTAAAATTGTGGTTGCATGAAGAACAATGAAGACAAGATATGTCTTCATATATTCTTCAAGCGTAATAAAATTATTTGCCTTCAATGTTTAAAAAATGTAGGAGAAAGTATATTTTCAGTATTAAAAGCTGCATCTGTCATTCCTGTATCTTTATGCACATGCGCCTCTGGAGAAAATAGCTGTGAGGAAGCTATTCACTTCCACTTCCTTGTGGAAGTCCCAGTTCTGGGTGGAGTGTCATTGCCACAGTCACTCCTTGCATGATTCTAACCATGAATGTACTTTGTAGCAAATAGTCTTAATTTCAACAGCATGTGCTTTTTATTAATGTTACTTCATTGTATATTTTCACTTTAATTTCATTTGAGCTTTATTTTCCTACAGAAAATTTCTATAGAAGCTAGAAAATAAATTAAAAAGAATCGCTGACACACTAGGAGACACACAGCTCAATAACTCATTAAGGTTTAGAGATGCTTATTACATATATTCTCAATTTTCATTCACAACATGCAAGGTGCAAACTCTCCATCTCTCTTTTGACTGTGCACTGTTGGTAAAATGGATTACATTTTTTCCTTGCACAGGATATATTGTCTATTAAGATCCATGAAAATAAACACAATAAAAAATCTAATGAAATGTTATAGTATAGAATAAGTAGTTGCTTTTTAGGTCTTACTGCTTTTAGCTGCATTAATTGTACAAGTTACAGAGTTTAATATTTTTGGAGGAAAAAAAATAGCAATTTGTTTGAATTATTCATGATTTGAAAATGGCCTGTATGACAGCTATTTTCATAATTCATTTTTACTGCAAGTTTAACACATACCAAAACTCCCACTGAATTGAGAAATTACAATAGTTATGATTTTAGCTGAAGTATTTGCCTGCTTTCTTTTAAAGAAAAATCTTCCTTATTGTTAATATACGACACAATACCATGTTTGGGAAAATACAGACCTATGAAATCATGTAATGTTTTCCTTCAATTCAGTAGGCTATAACAATTTGTCCTTTTTAGCATGAACTAGATAGCTCTTAAAAGATTTTTAATCTCTCTTTCTTTCCAGTGCAGGAAAAACCTAGACCCCACAAAAATGACTCTTTCACAACAGACGATGTGGAAACCAACAACAAAAGGAACAGTATTAAGCCTGGGGTACTATTCTGATTATGGTCTGCAGGAGGGGAGAATCAGAAAACAAAGCTATCCTCTCACTATTGTCTTTATTCTCCCTCCTACGACCACATGGAAATCAATTGATAAAGGGTCTTGTACACCTTGGATGCAAAAAGAGAGTAAGAATTGAGGAGCAGGATTTTTGTCTTCAGGGCCTCAAGTTGCCTATGTATTCAGATTAGCATGGTTCATGTTTCTCACAGTCTGAATCCTAATACAGTTAGCAGCTGGAACCCTAATATCCTCCTTGGAAGATATTAAGCTAGATCCATATTTATTCAGCACCTTTTCAGGAATCAAATTTATGCAATCAAAAAGGATAATTTACTTGCAGCTTGCTGATCCTCTATTACAGCAGCAATGAGTACAGCCAAATTAATAATTTCTTGATATATGCCAGGTTATATTGCTCTTTCCTGAACAAATAAACTAATTTAAATATGTTGCTTGTACTACACTTGGTGGCTGACCCTAGTAAATTGTGGTGACATCCAGAAAATTATTCATTAGGAAAAGGTATTTAGAATAAATGAGCTGTAGATTGAATGAGCAAATGTGCTATAAATCTCAGTTTTTATGTGTTTGATTTAATTTACAGTCCCGGTTCTGGTCCATCTTCATCTGGATATTGCTTTATTCTTAAAAGGATTTAGAACAAAATGCACATCCACCTAGCATGGTATTTTGAATATGCTCTTACCTTTGACAGACCCTCAGATTTAAGGAAGCAATAAAAGTATGTTTGCCCTAATAAAATGATTTATTTATTTTTTTAACAGAAGAAAACCATCAATTCCTAATGAAAAACTGCTAAACATAAAAAAAAAGGAAAAAAGAAAAAGAAATTCACGTGCCATATGGCAATTATGCCAAAAGACTGAATTTATTACCAAATAAAACTGTTGGCTTGTGCATTTCACAGTTTTCTCCATTCACAGCCAGTGTGTTTTTAGAGGTTTTCTGAAGGGTTAGTTGCCCAGCCTTCTGCAAAAACAACAGTTTGTCCTTATTGCAGTAGGTGTTAGAAAATCAAATCCAACTGGAGCACCGAATGAAATTACAGACTGGTTTTGTCCCAGCTGCATGACACATGCCAAGAACTGTTTTTTTTTCAGTGCAGACATTTAAACAAATGAATACAAAATTATATTTGTTCTCTTACTGAATGAATTGTCCTTATTGTGTTTTTCATATTTCTATGTGCTATTTAATATTTCAGTAAAGACACTTTTCACTTTCACCTCAGTGAAAATGCTTTTGCACATCACTTTTTCTTTTAATAATCCCTTAAAGAACAAAATAACAGCCAATGTAAAGCTCAATTTGATTTTCCAAATCAAATCAAGTAAACTTTGATAACAAATAGATATTTCTGTTTAATAGACTTATTGCACTAGAGCTAGTCTGATAATAGCCATAATGACTTACAATAGCTTCAGATGTGACCTGTTTAATTGTTGCTGTTTTGCTGTTGTTTTGTCAAATGTCATTATTTAAAAATAAATAAATAAAATGTGGGATTCTGGAGTGGTTCACTCAATAGCAGTACAGAAAATTCCTGTGCAATTTCTTCTAATGCACCCAGGTCTCAGAGAGCCTTCTAATGAATACTCACATCTCAATATGATTTTTAATGTTTAAAAATATGTTTATTATCTTAATTTTATTTTTGCCATCAATTTATTATCTACAATTTTAATTAGGTCATATCATGGAAAGTATTTTCCTTCTTCTTCCCCATCTCACCTCTTGCAGCTATTCATCTATGAAAGTGGACATTTGCATTATCACCTCTGATCAGATTTCTTCTCTGTGAGTCTTTGATGCAGTTAGCATGCATTTAGGCAACACTCGTACAGACCTTTTAACGTAGCTTGCATCCAAATTATAAAATGACTTTTTTTTTTTTTTTTTTTTTTGGTTCAAGCACCCACTAAATGAACTTTCTCAGTGTGTTCAGCAGTGCTTACTAAATTCAAATTATATTGCCAAAAAGAGGGTGAAGGGATAAATTTGAAGACGTGTGATCCCCTCACTTCCACTTGGTCACGCAGTGTGACTCTCACAATTAAGTTGGCAGAGATCCTTGAGATTTGAAAGGGAATCCTTTAGCAAGGACAATGGCGTTTTTATTTGGCAGCAAGAAAAGATGCAAGGGAATACAATCAAGCTCCATACTCTTGCACTGAATGGCTTAATTCAGCTATGCTCGTTCACCAGTATTTCAGTCCTGTTGCTCTGATTGGCATGGAAGGGAATACAGGAAAATTAAACCACAGAAGCTCTCTTCACACGGACAACTTACTTATCTATAACCTGTCAAATTCACCAACAGCTAACATCAGTATATTAAACTGTTTCTGAACATATTCATACAGCTTGTTTGACAGATCGGTTCTGTGTACGGAACTAATCTTCGAATCTCTTCCCTTTCTCTTGGCCTCTCCTGATTTGCCTTCTTTGGCATCTAATGTCAAGGAAATAGTATAATGTGAATTTGTGAACAATATTTTCAGTAAGTTCATGCTGATATAGAATTTCCCTGAGAGGCAACATTAATAATGGGTTGGCACAACACATTTGCTGGAGTGGATTTGATGCCTTGATTGAGTTTCCGTGGTGCGTTTGTTGTTGCTTTGGGGAACGTGCGGATATTGGGTTCAACAGACCATAGAATTTTGAATTAACCTCTCTTTTTCTCTTCATGAATATAATACCTTCACAATCTGTTCTTGCTTGGCCTTTTATTTAAGGGAAAGAACAGAAGCTTTAATTTTTTTATTTTTTTATTAAAAAAAGCACCATTTTTGAGTTTATTGTGAGGAAAAATAAATATACATAAGAAAATATTGACTCATAAGAATCTCTTAGGCTACTTTCCCTCAAGAGCATCCTACACTGATTCACTATAAAATATTCAGTTCAGCCCTGAAGTGTAAAAGACGAAAACCATTAACACTAAGTTCAGAAATGGCAGCTCCAGTTACACACTTTGTTTTGGAGAAGCCTGTGATGAATTTGAGAGACTCCTGGATGATTTTCAAGAGTCCTGTTAAACCCTGTGAGCAGTCTCATTTTAGGTAAATATCTCTTTTTCTTGGAGTTGTAATTGAATAATGGAATTTTACAAGAAAAAATGCAGGGCGGGGGAGGGGGGGGAAGGAAAAATATATATATATATATATATTATTATTTATTCCATGCTGTTATGTTCAAATAATCCTCTGTTTGCTTTTTTCGTTAACTAGAAATTTACTATGAGGTTCTTAAAACCCGAGAGGAACAATCTGATATTTACTTTATTTCGAAATCCAAAGAAGATTTTTGTGTGTGTGAGCTACACATTCAAATAGTGGAGAGGATAGTGGGTAACAGAAAACAACAATTAGAGACTATATCTGTATTGCAAGTTGAAAAATGTGCTCAGGGTTAACTTAAGGGAAAGCTGATATAAAAATACTAATATGGTGATGTGTAAACTGAGGTATAGAGTGAACTTGAAATCTGTGTTATTTTAAAATGACATACCTGCCAAAGTATGTAACCTTCCTTACATACTCCTACTCCTACTCCTTAGGTTGTTGCATTACAAAGAATGTAAAGCATGCTCTATCTTCAATATTTCACCATATGTTTACTCTTTAAGACCTGTTCGTTTATCAAGAAACATATTTGTTATTTTAATTCACTAGGTGTCTACTTCAGACCAATCTCATATTATTTTGGTTGTTCATCTCACAACCATATGTTTATATCTAAGCTTTTAATTCAAAACAATAATCAAAAGTAGTCTGGAAAAATATGATTACTAAAGGTTTTGGTTTTATTTTAGAGGAAACATGAT
This sequence comes from Stictonetta naevosa, assembly GCA_011074415.1. Taxonomy (NCBI): domain Eukaryota; kingdom Metazoa; phylum Chordata; class Aves; order Anseriformes; family Anatidae; genus Stictonetta; species Stictonetta naevosa. Next base: position 161,691,314 of record CM021697.1, read on the forward strand.
ATGAACTGTTTTTTCAAGTGTACTAATTTTACCTTATCTTAACAGCAATCCATTGATATATTCCTGAATGTTCTTTCTAACTAAGTGCCAGCCATGACTACAAAAATGAATAAAGCTATTGTATACTTTAGCAATTTGTTTCCTGAGATCCTTGCTCAAAGTTATGTAGGTTTCAGAAAGCAAGTTAAATTTGAGAAAGTTAAATTAACCCTAGGGAAAGTCTGTCTGTATTTCAGACTTGCAGTAAATAATTTAAGTGGAAAAATAATTTATGTGGAATTTATTTGCTTTAGGAATTAGCTCAACAGATACTGACCATCCTTAATTCTTAAGATAAGAGTGTTTAAGGTTTTAAATGTTTTCATTTCCTGACAGACACACCGAGAAGTGGGAATTTCTTCCCTTTGATTATAATTCATTACAGCAAGAAAAAAAAAAAAAAAAAAAAAAAAGCTTTTCATAAGTTATTGTATGGATATTTTTATTTTTATTTTTCAAATTTTCTTGTTCTCACTATTTTAGCTCCACCCCCACATTTGCTAACAGCAAGAAACACAAACTTTAAGTGCATAAAGCACAGTGTGAAGCTTGAAGGCCTGAAGGAGTAGGGGGCACTGTTGTTTTATTGTCAACTGACTTAACATTATGATAGAAACACAAAACGGTAAAATCATATAATAGTTTGGGTTGGAAGGAACCTTAAAGATCATCTAGTTCCAAAATCCCATGCCATAGGCAGGGACACCTTCCACTAGACCAGTTCACTCAAAGTCCCATTCAACTGGCCTTGATGGGATTGGGCATTCACAACTTCTCTTGGCAACCTGTTCCAGTGCCTCATGACTGTCATGTTGAAGAATTTTTAATACCTAAGCTAAATCTACCCTCTTCTAGTTTAAAGCCATTTCACCTTGTCCTATCAGTACACTCCCTGAAAAAGAGTCCCTCTCCAGCTTTCTTGCAGTCCCCCTGTAGGTACTGGGGGGTACTGGCTGTTATAAGGTCTCCCCAGAGCATGCTCTTCTCTAGACTGAACATCCCCATCTCTCAGCTTTTCTTCCCTAGGAGAGGTACTCCAACCCTCTGATCATCTTTGTGGCCCTCCTCTGGACTGGTTCTAATAGGTCCTTGTGCTGGTGGCCCAAAGCTGAATGCAGTGCTCCAGGTGGGATCTCACGAGAGCAAAGTAGAGAGGGAGAATCACCTCCCTCCTGCTGGACACACTTCTTTTGATGCAGCCCAAGATACGGCTGGCTTTCTGGGCTGCAAATGCACATTGCTGGCTTTTTTTGAGGTTTTCATCCACCAGCACCTCCAAGTCCTTTTCCTCAGGGCTCCATCCTCCACCCAGCATGTATTTGTGCTTGGGATTCCCCAGCCCAGGTACAGGACCTTGTACTTGGGCCTGTCAGATGTCAGCTTATGAGATGAACAACCAGGCATTCCTGCTCTTTTTGCTCTTGCCTTTGCTTCTCCCATCTCCACAGATAAGAGTCAAAAATGGTTAATAAATGACTAGTGCCCCTTGCTCTAAGTTGGGTACAGAGAACTGAGAATCCCAGTAGTGCTGTAAAGTGAAATGAAGCATTTCTTCAAAACCGTTCTTCCCACTATTTTTATCTCTGCTGGGCTCAACTGTAAAAGTGACAGAGGGAAATTTTAGCAGAAGTTGTCATGATGTTGCCAAGCCCACACAACTGTACTTGATTTGGAAATACAGCTTCATTCATGACATGAAATGTGGGCAGTTTTGGTATCAAATCGGTCTGCTTTTTACACAGAAATAAAAAGCACTTAGCTTGTTACCATATGGAACAAAAGTAATTACTAAGGATGAAAGGCAAAACAAGACAATTAACATGCTTGTTGTTTGTCAAGAAGCAACCTTCTATATCTCAGAATGCTGTAATTCAGGTCTCATGATGAGGGTTTGTGGGAATGCACCAGAAGTAGTGATTTGAAAGATTTATTCACTTATTGCAGTGACAAATGCAATGGAAACCTGTTCAGAGATTTGCTTTATACTCAATTGCTTCTTGTAACTGATTCATTTATCAGATATTTGACTAGGAGGAACTCAGTGTAACATTATATTGATGTAAATCAGTGCAGAAGTAAATATGTTGAATTTCATGGGCTTGCCTGTACAGCAGAACTGATTATCTCTGTATCTTAAATATCAGGCATTTTCTTTGATAGGGTTTGCCACCTGTTGAATTTGATCTTTTTGAAGTTGTCTTTCTTATGAAATGGTAATTTCTAAATAAAGGTATTATTAATTATTAATTTATACATAAATATAAGGAAATTGTGTACATATGAAAACACTGTAACACAGGAAATTGCTCATGATTTCCTGTCTTCTCTCATTTGATTTGGGTCAAGGTTACAAGAGGAGTTATCATTTTTCTGTGTCCGAACATTAAAAAATGAGTATGTTTTAGAGCATATTTTCATGTTCTGTGATCTAGCTTCAGTAAGACCAGTTCTTCTATACAACATAACTCCAGTTTACAGGCACATTCTTCCTTCACCTGTTTTCTTCTTCAGAGAAGCTTCAGTTCCTAAAACTGTAAAGAAAATGGTTTCAAAAAAAGTCCCATAAGAAGAGTCTGTAACTGGCCAAACAGAGAGAATAGGTTAGCAGTCTGCAGTCCCCATGGTCCATATTAGGTACTTTAATTTAGCCAACTATGCAACTCTATGAACATTAGGCTCCCTGTTAAATCCTTAGCCACCACAGGGGCTCCAATCTTGAGTGAAAAATTCCTTAATGTGACATGAAATTCTCTTGTATCTGAGTTGCAGTCTATCCATTTCCCCACACTCAGGAAATACCCTGGCATTTTCTTCACCTTCCCTGATATGTTGAATCCTCTTCATGGCTTGATGAACTGGATAGGGAATTTAGGGAGAATGAGAAATATGGAATCCAGTGTATGTCCTAATCTATTTCAGTAGTCTCCATTCATGGGATTTATGGTTATTATTTTTCTGAATAATCTCTTCTAATTTGGGGGTCATGACTACACAAGCAATATGTAAAGACATGACTAGGCTATTTTAGTCTAATTTTGTTTTCTTGCCACAATATTTTTATTAAAAGTAATGTTTACACAATATTCTCCAGTGAATGCTTCATGTATATAGAAATAAGAAGATGGAAAATTACAGGACAAAAAAATGGTTATATATGTACATACCTACTTATTACTTATACGGTTATTATAATACAGGAGTTACGATGAGAAAGTAAAGCCAGAGAGTTTAGGATACACACACACAAACACACACACACACACACACAAAAGAGTTGACCTGGGTGGTGTAAGTGCTGACTTACTAGTTGCCAACAGTAAGTGCCAACTACATTACATTTTTTGATTGACCCACATGACATAGCAGCAACTTGTCCAAGAGGGCTGTGTTTTTGTTTTGTACTGAAAAGACAGGAGGCTTAATTAAGATTTGTGTGATGACTTTAACTGAATTTTTCTTCATTTAGTCAAAGCCTTTAAATTTCTTAATAGTGCTGTTTATAGTATGCTAATTTGAGTTAATTTTACTACACCAGATGATACACTGATTTAGAAATACATGTAATAGTCCAATCATGAATGGAGAGAGACCTCTTCTTGGTTTATTCTTGTAGGCACATATTGTCTGCTCTGACCTGCATTTCATGTAATAAATCATTTTTAATGCTGGCACAGGTGTTCTTTTGAATTTAAGTATGCTTTCCCTACATATTGTCTGGTATATTTTTTTTTCTGATGTATGGCTCATTATCACATCATTCTGTGTGCAAGTATTTTTATAGCATCAGCTTTTGTAGCTGTTTCTAGTTCCATAGTTGAATTTCCTATACTCATTTCTGAGTTTTATATTCAAACTGTATGCATGAGCTTTAAAATACCATATTCAAATCACTCTTTCAATTTTTCAGTGAAATTTGAATGTCTGAACCTGATTTATTCTCCAGCCCAAAAACAAATGATCTGATCAAGTAATAGTTGAGAAAAATAGCAAAGAATTACAGAGTTCCCTGTAATTTCAGATCTAGATAGCTACCTAGGGCATTACAATGGTGAGGGTTTGACTCTGCAGAAATTATTTATAGTAGTTTTTAAACATACAGGTATGTTTTTTAGATTTTCTTTAAAAAGTGTTTTCTGTGCTTTCTTTTTTTTTTTTTCTCCTCTAAATAGAAATGAAAACAAATCACACACAAACACACACACACACACACACAAAAAAAAAAAAAAAAGTAACTCTAATTAAGTCATCACTGACAGATATTTGTTTCTTAAAGTCTGTGGGAACTCCAAAGGTCACTTAGCAGTCTATTCCAGTGTTTCAGTATCCTTCCTTAGTTCTAGAAAGACTTTCAGCATCTTTCTACAATTTAATTTCATTGCTTCATCATGGCCAAGACATTCCTCTTTAGAGCTACCTTTTATACATTAAAATATTTATATCATCTTTATCTTCAGCTTCCTCTTGTTTAGATTTAGGAATCTCAGGTTGTTCAACCTCAGATCTTTCCTTGTTGGTCAGATTCCTGGTAGTTCTCCCTTGGACTTTATTGTAGTCCATTTTTTGTTTGTATCTCTTGTCAGCCCAAAATAGGACAGAAGCAATCCATCTCACGTATTACCAAAACTAGAGCAAAGCAGAAGTTTTATCTTGTATATCCTGCAGGTAGTTTTAAGGTAAAATTTTTAATATCCAGGATGGTTTCTTTTCAGATTGGATCTTTTCAGAACTCCAGATTGGATCTTTTCAGATCTCCAGATCCTTCCTTGAAAAGCCTCTACTTAACTGCACAGATTTTTTCCTTTTAGAATTTGCATTTTACCTACTTTCCAACACACTGGCAGGCCCAGATATATGCCTTCTTTAAATGCAGTATGCAGTATTATTCTTGATTGCTCTCTCTCTACAAAGTTATCTAATGCATTTTGTACACTACATTAGCTACTTAAGCAATTTTTCTTCTTCTCTTCTTAGTATGCTTGAGAATTTTCTGTGAGGCAAGAACCTTGAGGCCGTGTAAGTGGATGTAAACAGATTGCAACTCATCTATCCACAAGGTCTATTACCATTTTGGGGAAAGAAATATTTCAGTTGACATGATTTGTACGTAGAGAATTGACTAATTCTTAACTAATTGATTTTGCCTGTTTCTTAGCTTCATTTCATTATTTCCAAGAACTTATAATGTACACTGTTCATTTGTTCCAGAATTTTTGTGAGACTTAATAGCTGTCAGTTTTATTACTCCTAAACTCATGCTTTCTTTTTTGTTAAAGATATTGTTTTTATTTTTCCATTTTATTGATATCTTGTGTTCCTCACAGAGTACTTTTCTAATTGTAACATAGTTTTGAGATGGCTTGAAATACTCTAGGAGGAAGTTCATCAGGCACATCTGTTCTGAAAAATAATTTACTTAAGTACTCTCCAACCTTTTCTGTCTGTATTTTGAATTGAAATAATTCCTTTGTTTTTGTGTGTGTGTGTTAATTATGCTAGTCAACCCCTCATTGTTGACCTTTTAAATTAGAACTAATGAAAAAAAGGCATTAAACACTTCCATCTTCATAGTGTCATCTGTCAGTAACTTTTCTCTGTTGGACAACAGAACACCACTTTCCTTTGTCATTCACTTAGTTTGAATAGATTCAATTTGATCAGTGCAGGATGGGAATTTTTGTAATTATGTTTTATCCTCCCAGTAGGTCAGTTTACATTTCCATTGAAGAGAACTTTCTATTGACCTTACTGTGTTCATGTATGTTCCAAATTCAAATTACTGGTATTCCTGAAATGTTTTATACAACTAAACATGTATATTATATTTTAAAAAAGACATTCAAGCCAAAGCTAGGAAAAGTTGAAGTCCAGAAGCTTGACAGTTTTGTTTGTCTTGTGACACATTCTTCACATTATTATTCACCCAAAAGTGAACACTTCAGCAACTGGAAATTACTTTGGCATGATCAGTCAGATGATTTGATGCTGTCAACATTCTGATTCTCCAATTTACTACAGAGGACCTTTATATTCTGGAATTGTTTATAACAGATCCAGATAACTTCAATCATAATTGTTCTACTAGGATAGATGAAGATATCAATCACTAGAAACATAAAAGCGTTAAAAAGGAACAACAACAAGAACAAAAAAATCACAATTTTATCTCTCAGAATGAACTCGAATTGAATTGTCCTTGCCCTCTTGTTTAAATTTCAAAATTTGTTAATATAGTCCCTTTAGATTTACTCCTGATATTGTTTAAAAGTATATTCAGCAGGAATAATCTCTTCTCAGGTACACAGACCACAGTGAAGACTTTCTATAGTTGAATTAATGTAGGGCTTTCTACACCTAAATTACTGCAAATATGTTCCTCTTTCTCACTTTGTCTCTTCCTCACTATGTCACTCCAGCAGAATCATCTCAACCATTTTTAAGATTACATGAAAATCTTACAAATAGAATTTAAAAAACTAAGTGAAATAGAATAAAGGTAAAAATTGGTTTGGTAATACCTATGACAATACTTTCTGTAACACTTCAGTAGTATCTGTTTGACTTTCTATAAACAACTGTTCTGTGTGGCATGGTACCACCACTACAAGATGACTGAAGGTAGTTTAAAACAGTTAAATGAGGATACTTAGGCCATTTTTATGAAGCAAGTCCTTCAAAAATTTCTCTACTGCCTGAAGCAGAATGTGGTTTTAGCATTGCATTTAGCAGTGCAGTTTGCAGACGGCCTGTAAAGTGAAGAATAGGGAAGCTGACAACTAGGACAACATACTCCTGGTTGTCTTTGTCTTCAGATGGGACAAGAGCATTGAATTTGAAGATATGGACTCTGTAGCTATTCATATTTACCGTTAGTCCCTGGAAGGGGAGCTTCCTGACTAGTGGAGACTGGGATTTACAGTGCTAAAAATGCATTAAATCTGCCTTGGGAACTTAGAGAAAGACTCCACAATTATAGAAGAGATTTGTCTTTTTGTGTATATGATAAAACTTCTGTGGAAGAATGTGCTCAAAAGCTGATTTTTTTTGGCTTACAATATATGTTCTTCAGGATGAATAACTTGAGAGCTTTTTATTGTATATATAAGTAATAGGATGTACAGCATCAGTTACCCATGTAAAATGCTCTGCTATGAGGTCTTTGGAGATTTCAGGATGTTTTCTTGTAAGTAGACAACTTGGAAGAAATACTTGCCCTTTGTTATAATACAGATTGTCAGTGATGCCAGGGATGATAATGTACCATAAGCACTTACAGGCAATTTACTGAAGCTGTGATAACTAAATTTCATGCCAAAGATGTCTAAATTATTTGTGAGATTTTAACAGACTAAAACACAGCTACAATATTTTCTAAAGAACTGAAAACATAAGATTCCATTTTGCACTGACAGTAAGTTTAGGCTTAGAGGGGAGAAATATTTTTAATTCAGCCATATTTAGGTAGCATTATGTTTATTTGTTGTTGTCACCAGGGTGGGGCTTTTTGTTGTTTTTGGATCCCATGAACTGCTTATTGTTGCTTGGTTAGGTATGTCAGGTGCTAACTTGCTGTAGGCAGCACAGAGACCTAAATGAGTGAAATGCTGTTATAGCCTTGGGCACCTAACATCAATCCTCTTTGTTAGCATCGTACAGGTAATTCTGAATGTGGATGATACTAATTTATCACAGCCATACATATCACAAGGATACAATCAGTCTCTTTCAGCTAAAACTGAAAGACTAGACAATGTATGCTAGAATATATGTGTTGTAGCTTTCATCATTCTGTTTACCAAATGCCATTTTGAATACAATATTTTCACAACATTGTAGGGAAACGAAGCAAATTAAGTGGTAAAACAACAAAAAATCATTTCTCTTCATGGCTTCGTATTTCAGAAAACAAATTGCATTAATCTCTCCATTCTAGTCATTATTATAACATTCTTTTACCATCTTCCAGATTTTGTTTTATCATTTCTACTAAATCTAAAAAATGAATGAAGATAACAGTCCCATCATCCTTGTGATGACTGGAAACAGTCCACCCTATGTAAGCAAGGTCTCAGATTTTGTTGTTTATATATAGGGGCAGTGTGGCATTACAAGGCCTTTTACAAATCTTGCAGGTTTCTTAAACCTTGCTTCTGTCTTTATTAGGCTGAGTTTCATTACCAGTAAAACTCTTGTGCATTCATCTGTTGATTAAATTGCAGGTTTGTGCAAATGCTAAGTAAAGTTTAGCTAATGATGAAACCTGCTGCAGACAGCATGCATTGGCAATCAAAATAAATTACTTGGCAATCAAAATAAAAACTAAGATTTTCCAGGGGTAAGTAACTATTCAGTATGTAGCACATGTGTGTAAACATTGTTCTTTGATACAGATACACACTAATTTTAATAACCTGTTTTGTTCCATAATATTTTTCCTGTTCTACTGTATCTATTCAGTTTATCAATGTTAAGCACTAGGTACTAGGTAATTATTAATATTATTTGTAATAGTAATGATAATATTGTGTGCACAAATGTATTGTGACCTCAAACAAGATAAACTATTTTTTCCCTTTTTAAAAAAAAAGTGGCTGAAGATAAGACTAAACCCCCAACCCTTCTTCCCAAACTCCTACTTGATTTTATGCAGTATTTTTTTTTCTTAATAATGCAGTGAAAAACACCATTTTCATGGCCAGATCATTACAAAGAGATGAGATAAGCCCCATTGGTTCTTTGGTCATTTTTGGAGAGGTGTCTTGGTGGTTTATCAGGAGTCTGGAAATTAACAAGAATCCATTTAGGCCATAGTACCTGCTCCACAACATTTATTTGGGGTTTTTTAAAGGACTGAAAAGATTGCATCTTCTTCCACCTACAGTCCAGGACCTGTTCACTTAATGTATATCCCCACAGTAGTTGTTTTACAATGGATTTTTTTATTTATTTATTTATTTATTTTTTAAGCTTAACATAGTTTGTTCTCTTGACTGCTTCAGGAAGCTTTTGCATTTCCTTAGTCTTGGTTCGATATTGTAACTTTCCGAGGTAATTCTGAGTGAGAAATAAAATAAACAAGATTGTATGTGCAATTACAGTAGATATTGAACGTGGTATGTTTGGAATTATCAGTGCATAGGTCATCATCTTAAGAAGATGTTATTGTCAAGGGCTAGAATTTAGTGAAGTAAACTTCAACACTTTGAATGGTGAAGCAATAAGACCTGCTAGTTGTATTGAGAAATCCTTCCTCTTATTGATTTTATTTTTCTTGGAGAATAATAGTAATAAAAATGGATTCTAGAATAAATTTAATTTACAGTTTTGTTTTTTTTTTCTCTGCTGCATAAAAGCATGCATTTTTAACTGTTAAAAAGCTGGTCTTCTAATCCATATTAGTTAAACAGACACTGTGCTGAAAAAGAAATTGCAGCTAAATTTCTGGCATGATTGTATTTTTATGGAGGTAAAAAGACAGCTAACTGAATTGGAAACAAGAGAACATTTCTTTCTTTCTGTATTGATACAGAGGACTCATTAAATCTCATATCAGGCTTGCAGGCACTACAGAGGTATAGACATTTCAGAGATCTTCAACCTCTTAGGAACTTTGGAAGTTAATGAGCCATCCCATAGTTATTATTTTGTGTTTTATCAGGAGTTTGCTCTGGGCTTTTATTTGATTTTCAGATTGTAGTGTGATGTCCTGTGTGTGTGTGCTGAATGACACCAGGTCTAGAAATGCTATATTTTTCCAGTACAGATGGGCTATAACATTCAAATCTTTTAATTCTATTTGAGCTTTTTGTAATCCCCAAAGTATCCCAACACCATATAGCATTTAAGACAAGAATCAGTAGGGATCTTTGAAGCTCTTTGGAGATTCAAGGAAACTTTGGCCATGGTGAAGTCTGTAGCATTAGGTTCTGCCAGATATACTGGGACATCTAAATATTCTCGTTATCTACCCATAACATAAATAATGCTTCATATTCCCTTCACTTCCCTTCAGGACCCACGAGGCCACATTTTGTCCCTTGCTTGTCTCAGTTTTGCCCTGTTGTAGGTATTTTGTTGTCAGGATGAAGGGTGACCAGTTGCTATGGGAAGAAGGGCTGGTTGCCTCCAGTTCCTCCCCCTTGTCTTTGGAAGACTGGAGGGGCCAGCAAGAAACCACTGCCTCAAATAAATCCAGAGAAGCAAATGGATAACAAAGAGAAGGGAAAGTAAAGGGCACAAAAAAAAATAATAAAAAAATGTATTAGAATCAAAAAATGTTTGTATCAATGGATTCATCATTGATACAACTTTTCTGTTTGTTTTTCCTTATGAGAAAGTCAGAAATACTTAAAAATAAAGAAGGTGTGTGTGGGGGTATCCTTTCTACTGAATGTTATAAGACTAGTGCTCTAACAAAATCTTCCAGTAAAGAAGTATATGATAAAATATTTAAACATCTGGCAAAAGTGACCCCCATCTCCCTGTAAGGCTAACTAAGAACACCACTAGAGTCATTGGTGATACAACATTAGTATAGCTTGATCTATACAATCTGCTCATTCAGACCCAGAAAGCACAGCAGGAACGTCATTGTTAGAAATGATGATTTGTCTTGACTGGGTTATGTGTTTGAACTAGCAGGCCTGTGCCAGAAGAAACTGAAGTTACTCCTGGATTAAACTAGGTCTTTTAGATATAACACTTAGAAATCAGTAGCAATCCTTCCATCTTCTTCTTTAAGCTTTCGATCAGAAACTCAGGGTCGATTTTCTTCAGCTAGAAGCATACTTTTGGAGAATTTCAAACAAAACTCAAAACTCTTCGCACATTCTGTCTCCTATCCTGCAGAAGTCTGTCTTTTATTCAGAGACTGTTATTCAAGTTTCTCATCTTACTGGTTTTGATTACTGGTTCTGAAACCATGAAAACAAAACAACCATGGTGTTTTTTGTTTGTTTGTTTGTTTTGTGTGTGTGTGTTTATTTGTTTGTTTGTTTCTGAAAATATATTTATAATTTGAAGTAAAATGACTAGTGGTGGAGTTCATAATATTTTGAACCCAAATAAGAAGTTAAAGATCAAGAGTTATCTGAGTGAACATTTTTTTTTTTTTCATATGGGGAAGGTGGTTAAGGATTAAAAAAAAAAAAAAAAAAAAAACATTTGTTTTATAGCAATCAGGCCTTCTTGTGCTGACATGCAGTGTTTTTCCACTCCAGTTGACATGGTTAAACATCCTCTGACACCCTGAGGGATGTAAATCAGGGACTGAGAATTTTAGACTTTTTACTCTCTGGAGAAATGTACACAGTATTTTAATGATTATCTATCTTTCACAACTCTATATTTGCTTAGATGCTTGTAGGTTTAAAAATATATAAATATATATTCCCTTTTAAATATTCAAAAGACAAATAATAATAATAATAATAATCTTTAGTCTGTATGGCTTGTTACCATTTTCCTATACATTTTCCAGAGGTGCTCTAGGAACAGCCTGCTGTACAGCTGTTCTGCTCCAGCTGAACAGGTTCATAGGGAATGAAGAGCTTACGGCAATTTGTAGGCAACGAAGCAAAAAGAAAAATCCACAAAGAAGCAGCTGATGTTAGCAGCTTTTAAAGAGATTGAAAGAAAAAGGAAAGAATAGGGAGTCAAATGTAGAACAGAGACAGAACATGATTTTGGAAGAATTACTATTTTTCAAAACCAAGAAGATGCAGTACTTACTTTATAAGCCATGCTTTATCCTTTCTTGATTTTCACTGCATGCTGAACAATATAACTGCCTAGAATATGCAGACATTTAGCCAACTCTTTACCTTACTGCACAGATGACTAGGAGGATGATACTGGCAGCCAAAGTTTTGTGTTACAGCTCTGTCACTGACAGGGACCTAGGCCTGAATCAGGAAAGAGTTTAGGCTATGTGTTAAATTTTTGGCATGTGCTTAATCCCACTACTTGTAGTAATACCTTTCTGAAGTGAAACCTGCATGTTAAACTCTGCAAACTAATCCTGCAGTGCCCATTTTCCTATTGTAATCTGGGAATAATAATGCCTAGTTCTTATATGGGTTTTGCAGCTTTATTCAAGGTATTTATACACCACTCTAAGCAAAACTCTTAATATAAAATTGTGATTTATTAATCTCTCTCATTAACAATAATAGGAATTGTTATGTGCATCTATCTCAAATAAATAAACACTTAATTTTTAATTGTGTTATAGTACTGAAAATTTTAAAGGGAAGGCTATCAGTATTAACCTATAGCCATAGCTCTGTTTAAATCATTATCAAAGAGTCAAGTCATACTCCTTAGATCACATCAAGTGATGGACTACTTACAGAGATTCTTTTGTGTTTTTTGTTTGTTTGTTTGTTTTTTCTTTACTCTCATACAAAATGAGTGTAAAATATTATTAACTATTAAACTGTGTTAGAATGTTTGATATTCCTAAGGTATGTAACAGATGTGGTACAGTGTCATGGAGCAGAGGGACCTATTACTATATTTCACTGACTTTTTTATTACCTGAGGGTGAGAACACGCAACAGAGCAGGGTGTCATACTTACTTTTAACCTTTGGTCTTAGAATAAGCTAGATGAAGGTTGTGTGTATTTTAAGTTATTATCCTCGCAACCATCTCACTCCCCCCTATTTGCAGCTAGTGAAAAATAATGTTATCCACTTTGCAGTGTCAGTCCCTTACACAGTGTTCCACTTAGACCTGTTTCCTCCACAGGCCCCGTCATGCTTTTCCCTGCGCTTTGTGTGACATACTATATGTTGTGTCAGAGAACTTCAACATGATTCCTGCTTAGGGGAAAAAATGTTAAAAAAAAAATATTAAAAATTACACTTTTGAGTGACAATAAAAAAGGACAAGACTAGCTGCTTTTTTTTTTTTTTTTTTTTTTTTTTTAGCATGCACAGATATGTCATAGATCAGACAGACAGATAAGTCAAATATTGCAGGGCAAAGAAAAATAGGGAAAATGACAAAATATTCTTTTATAACAAAGGTGTTATTGTGGCTGTATGTTAGTATTTGTAATGTTGCTAAAGCTTTTTCGTAACTCAGTTCAGATATAAACTCTTTGCGGTGGTCAGATGGACAGTAAACCAGGCTAAATCAAGCTTCTGCTCTAGAGAAGCTGCTTGGACAGTGAGCCAGGAGAACAGGGAAATTAGCTTAGAAATAGAATAAGAACTATGTATTGTCTTCCCCTACCTCCCTACATCCCTTGCTACACACATTCTGCAGTCAACAAATAATGTGAAAAGTAATAATGGAGGTTGATGGAGAAGGATCCACAGTGTTAATAGTCTTTCCTCTCTTTCCTGAGAAATCTGCGGTTCACAGTAAGATATTAATGTAAGTCACAGTAAGGTATTAATGTAAGCATGTTAGTGTCTCTTACAAAATAAAATAAAATAAAATAAAAAGGCAGAGAAAATAATGTGGAGAAAAATAGCAGGAAAACATCTTTTAGCAGCTTTGAGGAAACAGATCCAAAAATCCATCAATTTCAAGGGAAGGAGAGCTCTTCTGTCTTCTGGAAAAAAATAAATTAAAGTAATGTAAAGTAAATAAGTAAGATTTTCCTATGGCTTTGAATTAGAAAGCATCGAAGATGCTCATAATACTAAGTGAAGTGATAATTAACATTATACTACTGATAACTTCTTCATTTGAATTTGTACTGTACTGTTCAGAGTAATTATTTTATTTTCCTTGTCTGAAAGGTGTTTTGGGTTGGTAAAGGATGGAAGGTGCTGAACTCTCTCCTTACTGAAGCTGATGTCGTTAAGTGTCCTAGCCTTTACACCATACACATAATTCTGCCCATAGTTTTGTTTGAGTAAAGCCAACTCAGCAACAAAGACAATTATTCTGAGAGAACTTTTATGTTACACCTCTTTATTTTACTACTGAGGGTTCTCTGTGTTTATCGACTCCATCTTGGGAATCCACCTCATTTCTTGGCTGCAATGACCTTTGTGTTTATAATGTTTCATCAGTTTCCAAGCAGTCAGCTGGAGGTGAATGCTGTAGTATTAATATATTTATAATCAATTCATGTGACCTGAACATAACTCCCCACTCCACCCCCACTCCTTTTAAGTTCTGCTCTAATGCATTTTGTTGAAATCTAGGGGAAATGTTAGGTTCATTTATTTTCAGACAGATATGTGGTTTTATGATTTTAGGCTTCTATTGTAAATATGTTGCTTTGTCCTTTCTGTCACGGTACACTACTTTATTTTCTGCAAACAGTTTGAACACTTCTAATATCTGTTGATTACATTGTAGTAATAGTAGTAACAGTAATCCAGTATTCTTCTTGTCATAATGTTTTCAAACATAGATCTGAGAGTACTTTGCAAAGAAGTTCATATTATTACCCCCAGTTTACATATCAGGAAAGTGAGGTGCAAGAAGGGAAATGACTTGCCCCAAATTAAACTATGAAAGCTAAAAAAGAAGTGGGGATAGAAGCCACATTTCCTAACACTCATTACCCTCTTCTGCTTCCAAAAAATTGAGGTTATTATGTTCCAATGCAGATAAAGAAAAAATAAACACTTTTTTAAATGTATGAGGAGACATTTTAAACCACATCTCATTCCTTAATTTCATTTCTCAGTAGGATACAGTATCCTTGTCTATTTCTAAGGAAATTAACTGCAGGCTATTTTATCAAAGAAAAATTGTATGATGATGCCTTTCTGAATTTCTCCAAATATTAACAGTCTCAGTTTAAATTAAAATAATTTAAGTAAATTCTAATTAAACCTTTATGCTTAAAATATCTGTACTGGAAAATAGTCTTTTCTATTTATTTTTTTTTTTAATTTGTTCAGTTATTTTGTTTGGGGTATTTTTTTGCTACTTAACAGGGTAAAGATAAATTGGAATAAGGCCTTTGATAAGCAGGACTATCTGAGAATGTAGCTAAATTTTTTTATTGTCTAGATATCATTTTATTGTCTAGAAGTCATCTACAAAAATATACACATCTCTTTTGATGTGACAGTACCTCTAAAACATTGTTGTTAATAACTAGCCCTTAAAAATAAAACCATGTCATTAAAAAAAAAAGCCAGTTTACTAGTGACATTTAAATGGATTAGTGCCAAGTTGTCTCTGTGATATATTCTCATAGTCAAAATTTAACAAGCAAATACATGCCAAAACACAATCCGTGTTTGAAACAGAATAAAAATTTAGTTTACTAAAAGTTAATTTATATGGAGACTTTCAGGAAAATTAATCTGTAAAAACGAAATTAAAGTGGATTAGTTAAACCTAATTAAGTCCCTGCGTAGATGTTCATTCAGAATAAAAATTGCCTTGATTTGGTTTAACTTAACTCCCTTCCAAATGAATTACGATTACCAGAGATTTAATGTAGTTTAAATAATTTACTTTAAAAATTAAATGCAGAATGATTTTCTTGCATGTCTCTGTGTAGACAAGGTCTGGAAGAAATCTGTCTGTCTGACCCTTTCCCAGATGTTAATATAGGTGTAGACATTAACTGAATTTCAAAGGTAGTCAAAAGTCTTGTAAAAGAATTCACTCTGAATTCTGAATTGATCTCATATGAAAGGGCAGAATGCAGCAAATAAACTGTCTAGCAGGTAGAAACTTATGATATGAGGGAAGGAATGTCTTCAGATGGTGCCTACTTCCAGTAACCGCAGGGAAAGTTTGGTCTTCAGCTCTCATGATAAATTTTGGTGAGTGAACATGATTTCCTCAGAGAAGGAATAGATTGGATAGTCATCTTCTGTAGGCTGATAGGAGGATGGAACTTTGCTGGTAGTTATCATAATTATCTGTCATCTGTTTAGAACATGATAGGTTCTTTGTGCTGAGATCCCTGTTTGAATGCACAGTGGCGATAATCCTGAATTACCAATAGAGTATTTATATTGCTTTTTGTGTTATTATTTTTTAAAAGATAAGCATTTTTTTCAAAATTTTAGAATTTAATTGTGTACCAGAGTTTCTGGATGATAAATGGTTTGATCAGGTGAAAGGACAGACAGATTCCTGAAGAAAAATAATCTCCTTTTTCCCATAGCTGGTCTGTGCTTGAATTAATATGGAAGCTTGGAGGAATGTAGAGGAATGGTCAAAACGAATTTTGAAAAGACCTGTTCCAGGAATGAGCTTCTTAAAGGCCCTCATGGGCAATTGAGATGTACAGTGCAAGTGGTGACAGCAATTTTTTTGTAATGGTGATCTTGTTGACCCTTTTGGATCATTGTAGGTAACTTCTTCCCATCTTAACTTTTCTCTGCCAGTTGTGCAAGATTACAATACTATCCTTTCTGTTGTAGTGGAGTATTTTCTTTCATAAGGGACTAAGGAACTGGCATAATTTGGAAATGAAATGCTTTGATCAGAGGTAAATTTTCTCTCCTTACTTAAAGCAACAGAATGAATGATACTTTTTTAAGTCCTCAACTTGACTACAGTTCAGTATATTGAGAATGTTGTCAGAATCACTGTGAGCTGAAAATATTGTGCAAAAGCAAGTTACTGATATTTAAGTGAAAGACTGATAGTTCTGCATATACGGTAAAGAAACAATGACTACTGATAAAGGTGATTTCATTTTCAAAACAGCAGCAGCAATATTGTTCTCTTCAATTGATCTTTACATGGAATGGTTTAAAAGCTGTTCTTGTCTCTCATGCTTGTTTGGTAACAAGCATCAGTGGACAGCAAACTTCCAGTCAGTGTAATGAGAAGAACTACACATTGCAACAGCACTAACTTTACTTACTGATTGTACTATTAGATTTTGAAGGAATGGGAAGGAAAACCAAAATCATAAGGGAATGAAACAACAGAATGGTTTTGAGAACTACCTGCTAATATTTTTCACATTTTACCTTTACGTGAAATAAACCACACAACAGTAATGAAATTTAGCACTGGTGTGTAAATATACTTCTCTGCACATATGCAACTCACTAGGGTAAGTGAAGAAATTTTAACAGGGAAAAACAAAGTTAAACTATGTAACTTGACCGCTTTAGAAAATAAGTTTCTATAGCAGTTTTAACCAACAAAATCAGTCCTGTTGAGGTAGCTCCTCCCTCACCCACAGGTGCATGCCTTCATCTTTTGCTCTGTCTAACCTCTGAGAGCTGTTGCAACTTGCTGCGTCCACAGAAAACAAACCCTACTAAAACAAAGTTATTTTCTTCTGTCTAAGGGAGCTAAATATGCTTCCTGGTGAGTCAGAGAATCCTGCTGGAGAGGAGTGGGTAAATACTCCTTGAGAGGGCAAAGGGCAGTTTAGAATGCTTTCAGCCTGAACATTGAGTTCAGGTGCAAATATGAAAATGTTTGTTGTCTCTATAGGTATATATATATATATATTGTTCTTACAGAGTCATGCAAAACATTTAAAGTAATAGAAATAGATTAGCATCTGTGGTAGATATTGCTTTGTTAAATATTTTCTGAAACTTCTGAATTATTAAGACATAAATTAGATACTTTAAGAGCAGAACATTGTTTATAGAAGTGCAGTTGTCGGTGTTGGGGAAGTAAAAAGAAATAATCCTGCCATGACAGTAGTCCCCTGGGAAGACCCTACTTTCCTGATACCATCCATGTTCCTTGTGGTTCAGAACACTTGTTAAGCTGAAAGGGGGGAAGAGAAGTGCATGACATTTAGACTTGTTGTAACATAAACCATTTCTTATCTCTCCCCTCAGTCCCTCTTCTCTGCCTTCCTTCTGTCTCCATTTACAACTTCACTATCCCTCCTGCCTCCTGGGACCATAACCTTAGTGTAATCTTTGTTCTTTTTGCTTCCCTCTGCATATCTAAGACAAACTGTATCTTTTTCTTTTTCTTTGTCTCAAAAAAAAAAAAAAAAAAAAAAATCCACATTTCCCTCAATGTTTTTGCTGCCAGAAGCCCTTTTTTTTTTTTTTTTTTTTTTTTTTCAGACTAAATTTTCTCTTCTCATCTCTCTCTGCCTCATAATTCCCATATCAGCTAGCCCATGGGGCTAAAATCCCACATGACACTAACAGTTCTACCTCTTAGTCATATGTATTTCTTGTCATAAAGTGGACATTGTCCCATTGGGTTGTAGAACTGAAGTCCTTTTCTTTTCTTTTTCCCAAAAGACAACCTAAGTGTTCTTTAATTATGCCAGAATGCACTGTTCTTCCACCCTGGACTGGTTTTCAATAAGCCTGGAAAGCATCTCTATGCCACTATCAACTTATGTACTTTCATGATTTTCATTTTAATTAGACATTTGGCAGTCTAGGTTTTCATTTCTCGAATTCCTTAGTCAGCCAAAAGTTCTTTTTTTAGAATTTTCCCAGAAGCATTGATATCTTGGAAGAGCAGTCCAACTTGCACTTCACCCTATTTAGACTTAAAACATAAGCATCCCTGTGCCTAAATCCCATGGGGATCTGGTCTAGATAGGTGCTCTGTGAAGGAGCTTAACACACACTGACAGCAGTGAGTTTAGCAGCAAGTAGTCATGACCACAGCCACTTTCATTCAAAACGTGTTTCGAATATAAAGTAGTGCTTTCTTTCTTTCAGAGCATTTGCTCAGGAAGTAACAGATTTGGGAGGACCTGAATGATGCTAAATTCCATTATGAGTTTCTCCCTAAGTTTTGTTGCTTCACTTCTTCGGAACAATAGGAGCAATAATATTTGCATATTTTGCAGAGTTATTTGAGATCTGTTGAAGAGAGATGTTTAAAAAGATTTACACATTTTAAGAGAAGCTTTGAAGCATCCATAGTTTTATATTAATAGATCTGCATTAACAGTTTTGGGGTTCAAATAAATGCTGTTCTAAATGGCACCACTTATACACGCCTTGTATGTTCCTAACTATGCAATCACCAAGCAAATGCAGTAGTTAGGTATCTTATGACAAGTCCATGTAGGAGAACAACTAAAAGTCTGAAGTTAATGCAGCTAAATTAAGGACCATTAAGCCTCTGTATGGAAACTCTTTTTGAGAAGTAGAGTGCTTAAGGGAGGACTAAACTCAAAAAAAAAAAAAAAAAAGGCATTTTAATTCAGAAAGAGAATATTTACACACAGTTGACTATGATTTAATTTAAAAGTATGTCTCTGGAAGCCTTCAGTTGTAATCAGACCTGCTCTTTAAATGTTTATATCCTTCTATTTTTCTATCTACTCCTTGCAAGTAACCCTATAAAATTATTGCATATGTATATGTATATTATATATATATATATCATAGTTACCTTCATTTTATAGTCAACTGATTAGGCAGCAGGCATGGCCATCTGAGTGAGAAACTACTTTATCATATTAAAAAATATAAATAAACTAAAAGTAACTTTGTATTTTACATGTGGTGGTTAACAGCTTGAGGGGAATTGTTAAGCTTAAGGTGATGAATGATGGACACGATGGAAAACACAGAGAATGACAAAAGAAAGAGCGAGATAGTAAACAGCATAGCATACCTGCCCACAGAAACTGGATGTCTGAGTTCAAACCTGATGATTATTAGCTGAAGCAGACTGTTTCCCACAGCATTCTCCTGAAGAAACTGTCTGCTAATGGCTTGGGCTGGTGCACACTTTGTTGGGTTAGAAACTGGCTGGGTAGCTGGGCCCAGAGAGTTGTGGTGAACGGAGTTAAATCCAGTTGGAGGCCAGTCACTAGTGGAGTCCCCCAGGGTTCAGTACTGGGGCCAGTTCTCTTTAATATCTTTATCGATGATCTGGATGAGGGGATCAAGTGCACCCTCAGTAAGTTTGCAGACGACACCAAGTTAGGTGCGTGTGTCAATCTGCTCGAGGATAGGAAGGCTCTGCAGGAGGATCTGGATAGGCTGGACTGATGGGCTGAGGCCAGCTGTATGAAGTTCAACAAGGCCAAGTGCTGGGTCCTGCACCTGGGGCACAACAACCCCAAGCAGAGCTACAGACTGGGAGACAAGTGGTTAGAAAGCTGCCTGTCAGAGAAGGACCTGGGAGTATTGGTTGGTAGTTGGCTGAATATGAGCCAGCAGTGTGCTCAGGCAGCCAAGAAGGCCAACAGCATCCTGGCTTGTATAAGAAGCAGTGTGGCCAGCATAACTAGGGAAGTGATTGTCCCCCTGTACTGAGCTCTGGTGAGGCCACACCTCGAGTACTGTGTTCAGGTTTGGACCCTTCGCTACAAGAAGGACATGGAGGTGCTTGAGCGAGTTTAGGGAAGGGCAATGAAGCTGGTGAAGGGTCTGGAGAACAAGTCTTATGAGGAGCAGCTGAGGGAGCTGGGGTTGTTCAGCCTGGAAAAGAGGAGGCTCAGGGGTGACCTTATCGCTCTCTACAGGTACCTTAAAGGAGGCTGTAGCGAGGTGGGGGTTGGTCTATTCTCCCACATGCCCAGTGATAGGACGAGGGGGAATGGGCTAAAGCTGCACCAGGGGAGGTTTAGGTTGGATATTAGGAAGAACTTCTTTACTGAAAGGGTTGTTAGGCATTGGAATAGGCTGCCCAGGGAAGGGAAATTTATTCTCAGTCATTAACATAGGAATTCTGCAATGTTTTCAGCATTGATAAAGCTGCATCATAGGCATTTTTTTTTTCTTTAATAACACAGTGATTTCAAGTATTGTATTGTTGTATTTACTTTTTTTTTTTTTTTTCTCCTCTCATTATTTATAAAATTTCATGGAAAGGAACAGAACTTGGTCAGTTTCAAGCAGTAGGTTCCAATGATGTATTGTGATGCTGATTATAACACTTATGTAAATGGAAGTACAGCCATAATGATGATAAAATAGAGTAAGAAACAGAAGCATCAATGTCTCACGTAGAAAGTAAATGGAATATTTTCTCATTCTAAGCGTTACCACATCTAAGAAGAACAAATGTTTTGCTGGTTGTTATAACTGATTTTAGATTTCAAAGGATCTCGATAACTTCACTTTAATGTATTAGGATAATAACTTTTCTTAATAACAGCCTATACAATGAAGATCAGAAAATTAAAATCTTCTGCAGATACTAGATAGTTTTCTTATGATACAATATTGACATAGTTGATAGTAAGTAGATTTATTTATTTAACTTAGTCGTTATTATTTTATAGCATTTAGATATTAACTGTAGACAGAAGAGAGTAATATTTGAAAGCTGTGCAGCATTTTAGTTTAGAATCATGTAACTAAACTTCAGTGCTGATCTTCACAAAAGTGTTCAGCTACAGTGAGAGAAGCATAACAGTCTTCAGAGAGAGATGCCAAATCCCATGCGCTTCTTTTATCATAAGTTACAGTGGACTGCTAGTTATGGGGCTAGTGATTTGTCCTTTTCACCTGTGCATTTTGGTGTTAGAGCGCACATAGACTTGCATTCTCCATTTAGAGAAATCAATGCTTCCTGTCCTCCCACCCTTTATTTCTCACTGCCCGCTATTTTTCTTGTCAGTTTGTGTTCCCCATTGCTGGGTGAGCAGCTTATGAGAAATAAACCACTGAGGCACATCAAACCTTATAAGAAGGCCAGGTCAGTAATTCAGTGGCTGAGTGTTTCCATTCCATTCTCTTTCAAGTGGTTTGTTTGAAAACAAACAGAAATAAAACCTTATTGTGTCTCTTGTTGCTATTTAACAAAACTATAGAAAGACCTTTTGCCTTATAATGCCAGTGACATGCTTTTCGTTTATCTTTCTAATTATTTTTTTATAGTTGACATCAAAATGCTTCCCACTGGACATTGCTGACTACATGAAACCAACTTGCATGTTGCTTTTGTGAGACTTTCATTATTATAGCATGATTAAAATAGTGCATTAATTATGCATCCTGCTATAAAACTGGATACAGCAGAGGAAATAAATACATATTAATAATACATTAGTTATTAATCTCTATACTCGTCGCTTGAATGAGATACAGACTACTACATCTTCAGTTCATGAAGACCACTATTAGTGGAATTTTTAAGTCCACTTACATCTCACTACTGCGGAGGGACAAGCTCTTTTTAAAAGTCACCTTGCGGTACAGATGAGTACTTCTGAGTTGCTAACACAGCTGTATTATGAAGGTAAAATTTTAACTGACAGTGAGATATGGTAGTAGCATAATAAACAGATTGGCCACCAGGCTTGGCCATGTGCAGTCAACATTTCATCAAGATAAGTGCTTGAATTTATGGACATTAGAAGAGACACATCTTCCTGGAGAAATAAGAGCAGTTCTGACTTTTTATTCTGTGTTCCATTGTACTGCTGCAAGTCAGACTTTTGTACTGAAGGGAAACTATATTTTGATGAATTTATGAAAAAATATGTAGAAATGGGTATTTAAAAACATTAGATCTTGTAAAGTGCATTGTGTGATCGGATTGCTCTAAGAGAAGATTGTAAGGTTGTGTGTGGATAACACACATGTGAGGAAGTTACACCTATTTAGTAATAATGCATCAGGTTCCAAAAGCCTTGCACATAAAGGTGTCACGTTTAGTTAAAGGACAGAGCCAATAGATTAAGAAGTACAATTGCAGCCATTTAGCTGCAGCAAACATTTAAAAAAATACACCATTCACTTTTTTCTTTTTTTTGTCTCAAACTAGAATAAAATAAGTTTATTTAATATAAGAGCCACTTGGCAATATTTGCAGTAGGTAATTAAATATGCCTGGGAATGTTCATGACAGTGAGGTCAACTATCATGGAGTGACCCACGTCCACAGTATTAAAATCTGCTATTCTACAACAGCAGGCGGTTGCAGATTGCCAGAGTAGAATCCTGGTAAATCCTAAAGTTTGTCTAGAAGATAGTTTGGGAGAGGTCTAGATGACCAGGGAGTATTAGTGCAATTTAACAGGTGACCAAGTTTTAGTCCGTCACTATGTTCCCTAGCATTTGTTGTTTTACTGGTAGTGGTAGTCTTGTGAATTGAATGCCCAGAAGAGAGAGTTGTCCAAAGATAAATTTCATTCCAGTTTTCAGATCCACTGCTAAATGGCATATATATAACTTTCTTATGGCTGAGAGTTTTTAGATATGTTCTATTTTTGTATGAAGGGGAAGTCAGATAGATCTGCTTAAAACATGTAAAATCCTTCAACTTTCATCTACATATGGGTGTATTTACTCATTGACTTAATATTGAACAAGGACAAATAGAATGAGTGTACAGTTTTAAAAGTTGTTGGTTAGCTTGGTCTAAAATTGTGTCAACCAGGACAAATTATTATTGAAATAATTAGTATAACTAATATCAATAATACAGCAACAACAATACAGTAATTATTAATAAGAATAATATATAGCTGTGGCTTAGAATTTGCACAAGTAGATCTGAAAGTACATAAACAAGAAAGTAAATATTATTTTATGGACTGTGGAAGTGAAATGGAGTCAAGTGCAGTGTAATGGCCAGAATCACATTTTAGGTCATTAACCAGAGTCAGGACGAGGATGTAGATGTCTTGAATCCCACATTAAAGCTCTGTTCATTGTTATAGAACTAGTGGTTGAGCACACAGATTTAATTTTTTCCTAAATACATTTTCTGTCCAAAGTAGTCTCTGAGTCAGCGATTGTTGTAGTCATGCATCATGGACAAGACAACCCTAAGGTTAGTGGGTCAGAACAATATATGAATTTATATTAGACTAAAATGGCTTTCTCTCTTCCTGTATCTTGTTTCCTGTATTTTCATACCTTCTTAGTTTCCTTTGAAAGAAGACAGAGGAGATCACTCAGTCAAGAAAGCAAGCTGTCTGCCAAAAGAGGGTTTCACCTTTATATAAGCCCTTCCTGATAAATATACACATTTTTAAAAACAATTCCAGTGGTGAAAATAAGTCTCTTTTTCTATAATCATTTCAGTTCATCATTATCCATACTCTTGGAAAATTGTTTTTGTAGTGTCTAACCTGTATTTTCTTTGCTCCAAGTCCATGTTGTCTAAGGCACATCTGGCTCTCTTCTTTCCAAGTCCTTCACCTTCCCTTTTATAGCAACTGTTGAAATATTTGAAAATTGTTAATGGTCTTAAGTATGGAAAAGCTTGACTATTGAGTATATCAAAAAGTGAATCTGTTCCTTCTTTCATCACTATTTGCAAACCTTTCCACTACTTTCATTAAAAGACTCAGTAAACATTTCTACCTTTTTTCCTTGAAAATGTGGTACACTTCCTTTCTAGAAACAGTCTGTTCATTGCAGTGTAGACCTCTTCTAGTAAGGGAGATGTAAAAACACATGAATAAAAGTGAACATCAAATCACAAACGAGAGAACAACAACAAACAAACAAAAAACAAACAAAAAAAAACAAGTTGAAAAAAAATGTGCTGATGTTGTAACCACTCAACTGTTGTACTGTTGAATTTCTTTCATTTTAAAACAATGTTGCATAATTATATATTCACTGTTTGCTTTGTTTTGTAAAACCCTGGAGTGATTTCTGTGAGAGGAAATGAAATGATCTGGCTGGCTGCTGAATGCTTTGGCTGCTTTAGGGCAGTTCAGTAGAAGTGTTTCTACATTAGCTGTTTGGATTTTTTTTCTTTATTCTTTTCCTTTCCTTTTTTGTAGAGAAAGTCATAAATAATTATACTCCAAAAACATGATGCCACAGCATTTCTGTAAGAATCATGTCCTGCTGTTTGTTAACCTTAACATTATATAGCAACAGTGCATTCATTCAATTAGCTTACAGTGGTGCTCTGGCAGTGCTTTATTTTCATAAATGCATGCAAATCCTTCTGTTTAAAGCACAAGGTTTTCTTAACTTCTCCAAATACGTTAATGATGGTGTAGCTGACAGAGCACAAAAAGGCAAACGATATCAAAAGATAATTCCTGCTCTGATACATAGATGTTTTCTTTGTTTAAACTAGCTCTTTATTTGTGCTTACTTTGGTAGGGTTTATATTTGTAATTAGAGCCCCTCACAGTTTTTCTTTAAGTTATTGATTACACTGCGTTCATCCATCAAGGTTGATGAGCTATAGAGAAAAAAAAAAAAAAAAAAAAGACATTTTCAGGGGATTTATTCATGGGGGAAAAGAAATTGGAGCCATTTCACTGGGGCTTTATAACACACATTTGGTTCCATGAATCTCTAAATTTCCTTCAGTTATACCAATTCTATGTAACTGTTACAAAGAACTGCTCAATAATGACTTTGGTTGGAAGGAACCTTAAAGATTATCTAGTTCCAACCCCCCTGCCATGGGCAGTGATGCCACCCACTAGATCAGGTTGCCCAGGGCCTCATCCAACCTGGTCCTCCTCCACCTCCATCCAATACTGGGATGGGGCATCCATCTCTGGGCAACCTGTTACAGTGTTTTGACACCCTCTGAGTGAAGAATCTCCTCCTAACCTCTAATCTAAACCTCCCCTTTGCCAGTTTATATCAAGCTTTTTGTCCACCAGAATCCGCAGGTCCTTCTCTGCAGGGCTGCTCTCAATTAGTTCTCCCAGTCTATAATCATGTCTGGGACTGCCCCAACCCAGGTGCAGCATTTAGACTTGTTGAACCTCATTAGGTTCAACTGGGCCCATTTCTCCAGCTTGTCCAGATCCCTTTGGATGGCATCCCTTCCTTCTTTTGCATCAACAGCACCACTCATCTTAGTGTCATCGGCAAACTTGCTGATGGTGCACTCAGTCCCACTGTCTATGTTGTTGATAAAGATATTACATAATACTGGTCCCAAGACAGATTCCTGAGGGGCACTGCTTGTCCCTGGCCTCCACCTGGACATAGAGCTCTTGACCACAACTCCCTGGGCGCGACCTCCAAGCCAATTCCTTATCCAATGAATGGTATACCCATCAAGACCATATCTCTCCAATTTGGAGATCAGGATGTTGTGTGGGACCGTGTCAAAAGCCTTACAGAAGTCCAAGTAGATGACATCAGTCAGTCATCTTCTTGAGTACCTCAGCCTTCTCCACGTCTTCTGTTATCAGTATGTACAGCATACAGTATACTGTACAGTATATGTACAGCAATAGAAAACAACACGTGTCTCAAGCAAACCTCTTTCTAATTCCAAATAGAAAATGTTCCAGTTGTATCTCAAGACAGCAAAATCTTGATAAATATTTTGAAAATCCACTTTCAGGGCAAGTTCTGTGGCAACTCTTTACTATTTGTTTAAATAATTATGCTGAAAAACAAAACAAAACAAAACAAAACTACAGGAGCTGAATAGACAAATTAAAATTTCTTTTTGAAGATAGAAGAACCAAAGTTTGATGGAGTTCATACCTTTGGCACTGGTCTGAACGATATGATACTTGATTCATAATATGGACCAGAAGCATAAGCTTTATGAGATAAAGCTTTGGTAGAAGCTGCCATATATGGGACATAAACTTAAGGAATGTGGTTTCCTGAGGCTTTGAGGGTGGTTCTTGCATTCTCTCCCCACTTTGTAGCCAGCTAACTTTCTTTCTCAGTAACATCTGTGGCTTCTAGGCTTTATGTGGCTGGTTTGAGCATAGATATTTTTGGTTGCGCATCATCATTACATGTACACACACACATGTATATATGCACACAAGCACACACACACACTGTTTCTCTGCCTACCAACCTCAGAAGTCTGTCTAATGGGAAAATAAAAATGTTGTATGAGTGAAGCTACTGCTTTGTGGTTTCCTTATACTAATTCTTTGACAATATGCCAAGGCATTACAACTCATGCCAAGTTACAAAGTTTGGAATGAAAAAGGAAAACAAACAAACAAACAAACAAACAAAAAACACTGACAATATTATGCTGAAGTGAGCTGAATGTTATTCTGAGAGGTGCTAGCAGCTATGAAAGGAAACAATGGGGTAACATTCCACTTTCATTTTCAGTTCTTCCTTGTTATCTTCCATATTTGCTTGGAACTCCCTTTCATGAATAAGATGTGCTCTGACAAAGGAAGCGATGATACATGAAGTAGCACTGTGACAAAGCACAAAGTGATCATTGCCCTCTGCTTATCCTCACTGCACTTTCACACCATTAACAATGTAACTAATAAGACTTGCATTTAGTATCTCACCTTTATACTTTCTGTGGAAGTGTCATACTTGAAGAGCAATGGCTTTTGCTAAAGCACCGCAAAATAATAGGTAATCCTCATAACATCATTCTGAATAGACACATCTTATTATTTCTCATTGTGTTGGTGGAGAAAGGAAGGTTAAGTGACTTGCTTCAGCTCGAACAAGAAGTCAGTGATTATGATCAATGATTCATAGACCTGGCTTTTCTAGTTAGTTTACTTGAAATAATATTGTAACATGAAAAATAACTATGCATATTTGGCAATTGGTAAAAATTGCCAGGCTCTAATAACTAATTTTAGAATTGTTTACATAAGCAACTCACTTCTCTATGTAAAAGTTTTAATTCTCCGTCTGCTAATATTGAGATTTCTTTTTCTGATTCCTTCTCTTCATTCTCTTTGGTCTATGCTCCACCCTCCATCCCTCCCCACCCCCTTCCAAGCTCTTTCATTCCCCTTGCCAGGATCTGCTCCTAAGTACTTTGCTTTCAACAAGAGACTGTCATTTTGTAGCAGGCGCCAGTTTCAGCCTGTAGGATTGTAAACAGAAAGTACCCATGACAACTGATTCATCCCCCACAGACACCACACATCGGACCTACAAAATGTCTGCACTTACAAAGAACGGATCCTGTCCCCAGCTCAGGTTTGCAACATGAAGTGCCAGAGCAGGTACCAGGAGAATTTGTTTGGGCTTGAACTTTATGAATGAACCAATGTATGGTGAGGTATGCAGTCTCCATTGACGTTGCTACCTGCGTTGTCTCTATTTAAAGAACAGACGAGCAAGTTTCAGTCTACAATGTGATCATTTCCCCCAATACCTGATTTAATAGGAGTAATTTCTACTTACACCACGTCTTTCATTTGAGAAGCTCTCACTCTACAAACATAAATTAATTAAGCTTTATGTTCCCTCTGTGCAGCGTTGGTAGATTTAGGAATAGAGTAGTTTAAACATTACACTAGTATGCCAGTTGGGGAATACCAGAAATCTAGTTTTCTTCCTTTCCACATGCCCTGGGGCAGATTCAATGTGTGCCTGAAATGCAAGGACTGAAAAAGACCATGGGGAATATGGTATTGATAGTGCAACTATGCTTACAGTTTGAGACAAGGAGCTGTACTTGTCTGGAAGACAGGTAGTTGGAAGAGCTGAAATGCAAGTGGCAATGAAGTGAAAACTGATTCCTTGCAAAAAAAGTTATGTACTAAAGCCTGCTGACTTACCACAGACTTTCCAGCTGTTGTTGAAGAGACTGTGTGTCACAGTGGCCTGTATAGTTCTGCCTTGTTGCCTCCTCTCAAGTCAAACCAAGTAAAATAGGAATACGTCTTCTGTAAAACTGATTTTCCTAAGATCAAGGTGGTGAGTGTGTGCAGGTATAGATTTCCTAGAGGGGACAGAAGGATAACTGCATTTCCACTTAGCATTGCTTTCTATGGCATGTACTACTGAGGTACGTGACAGCTCTGGCTAGTCAGACTGGTAGCGTGTATACCTCCTAGTATGGGACACAGAGCAGGCATTTAAGCTTAGGAATTTGCAGGCCTGTTGATATGAAAAATTGTATAATAATTAAATGCATTTTTTCCTCCTCTTTGAAGCCTCGTTTTTAATGTGCTGTAACTTTTGTTTTTGTTTGTCAGAGTAGCAGCTCCATTCTGAATAAACTATTACCTGAGGCACTAGAATACTATTGCTACAGAAAGTGAAAAAAGAGACTGTTAATGTGTGTGAGAAAGAAAGGTTTCTTCATTTAAGAGTAATGGCTAGAAGACAATTAAGGCCTGGCTTTTAAATCATAGTGTTAGGCCAAAGCATATTGTGTTTGCAAACTGGAAATGTTGCATTATTTTGAAATGGCTCAATACCTGGTGCAGCATCCATAACAATTTTTACATATCTAAAGTTGCTTAACTTACTACAGTGAAAAATAAGAATGAAATCTAAATTTAATCTACCTAAAGAAAACATATCTTGACCCACCATTGAGTATACATCCTAATTGCAGGCTATTCATACACTTTAGTTTACAAAAAAAAAAAAATGACTCAGTTAATGTCTTTTAAATCCTTATGGGAGGAATCCTTATGAGTGGTGGACATGTGCTGCTTGAGCAATGGTTGCTGAAGGCATTTTGATTACTTAAGCTTGGAATAGACATAATATCCCAAGATGGGGGGTCCTTATGCCCTGGCAGTGCTTTCTCTTCTCCTGATAAGTGTTTGCATGCTCCTGCAGTAACTCAGGCTGTTAACTAATCCCCAGAGGGATGTTGCAGTGCTGCTGCCACCCAAGGAGAGACAAACTCTGCAGGTCCTTCAATGCCTAGGGAAACATGAGCCTTCCTTTTGTGCTTACCCAGTAGCCCAGTGCAAATATCTTTTTTCTAGAGCATAAGGGGACAGTGGAAGACTTTATTATTATTATTATTATTATTAATAATAATAATAATAAAAACTGGATAAAATCCAGTGATTTGATGTTTTTAGCCATTAAAAGTCACCAGGGATTTAATTCTCAAGTCTAGCATTGATCCACAGGTAGCATTTCAGAGGCCTGAAAACCACTGATATCTGAGCCATAGAAATGGGTTCAAGTGCTAACTTTTCTCTGCTATCACAGGTGAAGCTTTATTTAATTTATTTATTTTGCTATCTCTTACAAGCTGCAGAAAGCTGATAATTATTGTTTTCAGAGGAGTCTTCTCTACTGCTGGCTGGCTTGATGATCCAGTCGGTCCATTATATGTTGCTAGACTGTGTCTGTCCTCTTACCACCTCCAGCTATCAGAAGGAACATCCGAAGGTAGGAAATATCCCTTCAAAGCTCCAGTATGCATCTAGTACAGAGTTATTCATGATTATTCAGGATTAGTAGAGTCCTATTAGTCTGTGTGAATCAGGCTGTCCAAACTGCAATTCAGAGTCTAACCAGAACTTCATGATAGACTTAAGGAAAAAAATATATAAATAAATCAGTTTGCCCATCCAGCATTACCATAGAAGCAATTTCAAGGTACTTTTGTCTGGTTTATTTGTATGGGGTTCTACTACTGTCATGAACTATCTTGTTCTACATAAAGACCATTTAAAAAAAAAAAAATCAGGGTATGGCAGGTTTGGTTATTTACTATTATTTTTGTCACAAAATGAATCCTACAGGGCAAGTAGAACTCAGAATTAAAAGAAATACCTCCAAAGTCACAGAATCACAGAAGTCCAGAAATCTGGTGTCTGTATGTATGATCACTGGTGAACTTCAAAAACACAGCAGGAGTCTTTCCAGAAGCTTTTGCAAAGCTGTGGCTTTACTAAAACTGTTTCTTCACAGTTATGGAGCTTCTTGACCAAGCAATTCTTTCTAATACCCATGGAATTTCTTTTTATTTTATGAAAATTCACTGACACAGGTAGCTGAGAAGTGAGAAAGGGAAAGTCTTTGATTTTCTGAACTTCTGCATCAAAGTTGCTATAGTCTGGGCATCTCTGTTCAGTTTTGTTTCTTGTTTTGGGAAGGTGATACTGTAAGGACAAAATACTTGTGTCTGCCAGAAAGTAAATTTAGTATTGTAATTGTGCCAGTGAGACTAACTAAAGTGGTAGAAGGAAGAAAATAATAATAATAATAATAAAAAGAGATTATGGTATCTAGTTCCACAACTGATTTTGAACTAGAAGTAGAAATATACTTTGCTTTATATTCATGATACAGTTCAACCACTCAAGTCCCCATCCCAAAAAAGACCATATTCATTCTATTGAAACATAGAAAGCTAAAAATTCATTTGATTTTGCAGGAGGAAATAAAAAGGGCTGAAAGATTAGTAATAGAATTTCAATGTATATGTGAAATACAGGCTTGAAACTGAGGGCAGTCCTTTTAAAGAGCTGAATGACATCTGTGTGTAATTTGATAAATGACTACTGTAACACAAGTGGAGAAGCTCTCTAACACATTGTTTTTCTGTTGATTGCTCAGTTCAATTACTATAAACAAAGAATGTAACATTACAATAGTCTCTGAAATAAATCTAGCCTAAAAGGGTTGGAAAAAGGTTGGAAACAGACAGTTTTATCCATAATTCAATGATTTGATGTCAGACTCACCTACAAATAAAAGGCCATCTTGTATTAGTATATCTGTAGTAAGGTTACCAATTTCAAGAGATTAATGACAACTCTTAGATGATGGTTGAAATGGAGATATTTTTTCAGCATAAATGTTCGCAAGTCACTATATGAACAGAAACACTTAGCAACAGGTAGAGGTTAAATATATTATTTGGTAGGCTTTTATTTCTATTTACTCCTACAAAAAGCTGGATTTTCAAAGAAAAGATCCATGAACTAAACTGTAATTTAAAATGAAACATTTATTTCACCATTTGATATAACCAGGTGCTTCATTAGGTAGCAAACCAAGTTCCCCTGAAAAGTCCAATTTCAAGACTTAACACAATGCTCCAAAATCCTTTTTCCCATGCTGTTTTTCCCACAGAGTACAACTGCTTTCATGTATTAAAAGGTTTTGTTTGCTCAGTAGATCTATAAGTGCCTGAATTTTCATGCCCTTTTGGCCCAGATTTTTCCTATACTTGTTGTGTAGTTTGGTTTGTGTGTGTTACTTCATATTCCCCACTTTTTCAGCAGCAGCAGCAGCAGCAACAACCTGCCTGCCTGCCTGCCTGCCTGCCTGCCTGCCTGCCCTCCCTCCCTCCTGCTTCCTTCCTTCTGTCCTTCCCTCCCTTCTTCCCTCCTTACTTTCTTTCCTTCCTCCCACAAGCTAGCCCTAACTAGAGTA
The DNA here is from genome assembly GCA_011074415.1 of Stictonetta naevosa. Taxonomy (NCBI): domain Eukaryota; kingdom Metazoa; phylum Chordata; class Aves; order Anseriformes; family Anatidae; genus Stictonetta; species Stictonetta naevosa. Next base: position 161,723,226 of record CM021697.1, read on the forward strand.
ACACACTAAGGCTGAGAGGACAGGATGCAGCTGCCTCTAAAAGCCTGTCAATGATGCTTCTTTTTAAGTGATGGAGAACTGCTAGCACAGCTGCATACTGAGGTGGATTTACACTTTTCACGTTTTTTTTTTGTTGTTGTTTGTTTTTTTTTTTTTCTATTAGGAATTTCTCAAAAACTGTATAGAAGAATGAGTTAACTGCTGATGCATGAAGGCAAACGAAGACACTGTCTTACACTTAATGGCAGCCTATGGACAGCCCGTTACTTTTTTTTTTTTTTTTTTTTCTGGGGAGGCATTGTCGAGGTCGGATGTGGGGTTATTCTCTAGTCTTTACAAGGAATTTGAGCAGAGTTTTAACTTCACATCTGAGAATCCTAGGATAGGAACAAATCTGAGTTAGTATTAAAGCTACAGCTTGTGTCTTATTTCTTTTGAGCACATAATTGCTTCAGACTTGACGCAGCAGATAGCAGAAATGCAGTTAATTTGGGGTTTTCATTTATGAGTTATGATCCATTTTAACATCAATGCAGATTTTTTTTTAATTATTATTTTATTTTATTTTATTTTATTTTAATGGAGTAGTAGCTGGTGGCCCGAGTGACCAGTGTGCCCTTTTTTCCCAGCGGTTCTCTTTTCCCTGCAGGCTCCATTAGTTACGAGTTTCCTCCAGTATGAGAAAAGCAAAAGGGAATAAGGCAAAGGAGCAAGCCTGGCAAGATTGCAAGCTGCTGTTTCTTTGCCTGCTTGTTTCTACTTTTCCTGTTTATTAAAGTGGCTGCTGTCATCCATACAGCAGCTGTGCCTGGTTGGAGAAGGGCAGCAGGGTCACAGGAAGACTCAGGCAGTAATAGCAGCCAAAGAGGATGCACTGGATATTTGTTGCTGTGCTTAAAAATTCCAAATAAGAATAATACCCTAAAAGTGCAAATTAAAACAGTTTATCATAGCCTTTCCATAGTCTCCAGCTAGGCTGATTACAAAAGAATCAAACATACATTATTTGATGCGATGGAGAACTTCTGTCCAAATGACAGGCAGGAAGAGTAGGTGTATCGTTTGGTAATGACTGACCAAATGACTCAGACCTTACCTAACGCAAATAAATGGGAAGAGTCTTGAGTTGTACCTGCCTGCATTCTTGCTAGCCAACAGTCTTCAAAACAAGCTGGATCTTCAAAATTGAATTTTCTACTTGAACACGCAGTTAAATGTAAGTGATTTTTGCAAGAAACTGAAAGAAGATGATTGGATTAAATTCTTTTAATTCCACAACATTGTTACTGTGAGAGAATCTATTTGTGCTTACAAATTTATCTTTAATACAGCTATGATTTTCCATATACATGATGTTAAACTTCTTCCTGATTTGTGTTTTTGTGTTACAGCTTGTGACAGGAAAAGTCACCACCTTCAAATGGGATAACAATTTCATTAAAAAAAATCTCTCACTGCAGAGATCAAACCCTTTGCCTTGTAAACATGCTGGAGAAAACATTGCCAAAATGATTAAAAGGTCTTTGAAAGTGTAATTCTAACAATCAAAAACAAATTAACTACCAGTTAACATGATTATGTGCATTAAAAGTGACTATAACGTGTGAAACCTGCAGTTTCATATGATGTAAGTTCATAAAAAGGAGACATCAAAGAAACCCACAACTGTAAAATGTTAAAAAAAAATATTTGGAAAATTAACTGAAGGTTGGACTGTAGATGATTAGAATTTATTTGAAAATTCTTTTAAATAGATGTTTTCATTAAAATCGAGTCAGAACACTTGCTTTGGTTACTTTAATAAATTAGGATGAGTTGGTAAGAAGATATGAAATGTCAGATGCTTTGACATGATAGAAAACATCACCTTTCAAACACCCAGCAGAATTTCAGAGTAGCTACTAATCTGTTACTTTGCCAGTGCTGGGAAATGATTGCTGTATTTCCAAATGTCATCAGAGTAGTTTGAATCATGCCATACACAAGTGAATTTCTGAATATTCTTATGAGCTTTTCCAAACAACTGAATTCCTCTGGCTTTGGCAGTTCTCTGAGCCAGAGTTTAAATAAAAACACATCCATCGTTTTGGGCTGAAGGACTTTAATCACGTATCATAGATTATGTGGTATGTTCAGCACATAGGTGGGAATGAAATCCTCAGAACTCTTGTTAGCTACCATTGTGCTGAAGTCCTTGTGTGCCAAAATATCTGCTGATAAAACCTCCAATGCTCCTGCGTCAATATATGCATACAGCTGTTCATGTAGTGAGGCTTTTGGCTTGTTAAAAACTGTGCCTTTTGCATATTTTCACAGCAGATATTCTTCCTTCTGGGCCGCCTTCCCACTTGCTTTCTCAGTTTAAGAAGATGGACTGAACCTCAGCTCACCTGCCCAGAGAGCCTGTCATTACAGCCTCATGCTGGGTGTATCTATATGGAGAGAGAGAAGTTGCAAGGAGAGATGACATTCTCCATTCTTTAATTTTGCTGGAGAATTGAAGATATGACATGACAGTACTCCATGACGTGGCGTGACATGACTCCTACTCCTTTTGGAGCACTTGACTCCAGAAGTGGGACGAAGTGTGCTAGGGATAATTTTGGCACTACAAGCTGAACTTAGGTGACATACTCAGATGTGGGTTTTACACATCTCTATCTCTTCTCCCTTATGACTACTTTCTGCATCTCCTTGTTCAGGCTGCTTGCTTTTGCAAAGCTATTCTTGAGCACTTAAAATGCAAGGAGAGCCTGACAACATAACAGGGATCTACTGAATCCTTCTTTGCAACTGGGTGCCAGACAGACATGTCACCACTGAGTATTGCAAAGGCTTAGTCCCTCTTTCTTTCATCCTGAACTAATTAGCACTATGATTAGAAGAGTGGCTGCAGGCCATGACTTGCATTGCTTTTACCAGTGATGGAGTTAGACCAATATAACAAGAGAAAGTATATCCTCCACCATTAAGCCTCCTGTGAAAAAGACAGCTTTTAGTGGCATGAGATAAAAAAGCAGTGTCTCTTTTCATGGAACAGCATTGCCTGTTGTTCTGGCAATGTTAGATCAGATAGTGAACCTGCTGAGAAAGCACTGAATGGGATCTGTTGTGGCAGCTGCCTTGTATAGCTCTCCAGGTATAAGGGAAATTGTTAAAGCTTCTCAAGCTTGGCACATGGGATTCTTACAAACAACCAGCACTAGGAAAAGGCTTAGGTTTCATATGCAGTAACATTAATGTGGGGGTTCTCATTTTATTAATAAGTCAGGTGCTCAACAGGATGAAGATTTTTCTTCTTTCAAGGACTTGGCATGTACTTTTGTTTGGAACAGAATAGAAACGTAATTTCACAGAGGAAATGTAATCTCATCTTAAATATTTACAGAATGCTAATTTTATGTTTATATGTTGGCAGAAAAGTAGAATAGCATTTATTAGTCTGAAATATTTTCTAACAGAAGCATGTTTTTCCCTTTGGCTAGGACCATATTAGTAAAGAAAACATCCATGACCACTCTCTGGCCCTCAGATTATGCAACACAGTTTTCATCCATATGGCTAAAGTCTCACTTGTTCTTTAACCCTCCTCCAAAACAGAATGGCCTGGTTTGTGTTGCCAGTTGGAAACCAGTACTGGTTCCTTCTGTTTCTCATGCAATACTCAGGCACTACCTGGCAGATGCTATTTGGCATGGTTGAAAACTATAGGAGAGAGTTAGCAGTTAAAGAGTTCCCGTGTATTTCTAACACTGAACACATATTTGTGTGCCAGTGCTTGAGCCCATGTGTTTAGTATTATAACCACAATGAGAGCCTGTTGCAAATGCCGTACAACCTGTACACAAGGCTAACGCTGAAGGAATAGCTAAGTTCTGTTCTGAACACAGAACTTAATTCACTAGTCACCTGCACAGATGGTAGACAAAGCATAGTGTCATACCATATTTGTAACTAAAAAAACTATCCAGGCATTGAGAAGGGTTACTTAGGAGGCTGTGAAAACTCAATTTCTGCAAATTTTTAGGTATAGGTTAGGAAGGTATCTATTATGAATACTTAATCCTGCCTCACATTAGGGAGATAGATGGCCAAGTTGATATCCTGCAGATGTCATCAGCTTTCAATAGTACTATAATTTTAGAATGCTTCTTTGCCAGAAGTTATGGCATGTGTGGAAAATAATTTCCAAGTCTCTATTGTATTGAGTAAGCAATTCCTTTTTGGGGGTAGGGGTGGGTGGCAGATGGGGTATGTGTGTTCACTGACATGGGCTTCTATAGTAGAGAAAAACTAATTTTTCGTCTGAGGAATACTGATGTAACAAAAGATCCCTTTGGAAACTGTGATACTGAGATTTGCTGTTTATCTAGAAACTCATCTGTACCCATGGATGCAGAGTAATTTTTAAATATCTAAAAGTAAATTTAGAAACACATATATACATTTGTCTTTGATAGCTTAAAACAAAGAAATATTTTCTATTCACCAAAAATTCTTAAAATGATGGAATGATCATTTAAAAAAAATATTTTACTTTTTACAAGCAAAAGCTATGTAAACATTTGATTTCCTATATATTTGATATAACTGCTTCTGATCCATAAATTGAAATCCCTTAATGTTAATCTCTTGTCCCCTTTTCTGTTCCTTCTTCTCTCCCCTCCTTCTAATCGGTCTTTCACATAGGATGGTCTCAGGATACAAAATGCTAGGAAGTTAAGAAGTGTTTCTCACTCCTGTAAAATTATTAGTGTTTCAGGATACCACTAATATAAGATATATTAGACTTTTTGGTTAAACTTGAGAGCTATCATTAATTCTGTTTTGCCGAAACATCACTTGAAAACTCAGTTACACATTCAAAGAAAAAAGCCTTTGGAATCATATCTGAAATCAGCATTAAAAATTGTCTTTCATTTTTGTGTTAGTTAAACATCTGACACATTCCACAGCAGTTCTTCTTTTGTGAGCATAAAAAGTTAGAAGCTTCTCAGATGGTGTTTAGTGTTTATAATGCATTTGTCTGGGCAGATGTGCTTGTAAAATTACCAAACCATTCAAAGTTATTAACACAGTTCAAATAAAACTTGTTTCATCTGTGTGAAGGAGACTGATTCTTTCCTCTCCAGACTTCCTAGCAGACAAACATTATTACTACAATTTAATGGGTGCCACTGTTGTATGTGGATTATGACTGCAGGTTCTCCCTGCTTTTTTTGTTCCTTGGTATGTTTATTTATACAGGAGTTATGAGACTGTGATTGAAGTTGGAAAAGATGGTCCCCTTGGGCTTGAAAAGTGACTGACCCCAATCAGCAGGGCTTGTTGTCAGTGATGCTGGAATCTCTTCACGAGTGAGTGGAAAGTAGTTTCCTGTCAAGTTTAGTTAGGATTGTTTTTTCTTTCTTTTTCTTTTTTTTTTTTTTTTTTTTTCTCCAGCATAGACAATCTTTGTTGTTATATACAATGTGATTCCTGTGCTGCCTTAAAGATACAAAGAAGAAAGCCCGTGTTTCAACAGAGAGACTATTACAGCTAAATTTTAGTTCAATGGAGTTGTCACATAACAACTTTCTATGCATCGTGAGAATAGATTTATCCAACAGTGAGTCCTGTCAGGGACCTTTAAAAAGTGCAGACTTATGATTGACTTTCCCATCACAGTCTAGTCTCCTTATCTTCTACCTTTGCAGTTTAAAATTGTGATTGTGTCTTTGCACAATATGTTGTACAGGTGATATGTGAGGCTCTGCATGTGAAAGAGAGAGTAGAGATGTGTCTGATGTGTCTGGATGAAAGAATAAATATGCCTTTAAAAGAATGATTCACCAGTGAAACAGCACAAGGAAAAAAAAATTTCCACGCTGGACATTTTTTTACTTTATGATTAATGAATGTGAGTTTAGGGTTGTGTGTGTTTTGTTTGTTTGTTTTTAATTTGTTGAATGTGTTTTAAAAAAAAAATAATTGAGGGGATTTGATCCATGTTTGACAACACATTATTACCTTTCTCTAAGAGTGACTTCTAATTTCCTTTCAGCATTCCTTCTTAAAAAAAAAAAAATCCATTTTCCTTTGCAATATTTTTCTCAGTATAATGGTCTGGCATTGACCCTTTACATTTGACAGAACCAAGTGGATACAGTTTTCAAGTAACCATTTTATTTCTTGCTGTTGCTTGCTATTGTTCCTTTGTTCCTTTTTTTGTGCCAGTGGTGAATGACTTTAACTCCTGTCATTTTCTCCCTCTAACTTATGCTCTAGAAGGAGGAGGAAAAAAAAAAAAAAAAAAAAAAAAAAAAGGAGAAAGAAATTACTGAAGGAGAATGACATTTTTCACACTTTTGATGGTCAAAGAATTTATTAGAGTGCTGTTCTTGACAGGACAGATTCAATTGCAATTCAAGCCTGGTCTCAGATCTGAGTAAGAGCCTGGATTTGACTAGGACAGAAGTGGTTTTGCTTAAAACCTTCTCACATAAAATACTATCTTTTGGAAGATAGCTGTTGATTTTGGTGATTAAAGTGCTCCGAGACAAAGGGGGCTCTGTTGTGGAAGTCTGAATTGTTATTGATTATTAGCCAAAATATTTAATTAGATACCACCTTCCTGGTAGTGGGGGAATCCATCTGCAAATCCAAGGGGCAAGCCCTGAAATGGTTGCAATATAACTAGTTTTGAAGCTTTTTTTTCAGGATTTTCACCTATTTTCACTATGATGTTTTCTGCCTTATAAAAAAGCCAAAACACCATCATGTCAGTGCATTGCTTTTGTTTCCTACACCTCTAGAAGCAATTGCTTCTCTCTCCCTTTGTTTGATACCTTTTGACGCGCTTACAGTAACAAATGATTGAATATCTGATTAAGAAGCATTTTTGCCCAGTTTTCTGACAAGATGCCAAACCAGTCCAAATCCCTTGAGTCTTATGCGGGAGGTAATCCCACGATTCAATGTCAGCATAATCCCCCCAAGACAGCTTAAATATTTGTACTTCTTTCTTAAATCAAGAAATCCCTTGAGGTTTATACCAATCCCAATTTTAAAAATGACTTGACCTGAAAACCCTGGAGGAATGTTTGAATGAGGTTGTCTTGCCTCTGGCTTCTTGGCTCTAATAAGATATGAAAAAGATATACAAGGTTCTAATTTATAATATGATATGAAAATTATGCATCCAGTGAAAGACTAGAGGGAAAAATAAGGGACGGCAATGGTGGTAGAGACAGCATTTATTGTGATTACTAGAAGGGGGCCTCAGTGGGCTGGGATTATTGTACTTTAAGTGAAATTGATTTTGTTCATGATTTGATTTTAATCTAGTTTAGATGAATCAAATTCTACAAGGAACAGATATTTAATTTAGTACATTAGGATGAAAAGGACATCAGTTCAGAGAAGTTTAATGCATATGATGTGATAAAAGCAGTATCTGATTATGAGAGTTTTTTTTTATAGTAATTCCTTGTTATTTCATTACTTCTTGGGTATATTTTTCTCTGCATAATATTTTTATTAAATCCAGCCAAGATTCTAGTCTCCTTAATGATATTTAGGCTGATTGCTGGAGCTAAAATAATAATAATAAAAATAGGAAAAGGAAAAGGAGGAAGACAAAATTCCAGATTTATCACACTGATTTTTGCTAGAGATCTGCTATTGAAACAAACAGAAGATCCTCGCTTGCCTCCTGGGCACTGCTACAGGCAAACTCCTTTGCAGAACGAGTCATAGCTGTCTTGTTACAGACTGCAGTTGTAAACAGAGAGTCTGTAGAAACCAATCTCCTGCAATTTTCCAGTCTACTGTTTTCTAATCTAGGGGAGTTGGAATGCTTCACAATTTGGAAGAAGTTGGTTGCTGTTGAAGAGAGGTCTCCTGCACTTCAACAGTCAGGACCAGATGGATCTGTTTTCTTAGGTTAACACCAGAGTTTCTGTTAGCCATCCATGCAGAGAATCCAGACAAAGAAAAGTTCAGATGGTGTATGTTATAGAGTAATTTATGTGAAAATGTCCCTACTTCTTTCCCTCTTCCCTGACATCCGGTTACTAGAGGCTCCTGTTGGAAGAAAGTAATATTGTTGATTCACTGGCTTCCTAGCACCTTTTTTAGCACTGTTTTTTGGGTTATTGCAGATGAATCAGAGATGAATGTTTTCTGTTTGGATGTTTAATGATCAAACCTTTTATATGTTAAGGAAAAAAAAATTGTTATGGGACTTTCGATTACCATCCAGGTTTGTAAAGATCTGTATGGGTCACGGTGATCTGCATGGGAAAATAATAAAAAGGAATAATGAAGGAGAATTCTTACATCATAGATGCAGGGCAGGAGCTTGCACACCGGCATTTTAATACATCAGTCTGGGAACACTTGATTATATGTCACCTTGCTGTGCTTGCTTGTGTTAAAACAAATTGCAAGTGCTTTTGCCCTCTTTGTGGAAAAAAAAAATATGATTAAGATTTTTCATTTGCTGAAATGCTTTACAAAAAAAGGAAAAAAAAAAAAGAAAAAAAAAAAAGAGAGGGAGTGAGGGGGGGAATAGAAAGCAGCTGTATGAGTCTGATGGACTGTGTCCAGAGGATGGGACCTTCCCTTTCAATACTTAAATCTAATCATGTCTCAGGCAAAACTACATCCCCCTCCAACTCCTCCTTTCATATAACAAGTTGCTCCAATATGAAACCAATTTAGTTAAACTGGAAGACTGGTGGATAATTTTCAGATGCCTCCTATATGGAGGCAGAAATCACTTGAGAGAAATCTCTAGAGATGGGTTTACATTGATGTAAATGAAATTAAAATTTTCAAGTAGTGCATGCTATCTGAAGGGAATTAATTGGGTTTCCCCCTTACTACCCAGTTTTAAAGCTAGTACCTATCCGCTATTGTGTGGTCCAGGAGCTGTGGTCATTGTGGTTCTGTATCAGGGGCTGGTACTGTAAGAGCCATTTGAAGGACAGTGTGGTCTGGCATGACTGAGAGACGCTGTTTCCCTTTCTGGTTTGGAGGCTTGGCTCCTTAATGGAATATCCAGTAAATAACACTCCCTCAGAGCCTGATGAATCAGCAAAAGTATAAGTTTTTTATATTTTATTACCTTACACAGGTATTGTGCCAATGAGTATGTACTTTTTTTTTCTGCTATCCTTAAATATATATGTGCTGTAGGCAACAACTGCAATGTTAGCTTGCTGTTTTAAAGCATAACAACTTTACCCTTCTACACTGTTCTCTGTTCTGTCATTGACTAATTGGCATTGGCAAATAAGACTGCATTGTTTTGCATGATACAAAGTTCACATGAAATTTGAATGAAACAGTTCTATACATGGTAAGGGACAGAGCACTGAATTTCAGCAATGCCTTATCGATGATCTTGGATTTTACCACCTGCAACAACTATAGATTGTTGCATCTCTTTCTTTTGCCTTGAGATGCTGGGAGTAATGAGAATTTTGTTGTCATTGCTGACTATAAGTCCTGTACTGAGATTGCATCAGTTCATTTATTTGGAGCTTTTCAGGGACCTGCTGGCAGGAATTGATTTCCTTATTTTGGTCCTTCCATTTTGTGGATTCAACCAAAAAAACAGTCTTCACTGAAAGATGTTCCACACATATCTATTTAAAAATTACTGAAACATTTTATGCTAGGGAATCAGATTTTCTTCACATGGAAATGTATTTCAAATTTTCTGAATGCTTTAAAGCAACATATTTTACATTGCAACACTAACTAGTATTTCCTTAAGAAGAGAAAATAAACACTCAAATCTGGACATTGCATTGATTAGATAATCTATTGTAATTAAAAGCTTGAGTATATTCTTATTTTTATAGTATCGTATTTCCTCATTCTTCCTAGGCTTTAAACTGCTTGAAACCATGAAAGGCTATATTCAGTGTCACAGATGTGTGCGGGAGAACACAGACGGGTTGACATGTACTTGTCAGTGTCAGCTGAGAAAAGAGCTGGCATGGATTGTTCAGTGGAACAATGAAGGAGGTGGTGTCTCCAGGACAATAGCATTAGCTGGCAGAGCAGATGGACTGCTAGCCTGGGAGGTTTAACTAATCCTCTGTTGGAACAATGAACAAGAGTTTACAGTTTGCTTGGCTAAACTATGCTGAACTGAAACAGAAATCTGTATGTATTGTGAATCTTGAGTGAGGCCCGTGAAGTTCACTAATGTTGCCTGCACAGATTGCTTGAAATATTTCAGAACTTGTCAATGCATCTGCGTATGTATTCATTTTTGTTAAGCAATCCAGAAGATTGACCCCTATGAGCAAGCTCTCATAGGTGAAGTGATAACAATTTTTTGAATAAGTAACCTTCCACGAGGAAACTGTCTTCACTTCCTTAAAATTTTGCCAAAATTAAGTTAGCTAATATTTTCCCCCATCAAGATCTGCCTAGGCTCAAATTTTGGAAAATGTCTGGAGAACAGTGAGATAGAGACAAAGTATTTTTGAGCCTATCTCTGCATTAAAATAATAATAATTTTTAAAGCCTCTGTTTACTGGAGGAAATTTAGTCCCTCTGTTCTTTAGAAAATGAACTTGTAATTGGTGAGAATGTATTTTTTCCTCTTTCTCTGGGAAAAGCACCCACATTTAGTCCACTTATAAACACTGAAAATACCTCAGTTTGCCCTGGCTCAGTAACGGCATTAGCATTTGGCAGCTAAAGTCTGTGATTTGTGTCTGAATTGAGCTTGCTGTATCTCTCAGAAATCATTGGTATGATCTGACTGCACATGAACCAACCATAAATAGCTATATCTATGCATATTGGGTGAGCAGCTCTTTTCTTCGACAATGGTCCTCACAGAGGGTTCTTTGTCTCCATAGGGATGTTCTTTTCTTTGTTTTCAGTATTTGTCTACTTGATGACCAAACAGAACTGAGAATTAAAGTGCAGCTTGGTTGCAGTGAGATGAGAAACAGGCATGGAGTATGGGGGGGGGCTGGAGGAAGGAGATACCTTGGTTAGCAGGAGTCTACCTTGGAGGGCAGGGTCTACCTGAGGGGCACAAGGTAGCACATAGGTGATGTTGCCAAGGTCTGATGTTTCAGCTAGGCATGAATGTGCAAGCTGGAAGAGAAAAGAGGAAAGAATGTTATTGGCAAGATAAATAGGGCATATGAATCTGGGAGAGCCGTAGTAGAGACTGGAGATGAATAGTCTGAGGAAAATGTAGGTAGACAGGTTGGTGAGACGTTTAGAGTTCGAAAGAGTTGGAGAATATGCACGAGGGCTAATTGGAAGTCTAGAAACTTACTTCTGTAGGTTTGCTCTGATATCAGTCTTGAGAAACTCTGATCAGCTGTCTGTGCTAGATATGCAAAGTCACCCTCTTCATTGTCTGGAAAGGGAATTTATAAAAGAGAACTTTTTTACACTTGAAGTTAGCCTGGTGATGAGACTTAAATGAAGTTTTCATTTACGTGAAGGCTTGCTCACTGTGTGTATCTTCTGATCTCTGTGACAGGCTGTGATGTACAGACTTAAAGGATTCCCTGCACTCATTATTGCAGCTGAGACCAGTGGGGATTCTGTTCTGGGCATGTGGAAGGCTGCACAGTGCCAGCTATAGAAAAAGCAGGTCCCTGGAGCTCTGAAGTGTATTTCACACTTCTGCATTTTTGGTTTCATGAGATGCACATCAACTTTCCCTCGTAAAATATGCCCAGCAGTGGTACTGTACTGCACAGTGATGTTGTGTGGATAAATCTGTTAATATTTAGAAAGAACAAAAAAGCTGTAAGGGGAGCAACAAGAACCCTTGAGGAAGTTAATATTTTGGTATCAAGTCATGATTTGAACAGCATGCTGGAAAGAGTGCATGATGCATTCACTGAATACTGAGGATAAAGTATAGAATAACTGCTATTTTACAACCTGCCTGAAAAATACATAAAATCATTTCTTGCTGTGAATGCTTAATCTATTCAATCAATGAGAAGAAATAGCTAATGTCATCTGATAGTGCAGAGAAGGGAAAAGCACAAGTATACACAATGTCCTATGATAGATGATTAAATTGCTCAGGATATCAAAATTTCTCGTTACCTGATTTTGTGGTGTTAATGTTCTGTTGTACTATTCCAGCAGTGCAGTGTACCAATGCTCAGACTACCTAATCATTTTCCTTACTTCAGAAGGTTTTCTTGGAGGGGAAAAAAGGAGTTAAATAACAGAAGCACAGCAGTCTTTTTTTTTTTTTTTTTTTTTTGTCTACTTTGTTAATCTGGACACAGTGTTAGATTCAGAATTGTCTACAAGGTTAGCTACCCTGTTAAAGCACAGAAGAATTTTCAATGACGCTCATTTGTAGTAATACCTGTTGGGGGAAAGAAAGAGCTTGTGCAATTACAACTTCTCTTATAGCTATTGCTTATCAGTGTCTGCCTCTGAGTCAGGAAGCCTTTTCTGGCTTGAGCAGCACAGTGAAGAATGACTTCGCTGCCAACAGAATGGAAACTCAAAATGAGATTGAGTTTAAATCCACAGCTGGGACTTGAACACTTGGCACCAACAGATCATAAGGTCATTGCAGTAAGACAGGGAACATTCATGCATAGTGTGTAAGAAACACATCGGTTTGCTAGTCGTCACTGCAGATTTTCACTATCTGTTGTACTTGTGCTGTACAGTAGATTCACATCTTTCCAACGTGCAGAAGAAATAACAAGTCTGTATGATTTTTTTTTTCTCTTATTTTATGGTCAGACAAAAATATTTACCTGCAGTTATTTCTTTGTTGGATTTGTTGCTTCCAACATGGTGCAAAATAGACTTTAATGTAATTTTTCTGAGAAATAAAAGATGCACAATGTCCTTTGATAGGTGATTAAATTGCTCAGGATGGTATCGCAGCTCACATAGCTGAAGGCAATTGTGTGTGTGTGTTTGTTTGTTTCTGAAACATTGTTTGTGATTGATATATATGTCTTTTAATGCCTTGCACATCGAACATTACATGACTACTAAAGTTAATAAAAACATAAATTCAGAAAAATAAACAAAGATCCTTTGCAAAGGTAAAGCTATGTTAATAGATAACTAAAGTCTCACAGATTTTGTTTTCTCTGTTTATTCCCCCTTAGGTATATTACCTCACATAATTCTTGATAAATTCAAATCACTAAGAGAGAAAGTGCTTCTTTTTAAAAAGCCAGTGTGACCTCTGGAACTAGAGGTGCATATTAATCTTACAGGCAATAAACCTGGCTGAAAAATACGTAAAATACATTTTAATACAATCAGAGGTGATCATTTATAGCTGTGAAAGAAAGGTGAAAGTTTCACTGAGACAGAAATCAGAAACCAGTCTGGCTTCAAGGACTTAGGCTAAAACTCGGTACTGTACAGGAAAACAAGCACAAAGACAGATATGGGAACTTGCAGAGGATTCAGTCTTCAGGAATGCAATTGTATAGTAGGGATTTATTAAAGGGAAAAAAAAAAGTAATTAGTTAACATTCTATAAAGAAGATCTTTGTAAATTTTACAATTACTAATATACTCATCTCCTAGTCATCGAACGTGTTTTGTCTGTCTTCTAATAAATATGACAAATTTGTCAGAGATTAGATGTATTTTCAACTGTACTTTTAGACATCAGAGAGTCCTCACAAGTGAGATCTGTTGAATTCCCTAAGCACTGGAAAACAGAGCTTACACAGGATAATTGAAACACCAGACATAAAACCATATTAAACTGGGCTTCACAGGTTAAGCTGCTCATGGAGCTGCATGTGTTGTATAAAAACTAACAAACAACCAACTGGCATTCTAAATTTTGCTTCCAAATGACATGACTGTTTTTGTTTTTTTTTTTTTATGGTAAGTGGGAAAAAACTAGGAGCTAATAATGCAAATGACACACACATTGACTGGCTAAATATCTGAAGAAAAACATCAAAACTACAAAAGGTAGAGCTAAAACCTTAATCGTTTGATTTAAATAGCCTTTACCACTGGGAACTATTATAGAAAGGACCCCAGATTTGAGAACACAATGATTAAAAAAAAAAAAAAAGCTCAGTCTAAACTGTGTGAAAAATAAACTCTTTTACAATTTGCTGAATCAAAAATAAATAATAATAATAAAAAAGAGAGGTTACAAGAGTATTGGCACATAGTGTTTTGGATTTAAATAGGCTCCCTGCAGTTGCTCAGTGAAGCTGACATTCTTGACAGACCAGCAACTTCAATTTAGTGATCAGCTAGTTTGGGTTTCAGGTTCTGTGGTTCTGATAGGAATGGGGTTGTCCCCATAGCAGAATTGGAGATAAATGCAGTGGGAATTGGACCTATCAGCGCTTTTGGTCTCCGGGCTCCTTCACAGAGCACCCCAGCATGACTAACGGCCCTGGTGGGAGTCCTTAAAACTCTCTTTCGGATTCATCAGCAGTTCAACAACTCCAGCAAGCATGGACCCAAATTTTGACCCCCAAATTTTTGGGGGTCAATGAATATACAGTCAGAGGAACTCCTCAGGGAAGCTGAATAGAACTTGCAGTAATAAGGAAAATGTCACTTTTCAGTGACATCCCTGATTTTTTTTTGTTTTGTTTTGTTTTACAGTACTGTCTTCTTAGCTTCCCTTGACAAAGCTTACGATGAAATCCAAGACTATTCAAACTTTAATTTATAATAAAACATTTTTGACTGCCAAATCCAGAGTTTATTGAGTTAAAAAAAAATAATTAAAAAAAAATGGCCATGATTTTTTGTCTCTTCTTCCTCTTTTTTGTTTGTTTGTTGTTTTTTGTTTTATCCTCTTGACAAGACAGCTTTTCTGTCTGCAAATTTCCATGCTTCTCAAAATGGTAATTAAGGACTTGCAACTCAGATACTGATTTACTGTTTTTACTGTTGAAAGGTTACACTCTCCTCCCTCTATAAGCAGTTATGTGATTTATCTATTCCTTATCACAAGACATGATCAAATCTATGTAACAGTTTTCCACCCTCCCTCCACTTAGATCTGTGTTGCATGACTGCATGACCCATTGACAACTGAGGACTTTCTAAATACATAACTGAGTTTAACTGTAAAGTTTAACTTTACACAATATTTTTCAAAGTATTTGTTGTTATTTTAGGGATTGTTCTGCAATGTGAATAATACCCAACATATTCCTATGTAAACAGTAAGGCTAGAAATATGAACATACCTAACTTGACACTACATTTACTTCAGCAAAATGAAGATCAGATTCCTAAAATACAATAGGCCAATAACCATTAAGCACCCACTTCTTAACCATTCATTCTGGCTTTCCATCTTTATGGAAAGCCACAGCACTTCCTTTCATTCTGATTTATTTTTATTGTACTTTCCCAGCAGGCTTGTAGTAATGCTGCTTTCTATGGCTTCTGTGTGCAAAACACACGTTTGCAGTGATCCAGATTTTGTTTGTTCCGTTTCAGGGCCAAGTGAATTTGAAGAGAAGCACCATGATGGCTAATTCTCTTCATAGTTTCTCTTACAACAGAATTCAAATTATCTTTGACCACTATTGTAGGCAGAAATAAACTATAATGACAAAAGAGTATCAATATACAAAGGAATCCATTAACTGTTTGTGGTTGTTATTTTTCTAATCTATGGTGTGCACATTTCAATATATATTGTGCTGAACAAATCCATAGCTCACACATACTACAAACCAGATTCAGATGCTTTCACTCATACAGAATAATTTTGTCTGCTAAAACTGTTGTGGAATTATACTGCTGACATTTCAGCCACTGAAAGTGGCCTTTCTTTGCTCTAATTAGGCAGTTGAGACTGTCAACTTTTTCTGCAGAGAGAAATTTCTATGAGATTTATGGTAGTTCCTTCTCCAAGAGGAATTAGCTGTGAAAGGCACATCAAAGAAAAACTTGCTGCTATGTGAATGGTTCAGGTTGTGTTTGAGAGTGTGAGGATTGGTAAGGTTGCACCTGGAGTATTGGAGCCCATGTCCAGTTCTGGGCTCCTTGGTGCAGGTCAGACTTGGACATACTGGAGAGAGTCCAACAGAGTATCACCAAGATGATCGAGGGACTGGAGCACTTCTCTGAGGAGAAGCTGAGAAAGTTGGGGTTGTTCCACTGGAGAAGAGGAAGTTCAGGGGGGATCCTATTAATGTCTATAAATACTTCGAAGGGAATGTGCGAAGAAAATCATAGAATTATTAAGGTTGGAAAAGACTTCCAAGATCATCTGGTCCAACTGTCCACCTACCACCAATATCACCCACTAAACCATGTCCCTAAGCACCACATCCAACCTTTCCTTGCACACCCCCAGGGATGGTGATTCCACCACCTCCCTGGACAACCCATTCCAATGCCTGACTGCTCTTTCTGAGAAGAAAAATAATAATAATAAAAAAGATGACTATTTTCAGTGATACCCAGTACCAGGACAAGAGACAATGAGCACAAACTGAAACACAGGAGATTCCATTTGAACAGAAGGAACCTCTTTCTTTTCTGTGTGGGTAACTGAGCACTGAAATAGGTTTCCCAGAGAGGCTGTGGAGTCTCCCTTCCTAGAGATCTTCAAAAAACATCTGGAGATGGTCCTGGGCAACCTGCTGTAGGTGTCCTTTCTTGAGCAGGGGGGTTGAATGAGATGACATCAGAAGGTCCCTTCCAAACTCAACCATTCTGAGATTCTGTGCAATTCCATGATTGCTTCTAAAGACGTTCTGGCACAGGATGGATGGTTGGTGTAGCTCTGCCCAGCCAGCAAAGGCAGGGTAGTTCCATGAAGTTTTCTTCAAAAACTAGTTTTATACATTATAGCTTTTTTTTGCCCTGTAAGCTTAACAGTCAAGACTACCTTTGGCAGCCCTGTAGAGGCTTTCATGATGGTTGTCCAGATCTACTCTATATGCTGTGTTTACTTGTTATAGGGAATAGGCTTCTTTTCAATGCTTTTCTGAGGTTTGAGAGAAAAGGTCCCTTCCTTCTTTGAAGTAATGCCTCTGTACAACATATGGCAGGATTTTCTAACTCTTTTTGCTAACTCTGACTCCAGGGTACTGTGAAGATTCTAGACTGTATGAAGAAGGAAGTGTTACACTGCTGAATTCCTCTAAATACCTCATCTACGATTTGCTTAACTTTAAGTTTTTACAGCTCTTGAAAGAACAAGGCCTGGGAAAGTTTTCAATTAACATAGACAGCAGGGTGGTATAATAGCAGGAGTTGTTATTTTGTTACTGGGGGAAAAAATAGCAAAACTGATGAATATGAACATCAGAGCTCAGCATGTATACTGTATGTAGTGCTGCAAGACCTACCATACAAGATATTCATCTGCTTGTCAGTGAGATTGGATTTTGGGGAGCAGATCTGTTGATATTTAAAAGACGACAACTTACCAGTTTCATTACTTAGTATACTCCAGTAGATAGACTCCCTCAAATCAATAAAGCACCCATCCTAAGCTTTCATTAAGTGTTAGCCAAATGTCACCATCTCCTAGAAGTGTGCTGTAAAATTACAATATGTAGCTGCCTTCTGCTTACACACGAGTAAGCCTGTGATAACTTCACTTTAAACAGGATTTTCTTCCTCTTCTCTGTTTCCTCACCCTCCTTTCTCTTTCCCCTTGCTTGTAAGGGTTTAATTTTCAGTAGCTTGCCAAAAGCGTAATTATACTTGCTGTGTATAAATACCCAGTGGAGATCAGAGAGAAGAAGACAGAGAAAGTCATTTTTAGAAATCTGAAAAAAAAAAGGCAAATGTAAACTGAAAGTACTGACAGAATTGAAAGTGTGTGGGCTGGATCACTAATTTCCACTAGGGCAGGCTTCATTGAAGGGGAAAATACGGTTAAATTAGACACACTTAAGTAATGAATTACTTGCATATCTCTAATGAGCACTTCAGATTACCTGTTATTAGAATTCTAGTACACCCAACCTAAATTTGGAGGGGATACTGCCTACACAACTCTCAATTTCAGGAAGAAGAATTGCATTTGCTTTTACGTATATGGACATTTTATATGACAGTAAAATGCTGTGCGCCTTAACCAAAAATGATGTCAGTTTATGTAGGATTTAACTATACATACACACAGAAAATACAGACTGGATTACATGCAGAGTTCTTGTTCTTTGTATTAAATTGTGATCTACTGAATTCCAGTAAGGCAACATTGGAGGACTGAAATAGCAATATCCCCAGTAACTTCTAGAGAGCTCTGCTTGCTTGTCTGTCTTTGGAAAAGAACAGAGAAGTACTAATTTGGTATTAGTTTTACGGTTATTAGGGCATTCATTCACTTTGTACAACGTTTGATGGAAGGTCACACAACAGACTATTGGATAACAAAGTAACAGATTGGTTGGATAACAAAGTAACAGACACACATTTTACATTAATTAGAGTTATGATGATATTTTGACATAGTATTCTTGTATTCTTGTTACCTTGGCTTGTGCCATTAAAGAAAAAACGTCTTTTTTGTTGCTCAAGATGCCGTGAGATCATCAAGGTGAAATTTATAAGGTCTGATTAGAAATCCTCTGTAGTCAATGAAAAGACTTCTGTTAATGCAAATAGACTTTATATTAGACTGAAAACCTTCTACCTCAAAGCTCTTCCCAGACCTTTAGCCATTTATTTTTAGAGATTACTTTTTCTCTAATTCTCTTTACTACTGAGTATTTCATGCTGTTCTCTTGTTCTCTGTTTTGTCCTAGTACCTTTCTCCTCTTTCTGTGCTTTTCTTCTGTATCTTACTTTTTTAGACTTCTAATCATGACTTAAATCACTGTCTTTTGTCTTCATTCAGATAACTCTTGAAAACTCATTCCTTTTATTGAGCCTTTAGGGAGAACCCATTGACTTCAAGAAATTTGAAATGCAAATAATATACTTGGCAAATATACAACATAGTTAATCACTTTCACTGGAAAACTGTGGTTTTCCAGAATATTTGTGTATATTCTTATTTCCCTTAAATTTTTCCCATATGACACTTTCTTTGTGTTCCCCAGTTTTTCTGTTCATTGTTGTTAATGAGCTTCTGCATTTGGTTTGTTTTCACTAACAATTTGAACTTTTTATGCAAGGTTCCTGACCTTTTTTCCTTGCATTGACACATGGGGTTAATATATCAGCATATATAGAAATACATTGTGTGTTATGCTTAAAAGTAACCCTGCTGCTGATGTACTGTGATACTTTGTCTTTACCAAGCAATCTTATTTTTACAGTGTGAACAAATTTACCTGAACATCTGACCAAGACTAGCAGTAAAATACATTAACATTGCAAGCATTAATAAATTGTCCTATAATCTTTTCTGATTTTTGAACATTTGTTTTATGTGCTCCATGCAAGTATAATGAACCTTTTCCATTACCTTCTATGAATATTGCCAAAAAGTTCATTAGAAGAACACTGTCAGGTGGATGGGAATGCATTTTAGACCTCGCTGAACATAGAAAAGACAAATAAACTAGTTGAAGGTAAAATATTTCTTTCTATCCTTTCTGCATGCTTTATAATATCTGTCAACCTTTCCCTGTCTATGTCAGGTCACAAGTGACATTTGAACAGCAATTTTTGTTCACATGTGGCATATCTAGGCTGTCTCTGGATTTTTCTTTAAAAACAAGAGCAACCTCTCTTCTTTCAAAACAACAGCAACCAACCAAACAAACCCCCCAACAATTCCATAATAATGTAATTTCCACATCATTTTGGGTAACCACTAAAAGCAAATAGACATGACATTCTTGTGTTATACAGTCAATATTATATTTTCAATAATTTTACATAAAAATAATGATTATTTTGTTAGAATCAAATGCCACCAGCATCCTTTTAATGATAAAATATTTCAAATATCATTTGTCTGTTATCACCAGAATTATATCATCAAAAAATTGGTTCACTTTTTAACAAATTCAATTAGATGTTAAATGTTGATTTATAGCTTGTAATACTGGCACAAGATGGAAAAAATTCTACCAATTTCCACTAAGATCCTTTTGTGTGTATAATGCTTAAATAAATTGATTTTTTTACTGATATTTTACAATCAAAGTTAACAGTAAAACATACAGAAAGCAAATTCAACCTAGAAATATTTGAAATGAAAGGATCAGTTTTTCCTCAGCAGGGTTAGAACTCAGTGTTAAATACAAAGAAGTTATTACTATTCCACTTACTAATAATTGTCATTATCACAGATGAAAATAATAATTGTTATATTTACTTTGTACATGGGTCCTCATAAAATAGCATGTTATGTCAGTCAACAGCGTAGTTATTCTAATAAGGCTTACTGAACATCTAGCATCCAGCAACTTTCTATTTTACCAGAAGTGTGAAACCAAACACTTATCCATGAAGAAAATATAATGAGAAGAAAAAGTAGGGCTGCTTGGCATAAAATAATATTAAATACAAGACACTCAGGTGATGTTCTCTTCAAGATCAGAAACTTGTTGGTTATCATTGGGTATGTTTCAAAAGGAGATCTTTTTTTTTTTTTTTTTTTTTTTTTGTCTAGAGAGATGTTTCTCTTTACAGTTGACATCAAGCTTTCACATCAAACCTTCACATGTATAAACAAGATCAAAAGTTTTGAAAACTTTAAATTCCTCAGTCAGCATCTCTTTTTATGAGCTCACTCATAATGCTATTTCATACAGTGTTTTATGGCTGTTTTCCCTGATTCCTTGTAGTTATTTATTTATTTATTTATTTTGTAACCAAGTGGAAGAATTAATTGTGTTACATCCTGAGAAACAGAACAGAATCAGAAAATAGGGTAAAGGGTCTGGTCTGGATCAAAGAGTCTGGGTGCAAAGATACTGATTTCATGGATTGATAAGGAATAGACAAAATGATTGGGATTGTCATACCACACTGCTTTTTAGTTCTCACATGGCTATAGTTTTTAAGTTAAAGAACAGTGGATATTCATGCATAAACCTGCCTTTTGGATAACCTGTGTATAATGAAAGATAGAGGCAGAGGAATCAGCAGAAGGGGTGCTCCTGGGAGGCCAAGTAGGTTGTATAGGATTAACAGGAAAGATACTAAGCAAGGGGGTCTTTGGATTAAATTTCCTTGCACTATCACACATAGAAACGTAGCAGACTCCCTTGTTTCATTTTATTTTTTATAGATAGCCCCAGGATCATAAAATGAATAACCAGTAAACCCTTAGAAAAAAAAATGATGTTTTCTGAATACCATGTAGTCTCTTCTGTCATTGAAGTGACAGATTTTCTGCTGGTGTAATGCAGTATGGTTCCATCAACTTCATGTAGTGACTGATAGAATTGGCAACAAGGTGATTGAAGAGATTTACATCAATTACAATTGGATTTCAGACTGAACTTCCTAGTCTTATTTATTTTATTTTGTCTTAATCTGTGCGGAGAATAATATTGTGTTTTTCTTCACCATGCCCTCTTGTCAAACTTATCTGACCTTAAAAAAGTTAAAGCTGACACCTAGATTTTCTTAGTGCACAAGACATTGTGATATGCTTTTAGGTGTTGCCTGTTTCTGTTTCTCTAACTTTTTGTAGCTTGTTCATCTAACTTCTCTGAGTTGAGCTGAAAGCCATGTATTGGGAGCTGTAGCTATCAGTGGAAGTAAATGAGTTGCCACTAGTTACAACACTTTTTTTTTTTTTTTTTTTTTTTTTTTTGCCCTGTAAGCAGCAGTAGTCAAGAAAAGTGGGATAGGATAAAAAAAATCAAAATAATTGGATGTAAAAAATCTGAAGGTACAGCAGAGATGTCGTTTTTTTTTAACAGGTAACTGTAGAATTTGAATAATTTAACCTTTAAAATGTTGTTTATTCTGTTGTGATCAAGAGGAAAAAATGTCACTTCTTTCTTTTGCTGATGCCATTTTACAGGGTATGATTACAGATGCATGGTGTAAGTGCTTGTGTACAAGGAGCCTTCAACTCAGTGAGGAGCCTTGGTGTGCCAAGTATATCATCCAGAGCAATTAAAAAAAAAAAAAAAAAAGGAAGAAAAAAAGAAAAAATAAAATAATATTTGGATTTACCTAGCTTTACTCTGGGCATTTGGCTAGCAAAAACTAGGTAAAAGAAATCTGGCATAGAATAAAAAGAACTTTTGGGTCTATTGCCAAAACCATGGCAATCTATTTTCTTTGTTAAATAGGTATTTGTGGTTACCCCATCTCTAGGATTCTGCAATTGTTTGCTGCCCAGGCAGGTGCCATATGGGCCGGCAGATCCCTCGAGTCTGGGAACAGGGGGTGTCTGCATAGGGGTGGCGGGGCAGGGTCCCACTGCCAGGGTCAGGAACAGGGTAGCCAGGGGCAGCCCCAGCCCCAGACATTGGGCACTTCCCAGGGTGCTCTCTGACCAGACTGAGGTGAGGCGCTGGGCTGGACCAGCAGGGTGAGGCCTGGGCACAGGTAGGGCTGCTGATGCAAGTGGTGATGATGAGTGATAACGTGCTCTTCACAACATGTGCTGAGATTTTACATCCTTTCTTGCATGTGCAGTCGTGTGCACATCACTGTTAGCCATCTGAAATTGCAATCATAGATGATTAAAATAAATATGTTGGGATGACTGGTTCCAGGTGCCAGTCTTACATTGTGCTACCTCCTGAAGTCCGTTGTTATTTTGTTGCTTTTGCTTGAGGAGATGAAGTTCAGACTATCATTGTCTGTCACACTGCATATTACCAGTGCTATATGCTGCCTGGTACTAGTCATTGCAGTGCTGGGAAGATCTTTACTACAAAGATTCATATTCATAGAGTTATATACATATGTGCTTTGCCAGCATTATTTCACCAGTTGTGGGAAGACAGTGGTGTGCTTGCTGTTTTTAGTATTCCTGTTCTAGGAAAGCTAAAAGAAATGTGTTCACAGAAAAGTGAAAATGAAACAAAGATCAGATCTACCCAACACCACTAGAAAAGGTCTTAAATTTGCCTTATGCTAGCCTTATTTCAGCTGCTTTAAGCTTTCTAGAGGCCAGTTTGGGCTTATGAATATGTCCAAAACATAATAAGTTGATACCCACTGGGACATGTGGTCAACAGGCAGGTGACACCTTCTCAGCAGTTACTCAGCCCATTTGGAACAATAATAGGGCCTGGGCCTCCAGAAAGATTGAACAGGCTGCTTCATGCAATCTCTTCCTTGTTATTTCTAATTGTATATCTGGGTCACCCATTTAATGGTCAGTGAACATATTTGTGAACAGCATGAATTTTCTCTTCCCATGAAACATTGTTCATAGGTTGGACAGACATAGTAGAAATGCTTCTGTACACTTTGCTATTTGGGTTGGACTTTATGTGCTTTATTACCGTTGTGCCTTCCAGAAAAAAAAAAAAAAAGAAAAAAAAAAGACATATTTTCTGGAATGTATTGCTTTACCAGGTCTAGAATATATTCTCTTATATGCTGTGTCACTTCAGATAGTCCACTGAAAGTACTTTGCTTGCCTTATGAAGCATGGCCTGTAGCATGCCTTAGGGCATGGCACTTGTGGGGCTAAAGTGATAGCTAAGTTACTGTATACACACTGTATAGTTGCTTATACTTCAACATAAAACAGCACATTTACACATTAGACAAGCACAAAATGGTCCATGTGGAACTACTTTCACTTGAGGCAAAGTCTCCTTGTAGAGGTCTGAAGGGTAAAGTGAATTTAGTCTTTTTTTTTATTTATTTATTTTTTTTAATTGTACGAATAAGCAGTAAAGAATGTTAATTTGTATTCTTTTTCTGTTTTCAGGGCAGTGCTCCTTTTTTTTTTTTTTTTCTATTTTTGGGGGCAACTGGAGAAGGCTAAGACTAATTATCTTTTCTTAAAGACGTAACCCAATTTCCAAAGAAATATAAGACGTTATAAAGAATGGGGGAAAGTAAGCCTTAGCCTCTCAGAGTTGACTTGGAATGTGTAATGAGTAAATTTATTTTGTGTTTGTTTATGTGAAGCTTTTTGTTCAGATGGGTAGAAAGTGAAAAGGAGATGATGGTATTATGTTCATTGTCTGGGGTGGAAAAATAATAGAAAAGGTGCTATTCATTTATTTTTCTTGGGGAAAGTCTTAATCATTGGACATACCACTGGCTGTATATTTGAATATATTCCAAGATGAATCTTCCAGCTTGGATCACTTGCATTCTGTTTGAAACACTGGCATATGTAGAGAGGTAGTTCAATACAGAATTAATCCCTTTGCTTTACAGGTTTGTTGTCCCTGAGAGTTTTTAAAAACCTTTTTCATTATCTTACCATCTAGTTCTTTTCATTCAAAAATGTATTTTTCCCTAAGGGATTTTCTAGAAGATGCTTACCAATCTAAAACATAGTAAACAATTTGAATTATTTGGATTTAGTGATTCAGGTGGAGGTGTGCAGTGGCAGATCTGATAAGACTGTGATTCATGAACAGCAGGCAGTAATTCAGAAACCAAATTCTAGTCCTTTGAGCTTGCAACATGCTATTACTTAGAGAAGAATAAAATAGAAGTGTCTCCATGAAGGCAATGGAACTACTTCTGAGAATGAAGCCACTGGGTCCCAGGCACCATACTACAAAAGCATGCTGTAAGTAAATGCCTGCTGAAATAGTTGAGGATTTCTATTTATTTATTTATTTATTTATTTATTTATTTATTTATTTATTTATGTGACCATAAAAGCTTTGGCACTTGGCTTTCAAAGTCTAGCATGTTTGAGTTTCATGGAGACCTCAGGACTGCTTCACAAGGGGTGGTCTCTACAGATGCCTGGGCCTGAATAGACAGGATAATCTGGAAAGCAGCCTCTCTAGCATGTAGTTCAGTATGTGTTAAGCTCCAGTTTTAATTTACAGTCCATAATATAGTTTTTTGGCAGGGATTCATAAATCTCCATTTCATCTGTACAACCGCTGAATGATAATGGAGCTTTCTCTGGTTCTGCCTCTATCTCCACTAAGCCTGCCTCTTAGGACATGTAGAATTCAGTAGTAGGAATATCACCTGATGCCAGTCCTCACAGACGCATAGTGTTATTGAAAATGTGCTGGTGCCTCACATTGTTATGCAGGTCCATGGTCATTAAAATTTTATCATATAAACCCTGCCGTCTGCACCAAAGAGGAATTGAGAGCCTTGGCAGAGGATGATCACATATTTTATCAGAATCTTCTGAAAGGGAAAAAACAGCAGGTTCAGAACAAGAAGGAAGCAGAATAACATTCCCTTTAATTTAAATATAATATAATGTCAAAACCCCTGAAATTGACATTTATCTACTGTAGTTCATTTTAACTTTCTCCCCTGAGTGGCTCAGTGTCCCATGGTTGCACAATAGTTCAAACCAGTTGCACATGATACAATTTTCATGTTTCTCCTGCAAGGCAGCTATTAATCAAAGCATGGCACAGACAGCTGAAGTGGAAGGCAGCAAGCTATGGATTATAACATTGATTTATCAGGGGTCAGTCTGTCAGATTAGTAGGTTTAGAGACTAGGCCATTTGTGGTGTTTCCTAGCACAGATGCAGATAAAATCTGGCAGAGAGATAATTAAGCAGAGTATTCCACATGTAAGACAACTAGGAAGTTTCAACTAGGAAAACAAAAACAACAAAAACACCCCTAGCCATTATTGGCCAAACTCTATCAATTTGTTTTTAGCAAAGGATCAAATGAAAGGAGTTTGGCCTGCTTGTGTTTTTTACTGAGATTTTTTTTTATTCTTAATAACTTGGTTGTGCATGTAGTCTTTCCTTTCAAGTTCCAATTAAAAATAAATTAGAACATTATACAATTAATTACTTGTTAAATGTCTAAGAAATGCTTAGGAAATGCTTATTCTGGAATGACTAGAAAATACTTGAAAAGGTGCATTTGAGCTGAATTTTTCATGGTGATAACACCTTCTCTGTGCATCGCTACCTGACTACATATCTCAAGATAACTACCAGATGATCTTGGAGGTCTTTTCCAACCTTAATGATTCCATGATTCTATGACATACAGAAATTATGCCTATCTCCCACTGAAGACAAAGGGAGTTTCAGATTTGCATCACCTCTTATACCAGGGTCTAGTTCTCAAAAAATGAGTACTTGAACTATAATACTTTAAATCCATAGCCCATTTGCAAACTTCAGGCTCACACTAGTGAAAAGTGTTAAGGTCCATAGACAAAAGTTTCTGACCTTTATTCAGATAAATAAAACATGCTTGTTTTTTTTTTTGTTGTTGTTGTAAGTGAATAAATATGAAGATAAAAGCAGATCTATTGCAAGTAAAAGGTATTTCCATTCTCATATTTCATGCATACAGAAACTATTTCAGTTTAGGTGGACTTCAATGATTAATGAATTCAGGAAAGGCAAACCCTAGTTTTCCTGTAGGCAGAAATAGAAGACTGGCATCTAACTGTTCTTGTAACTGTTCTTGCTTTAAAAGCTAAAAAGAGTACCTTTTTCTGTAAAGAATTAGGACTAATGCCAAACACTTCAGAGGTACTTAAAAGAAGCACAAGTATTTTCATTATTTAATGAAATTAAAGAGCAAAACAATATTGTGTTGTCTTATTGAGGAATAATGTTTATACCTGGATTTAACAACAGCATGTTGCTCATGAATGTTTCTTCAGGATTTCTTCTTACTCTTTAATGTGACAATGGATTTAGATCAGACGGTTAACTAAAAGGTTCTTATCTTTGTATGTGTGTATATTGTCATGTGTATATTGTCACGGTGATTTTATTTCATTTAGGAGTTAAAAGTGCTTCATTTTTTTTATTTTTTTTTTCAGTGTCAGGCTAGCTTTGTCTAAATAAATATATTTGGTTATGTTAGCTTGCCCCACGTTTTTTTTAATAACTTAACAGTTTTACTCAAGAAGGGTCAGGCACTATACTGAGAAAATCTCATGAAACTACAGACAAAGATACACCGATGTTTAGAAAACTATGTGTCGTTTCAGAACAACTTTCTATTCTCAGCTGCATACTTTTTTTTTTTTTTTTCCTGCTTTTTTGGAAGTGAGCTATTCTGCATGTGCAAGAGATAACTTGCACTAGAATGGCAAAAGGATTGTGCAAAAAGGAGGAATTGCCCCTTCCAGTGTGGCAATCCCCATACCTTCATCTTTTCCACCTTTGTCTTCTACAACACAGTCTACAATACAGGCCCCCTGTGAAAGAAAGGTGGCAGGTGGAGCAGTGAGTTTGAAAAGCTTTGGATGCCATTCTTGGAGACATATTGCAAGTCTTGCAATTGTTTATTGCAATGCGTTCAAACACATTAGATAGAAATGAACAAGAGATTTTGCACGGGAGATTTCTGTTTGCTTTTTGTCTTTTATTATCCTCTGGATGATCTAGCTTTTTATAGGGATAATAATTATCTAGGTGAATAATATGAGTGACCTACTGAAAAATAACAGGTTTCTCTTATCTGTTAAAAACAAACAAAAAAACTGCTATGATTTCTGAATATGAAGAAACTACCAAAAATTCTACCATATGCCTAATCATCTATATAATTTCTGATCTCTGATTAGTATTTGTTGAAAGGGTTGCTATTGAGTGCTTTATATCTAAAATTTGAAAATATTTTGGCACTGTCATTCTCCAGATATTTAGAACATTGTTTTTCTTGCTTATGCTTGTGGGAATGTTTTCTGTACTTGCAGCTAAAGTCTTCATCCTTATCCTTTTTAGAATGCATATAACCTTTTGAAATCTGTAAATTGATGAAATCCATTTGGACATGTTTTCGTGGATCTAGCAAAAGGGAACTCTGTGATCTCAGTACTCTTGCTTTGCTTAATATCACTTTAGTCATAAGCCTTCATAAGGATTTTCAAATAATTTACTAGAAAAATTATCAATTACCAGTATTAACTTAATGACCTGTTTTTAATTTGTTCCATTTTCAAAACAAATAAAATCTATTTCAGTGCAATATTTGGTAAAATCAAGTCAACACAAACATCAATTAGTAAAAATTTTGAGTCAGTCTGATGCAGATGGCAGGTATAATTTTGGCTTCATACAGTAAAAGTTTCAATAAAGTTATGTAAATGAGAACATGGCTTTACATTCTAGGAAACTTGGCAGCCTTCACTAGGGGCATTTGTAACAGCTATAATCATCATTATTATTATTTCTTGCATTCCCTTAGCTGTGGGAAACATGATGAGTAAGATCAGTCTCATAATGTATATTGATCACCCAAGTATTAATCTACTCAATATTTACCACTTGCTTAGCACTTTTCATTTCTTTAAACATGAATGCACTTTTAAAAGGCTGAGTGGGTTTGTATTTTTCCATTTTATTTAGGGAGGAAACGAGGCAGAATGCGACTAAGTGACTTTCCCGAGTCACGACCTCAGAAGGGTGAGTGAAGTGACCTAGGCCCTCATGGTCTCAGAGCTGGAAGGGGAGACAAACTTGGTTATTTTCTTACATGTGGCTATGTCTGCTGTTTCTGTAAAAGCACATTATTTATTTATTTATTTATTTTTTTGTGTGTAAAAGCCTCTGTAGACATCTATTCTCTGAAAATAACAACTTCATCCATGCTTGTGCTATCTTGCAGCTTTTTTTGCCTCTACCCTTCTCCATGCCATTTCTAGACTTGAAAATTGCATTCACGTGAATCAACCGCTGAGTATTTCTAGGGCTGAGTATGAGGTTTTCTTATTCATCCTTCTGATCGTGGCATACAGTCAATCTTAGGAAAAGGTGCTTGTAGGGAAATCTAGTTCAGCACTTCAGTTTTACCAGAAGTAGTACTTCATTTTTATCTCTTTCTGCCAGTACTCCAGCAGGAGTTTTCAGGGGGACTGGAACAATGTTTTGCTGCAGATAAGATAATATAGTGCACACACACAGATTCCTAAAAAGCGTGCTTTCTAGCATACCATGTTGATAGTACAGCAAGTAAACAACAATAACTACCTCTCTGGCATACACATCCACAGCTATCACTGAGGGACACTGCCATCTGAAACCTTTTCTTCCATGCTGTGCTGCACAGCTGGGCATGGGCACTGTGATTTATGGTCCACTGACCACAGTTCCAGCTATCCTCCTTTGAACCAAATTCTTGCTTTTAAAGAAACCAGCCTGTGTTTTTTTCTTTCTTTGAAAAAATCAACTGAGTTTTCCACCAGATTTGTAAAGTCCCAAATCCTTTTGTTTCAATGATAAATACTTCTTCCATTGAGCCCTTTTACATGGGTGGGACCTTCCCCAGGATGATTTAAAGGCAAAAGACAGAAATGGGCCACTCCATGCTTCCTGTAAACAGTTTAGATGAGAACAATGTGCTAACAATTCCATGCCATTTTCAGAGGAGGCTGAATTTGCTGGATTGCTGAGTCACTGACAAGCTGTCCTGTGAAAGAGACAATAATTTCTTTCAATTAGAAGCTCATGCAGGCAGGAATATCTTTCAAATATCACGGAGATAAAATGGAAATCCTGCTCCATTTCAGTGACTGATTTCTCTGCTGCTGTAGAACAAACGGCAGATAATGGAACTATGCATATTCTTACAGACATCAAACTTCTTCCCTCCTTTTCTTTTCCTTTCTTCCTTTCAATACTTCCTAACTATCTTTTCTACATTCATTTTACTGTTGGCTGACTGTCACTGGTTACCATAGCAACAACCTTTGGTAGCAGCAAGTCTGGGATGCCCGATGCGAGCATCTTCACATTTGAGTCTTGCCAAGGCTAGCTATTAATCCAGGGTTATATATTGGCTCAACACTGTAAGATTGCTCTATTTTTCCCCCCTTTAGCTGACTGCCAATGAGATTTTCCTGAGTTGGTTACTTTTCTTTCCACACTTATCTATTTGGCAATCTGGTGTTAATTTTCACTCTGATCTTTTCATGTTAGTTATTTTGTAGGACTGGTTAGCTTAAATGTCTTTCACAAAATAGGTTAAAACATAATTGATTTAAAGAACCTCTTTTTCAGTTTGTTTGTTTCTTAGTGAAAACGAAGAATTTGAAGTAATCTTGTTCTTTGGCAACTATTCATAGTTGATCAGAGCAAATTTCAATTGCAAGCTGTTCTGATCTTTGATAGGTTTAAATGCTTTGCATGACGTAACAGTGATTACTTTTATTTTTGCTAGGGTAAGGGATAGACAAATATATATAATGATAAAGTTTTTTGGAGACAGATGGCTAGTATAAAACATCTGTGAATGATGTAGCACCTAATGGCAGCAGTGGAAGAGTGGAACTGTCTTTAAAATTTTGTAAATCCCCCTACCTTCTTCATAAAACACCTCCTAATAGCAGCTTTCTGTAAAGCAGAAGTAGCAAAGTGGTTAAGAGTAGTTGGTTGGGAAATGAGAGCTGAAAGAGAAAACTGCAGTGCAGTGATTGGTTTGATTTGCTGAATAAATTGCTATGTTCAGATTCAATTTGTATCAATAGGCAAAGCAGTGTACACCTGCAGAGCCTGTCACACTTGGTATCCAAAACTCTGACACAGCTAGTCTTAAACAATCTTCAGTGTTGTCAATAATTAAAGCCAAAAAGCCCCAAACACTAAACTTACAGTGTTTGCAATTTTATTCCATATGCAAGAAAAAAAGAGAGTAATGTTTCTTGGGGATATTTCCTTTAAAACAAACAAACAAACAACAACAACAACAACAACAACAACAACAAAAACACTTTTTAATAAATATATGTAGTATTGTACAATTTTGAAGTGATTACTTTAAAAGTAGGCAAGAGGTGCTGTTCATACAGTAGAAGATTTTCTCTTTTTTAAATGTGTCCGGAAGCTAGGAGCATAGTGTACCGTCTCCTTAATACAGTATAAATTGCATTTTAATAATTTGCAGCTATGATGTAAAATGGATAAATGTGAAGTCTTCTACATTTGCATGAGGCAACTGATATTTATGCTTGTCTGTAATCATGGTAGCTTTTTGGGATTGAGAATAGCTGTTTTCTAAGGAGTTTTTTTATTATTTATTTATTTATTCATTTTGTCTCAAATCTCTTTGGGTATGTTTCGCAATAAACATTTGGTTCAGAATCTGAAATCTCCATTGTTTTTCTGGAATTTGGAAAAATCCTTTCAGGTTTATTTGGAGGTTTCCATTCATACTGCTCTGATGGGAGTTTCCAGGAGAAATAGGGCTGAACTCTTATAAATGGCCGATGTAAAATAATATTTTTGGAGAAAGGGGAAGGACATATCTTAAGAGGAGATATAATGGCTCTAAAGTGTAGAAAATTACTTGGACAAATCCTAGTAGATTTTAGGGGAAATCCTCAGGAGTTTATAAAGTTGCAGACCTGACTGAGAGGCCTATCAACTTAACCTTTCTGTTAGGGAGTTCCATTTATTCATTTTACCTTTTTACCTGATTTTAGTCAAAATCTTGTCTTGTAGGTTTTTTTTTTTTTTTTAAATTAGGGTCCCTTTTTTTTTTTTTTTTTTTTTTTTTCCTCCGTCCAGCACTAAATACAAACTTTGAAATGTTGCATATTAACTACAATTGACATTCGTGATCTTGGGGTCAGGCTATTTTTTGAAGAAATGCAGTTGCGGCAAATTTCAAAAAGCATTTTTGGCAGTTGCAACCCAAAAGACCTATGGAAGGTTCTAAAAACTCATTTTCAGCCTTCCTTAACATTAGCTTAACACTTGAATAATTAATCAAAATGTGTGATATTTAAATATTAAACATTGCCATTTTTCTCTGGACTCTTAAGCCAATATTAAAAGAGAGTGAACATCAGCATCTTGTTTAATTGTTGTTAATGGTTCCAGGCAAATTCCAAGACTGAAATACCAGCAGTTATTACACATCTAAAATAAGTGCAGTTCTGTTTATTCTTGGTAAAAAATATTTTCACCATGTGAACTCAAAATCTTTTATTTTGAATTGTTGTAGCCTTCTTCAATATGTAATTATTTTATAGCAGAGGGAAGTTTGGTGTCACGATGCTCAACTTTTGATGATTGTCAGAAAGAAGGTCTCCTTCCTTATACAGATAGGAGTGACAGTTTGTTGTTGGAAGTCTATTATAAATTTGGACTATATATAATTGAGCATTGTTGTTTAAAGAACATGTTTTGCCCTGCGTCTAATGTGAGACCTTCACATCATAAGTTAAAAGTCTCAGTAATACCCATATATGTACTTTATACTCATATTTGTACTTTAATACAAAAAGTACAGCTTTGCATCTGTTAAAAACAAACAAACACCAACAAGCCATCAAAAAAAATACAACAACAACAACAAAAACAAAATACAGGTTTGTTTCCAGTTGTGGATGAATGTCATTGATGAAATCCAGAAGGCAGTACAAAAATAGGATTTTATTTTGGAAGACCTTTGACAGCAAGTCTTTGACCAGTCCATTAACCTGGGTTAAATTAAGCTCTTTAACCTAGATCTTTAACTTTGTTCACTAGTTAAATTGGTGGATGTGCTGGCTCACCATACGTCCTTCAGGCTAAACAGAAGGAACAATTAAAACACAATTTTATGTGGCCGCTGCTGGAAACATCAGAAGCTGTGCCATAAAGTGCTTGGATGAATGGCAGAACTTGTACCTACCTACCTGAAGAAATAAAAGGGATTTTTGAAATGGGAGTTCAGAGGCCAGTGGATTTATTGGCTGCAGCTATGAAGGTGGGAGGCTAAAAGTAAGAGCAGTATTCAAGGCCATTCAGCTGTAAGGATGCCAAGAAAGACCCAAACCTCAAAACAAAAACAACCAAACAAAAAAAAAGCTCTTTTTCTGAGTTCTGGGGATTTTTTTTTGCTGATAATGTTTGTTTCTGAGCATGAAAGCTGTATTTTGTGTCCACTTTTCAGACAAAGTCAGGTTTCCTGACATTTACAGCAAGTAAACGGAGTTGTGTGAAGGAAATATTTGATGACTCCTTATTTTCTACTAACAGAAACAGCAAGTCCTCCAGTAATGGCAAAACATTCGAGGTAAAATATGTACGACTGTATTAATTATTGCGGCATGTTAAAAACTAGATGGTTTGCTATACTTGTATCATGCTTCAGAAGTATGATCTTTTCTTACACCATTTTTAATACATCATTTTGTCAGAAATGCCATAGGTATGCAGCACTTGCCATACCATACATAGAGAGGTTTGCCTGCATTTCTGACAAATCTGTGTTCATTTATAGCACTCTATAAGGCAGTTTAGCCAAAAGGCATTTGGTTCCCTGGTGCCAGTGTGTGCTGCCAGCTTCTGTTGTTTTATCCTATCTGTGTTCTTGGTGGATGGGCAACAGCCCATCCCTGTCTTCCTCTACTTTTGGGGAGCCTCGTTCCTTTCAATCATGTTAGTGAAGGTGAGGATTTTTTTTCTACACATCTTTATTGACTCTCAGGCTTTTCAGTGGTGGTATAAGGTTCTGGGTTTTGATTTCTTCTTGTTTTTCAAATGAGAAAACAAGAAGCATTGACTTACTGAACAAAACAGTTCAGACTTAGGTGATGTAAATGATGATTCAGAAGAGGTTTTCAATGAAATGCCAATAAATATGATCACAGGTCATTCCTACTTGGGTATTTCTTGATCAGTTAACAGAACTCTGTATATGTTTGTTACCCAGTGCCATTATGCAATGTTTGTGATGGAGACAGTTAAACAATAAAAGCCAAATGCCTGAAACAGAATTACTATGCTAGTCATGCAAATGTTGCTCTGTGTACAGAGACAGACAGCTTCCTGAGGCTGTGGCTTCTTGATAGGTAGGTAAAGACCTACAAGATGAGAAGAAATTGAGAGGATGTTCAAGGCTGTTTCTGTTTTCTTGCTTGTGAGGGAAAGGATAAATAATGAATAACAGCAAAACAAGTCTAGCAGTTAGAGGCGAGCTGCTTCTTCTGCCATGTGATGATTATTTGCTTCATTCATGCCTTGTAAGTCTGCAGGTTGTTGTCAGTGTTTTTCTTAAGTTTTCCAGTACAGAACCCTGGAGCATACCCACACTACTTGTTCTTGGAAGTATATTGAAATAATGACTGTGATTCAGGCTGAGGTGAATGGAAGAGGAAGGATTTTCTAATTTGTAGTGACTTTTCATGAACTTGCATTTACTTGTTCTTCACAAAGATTTTGTTTGTTTGTTTGTTTGTATTTGTTTCCCAGAGTGTTACCCTAGATGTGTTGTTTTTTACTTTAAACCAAGTAAAACCATGTTTTTCATAGGGAATTTTCGAGGAAGAGTGCTTGAGGCCAGATTTGCTACAGGCTTTCTGTACACTTGTTAGTTATCACAGAGTTATATCGATACAGACCAAAATGGTAGTAGTATTTACATATCCGAAGTGCATAAAAATACATAAAAAGCAGTAATTTGTTAGGAGTTTGCTCGTGAACCCTCTTGACTGATAACAACTGCATCAGTTTTTACAGAGACTTGTGGTGCTTAAGGACATTTACCTAAGGAGTAAAGCTGTTAAGGACATTGTCCCACATTGCAACATGTGGGACAGACTAGTTGGTGAGCTTTCTGTGTGGATGACTTCCACCTGTGTGAGGGATGTGTTGTTTGCTTTCTCCCATTTTTTTTTAATTTATTTATTTTTATTTTTTATTTTCAATTTGGGACATGGATTGGCTGCAGCTGTTGGGCTTCCTTAAAATTCTGGCCTGTTAGACTTACTGCTGTGCAAAACTGTAGTTGTACATTCTTCTTCACAGACATTTTGGGATAGAGTCACCCAGTACTTATCCTTGACTTCACTGAGAACTCATTTGCAAGACACAGTCATTTTAGGTACTTGACAGTGATTTGATTGGTTATTATTTTGTTTCAATCAGAACATGTATTGCATGTGGCTGCAAACTGAGAAGACTTCATAAACACCTTTTACAAATTGCAGTTTTATTGAGTTAAATTTAGATCTAAAGTATTTTTAATCTTTTTTCTTTGCTATCTGTGATTACTTTTCTTCTTCTTTTTTTTATTGGGACTTTTTTAAAAAAAATTTGTTTTGTTGGGATCTTTCTTAATTCCTATTAAATACATAGGCTTTAAATGTAAATTGAGAAATGGAGATGAGATACTTGTTTATGCATGTTAGGAATCTGAGGTGATGGTCACCAGATTTTTTATGTTACATTATTTTAATTTGTATTTTTATTTTAATCTAAGGTTTTAATTGACAGATAAAATTATTTGCAACAATACATAACTAAAGAGGGCAGTGGGTCCCACTAGTGGCAATTATCTGCAACTCATGCCCAGTTTGCATTCCAATCTGGTATCATCAAGTTTTAGGTTCATTTATATAACAATGACATTCTAATTCAAAATGTATAGGCCAGTAAGATATGCCGTGTTTGAGAATGTAAGGATTTACAGCATTTTATGCTTTAAAAATAAAGAGAGAATATTTCCAAGTTGCTTTTCAAGCAACTCTTTGCAGAATGAAAGCAAACCACATGAGCATCAAGAAAAACCTGGAATATATATATTTGTGTGTGTGCGTTCATGAGATAGTTTGAAAATGTCAAATAAAGGCTATGTTGTTCTTTTGATTTTAACCAGAAAATTCTCAGCAATATCTATGTAGCAGGAAGATGATATTCATCGATTGTTACATTATATTCACAGTTTCTCTCATTTCCCAAAATGCACAGCTGCTGTGTCATTTTAAGATTTAGCAGTCACCACATTTATATTTTAACGATCAATGGCAGCTGTTGATCTGAGTCATTAATGAGATTTTGACTTCATCTGCATTTAAACCTTGTATATTCTGCAACAGAGTACGCTTGGAAAATGAGATTTCTCTCATGGTTATAACAAAGAGTTTGACAGGCTTGAGCTGAGAGGATTCGCTCTACCCTGTGGAAGGTTATATAGTACAAACTTTCTGTTAAATGAGAAGGGGCAGAAGGAGAACTCTTGCTGAGTTTTCAAATACTACCCTTTGGTCTATGAACACATCGAAAATGGCCCTAAGGTGAAGGTATCTGCCACTTCTATGTTGAGAGTGAAATAGTAGAAAAGTCTCCTCAAAGTGAAATGTGATTTTGTAGCTCACTCATTTATTAAAATGCTATCTATTACACTTCCTTTGAGGGCAGCAGAGTACCTTGAGAATGACAGATTGAGTGCATACAATGTCACTTGGGGAATGTTTAATGTAATGTCATAGATATTTGGGTATAGTAAAACTGTTCTTAAAAATGGCAAATAATGACCTTCCCAAACAAGGTTTGAATTGTATTTCTGATGCATAATAAATCCCTCCTCATAGTTAAATATTCTGGTATTTAAAATTTGTTGTATCAGTGGTTTTATGTATCAGTAATATCTTGTTTATAGGTTAGTAGAGAGAAAACATACATTTTTTTCAAACAGAATGAATTTCTAATAGGGTTTCCCTTCTTGCACTCTGCTCTTTATGATGTATGTATTTCATTAACCTTTCTGTGTTTTCACTCAGAGACTTGTTCTGTCTACTTCAGATCCTTGGGAAATTGTACTAGTTAATTTCTCCTTACCAATAGGCTATAATTCCCAATATAACAATATGACAGAATCATCCAAATTAAGTGTTAGTGAAAACATGAAAAACAAAAACCAAAGAACAAATGAACAAACAAACAAACATAAAGAAAACACAAAAACAAAAACAGTCTCATCTACAATAAAGTTTTCTTATAGGAAAACTGCTATAATGTTTTATTTAGTCCTACTGAACAAAGAGTAGATATAAGTGCTTCACTGGGAACGAAGATGGTTCTTAGGAAAGTCTTATGTTTTTCAGATGATTGCTAATTATAGTCTATACAGGACAGTCACCATTGGAAAGCCCAAAGTACTACACGTTAGGACATGTGAGAAGTAGCTTGGATGAGCTACGAGAGGATGCTAACATGCAATTCTTTGTGAATATAGAGACCAAACTACTATTTCAAATATATTAGTTTTTTAAAGACAACACCAAATGGGTCATCTTGTCATAGAAGGAGATCAGGTTAGTCAGGCAGAACCTGCCCTTTATAAACTCATGCTGGCTGCTTCTGATCACTCGATTGTCCCATATGTGCTGTGTGATGGCACTCAAGATGATCTGCTCCATAACCTTCTCTGGGACCAATGTCAGGCTGCCAGGCCTGTAATTCCCTGGATCTTCCTTCCTGCCTGTCTTGTAGATTGGAGTCACATTCACTGCAATCTACACAATCACAAAGAATCACAGTCATAACTACTGCTCTAGAAAAAATGTACTAAAACATTCAAACCCACGACATAATCATTGCTTTGTAAGCAGTTCATTATTCAGAGTTAACTTTGTTGGAATTTGGTTGGCATGGACAGTTCAGGAACAGACACTACTTCTCATTTGGCCAGAGAAACTAAGAAAAATGAAAGATAATATTAAAGTTGAAAAGAACATCTTTATCTTTTTCAAAATCTATCCAGTGCTGATTAACATTATTTCTTCATCCCATTTGTTCTATACAAATCTTTTGATTTGGCCAAATGCCTACTTTCTGTTCTTCAGCATCATCCTCTCCTTTACAATGGAGAGTTTATCCTCTGGCTTTTGACATGCTACATTGTAACTGTAGCCCGAGTTAGCCCTAAATCTTGTCACTTGGGCATTGCAGAATTAAATAACTAGCTAGAACTTCATACAAAGAATTATGAATGTAGCAGTCTAATTCCCTTGAAGAGTTTATGGCTATTAGAAAGTGAGTCCCAGTCCTTTATGAGCTTGGGTATAGGACAGAATGTCCATAACCCCTAGGTGCCTAGCACCATCATCTAGATGTTGAGAAACTCAGACTGTAACATGCCTAGGACTTTCCCCATCTATTCTCCTTTATCACGTGTCAGGAACTGCAGTGGAAAATGACAGAAATCCCTTGTGCTAATGTTGTCCTCTAGCACCCTCATCTTGTGAGATAACTGGCTGCTTTCTACTTAGAGACCTTTTGGAAGAAACGAGTAAGCTAAAAATACTGTTCTTATGTTTGAATGCTGACTGTTTTGGAGATTAGGAGAAGAGAAATGAAGAACAGTTCAAGAGAGAGCTCTGTTTACCATGAACTGAAAACTCAATATCATAGACTAAGTGAAAGATTAATCTCAAATGTCTATCTTAGCAGTGGTTCAACAGAAAAAGTCTTATTCTCTCCAGAGATTGCTTTGCTTTTGCATTTATCTTACTATCAATGATAATTTCAGGCAAAATTAAACAAACAAACTGTATGTGGTAGCTGTTTGCTGAATATCTCTTTAATGCCCTTTATAAACTTAGGGCTTAGAAAATTGACCTTCCTGGTTGAAATAACTACTGGCTAAGAGCAAAATCATGATTTCAGGCCTTATCCTACAGACACCTTACACATGTAAGTAGTGATTGTC
Organism: Stictonetta naevosa; assembly: GCA_011074415.1. Lineage (NCBI taxonomy): Eukaryota > Metazoa > Chordata > Aves > Anseriformes > Anatidae > Stictonetta > Stictonetta naevosa. Next base: position 161,761,646 of record CM021697.1, read on the forward strand.
ACAGGATTAATTATATGAATAGTAGTTGCACATCTTGGCCCTTGGACAATTTAGAGTCTTGAGCAGAGGCTGAGGCTGATTCTAAGATGTGAGTAGCTTTGTTGAAGCCATTGCAAATCTTGTCTGATATTACCTGTGTTTTAATATTGGACAATTTTAAAGTTCATTCCATATCAAACAGCATACCTGAACAAAGATATATTTTATGAAGTAATACGCAGAATTAGGCTTATGGTGAGACAGTAGTAGAAGCAGAGAAATTTTATCTTTGTTATTGCTAGGATGTCATGGTTTATTTTAGTATTTAAAAGGCAAAGAAAAAAGCTGATATGCATAAAGCATATATTTACATTAAATATAAGTTATATTTATATTTAAGTATTAGTTATGCTTATACTTGTATTAAATATGGTCAAGCTTTTTCAACTGCTTAACCAATTTCATGGAGATGTGGCTTATGTCTTGATGAGATCTGCAAAACAAAAAAAGCTTTCCTTTACCATTTTTGTCTTCCAATCACACTATTCCTGATGAAATGTCAAAGAAAAAGGAGCTTTTAATCTTTAGGAAAACCAATTCAGCACCATTAAGTATAGCTCAATCTCTTGTAGTGATGGGGAAAAAAAATTGTTTTTGGACTGAGGATAAAACGTAGTATATGCCAAATCCCAAATAATGTATAGGGAAAGCAATGAGCAAATGAAAGAGTTCTGCATGGAACTGAATATGATTCTGTATATTATAGACAGAGCATAAAATTCAGTAGGCCTTTGTTTCAATACACTCAAGATCATCTCAAAGTTTCACCCTTGCCACTAAAGCCCAACTTGTCATTGGGTAAATAACATTTTTAGATTTGGAATGTTCACTTTGAAGAAGTTCTGAGTGCTATCTTACCTGCACATTCACCCTTTTATCATTTAAAATATGCATTAATTCGCTTTTCTGTTTTCAGAAGACATTTTGCCATAATGGGAACTGTGGTGGTTTTACTCGGGTGGGCGGCTGAGCTTCACCACAAGCGCTCTCTCACTCCCCCTCCTTGGAGAGGAATGGGGAGAAAACACGATGAAAAGGGCTCAAGGGTTGAGATAAGGACAGGGAGATCGCGCAGTAATTATTGTGATGGGCAAAACAGACTCAGCATAGGGAGATAGCAATATTTATTGCTAATTACTAACAAGCTAGAGAAGTGAAAAAAAAAGGGAAAAAAAAAAAAAAAAAAAAAAAAAAAACACCTTCCCCCCCATCCAGCCTCTTCTATCTCCTCCCTACGAGCGGCGCAGGGGAATGGGGGAATGGGGGTTTTGGTCAGTCTACAAAGCTTCTTCTCCGCCACTCCTTCTCGGTCACTCTTGTCCCCTGTGCTGTGGGGTCCCTCCCACGGGATACAGTCCTTGCTGAACTGATCCAGCGTGGGCTACCCACATGCAGCAGCTCTTCAAGAACTGCTCCAGATATGGGTCCATACCAGAGGGTCCATCCCTCAGGAGCAAACTGCTCCAATCTGGGTCCCCCTCGGGCAGCAACTCCTGCCAGGTCACCTGCTCCTGCACGGTCTCCTCTCCACGGCCTACAGGTCTGGCCTGGAATCTGCTCCAGCAGGGGTCTTCCACACGCCACAGTCTCTGTCAGTGCAGGTCCACCTGCTCCACTGTGGTCTCCTCCACAGGCTGCAGCGTGGAACCCTGCTCCACTGTGGTACTCCATGGGCTGCAGGGGGACAGCCTGCTTCACCACGGTCCTCACCACAGGCCGCAGGGGACTTCTTCTCTGATGCCTGGAGCACCTCTTGCCCTCCTTCTTCACTGACCTTGGTGCCTGCAAGGCTGTTTCTCACTCCCCTCACTCTCTCCGCTGCTGTGTGGTGCAGCATTTTTTTCCCCCTGTCTTAAATATGCTCTCACAGAGGCGCAAAACAACATCACTTATGGGCTCAGCTCTGGTCAGCAGTGGGGCCCTTACCAAACATGGGGCAGCTTCTAAATCTTTCTCACAGAAGCCACTCCTATGGCCCCCTGCCACCAAAACCTTGCCACATAAACCTACTACAGGAACAAATGTAATTTGTACTTCTCATTGGAATATCTTCCAAAAACTGGTTTTCAGTATACAGTGACACCAAACAAAAGCATGCCTTTTCTTATGCTGAAGTCTATCCATCCATAGACTTCATGCATGCACATTTCTACTTAATCTAGTTGGATCTAAACTTCTAACATTAAAAGATTATTTTCATGGTAAGGGAACATATTTATTTGTTCACGACACATATCCAATACAAAGTATAGGAAAAAACAAAACAGCAACAACAACAAAAAAAAAACCACCATACTATGATATTTAGATTTAATATGCAAAACAAGATGAGAGCACACATGTGTAACATGGATGAGGTAATATTACTGTGGGAAACCTAATTTTGCACAACCATAATGAAATATTTTATCATTTATTTTAATAGCTGACATTTATGCTCCTTTGCTAAGAAAGTAAATTAGTTGAATTAGTTTTTATTAATTGTATAGATTTTTCATATGAAAATAATATTTGACTTTATACCATACTTTTTAACTGATGACAACATTTAGAATACAGGACTTGACTTGAAATACAGGCTGGAGGACCTGAAGAGGTAGGATAGGGTACTTACATAGTTGAAAAAAAAATGTTGCAAAATAGTGATCATTATCTAAATCTGCTCTCCTGATATCTTGCTACGTTTTCACTACATGAAATACAAAGATAGAAGCTAACTTTAAAATTACAGTTGTTAATACTGTATTTAGTCAACATTAGAATCTATTTTTTTTTTTCCTATTTGTGCAGCATTTAATGACAAAAAATGCAATTCACTCTTTTCCCAGTAGGTGGCTTTCAAATGAAAGGTATTTCATTTTTTTTTTTTTTTTTTTTTTTTTTTAAATGAATGTGGAATTGTTATCAATGAGAATTAAGTCTTAACAAAAATTTAAAAGGTAAAAAGCAATGCACATACCAATTATCTTGAGCTCACATTTGTAAATATTCATAGGCTGGAATTCAAAGGCTTATATTCTTATAATACCAGCAGTATTCATACTTTTTATTATCCCACATAGTATAGGATCCGTTTTTTTCTAGCCTTTTAACATTAAATTCCTTGTTGTTGCTAATTAGGTCTTTCTCTTCTGCAATTGAATGTTTTGCAACAGTAGCATATTTACATCAGAGTGTTTTAAGTGCATGTCCTATGTACTAAATTCAGCCTAAAAACAGTCTTGCAGACTACCTGAAAATCTACAGACATATCTAAACCACATGATGAGTGCAGCATGGATATTTCAAAAGACAAGTCATTAATCCACGTGGTTCTTTTCAGCATTGTGTAGGATGTACCAGCTCAAGCCAGGAAGGGTAGAACATAAACTTTTTATGCTACTGTAATATCTTTCCTGGCTAAAGAAGAAAATAATTAGGGCCATGCCTGATTGGTGACACATGCACCTGGAAGCACAGAAAAATAAACAGCACCAAAGCAAAAACAATCACTGGGGCAGGAGAGGAGACAAGGTACACCACATCTTTCTTTGCTAGTTACACTTTAGCTTATTTGGGTCATCCATCTTCTCTCAAACATAATCCCAAGGTCAGCTATCTCAGGGTCTCTATGCATTGGCCATCTCCTGAGCACTGTCCAAAACCAAATTTTCTCCAGGGCAGTTACAGCCCTCCAGCATTTTGTTTACCCAGCTAGCCCTACAAACTCAGTTGCTTGACATTTGCCCACTCCCAGTATTTTCACTTACTTTATAGCTATCCCCACCCCTGAGAATTCAGCAGGTTTTGTGCTGGGTAAGTGTCAAATGAAAGCAATAGGAGCAGTAAATAGAACCTGTATAAAGGTTTAAACCTGTATGGTTTATCTCCTTGCTATCTAGTTAATAGCTTCTGTTGAATGAGGCCTGTGACAAGATTCTGTGGAATTTGAATCTTAGAAAATTGTAGGTGGTTTTAATGCTATATAATTAAATTGCCTTTTAGTATAATACTACTAATAATAAATAGACTACTACTGTTTCCCTCCAAAACTTTTATACTTATAATACTTAAAGGCTTTTTCTCCCCTTTCCCTTTGAGAATGTAATGAAATTAATAACAGTGGAAGGAAGAATTATTTGAGAATACTGGTCAAAATCAACAATCTTGATTCCACCAAGTATATTTCACACTCTCTTTTTGATTCACTTTTTCAGTTAACATATCTAATTTGGGGAAAAACTCTTTTATGCTTGTGTCCACCGTTATTTACTTGCACGGAAAATCTTCATATAGGAAAGAACTAGGGAAAGGAAAGCCAATGAATGAGAAAATAAATGGTTTAAGAACAAAAGCTGGGAGAATAATACCTTAATCTCTCTGAGCAGCAAGAGAGTTAGAAAGGAGAAAAAAATGTGGTAAGGAAACTGTGGAGAATTGGAGGCTTATGAAGAAAAGTGTCTCTTGTTTGGAGATATTGCATATGTCTTCCAGCTGCAGGATGTGAAACAAGATGTCAACAGCATAGCTGGAGGTTAAGGTAGGGCTTTAAGGCAATTGGAACACATGGAATGAATTGTATAGCTGCCACAGTGAAAATTTATTTGGTTCTGCATCTAGAAATTTCACAGTTGCTCCAACTACATGCGCAGTGGTATATTGTTTACGGCAACGATTATGCTAATTGACAATAGATGATGCACTAATCCAGTCAGCTAACTGGAATGGAGTAGAGTGAATTACAATAAAGAACAGAACAATTATTCTGTGAAAGGGAAGACCAAAGTTCTACTAGTAGGATTTCAGTAATAATAAGTGGATCAGAGTAGTGATTCATTGTTACAGTCTCTCTTCAAGACTGCCCAGATGTTTCAAGACAAAATGCAAACAAAACAAAGCAAAGAACAAAATAATCAAATAGCTGGAGATGGAAAAATCCATTTCTAGGGATCCTTTCTCCAAATTCTTTTTAGAAGTATTTTTTAAATCATGAATCATGGCACATAACCTCTTTCTCAAAACATTTTCATGGCTAGTCTGTGTAAGATTCCCAAGAATATCAAGAGTTGTAAGTACCAAGACCTTCTTTGAATATTGGTAAGGTCTTGACATCAGTGACATCCTGTAGCACTGAGTTCCATAATCTAATTATGTGCTGCATTAAAAAGTATGTCCTTTTATCAGATTTGAAGCTGCTGCTTTTCACTTTCACTTAGTGTCCTTTTGTTCTTGAATTATGAGAAGCAGGACTACCGAAGCTCCTGATCTATTTTCTCTTTGCCACTTACCATTTATATACTTTCATCATATCCTTTCTTATTCATCTTTTTTTTTTTTTTTTTTCCTAAGGTTAACAATTCAATTTTTTTTCCAGTCTTTTCATATGAAGGCTTCTCTATACGCCTAATTATCACAATCACTCTTCTCTGAATACCTTCTAATTCAGTAATATCCCTTTTGTGATGCGGCGACCAGTATTTCACACTATTCCAGAGGAGGGAAAATTATTGATTCATATAATGACATTATATTTTCTTTCTTATTCCCCAGCTCATTTCTTATGCATCTTAACATTTTACTTGCTTTTTTGAGTGCAGCTGCACATCGAACAGTGCTTTTCATTGAGCTGTCTGTAGTGGGGCACAGGTGTTTTTCCTTATTTGGCACTATTAATTGAGATGTCTGGTAAAGTGAATGATTCGTTACAGTTTTTCTCGACAATGTACTTTACTTTCCATTTAAATAAATTATTTTCACCTCTTTTAGGACTGCCCATCCATCTACCTTGGTCAGTTACCTCTGAAGTTTCCTGTCTTCTTCATACTTAACAGTCTTTTTTTGTGCAATCTGCAAATTTTACTACATTGCTGCTCACTCATTTTTTTCACGTTAATTAATATATTTTGAACACCTGGTTCTATATGTATGGCACCTTGAAGCACCCTGCTGTTAACTTTTTGCTATAATGTAAAATGTCAATATACTTTTTTTTTTTTTTTCAAAAAAAAAAAAAAAAAGTTTTACTTCATTTTGCATCCTATCCCAGAATGACTTAATCTCTGACTGAGATGGTGAGGGAGTTAGTCTCTTGAGAGGAACCTTGTTCTTGCCACATTTATTCAGTGAATCTAACAAGGTTAAGGACCGGTTACCTTCACAATTAAATATAAATGTTCATGAGATAGCTATGCTCTTTGTGACCACAAGTACAGAAATTAAAGACAGAGGATGGAAAATTAGTTAATTCATTCAGTGTATTAGGCAGATGCATGCAAAATTAAGATGGGAGCAAGCTGCAAGTAATAGTTCTTAACCCTGTCTTGGTGATAATACTAGCTAGCAGAAACATAATTAGTCTAAATAGGCAGGGAGCCTGTATAGAGCCTGTATAAGAAGTAGTTCTTATGCCTATGTTTGAAGAAAACTTCATAATGAATAAATAAATAAATAAAAAGAAAACTAGTGGTAAAGTTTTAGGCAACTGTTACTTTTCCAGCCTTTCTTCCAGAATCTGATATGAACCAAGATATTTTAAGATTTCTAATCCCCCAAATTCTTGTGGAAAAAGGGAAAGGCAAAGCTATTTTGATGCTTTATATGTCATGTCATCCCCTAGGCCTGCTTATGTCCTGGTATCTCTCTATCTCTCAAGTGTTTCCCATCCTCTCCCTGAGAGAATCAATGTTTGCTTCATCAACCCTGACTGCCTACAGTGTGCAACAAGCTCCACCACCTTTCTTCACAAAGAAGATTGCTTGCACAGAAGGCTTCTCAAACTGCTTGGGACACCTTGCACAGATTCATGCCTCTGCCTTGAATTCAGAATGGACACTGAAAGAAATCCTGAACATTTTGTTGGAAATGTCACCTGCAACTTAGACCCTACCTGTTTGGTAAAGGGAACAACTAGAACTTCTGATATTTCCAAAGATTTGTCTGAAGGAAATGCAGTATTTTCCATACAGTAATCCATCCAATCCATCCATCCAACCCTAAAGCAATTTTTTTTTTTTTTTTTTTCTGAACAAGCTTATTAAAATGCTAGCAACATCTCTGCAGCTAGAACTGAAGTCTAATAAGATTTTAAGGTAGAATATGGAATGCAATCTTGGCTATCTAAGGACCAATTATGCATACATATATATATTTATATATATGCACATGTGTGTGTAGGTATATGTATATTCATCTTTGCTGAGCTAGTTATTTTGATATAGTCAAATATAGGATGCTGATTTATAAGAGTTTAACAATAAAAATACTTTGACCTTTAGTTTTCTGCATAGCAACACACACACAAATCAGTATAATATAGCACAATCAAAAATATAAGTAGAGTTTCTTATTTGAAGGAGGAATAGAAAGAAGACTTGATGCTCTTCACTTAATGTATTTTTTTTTTAAATACCACAGTGTTTGTGCAGCATAAGAAACTGACAGAGATAGAACATACATTGTACAGTCATATCTGTTTATGAACATAATATAATATATTATAACATTAATGATGCCTTTGCATCAAATATAAGAAAAGAAACTGTACCATGTGCCATTTAGTTAATATAGGAAAAAAAAAAAATAGGGAAAAAAAAATGGTGTACCAAACACATGAGCTCAATACAGTGAACAAATAAAAGCTGAATGCTTTTCACAATATATTTGCAAAGCAGTAACTAAGAAAAAGTTATATAAGTCTTTACAGTTTACCAGCCAAACCTAAGAAAATGACTTAATGTTAAGTGATTGAAGGCTGAGTTTTGCATAAACAATGCATATGAAAACAGTGTGAATATTGTAACTGCTGCTGGCTTTGTACTGAAAATACCCATACTTTACATTTACTGTGGATTAATATATCTCTTGAAATGTATGTGTATTCAGGTAGTATAAGAGATTAATATATGCCTTTCTAATGGTACACTGCCATTTGGGAGAATATCACTAAATATTTTTCAACATCTCTAGGCAGCTGTCACTTATTAAATGGAACCCCTATCCCACTATTTTTTATGTAAACACAGATAAAATGAATCAATAAATAAGCATTAAAGTGTCTGAAATAAATCCGTATCCTGATAATATTCCATTGCAGAATCAACACATTTTTCACTTTTTTTTTTTTTTTTTTTCCTTCTAAAACATGTATAAAAATTAACATGAACACAGAAAAGATTTACCAGTGATTTTCAGGCACATTTCGTTGTTTTCTCCTTTCCTGAGAAGGTTGCATATTCCTCTGTGATCCCCAGATCTTGGTAGGATATTGAGAGATGCTGCAGTTTTCAAATGAAGTGTTTTAATACCTTCCATCCCTCCATCCTGTTAGTCTCTAGTAATAACTTCTTCCTGGAGAGTAGTATCAATGTTTATAATTTTAATGTACAAAATAGTAAGTGAAACAATACAGTGGGAATAAACTGTGATGGATTATATTGGCTAATACAACTCTTTGTTTGTAAGATCCTGTTTCATATCCTTAAATTTGTGGGAAGAAACCTGTCATCTCATGGAAGTTTTTATGACAATTTGGAGGGGGCTTGGGTGGTGTTTTTAGTACCTCTACATTTCAAAAAAATAAAAATAAATATATAAAAAAAATAAGTGATTATTTTTTATTTAGTCTTAACCAACTAATAGAATTATGAGATACAGAAGGTAACTCTTCTGAATTTTAGGTTTTATTTTTTATTTTTTTTCTGAGATTCACATCTATAAAAATGTTTACAAGTTTCCTACTCAGCTACACTACATTTAATCAGGAACTGGGGCAATGTATTGTTGCTGCACTTACTGCATATTTCCTTACTTTTTACTATTATAGAAACAGTCATTTTAATTAATTTTTTGATAAAATAAATAGGAATTAATAGTAGTTGCTAGATGCACATTTCTGTAAGTTTAAAGAACCCTAGAGAAAAATGCCTTATTCTGTTTAAAATCTTTATATGTTATATTGCTTGTGAGTTAACCAACACAACCCCTATTAATCAAACTCCAAGATAATGCTTAATGTTATGACATAATCCCATAATATTTTCCCTACCATTAATACACAGCACACGTCTTTTTTCATGCAGCATACTGTCCATATTCAACTATACATTCTTTTCATCTTGTCTGCATAAATTTTCTGTAAATTACATGTGCGCATTGTGCAATTGAGACAGAAACAAAAATCATTGCCTTCTTTACCCGCCTCTTATCACCTTACCGCTTTTGACATTCTTTAAATAAATTGATACTTGATACACATATATTGATCAAGTCTTCTTTTATAGCTTTGTTGAAGGGAAGGCTTTCAGAAGCAGCTCTTGAATATCTAGTTTGCAACTCTCAATATGTTGAATTAGGATGCATAATTTATGGATGATAGAATTAGTTGTGATATGTGGAAACAGGTAGATTTAACATTAAATCCTGATATAAAAAGAACTTAATAAAGTCTTAGATCACTTAATTTGCGAGAGAGATTACAAACTAAACAAAGTCAAAGATGTACCAGAAAATCATTCAGACATTAACAGCATAAGCATAAGCTTGCCTGTGGCCCAAGAGATCAAAAGGAAAGTATGTGAATGGTACACTTAATTTTTCTTTGTCTTGAGACTTACCGAAGTAGTCGTCAGTGGAAGATCTATGTTGAGCCAATCAGTAATCCAGTGTTAAGCAAAATGGATGATCTTTGTCCCCTTTGTAACAGCTGTGTTTAGCACAACACAAAATGTGTTGCTCTAATCATGGCTCTAATTGGCACCTTTGTTGACAGTCTCAGAAGAAAGGTCAAGGCATGGCTAGGCATTGTACTGACGGACTGTCTTGCTCACAGCTGTAGCCTCCTTAGCTGAATGCTGCAATTTATTGAGCAGATATACTTTTTAGATTCTACTGTCGTTTTAGCAAAATTCTGTGGGTAAATACCATATCCATTTGATCTTTTTTTTTTTTTTTCCATTTTCTTTCTTTTTTCCTTTTTTTTTCTTTTTTTTTCCTTTTTTTTTTTTTTCTTGTATGCTTTCCTACAACTAGTGTGCTTGCTGTGTTAAGTATAGTTGAGAGAAAGTGAAAGTGGTGGTAAAATAGTGAAAAAAAATCGGAAACACTTCACAAGTTTGCTCACTTTTTTACATAAGTAATAGGAAAGAATACAATGAAGTATTAACAGTACCTAGGCCAAAATACTTTGGGTATTTTCTAGAAAGTACATATTAGAACACCTAAGTTTAAAAAATGTCTGTTCCATATATAGTCAAATTCTATGAGGCAGGCACTCCTAGAGGATGATTCAGAGCCCTAAATTAGTTGACTAAAGTTAGACAGTGTGAATGCCTCCCACAGTAGCAATATGTTGCAGAGGGACAGAAAGGAGACAAGTGAAGGGAGAAAGAGATGAACACAGAGTGGTAAGTACTATAAATGAAGTAAGGCTATAGTGAACTTTAGAATCTCCTTGAAATGGGTGGAGGGTTTTATTTTATTTTATTTATTTATTTATTTATTTATTTATTTATTTATTTATTTATTCTCAAAAGGGAGATCAGTATGCTTGGTATAGCACATGCTCCAAACCAAGTAGCATCTTCATAGGTAACAACAACAATAGTGTAGGAATGACACCTTCAAGTATGAATATCTATACAAACACAGCTACAAACAACATAAACTACAGCTGTAGTACAATTGTTCCTGGAGTCCACAGTCAATACAAGAGGACTAGTATACATATATAAATCATTCCTGCTTGAAAAAGCTTACAAACAAATTAGAAATCATAGGAGAAGAGTAGGAACACAAACAGGAAAAAGAAAGAAATGTCCTGGCCAAAGTCACCAAGGGTAATAATTCTTTCGTAGTATAACAGGGGCTGTAATCTCTAATCCCCATGATTTGCATGTATGAAAACATTTCTAATACACACAATTTTGGGGAATTAATTTGTTTAAAAAAGGTTTGTCTTTAGTAAAAGAGCAAATATTTATACCCACAAGTAATGGTACCACAGTGAACAGTCTCATTTATGTTCATAAGGATTGAATAGAGCTCTTGAAAAGGTACTCCCTTTACAGTATTAATGGCTGTTCTGTTTTTGATTAAAATAATTCATTTGGATTGTAGACACCTTTTTAAAGAGAATTCCAGAATTCTGCATTCACCTGTCTGTAAATTTATTAGCTTATTAGTCACTGTAAAAGTGGGTGGCAAATCTCATTTTTTCCTCCTTAAAACCAAAGGTTACTAAAGACAAACATCCTACATGTCACAGACTTTGATTTTTAATTTATATTTAACATCTATTAAGAAGACTTCGCGGCATTTAATGGGAGTGTCAGGGAGCTTTCTTGTCATGCATGGACTTGTAGTAGAACACATATAGTAATACTTTTTATCCATCCATTTACCTACCTACCATCTGTTATCGTATACTGTGTAGGATTAAAAAAAAATAAAAAAATGTAACCATCTATTGTGATCCCTTTATCACTGAGAATTTTTCCGTTAGATAGTGTAATTATAGTGCCTTATAAATATAAGACAAGTGTCTTATAAGACACATTATTGTGTCTTATTAAAAAACAAATATATATATTGTGGTCTGGAGGAACAAACACTAAGGTGAAATAGGAAGCAAATGAAAATCTGTCTGTTAAAATTAGCGGAGCCATTATTTCATTTGCAGTTCTCTTTAATGGACTCTCACTTTGCTGACTCACTGTAATTTAGCTCAGTTGAGAAAGTTTTAAAAGTTCTTATCTTTATTTTTTTGTAAAGCTAGTATGAGTCATAGGTTGCAGATTCAGTTTCCATTTTGTGAATAGAATCACAGAATCACTGAATAGTTTGGGTTGGAAGGCACCTTAAGGATTATCTAGTTCCAATCCCCCTGCCATGGGCAGGGACACCTTCCACTAGAAAAGGTTGCCCAAAGCCCTATCCAGCCTGGCCTTGAACACTTCTAGGGATGGGGAAGCCACAACTTCTGGATAGACTGATAACAACCTGTATACAGTGACTGTTTTTGCAGAAGTACACCATATTGAACACATCGAGTGCACCCTCAGTAAGTTTGCAGACGACACCAAGTTAGGTGCGTGTGTCGATCTGCTCGAGGGTAGGAAGGCTCTGCAGGAGGATCTGGATGGGCTGTACTGAAGGGCTGAGGCCAACTGTATGAAGTTCAACAAGGCCAAGTGCTGGGTCCTGCACCTTGGGCGCAACAACCCCAAGCAGCGCTACAGGCTGGGAGATGAGTGGTTAGAAAGCTGCCTGTCAGAGAAGGACCTGGGAGTATTGGTTGGTAGTTGGCTGAATATGAGCCAGCAGTGTGCTCAGGCAGCCAAGAAGGCCAACAGCATCCTGGCTTGTATAAGAAGCAGTGTGGCCAGCAAGTCTAAGGAAGTGATTGTCCTTCTTTACTCGTCTCTGGTGAGGCCGCACCTCTGGTCAGTTTTGGGCCCCTCGCTACAAGAAGGACATGGAGGTGCTCGAGCGAGTCCAGAGAAGGGCAACGAAGCTGGTGAGGGGTCTGGAGAACAAGTCTTATGAGGAGCAGCTGAGGAAACTGGGATTGTTCAGCCTGGAGAAGAGGAGGCTCAGGGGTGACCTTATCGCACTCTACAGGTAGGTACCTTAAAGGAGGCTGTAGCGAGGTGGGGATTGGTCTATTCTCCCACGTGCCTGGTGACAGCACGAGGGGGAATGAGCTAAAGCTGCACCAGGGGAGGTCTAGGTTGGATATTAGGAAGAACTTCTTTACTGAAAGGGTTGTTAGGCATTGCAGTGGGCTGCCCAGGGAAGTGGTTGAATCACCATCCTTGGAGGTCTTTAAAAGATGTTTAGATGTAGTGCTTAATGATATGGTTTAGTGGAGGACTTGTGAGTGTTAGGTCAGAGGTTGGACTAGGTGATCTTGGAGGTCTCTTCCAACCTAGATGATTCTGTGATTCTGTGATATTGGAGTAAAACAATGTATTCTTGATAGGATTTCCAAATTTGAATCATATTTTAGATTTATTTTTAGATTTGGCCAGGGCCAGCTGTTGTAGGCATAATGGTACTATTTATATTAAATTGTGGATAAAATTTGTCATCCTATGACATTGTAAGTCTGTTTGATCTTACTGTACAGAAGACTTCAGATGGATTCCCGTTTACTATCATGGAAAGGCAAATTTCAGCTTGCATTATTTTATTTGGTAACAGGCAAGAAAAAAAAAAAAAAAAAAAAAACGGCAAATTATCTTCTGCCTGAAAATATTGAAATAAATTTATATGTATATTTGTCCTGCTCCCCAAGAATAAGTGATCCTTTGATTGGCTACAGAAAAAAAGATAATAAAAAATCCACAGGTTGTATTAGATATCTGATGGCTATAGTTTTCTGTAGGCAATCTTATAAATGTTGCCTCTTAATAGAGAGAAAGTGAACTAGCACATGTTTCAGTGTAACATATTTAGCAAATTGGAACTTGATAACTAGTAAATATTAGGATTTTTATGGTTCTAGGAAAATAAAAAATAAATGCTTAGGTAGTAGAAAATTAAGATTTACTTATTATTGTAACTTTTTGTAACAACTTTATAGTCCTTCTCCACCTAATTTCTATATGTATTTTGTCATCTTAAGGGAGAGAGTATTCAGGTACAATAGAGCACATTGGATTGATAGTGTATCCTTGGGTAGCAACTGCAGCAATGGGTCACTATTCCTTTGTTCTGGAGTAGAGATAAGCAAAAATGCTTATCTCTATTCTTATGATTATCTCATTTCATCACTATTAGATTTCTCTTTGCTCTGGAACAGGAGCTGTGCATATTTCTGTATTACTGGACATAATAGCCCTGTAAATGTCTGAGCCAGGGAGCACAACAGGGATCCAACAGGATCCAAACTCCATATTTTGGCAACAGGAGGTCATCTGCCATATCCTCTTCTTGGTGTGCTACTAATCCTGGAAAGAAAAACAGGGCACACAGACAGGGCAGAAGGTGCAGCCATGTTCCTAAAGGGCAAGTTTAGATGCAGCCAGAGCATTCTGAGCTACTTATGCTGTTCTTCATTTTCTGATGTCTCATAAAATGTATTATAAGAATGTTTATTTATTTGCCTATGTACAATCTTACTCTAGTTTAAAAGTATTAGCATTTTTATATGCCTGAGTAACAAAGCACTGTACCTCAAAAATGAAGACACTATGCAGTAGTTTCTTAGAAAATACTAAACCATCTGTTTTCTCTTTGTAATTGAAATTGGGGCTAAAAGAATTTCTTTAAAAAAAAAAAAAAGGAAAAGAAGTATTGAGGAAAAAAAAAAAGAACTTATGAATTGAAAGCAGTCATTGTAAAGCAAACAAACAAACAACAAAAAAACACACAACTTGTTCTGTTACCAGTGTAATTAAAAACTAAACTTCAAGATACTATTAATCCTATTTATTTATCATATTTGTTAAGCTCATGTATTTGTCATATAAAGCATATACTGTGTAACAGTTTCTAAATGTTTGGACCAATTTCTGTTCTGGGGTACAGTGCTGTACCATTGAGGAGAGCCCATTAACATCAAATTTATTACTCATACAAAATAAAAGAGAAAAAAAAAAAAGGTATTTTTATTTCATACCTTTTCCTTGGTTTTTGAATGCAAAAAAACAATCCATATAAATATGCAGTTTCCATTATAAAGTGTGACTGCCCATCTCAGATTATAATATATTTCCTCAGGTCATTTAAAGACAGATAGGATCAAATGTAATCTAGGTCAACACTGTTTTTTGTCATTCTTACTGGTAGCAAGTTCATTTCACTGTTTATATTTTCATGCAGCGCCAATGTCTAAATGAAGTAAAGTTTATTTTTTTTTTGATGAATAAAGACCTTCTAATTTCCTTTCACATCAGCCTTACGACTAATAAGTGGAGTGGCAAGTGTCATTTAATTAGATTGAGAATTTTGTATATATAGAAGCTCAGCACAGTTGTGTGCTTTTTTTTTTTTTTCTTTTTCTTTTTTTTTTTTTATTAACTTTCTTTTAGTTTGTTTATATGCTATGAATTTGCTTCCTGATTTCCTTGAAAAATGATAGTTTCAAAGGAAGTTTCAGAGACCTCTTCCCTTTTACCTTCTCATTTAAATATTCTTGTGCATTTGGTGGAATGCCAGATGCATGAAGTCAAGATGCACAGACTGCATGAGAAGTTTTTAGGGCATCTCTCTGCTCTCTTTTTTTGTGCATTGCTTATTGAAACTTGTTCTTATGCTGGCTAACAGTATAACGTGTGGCAATGTGAGATGAATAGCTATTGAACACTTTAGAGTTCTGGAACAAAATTGTGCTAAGTATTTAGTTTTTTAATCACTGATGGGGGAAGGGGAATTTTCTGGCAGTTTTAACAGTGTCATTTACAATCATTTAGTTTAGTGTTGGTAGAAATATACAGAACAGCTCAGTTGTGCTGTGAAAGCCTTTCATTGCTTGAGTGGTAGTGTTGAGCTATCCTGCCTTATGTAAGCCAAATGTTTTTGAAATAGAGCTACTTACAGAAGCCTTACAGTGTCTCTGGAGGGATGCACCAGGGCAGGATTATACTGGTTTTGACTAAGGGTCTTGTTACCATTTTTCCTAGTGAAATTATATATTACTAATGACAGCAGTTTTTTAAGGAAACACAAGTGAAGGTGCAGTAGATATTTCAGTAGAAGGAGACAATATATCATCTGCCTGCCTGCCTTTTGTTTTCAAGATCTAGCCTTAAAAAATTAAAAGACAGGAGAAAAATAAATTATTAACAGTGCTCATGAAATTTTAAAGATAAAAACATATCCTGAAATACAGTAGCAGAAGGGTGATAAACCCACACCCTTTCCATTTCTTTTTTTTTCAGTAGTGGACACATTCATGCAACAGCACTCAAGCACAGCTTCTTACTGCAGGTGCTTTTCCCATTTTGGGAGTTCACTGCCCTTGTTTTGTTAGCCTCAGCACTTTGAAAGTGTTGGCTCACCCGCAGTGCTTGCAAATATATCACTGTCCATGCTGCCTTTGCTTTTTGTATTTACTGGTGTCATATGCTTCAGGGTTTCTGATGCCCTTGAGAAGTTGTGACCATTTTTTACATCTGAAAGAGTGCCAATTCATTTATTAAGACAGAGTCTGTGAGGCCTGGATAAATTTATTCTATCTAACATTTAATAAAACATTAAATTAAAAATGTGACTTATGCTGTGACATGTTTAACATTACCCTTCCAAGGTTTATATTTGATAGTTGCAGGGCCCCACTCTCCAGAAAGTAACATGCTATCAATCTAGCTCTGAGGTGACAAGGCCACTGATGTTTTCCTGTGGTGGTTGTTTAATAATTAATTTTTCATTGCTGGCATGTTCAATAAATAGATTGCAACATTTAAGACTAGCTTAATAGGTTTATAGGTTCCTTATAAATTCCAATAATTCTAATAGTTAATAAGAGAATAATGAATTTGTGCTCAAAGATCTTAAGATCAATCAAGCAAATTAAAGTTGGCCTAGGCCTAAGCTGAGGCTGGTTTTGTTTTGTTTTTACTATAAATTGTACCCTGTGTGTACAAGCCTATCTGGTGAATTGTTGAATTTCTTAGTGTTTCACTTGTCATATTAATTTAAATCTTTAATCTGAGGACATGGCAGGCATACAAAGTTGTGCATTAAATCAATATTATGTTGCAGATGATGTGTCTGAAGAGGTTGCCATTTCTGTAGGGGAATGCAATAATAAGAATAATAAAAAGAAATTGCATTTTGATCTTTCCACATATGTTATTACAATGCTGCTCACCCATTTTAAAAAACATACAGCTCTCCTTGTAAAGAAAAAAAAAAAAAAAAAAAAAAAAAGGAAAAGGAAAAAAAATAGAGTCCAGATGGGGAAGTCTTGTCAGGTACTATTAGGATTCAAGAGAATCAGCTCTACGAAGAGGGAGTCTGTTGCTTACCAGGAATTTGCTTGGCATTTAAAATAGGTGGTTGTAGTCTTGTTAGAGTTCCTGATAGTCAGGGATAACCTCATTAAGAAAGTTAATAAAAGAGGAAGGTACATTTGGTTTGTCTTCTTGCCTTGTGTCTCATTCAGGGCCTCATTTTCCACTTCTTTTCAAACTTCTCTGTATAATCACTCAAACTGGTGCAAACAAGGTGATTTTGTGGTTTCATAGCCATTTCCACAGCTCTTTATTACTGCACACACAGTACGCTGGAAAGGGATTCAAAGCACTGTTATTCATTCCTGGCTCTGTAACTATTGTACTGAGCATCCATTCACTCCACTATTTATCCATTTACTAAATCTGTAAAATATAAATCAAGCTAATGACCTCAGTAAGATGTCTGCATTAAAAATGCTGGATAAGAGTGTATTATATGAGATGCAAAACAGTTGGAAATTGGGGCATTAATTTTTCTAGAACTTCAGCATCTGAGTCTGTACTGGTTCTTTTTTTAATACAAGTCTGCTGATACAGGACCTTGCAAAAAACCTCTGTGATATACCCTGAAAAGCAGAGGGGAAAAATGCAACTTCTCTTATTATCTAGATTCTAAAGAAAACAACCTTAGGAAAGGCTGTGTATCTAACCCAGGCCCCTGGCAACCTATATTTCACATTACATATCAAGACATTTCTTTAGCCTTCCTCATTTCTGCCATAAACCAAGGATACTGCTTCTCAAGCTTGCAGGTAAGGAAAAGACAGCGAGGTAGCAAGTAATCATTGCCCAGGCAGCAGTTAGCTGTGGCTGCTGCTCCTGTTTATCTGGTGAACAACTTATAGAAAGATTATAGTCTGGGTACCCACATGTAGGTGGAGAAAAGAAGTTAAGGGCTTGGGAAATGAAGCTCTTGTGGTTATAGCAGATAGCAAGACTTGCAGATGGAAAAATATGTTGCACTGTTGCTGAGTAGAAATAAGATGGGAGGACATTGTAGCAAAATGTAAGAGAAAAAACTTAACGTTTCATAAGATGATAAAAAGAGGTGAAGCAAACCTCTGTTGCTGGAGGATTGAATTATGTAGCCTCAGTGGATGGTGACTCCATGTATTTAGAACAGGTACTACTTATCAATAACTGCTACTATCCTGTTTCTGGTGTTGGCAGTAGCTCATTAATACTGTGAATAATAATGATTATACTGACGAAATATGCATTTCTTTACTGTAAGCAGGTCAGGTGCTGCAAACTGGATTTGTCATGCTGCAAACCATCAGTGCTGCCTGCTCAGGGGACCTGATTGCTGTATTTGCCGTTTTCAAATTTGGACTCGCAATGACTGCTTATCCTGTGGTAAGAGATCATTGCTGATCCATTTCCACAAACAGTAGCTGCCACTCAGTGGCAGGCAGTGACCTTTTTCTCCTAGTGGTGACTGGTCACCTTTGAGAAACAAGTGGCACTGACCAGTGAATGCAAATTGCACTTCCTGCATAGCAGCTCCCTAGTGGGGCATGTTCTTTGCAGGCTTATCTTGGGGCAAGACGGTTCTGTGGTGACTTTGTGGTTTGCAGCAGGTTATGAGCAGTGATAGTTTACTACTGGAGTATGTACTGACTTCAGGTAAGAAGCCTGGGTCTGAGGAGGTAGGAAACAGTGGAAAAATGGGACTATGGCAGCTAGAAGGGAATCAGGTACCAATACATATATAAATATACATATATGTATATTTTTGTAAGACTAAGGATGTAAAAAATAAGCTACTTAAGATTTTGAAATAAGAGGAAGGAATAAAGGAAGTAGTAAGAGGAATTTCAGTGTGGAAGTATTATGCTGAAATTCTAAGTGGTCATCCATTCATTTGCCTTGTGCAGTCTCATTTAGTCTAACAAATGTCTTGATATTCCTATAACTGAAATCCACATAATATTTCAATGAAGTCGTTCCTGAAACAAAGTGGTAGATTCAAACTCAGTACATGTGTGTATATAGAACAGTCACAAAATCCCTAAGAGGTGCTATTTTCTGAAGGAGAGATAGTGGGTGGTTTGTCTGAAGTTAAGCATTTGGAATAGACATCATAGCAAGACTTCTCCTTGATGTACAGTAAAAACACAAAAAGAACTGCAACAGCAAACCTATCAAGTTGAAGATATTTATGAGAAAATATGAATACATAGCAACTATTCTCTCCTCAAAAAACTATGAATATTAATTAAAAATAATACAATACTGATAGGCAAATGGGAGAGCATATTAATATGTTTATTTATTTATTTATTTTTAATCCAACATACAAGGTTAGCAATAGCACTGCATTGATGCAGAATGGTATGTGCATATGTTTGCATGAACTTCTGGCCTTTTAAAATTTCTCGTGATCCTATGGAAGGAAGACAAGCGTTTGTTATGAGATTCCTTATTACTGAAGAGAGTTTTACTTGATAAGTAAGATAATCTTTTGTAGTCCGAAATAAATTTTGAAGAGTGGATGACTAAGAAGTTGTATCTCCTTACTTGTTACAATTGTGATGAAATAATTCTTAACAAATCTGTAAAGTGTGAATTTTATATAAATTGTGCATTCAATTGATTCCCATTCCCTAGATATGCAACTTTAACTCTCCTTCTCTTGGATCTAGTTATTTCATTGAACCTGGGAGTGACAAATCCCATTTCTGTCAATCTGCTGAACACTTAGATAAAAGTTCTGTGCAGCAAACCTTTGCTACTACTGAGTGAGAGTCCTTCTTTAGCCTATCCAAAATACTTTTCCTTTTTTCCTGGTTGCTTTTAGTCTGACATAATTGTAACCTTCAGGTTAATGTTAATATTCATCTAGGGTATGGTATCTTATTTCCCTCCATAAATATCTCTTACGATTGGACATGCTATTTGAAAGCCTGTGCTTGTTAATAAAGTACAGAATTTTAGGTCTCAGTTCATCTATTTATAGTTTATGAAAAATACCATTTCAGATCTACAGCTTTGTAACATTTGAAAAATGCTGACTTGTTAAAGATAACCATTGCATATTTCTGCAGAGAATGCTCTGAGAACACTTACTTTCTGAAAAACATCAGATTTTAGGCTGAAGAAATTCCTCTTCTAATTCTAAGTTATTTCTTCCATATTAGTGTTACTTAGAGGACTCTGGAGGTGTTTGAATGCCCACATAATAAATTTGATGTGAGTTATTGGTGACTCAGTTTAAACGTGGGATCAACACAACACTTCATATTAAAAAAAAAAAAAAAAAAGGCAAATAAAATGTAGCAGTTAAGTTTTCGTTGACTGAATGGGTTCCTTGATTTTCAGGCCATGCCACAGAACATCAGAATAGTATTCCCTCAGGGTCCTTTATTTTAACAGTAGGCAGTGTAAAAGGGAAATTAAAGAAATTACAGACGTTCCAAAAGGGAAACTTATCAACATTTACACTGAGTTTATTTCTATCTAGCATTTCTAGTAAAAGAGTTAAGCACTGAAACATGAGAGTTTATTTTATTGAAAAAAAAAAAAAAAAAGTATACTGTCCAGTGTAGCAGTTGTTGGTCTTGTTAGCCATATAAATATCTAAGCATCCTTTGAATTCTGCTGAGGTCTTAGCTTTGCTGATATCTTGAAAGAATATAATTGTCCTGGTTTCAGTTAGGACAGAGTTCTTTTTCCTCCTAGTAGCTGGTAGGGTGCTATGTTTTGGATTAAGATGAGAAGAGTGCTGATAACATGCTGATGTTTTAATTGCTGCAGAGCAATGCTTACACTAAGCCAAGGTCTTTTCAGCTTCTCGCTCTGTCCTGCCAGCGGGCAGGCTGGGGGTGCAGCAAGAGCTGGGAGGGGACAGACCCAGGACAGCTGACCCAAACTGGCCAAAGGGGTATTCCATACCATCTGACGTCATGCCAAACAATATATAGGGGTGGCTAGCCGGGGTGGTGGGCCGGCTGCTTGGGGTTGGGCTGGGCATCGGTCAGCGGGTGGTGAGCAATTGCATTGTGCATCACTTGTTTGTACTTATTATTATTATTATTATTATTTTCTATCTTAATAAACGGTCTCTATCTCAACCCACAGGCTTCACTTTCCCATTTCTCTCCCCCATCCCAGAGAGGGAGGGGGGAGGGTGAGCGAACGGCTGTGTGGTGTTTAGCTGCCAGCCAGGTTAAACCACAACAATAATAAAACATGTTTCATGACACCAACTTTCCCTTTTCTTGGGAATGAGTTACTCATTATTATGAGAAGATATTTGCCATGGTCTTCTGGCTCCAACTGATCTGATCAAACACCTTCCTACCACAGCAGCCAGCCTTTTATTCCCTGGGATAGAAAAAAAAAAAGTGTTTCTCCCTCTCCTCTCTATTAATAGTGTTTAGATACTAATGGATTGGTCTTGCAAAATTGAATTCATACAGGCTGACAGCTACCAGCTCAGGCTTGATTCAGTCAGCCATATAGATCGTCGATGGACCATGGAGAGAGTCAGGGAGATGCTTCTTCAAAAACCATAGAATCATAGAATATCCCGAGTTGGAAGGGACCCATAAGGATCATCAAGTCCAAGAAAATATGGTATGAACTGTGTGCAAATCCACATCAGACTTGTAACAGGTGGCTATAAGTAATAGCAATTTAGAAAAAAACGATTGGTGAACATTGCAGAATATGCAGATTAATTAAGTAATAAGGACACAGGGCAAGATCCTCAGGGCATGGTAAATCATCATCCCTTAACTGAAGTTTCTGACTCTGTGATGATTTACAACATCTACAGAACTGATCCAGTAGCAAATCCTTAGTGATAATGTTGGTGTTTTCTCCTGGTATCAGAGCTACAGGCATCGGGAATGACAGTTGGTTCGTGGGGCAAGTTTAGAACAGAATATTGAGAAAAGACAACAGGCATATTACAGCATGTGTTGAACTTAAGTCTGGAGAAGACCTTCTGGAGTTGCTGTGTTTAGTTCCTTACTGTTACAGGCAATGACATCATATCATCCCATTCATTTTTTTTTTTTTTTTTTTCTTAGAAACAAAATGGTTAGTGGAGGGAGAGTGATATTTTAAGAACAGCTTTATTCTGAAAACAGATTGATGGAACTTTTATCACATGCTGCCCTCTGGTTTCTTTCATGATTGCTTTTAGATATTTAATTTGAAAGAAAAGAATTGTGTATTAAAAGTTTTTTGTTTGTTTGGTAGGCTTTTATTCTTGCTTTTGTTTTGTTTTTCCCCTTAATGCCATTGTTAACCCTGTAAATCTCAGGGAGCTATGAAAGGATAAATTGGATGATCTTCCAGTTCATTAATCTTCCAGAATGTTAATGATGTTCTATTTCCAAAAAATATTTTTGTTAACGCCATGGGACCCATGTACACTACCTATGAAGCAAGAATCAGTAGCATTGAGTAACACAACACCAGTCCACTACCGTTAGTAATTTGACTTGGTGGTGCATTTTGCTGCAGCATGGAGCTGCACTAAATTGGTACCTAAAGTCTCTGATAATTTGGGAGTGTCCACAGCACCCCAGTCCACTGTGTTTTGTCTTACTGAGTGAGGAATTTTGTCTGCCAAACCTGTAGTGCAGGAAGCAATGTACAAAGCCAGAAGGACACCCTGGTTTACAAATAGCATGCTGAGTCTGCAAGGACTAGATAGATTGAAAGGCTGTCTATTGACTTGTAAATTCAGAAAATGTGAATGTGAATCCTTTAATGTACTGCAAATGCAAAAGTGTTCTATGCTGGCTATGAGTGTCATTTACAGAACAGGATTATACTATAGGTGAACATCAGCTTTTCCTGCAAAAGTTCTGAATTTTGATGAGCAGTGAAGTGTAACTTAAGTTTCAAAAGTATTTGAAATTCTGTGTTACTGTTTTTACCTAGCGGTTTTTACTTGCTTCAAAGAGTTACTAGAGGGGTGCAAACACAATGATGTCATGCGTGTTTATATCTGAGATCTGAAAAAAAAATAAAGGAGGGCTTTTTTAACCTTCCAAAATGTAGTTCCTGATAATTGATAGAGAAGATAGCATGTATTTGGTGTTCACTCCCTAAATTCAAATTCCGTGATTTATATGGATTCATCAAAGTTTCCCTTTCTCCAGAGAAGAATGAAAATGAACATTTTGCTGACAATTTTTTTTTTTTTGATGTTTCTAGACGTATTTTTTTTTTTCCTGCCTAGCTTTGAAAGCCTCTGTAGTCTTTTTTTTTGGATGTTCACTAAATTTGGTTCAGGTACCATAAAATCTTTGCAAGACAATGTATACAGAAATTGACTGTTAGGAAAGAAAAATAAAACTTATCAAGCTTTATGTCTTTCCAAAACACCATGGTCTTATTTTCTTGATCAATACAGCATATTGTGAATGAGAGATGCTTTATTTATTAAAATGAATTTGTTTGAGACAACAGCAACAATTTATGTGAGATGTTTTGCTGGAAAACTATATCATTCTTCCTAGGAAAACATTGGATCTCATACAGAGGAATAGTTTTCAGCTGTTTGAAGTTTGGAGCTGAAGTGGTAGTAACACTAAATACAATATTGATAGGGTAAATAGGCTAAAATATTTTCATGTATAATTGCTTTATCTGTCTATCTGTCTATCTGTCTGTCTATCTATCTAATAGTAGGCCAAGGGTCAGGACGAAGTTCATAGCAATAACCTATAAATCAAGAGTTTGATATAGGGCAATGTCACATGTAAGGAAAATGTAAATTCTAACCAAATTTTAGATATATGTAATGGCGTACCTGTTCAGTATTCCTGAGAAAGCTGCACCAGTGAAGATAAAATCATCTAAGTATTTAGGAAAGTGGCATTGTGAAGGGGCTTTGGAGGGCTATGGGTTAATTTTATGAAGTGCTACTTCTATTATCAGAAAGTTATGTTCACTACTAGAAAAAGTAGAGAATGAATTGCATAATTTCTAAAAGAGCACACACATATAGAAATAATGATTTGGAAAGTGAAATCTAAGTTTTGGAATCTGTTTACTTGCTATGCAGTATTTTACTTGCTATATAGTATTTTACTAAGTGAAAATTGCCTGGCACAAAGCCTTTTGTCTGTGGACATAATTCTGTCTGTAGATTATACTGTGCAATTTATATAGCAGTTTAGAGAGCTGCAACTGGTCCACTGTACTTTCTATATGGTAAAGTCTTTCATAGTGTAGATACCAACAATTTATCTGGATCAGGTATGAAAAATCTTAAGACACTTGGTCCAATTTGTTTCTGATTACTTTGATTTAATTAGCTTGTACAAAACAGGTGCTCCAAGTGCAGTTAAGGACATCTGATAAAAACAGTATAAGGAGTAAGAAACCCTAAAAAAGAAAATTAGGTTAAAAAAAAAATCATCACTGACTCTTCCAGTTAACAGAATGTAATCTTGCAATCTCGTTGATCTGTGAATTCAATGCCAGTAACGTGGTATTAGAATATGGATTCTAATCCAGAACATGTTTATGGATTTAGAATAACTTATATGATGCCTTCACTACAGGAAATAGTGACATAAAAAGTACCATAAAGAAAAAAAATTAAATCTGCAAGAGTCCTTGGACTGACTAAGTTTCAACAAAACAGTCCTTTTGATAAAGAGTTTTTATTACAAATTGCCACAGTATATTCCTATAAAAAGATGGCATCTGGGCAGTTGAGAAGAAAACTCTTATTTTGGTTAGACTCTGCTTCATGTCAGGTGGAATATCTGGAGGGAAGAGGTGTTTACCCTTTTGCTTGAAGTGGACTCTGAGTGGTAGGAAGAGATAGAGGAGAGGGAAAGGAAGATGAAGAATAGGACCTGGAGTTTGCTGAGAAATGCAGGAAACAGAGGTGCAGACAAGTTGTAGGAGAGATGGAGGAAAAGGTTGCCCTCTTCTTCTTTCCTTCCTTTCTTTTCTTTCTTTCTCTTTCCTTTTTTTCCTTCTTTCTCTTTCCTTCCTTCCTTCCTTCCTCCCTTCCTTCCTCCCTTCCTTCCTTCCTTCCTTTTTCTTTCTTTCGCACACTGGATCAGGCTCCCCATGCACATAGTCATGGCATCAACCCTGTAACCCTGTTGGAATTTAAGAAGTGTTTGTACTGTTCTCTTAGTTATATGGTCTGAATTTTAGGGTAGAACTGGGTGGAACTGGGTGGAGCCAGGATTTGGACTGAATGATCCTTGTGGGTTCCTTCCAACTCGGAATATCCTATGATTGATTGATTGATTCTTTTATTATTATTATTATTATTTCTTTTTTTTTTCTTTTCATTTGCTTTCTTCGGTAACAGAAAGCCACTTCAGTGGATGTTTATTTATTTATTTATTTATTTATTTTTTTCCCCAATATGACAAGCTATTGCAAGATCTGAGAGGAAAGCATGATGAAGAGACAGAGTACACAAGAGAGATTAGTCTACAGTAGTTTATTATTTCTGCCACATTCTAACATCATAGTCTCAAAAAAAAACAATAACAAAAAACACTTGTTAGAGACACCATGTGAAAAGATTCTGGATGGTGATATGTATTGGGTTTATGTGGCAAGGTTTTGGTAGTGGGGGGCTGCAGGGGTGGCCTCTGTGAGAACAATCAGGAAGCTGCCCCATGTTAGATAATGAACAGTTTCAGCTGGCTCCAGAGGGACCTGTCGCTGCCCAGAGACAAGCCGTTTGTGCCTCTGTGAGAGCAGATTTAAGAAAGGAGAAACAAAGAAACAAACAAACAAAACTGCTGCGCAACAGCAGCTGGGAGAGTAAGGAGTGAGAAAGCGCCCTGCAACCTCCAAGGTCAGTGCAGAAGGAGGGCAGGAGGTGCCCCAGGCACGCAGCAGAAG
>CM021697.1:161787862-161846869 GCA_011074415.1 Stictonetta naevosa
GGAAGGACTGCATCCTATGGGAGGAACCCCACATGGAGCAGGGGCAGAGAGTGAGTGTGAAGGAGCAGCAGAGACGAAGTATTAGGGACTGACTGCAGCCCCCATTCCCCGTTCCCCTGTGCTGCTTGGGGGGAGGAGGTGAAGAGGGTGGATTTGGAGAAGGTGTTTTTAGTTTCTTTCCATTGTTTCTCATTTCTCTTGCTTGTTAGTAATAGGTAATAAATTATATTAATCTGCCTATGCTGAGTCTGTTTTGCCCATGACAATAATTGTTGAGAGGTCTCCCTGTCATTACCTCAACCCTTGAGCCCTTTTCATAGTATTTTTTCTCCCTTTCCCTTTGAGGAGGGGGAAGTGAGAGAGTGGTTGTGATAGAGCTCAGCTGAGTAAACCACCATATGAAGCCTCAGGAACTTTTAGCCTGATTACTATCAGTAAGGACAACTGAATCTGAAAGGTAGTTGCTAAGACAGTAACTACCACACCTGTGACTTCCTTTCTTCCTTGGCACCAAATGGTTTTGCTGCAAGTATTAAGAGACATAGGTGGAGAATAGAGCCAAAATTACTGCAAGTGCCGGTGTTTCTGGGGATTGCATGTTTCCCCCAGGGAACTGACTTCCAAAGACATTTTTCTTTCATAAGCATGTTTTTACCTGACACTTTGAGATGATGGGTTGGGATGGTTTGAAGGTATTTATCTTGGTGCTTATCCTCAAAAATCCAAATCCGATTTGGTGCTATGTACAGTGCATGAGGAAATCAGAGGTAACAAGACATATCTGAGAACAACAATGAGCATAATAACTTGGATTTTTATTTATTTATTTATTATTATTATTATTATTTTTAAGCATGTAGCATTCATGCAACAGTTCTGAAGTAGTTTATATGTCATTAATAGTATATGTAATGCAGTTTGGGCAGAGTGACTGCATAGCCACTCAATAGGAAAGGAAATGTTTAGCATAATGACAACTATAGGTAAGTTACTGGGTGAAGGAGTGCTTCTGAAGAAATATGCATTTATTAGGTTATTCCACTGTATAGACAGATGAATATTATAAGAATAGCACTGTAGAGTTAGCATGCATGTGGATGCCTGTCTTTTTCTAATTTCATAAATGCTGAATTTAGGGAAATTTCCTCAAAGTTATTCTCTCAGTGGAACTGGTGTTTTTAAGGTTAAACAGAACAAAAAAATCCAAACTCCTTCCACCTCCCCTGTGCACCTCAGCAAGTTCTTAAGGACAAGCTACTCTGTGAGTTATTTGAATGAGCAGGGTTGTTTACCTTAGTTATTTACCTGGTTTACATTTATGTGCAAGAAAAATGTGGAGTGGGTACAGAGGAGGGTCACAAAGATGATCAGAGGACAGGATCACCACCTCTCCTATGAAGACAGATAGAGCTGGGGATGTTCAGCCTGGAGAAGAGAAGGCTCTGGGGTGACCTTATTGCAGCCTTTCAGGAACTAAAAGGGGCTTAAAAAAAGATGGAGAACAACTTTTTACATGGGAAGATATTGACAGGAGAAGGGGGAATGGTTTTAAACTAAAATATGGTAGGTTTAGATTAGATATAAGGAAGAAATTCTTTACTGTGAGGATGGTGAGGCACTGAAACAGGTTGCCTAGAAATGCTGTGGATACCCCATCCCTGGAGGTGTTCAAGGTCAGAATGGAAGGGGTTTTGAGCAACCTGATCTGATGGGAAGTGTCCCTGCCCATGGCAGGGGGGTTGGAATTAGATGATCTGTAAGGTCTTTTCCAACACAAGCCATTGTATGATTTTATGATTCCATGATTTAGAGTGATGGTGTTTGTCTTCCCAAGAAACCGTTACATGTAATGAACACTACTTTCCCAGAAGTGGCTGAACACCTGCCTGCCGATGGAAAGTAATGAATAAATTCCTTGTTTTACTTTGACTGCATGTGCAGCTTTTCCTTTACCTAGTAAACTGTCTTTATCTCAGCCCATGAGTTCTTTGACTTTCCCAGTTCTCTCCCTCATCCCACCTGGGGAGAGTGAGTGACTATATGGTGTTTAGCTGCCTGCCAGGGTTAAAACACACAAGGAAAGTGTGGGTTTTTGTTTGTTTGTTTGTTTCCCCTGCAATCTATATTTTTCAAAATATTTTTGGAAAACACAAAATTTTTAGAAGGTTGACAGCATCAGGAAAATCTGGCATAACATTATTTTATGATTCTTTGCCAGTCATCCAAGATTTCATACTTTCTTTTCTGGATGTCATGACATGTTTTGACCATAAAAAACATATGAATAATTGTTACAGACTTTTTCCTTCCAATTAACTTTTAGTATAGTTTCTGATGCTCAGAAGTCTGACATTGTGCATATAAGGATCTTATTTATTTTTTGTTTTCTTTTGAAGATAGTACTGCACTTTTTAATTGTGGTGCTGATTTAAAAATGCGAGAGTAAGGGAGTAGGAAATTTCTTGAAATTACTGTTTTCAAATAAACATTTTTGAATCTTTTGAACAATTCCTAGTTTAAAACCACAAACAAGCATAAACAATTAAAATACTGTAATTTTAGATCTTGCTGCAGCTTCTTATAACACAATTTGTTTAGGAAATTAAATGCCTATTATAATATTCTGAGTGCTATCAATGGAATTAAATGAGGTTTTTATTTTCAGTAAATGACAAGCTGTGTAGCAGACTATGCCACACCCTGCAGTTTCTCTCCCCCTTTGTTTTCAGATTAAGAGCCTCAAGTATCATTAACAATCAAGGCAGGCTTTCCTACAGGAACAGTATCATTACAAATAAGTAACTTAACACTCAGAGCACGTTAATGCACAGAACAAATCTTAGCACCAATTTGCTAGCACTAAAACCCATTAGAACACTGGCCCCAAAAGGGGCAAAACATTGAAAACGCACTAATTACCAGTCAGGCTCTTTGGAAAGATTTTGGGTCACTTCCAGGTGTTATGAAGATTTTCAGTAAGTTTAGACTGACTTTTCTGTTTGGTTCTCTGAAAAAAAACTAGTAGGTAGAGAGCCAGTCCTGTGCATATATAGACTGAAATCTAATGGATTTATGGAAGTTTTTTGTGTTAAGGGAAAATCCATATTTCGTGAGTTCCAGTGTACTAATGGGAGAGCAAGAGATAGTGCCATCTCTGAAACCTGTATTCAGTCTGCACTTGGGACTTGAACCTGGCCCAGGTTACATTGCCATGGCTACTTGCTTGTCTGTGTCGGGAAGCTGAAAAGCAGTCAGCATAAAATAATAAATGAGTAAATGTTTACACCGATGTCATGGCTGGTGCACTGCAGACTGTCTGTGGGGGGAGCTTGTCTTTGAAAAATGGACAATGCGTGAATTTATGGCTCTTTCAGGTCATTTTCATGGCTAAGAGAATGGGTATAGTGGTTATCGACCAGCAGAGAATTTATATCTAGGATTGACTATCGTTGTTCTGTACAATGGATTGTTTCTCACACGTCTCATAAATAATGTGCAGCATTTCATTCAAGTGGACAAGTATACCAAAAAGTTGTATTTTCTGCTTTCCCTCTGCATGGTATTGGCACATGGTACAGTGATGACATCTTGCCACTTTCTTCTGCAGCTTTTACATCCATGCAGCCTAAGAGAGAAAAGAAGACAAACAGATATGGAAGTGCCTACTTTTTTTTTTTTTTTTAGCTTTTTTTTGTTTGTTTGTTTTCCAAAGCAGTCAGAAGCCATCTGTTACAGGATATGTCTCGACACTGCCTCTCATCCCTGGCTGAGTCAGTGGTGGGACTGGGTTCTCCACACGTGGCATCTCAAAATGAAAATGTTCCATAAAGGTGGTAGAAACTGAAGTTTCTGCTAAGTGGGATGTTCATTGGCTTCAATGAAACTTTATTCATTTTTACAGAGCTAGGTAGGCTGACAGTGTCTTTAAAGCACATGCTCCATCAGAAAAGCAGAGAATAATCTCTTCATACATGAACTGATAAAAGCAATGACATATGGTCTGGTAAGTTTATGCTACCCAATTTGGAGAATTTATCATTTACCCTTTCAGTGACAGGACTGTAGTCCTCCTCTCTTGTACCTTCCAGCTGTGTTCCTGGAAGCAAGTGAGAATTGGGGGGGGGGGGAAGAGCATGGAATGCTTCAAAATACTTAAAGAAGTTTAGTGTAGGATTTTCCAGAATATGTTTTCTGTTTGTGGTTGGCTTCCACACAGGTAGTTGGTGGAATAAGTTGATCACAAGACTTGTGGCTTTCAGGGATTATTGGAGAAATCAGACTGCAGTGTTAGGTATCTGGCATTTCTACTGGTGTGACTATCTCTCTGTTCTTTCCAGACCCTATGTATTATTCACTCCTTTTTTAAAATAATAATAATAATAATTTAATTTAATTTTAGTAACTGGGTCAGATCCCAGATCTGTCTGTCCACTTCGTGCTTGTCTAGCAATTGTGTACTGTGATGGGCCACTTCCTTGGTGATACTGCAGCTTAAGTAGAAATCCCCAATTAGCTTGAAGTGAGCTAGCTTTGCTTTTCCTAGCAGCGCTGCCAAAGGCAGCACAGTGGGAGCTACTTGCTGAAGTGCTTACTCAGCACCTGCTAGATGGGGCAGTCTGTAATGGACTGGTATAATGGATACACTGTTATGTAAAAATATGATGGCTAGCAACTGTGGTACAGTTTACACTACAGTTGTAATATATCTCCTGGGGATTTTCACCTTAAAGTGCACTGAGGTCTGTGCAGTTGTTTTTCTTTTTTCCTTCAGCATTATTCTCCCTCAGAACAAAGATGTATCCATTCTTAACATGCAAAGCTCTCTGCTACTGGATTTCTAGTAATTTCTAATTCTTTAGCCATTACCTGTACTTCAGTACTAATGAAAGCACTGCATGGATTTATGTTAGAAGTTATTCCTCTTGATAATATAGACAAATTAGTTTTAAAAAGACCTGAAGTGGATAAACAAATCATTTTTCCCTAGCACTTTATTTTAATCTACTTTAGTATTCTTCAGATGTATCTTAGATACTTTTTTTTTTTCCTAAGTGTTTGAGTGTTTGTGAAGATAGTTTGCAGTTGCTGTTACAGTAGATCACTAAGCAAGACTAAAATGTTTTCCCTGGATTTTGAACTCTCAATTTGGGGGTTAAAGAATACTTGGATTTGCTCTTGTTGTTTCTTATTTCTTCCTGCTGTTTGAGAAAAATATAATTAAAGTGGAAGCGAGGTCTTTTTTTTTTTTTTCCCTTAAAAAAGACACAACGGTATATTGAATATACGTAGCTTTATTCTGAGAGTCTCAGAATCAAATTCATTAGGAGGGAAGCTAAGCTGGTGATTCAATGATAGGGTAGCATGATTCCACAAGGAAGATTTAAGTTCTAAAAGTCTACAACTTGTTCTTTGTGTTTTGGAGTAGACGTTATTAAGTGGAGTCTTTCCTTCTGTAATTTATTAATGATTTTCCCTTTATCATATACTGAATTCCTGTAATTGAAAATGTAGAAACGATTCAAAAGATGAAATCTACCCAGAAATGCCTGCACCAGGCACCTGTTATGACATGGCAATGGAAAACCTACACAAGTGCAGGGTAAAACTTTTTGTACGCTAAATGCAAGTCCAGTTTTAGCAGTGTGGGGAATGTCTATATTTGTCTATTTGTCTATTTGTCTATATTTGTCTATTTGGATGTGTTTGTTTGTTTTAATCATATTTTCGCTTGAAAGTGAGCTTAACTGTAGCTGAACCATAACACTTCACTAGGCTTTGCTTGCTATAGGCTGCTAGGCATAGTTCCCTCAGGAACAGCACACTTCCCTAAAATGCCTCTGAACATCCAAATTTGCTTTACCTTGACCTATGGATTTGATCCCAATCAACAGGGATCCTGGAGCACAACTGATATTTTAGCCCTTGATCTGCCTGGAAGCAAATCCTGTTGCTATGCAGCCGGTGGGCTTAGAGAATGCACACACATAGAAAATTTCAAATCAAAGTAATCAGTGACATTGTTTCCATATTTTAGCATGATCTTTAGTTATTCATTATGGAATTGAGATGAAATGCACAGTAGCACTGAAAGCAAAAGTCCCGTCGTAGACAACCAAGGGAATCTGTGTCCAGTAATGGAGTTCAGTAAGACATCTGTATCTTGTTTATGTGATAAAGAATTAAGTATGCTTCTAGCGTCCTTGTATCTGAGTGCCAAGGAGGCCTTGTGATCTGTTAGGTCTTATGAATAGATACGCTGTCACCTACTGTAGTACTTCCTTGCTGTATAACCAGTTCCAGTTAAATTTTGTTTTTAATCCCAGGGATTCTATCTGTGTGTCTAAAATACATCCCATAAGCTCTGTGGAGCTTACATTGAGTATTTTTAATAAGCAAGAATTCCTTAAATAGTACTTCAACTGTAAGAACGTCGATGTCTGATTCTGTGGTCAAAATTGTGCTCTTCAGTATCCTTTGAAGAGAGGAAAGATTATGTTCATGTTTTATAAAGAAAATTATTCTTCTTTCTCCTATTATTTAGTTTTTTGTTTTGTTTTGGTTTTCAATAGAACAGGCTGCATATTTAGAGAAGGCTGTAAGTGTGTGTATTTTTAATGGTATAATAGATTTGTTGTGCTGCAAGTCATGAAGAGGATATGGTGATAAAGCACTGGCCTGAGATGTGGTGTTCAGTCTAGAACTTCTTTAAAGATTTTGAATAACCCTTGGTAACTCACTTATCTCTGTAATTAATTTCACATCTATAAAGTGAAAAGGGTTCTTGCCTTTTTTTTTTTCCTTCCTTATATATTTCACTATTAAGATTTATGTGAGAAAGATTTTTAAAACATGTTTCTATTGAATGAATTGAAATTGCTGTATCATATCTGGGTTTTTCAGATAATCCTCTCATTTAGTCAAATGAGAATATTAAAAATAAGAATTAGTCCTTTTTTACTGTTGTGAAATCTGAAAGAAGAAATATAGTCTTTTAAAGTATAATACAAGTAGGAAGCATTATTATGTTTTTTTTTTTTTGTCTTTTGTTTTTTCGTAGAGAAATTTATTCTTTGATCAGTATGAGGACAAATCCTTTTTATTTATTTTTTCTTTTCCAAAGTCATTTTTTTTTTTCCATTTGTATCTCACTGATCAGTTTGGTTTTACATATAAAAGGATCATGATTGTTAAGATTAATGTGTATTTATTTGCATTATATAGAACAATATATACATTTTTAATGTCTTGCAATCAAATTCTAGTGTAGATTATTTTTGTAGCTTTCCTTACTATGAGACTCATGTGCTGTTTCATCCAGTGTATGATTCAATCTCTAAAGTGTGGTGAAAAATATAAACATCTAAAAGCAGCTTGGTGGAAAAAAAAATAAAAAACTAAATACACAATGAACAATGATGTTGTACTTTTCAGAGCAGCAGGGTTGTCCTTAAATTTGTTTGTCTCTCTAGGACTTGATATAAAAGAGTGCATTGTATTTTGGTCTTGGTGCATATTCTGACTTAGATGGGTATTCAGTCAGTTTAATAAAGAGTAAGAGAAAAGCAACATTTTAGTATGTTGTCCCCAAGCCTAGCAAGTAAGTCCATAAATAATGAAATATTGGGGTAAGATCTGGGAGTAATCACAGATGTCTAAAAGAAAGGCTCCGCCACGGTTATGTAAATTGGTCACATCCAGGGTTTGACAGCATCTGGAAAGATGTTTTTAAATTGCAGTTATGTACAAGCACACCCAACTTTTACCATAAAAATGTATTTTCTGTAGCTATTAAGGTATAAAAACCAATTCAGCTTCCAGCATAGCCTGAAAATAAACATTTTATTTCTGATGTATACTTCATTTTACCTTTGAATATTCAGTGTGTCTGAACAAATATTCTCTCAGTTCCTTTAAATACTGGAAGAATCCAAAAGCAGAATTTAGATCATTATATAGTTTCTGGATATTAGTCTGAGAACCAAATAAAAATGCTAGAGCTAAAATTTCTAAGATTTTTATCCTATTTGCTATTAGCATATGTGTATGCTTCAATTTCTCAATCTTGCTGCATGCAGAATTGGAGCTTCATAATCTTGTATGATAAGCACCTATTCTGTATGCTCAGTGGTCAACATCATTACTACTGTGATGACAATAATAATTATTAATGCTACTATTATTTTAAAATAAACATTATCTCCCTGATATAATTCAGGATGCTGCTGAAGCAACTGGGTAACTACTTAAAATAGGTAAAATCTTTATTAAAGAGATAACTATTCAGAAAATGATGGAGATCGTATATATAGTGTTTACAAGCCATGAATTTTGTACTAAATCAAAATTTAAAACATCACCAATAGCTACCTGTTGGCATATCAAACTGCAGAATCACAGAGTGGCTGGGGTTGGGTGGTACCTCTGGAAGTCATCTAGTCCAAACCCCTGCTCAGGAAGGGCCACCTTGAACCACTTGCACAAGACTGTGTACAGACAGCTTTTGAAGATATCCGTGGATAATAACTTCACCACCTCTCTTTGGGAAATCTGTGCCAGTCACCCTCACAATAATGAAGTGTTTTCCGATGACAGGGGATGGGACCTCCTGAGTTTCAGTTTGTGCACTGAAAAGAGCCTAGCTCCATCCTTTTTTAAACCTTCCTTCAGGTATTTTTACACATTGATAGGATGTCCCCTGAGCCTCTCCTCTGCACTGAACATTCCTAACTATCTCAGTCTTTCCTCATGGGAGAGATGCTCCAGTCCCTTGTTCACCTCTATGGCCCTCTGTTGGACTCTTTGCACTATGTCTGTGTCTCTCTCAGACGGGGGAGCCCAGAACTGGACCAGGTGTGGCCTCACCTGTGCTGAATAGAGCAGAAGAATCACCTCCCTCCGCCTGCTGGCAATACTTTGTTTAATGCAGCCCAGGATACCATTAACCTTCTTTGTGGCAAGTGCACATTGCTGGCTCACGTTCAACTTGGTGTCCACCAGGACCCTGAGTTGTTTTCTGTCAGGCTTCTTTCTATCTGGGTAGCCCCCTGAATGTACTGGTGCTTGGCATTTTTCCTCCCCAGGTGCAGGACTTTGCAATTCCCCTTGTTAAACTGTTTACACAAACAGTTTCAGGCTAATTGGAAAAGGGAATCCAACAACCGAGTTTGTTTATATTGCACAGATCATTTTAGTAATTTAGTTACTCAGTTAAAGACGCCAAAATACTTTGTGGTGCATGTTGATATAAAGATTCACTGAAGTTTGTTTTCACTAAAGCACATATTTTTCGTGTGTGTTACAGCCTCCCAAATTATTGCTGCAGTAAAATTAACCTTATTCTACTCTTCCCTCTCTCTCTCCTTGCCTTCTTTTTTGGTCTTTGTTAACATGTATGTGCTGAAAGTTGTTCCTTCTACACATAGGAATTTTTTATTCTTAGCACTTCAGTACACAGCCAGCCCTCTTAATTTAAATGATCAGGTGAGGTGTTTTGGAAGGGTTTTCACTTAATAGATTAAGGAGTACTTTCACAATCCCTTATACTAGCACTTCTGTGAGATGCAGACATCTTAAACCACTGAAGCTCTTACTAAAGGGGTTGTGTCTATACTTTTGCAATGCAAAAAGCTTTCAATGTAAGAAAACAAATAATCATATGAGTCTTTTTAAAGCTATTCTTGCTATAAAGCTGATTTTAATTTCCCTTATACATATTTCAAAGAGAATTCCTAATACATAACATGATTATTCAGATATGTTTTTGCCAGTAACTCATTTCATGTTGTACTGTTGTACTTCAGTGGAAAATATACATTTCATCTGATGATATTTGAAGAGTTATTACTAAAATAAGTGTTTTTTTTTGTTTGTTTTTTGTTTGTTTTTGTTTAGAACAAGAAAATACATGGATTCATCTGACTTTTTAGGCATTGGAATCAGCTAAGTCTTAGTATGGTCTTACTATTTATAGTGTCTAAAAGTAGAAGGAATATCATGTTTTCTTTGGGCATTTTGGAATGAAACAAGATAATTAAGAAGCTGCTTAGAAAACAAATAGCAGTCAACAGATTTCACATCCTACTGTTTTCTTGTAGAACTTTTCATGACCACATACAGAGATGGTATTGATGGTGAACGACTAACCTGACTAGCATCTTGCTGGTGTAAATCATCTTTTTTCAACCATTTCAACCATTCTCAGTGATGTTTATGGATTTTTTTTTTTTTTTTTTTTTTGTGTATGTAGAGAAATAGCTGTTCTAAGGGAAGCTGAAGGCAATTATGTTGACTCAGATTTGGGAAAGGTGATTTTATATGAGTCCAATATAACCTACAGACAAAATCAGAGTCCTTCTGTCTTTCAAGTTCTCTCTCAGAGTAAGTTATATGTATTTGAGTACTGAGTCTTTTATCTTTGGCAATGTTTGAGATAACATAACATTTCATCAAAAGCAAGTGGGAAATTCTGGAATGTTCTTCCAATTCTTGGTCCCCCAAGTGTGTAGGTTAGTAACTGCCCCCAGTATGGATAACTGGTGAATAAAGTAGTGGGCATGAAGGAAGGAGGTGTTTGTGCTTACTGAGAAGCTATACAAGTTCACAAGTTACATTATCCCTGGTTCCTAGCCAAGATTAGAAGTAACATTGCTTTATAACTGTATAGTTGTACTTTTTGTTTTGTGTTAAGTTTCAATCTGTTTTCAGAACTAATTAGTCAAATATTTCAGTGATGTGATTTTTTCAGCATCAGTAATCTCCCACACAGGGCCAACCTTAAAATAGCTATTATGCTGGTTTGATGGACAGGGCCTGATAGGAAAATGTGGGTTAACTTGGAATTTGCAATTAAACAACGACATGAAAGTTAACTTTAAGGGCAGTGACAGTAGCCCAGTGTAGTATTAGGAGTAGTGACTTTAGGGAATATGTGACATCATATTTCAAATAATT
This sequence comes from Stictonetta naevosa, assembly GCA_011074415.1. Lineage (NCBI taxonomy): Eukaryota > Metazoa > Chordata > Aves > Anseriformes > Anatidae > Stictonetta > Stictonetta naevosa. Next base: position 161,798,813 of record CM021697.1, read on the forward strand.
TCCTCAGTGTCCATGAAGATCATCTTCTTTGTGTTTGCATATGTTGAGTAAAATTTGAGTCCCCAGATAGTTTCTTGTTATTCGTTCTTATGGAAACTAGTCTCTCATTCTTTATTCTCATGGAAACTATTGGAACAGCTATTTCTCTTCACACTTGGCACAGTCTCTTACACAGTTCAGCAATGCTCTGCTGTCATCACTACTCTGTTTTTTGTTTACCAATCAACTTTATTCTTATTCTTCAGTTAGTTTATAAATGACAGTTTTCAGAAAAATGTTGAAAAGTCAAAACTTGGAGTTGTGGTTTGGACAGTTAATTAATGCTTCTGTCCCTATGTCCTCTCTACCATACGTAGTCTTAGACTTGTTTTTGAAATACAACACTTGAAAGTGGTGCTTTAGGGCTCATACCATGCTGCCTGTTCCTCCTCTCTCTGTAGGAAGTCCTGGTTAGGCTTCAGGCTTGTCTCACACATGCACCAAATTATAATTCAGAACAAGACCATGATGACTTGCTATTGCTGAGTGTTAGCTTATATTTTAACATCCTTCAGTTAGAGGGATAAGTTAGTACTTTAATTCCCACCCAGTCAGTGGACATTTTTTGTAGAATTGGAGAAATTAGGATTTGTAAAAGGCTATTAAATTGTGTAGCATTAGCCGCTGCAATAATGGGAATGTTCTAGATTGATTCAAAACAGTGAAATCTCAAAATCATGCAGCTTCTGTTGCCATACTAGACCACATATTTTTGTATGTGAAACTTTTTTTTTTTTTTTTTTAAAAAAAAGCTCTTTGTTTTCCCTGATTGTTATGTTTAGCCTTCTAACAGCTTTTGTTAGGTATCTTAACTTTTTCTTGGGGTTTTAAGCCCTCATCTTAGAGGTTGGTATTGCAAAGCCAATATTAACAAGAGCTGAAAACATTATTAGATATTGGAACACTTGGAACAATGGTGAAATATAATTTTCCTGACTTCAGGGGAACTTAGAGTTATTATTACCAACTGAAGTAGTATGTGTGTATATTTTAGTACATAAAAAATGTTTTATTTCAAAAATGTGTGCTTTCACCATATATTAAGTAGTATGTAAAGCTATCAGCTATTAGTAGGTATTTTAAAGTTGTCGTATATTTTGAAGTTTCTGGTGCTGATGAAATTTATAATTTCATTAAAAATTTATCATTTTTATTCAAAATGATAATTGATGAGGGAACTTGTAGTACAGCATAAATATATAGCATTCATCAGATAAAAACAGTTCATCAGGAACTATACCATATTTAGTAGCATTAACTTTGCTGCCCTTTATATAATGGCATAAAAATGCTTTCGGAAAGAAAATGGGTCTTTCCTTGAAATATATCCACCATTAATATAACTTGTAATTTCTATTATGTATCACCAATTATATCTTGGAACTTTGCCTATCATAGGGGATATATTGCTACAGCTGCAAAACCATTTAATTTACAAGACCTGGTGGCCTGGAACAGTGCATTACATTTACAACACAGAGAGAAAATTTAGGGAGAAATGCAGTTTTCCAGAAACTCTTGCTAACGGAGGTTGGATGCCTACCAGAAATGATGCTAAGGAGATCTGAGGTATGAGAGAGACCTTCTGCTCAGTTGCCATTCAAGCTGTAAACTGCTATGACAGTTGTCAACATTGCCCTTTCTGATTTCTCCTGGTTGTATTCCATTTATTATAAGCACTTCAAAGGGACGCCTGCTGGGGAATCCAGAGGAGATTCACTGCAGGAGTCTGGCTAACAGATTTAGTCAAAAGTATCCTTGCCCCCTGCTATGAACAATAATTTAATGAGCACTTCACGAGAACAATATCAAAATAGGCATGCCCCTTGCTTTCAGTGGAGGAAACCAGTGAGAAGAGCAGGCTTCTAAGACACATCCTGTGTTTTTGCAGCTGGATTCTGGGCCCCTATCTTTTTGGTGTGTTACAGTGAGCAGAGAGCTAAAGTGAGTTAAAAGCTTGACCTGTAATGTAAGACAGATAATATTTGAAAGCTGATAAACAGTTTAGGGTTTTCTTACAGGCTCCCCAATCCCCAAAGATCTTTTTTTTTTTTTTTTTTTATTATTTGAAAAAGAAAGAGATGTAAGAAGGTCTCAGTATCTAAACAGTTTTGTATAATTTTGAAGGGAAAATGCACATTACTAAAGCAACATGCAAAGGGAAACTCTCCAAACTGTTTTGTGGCATGCCAGATAAAAATAAGTGAAGTAGACCAATACAGGGCCTGCAGAGTACAGAAGAGATCTTTACTTAAAGATAGTAATTCTACTTATGGGATATCTGGGTGGATATTCTGAATGGTTTAGAAAGAGGATCCTTCTGTTCTCTACCAAGACAACTTCCTGCAACTCCATTTTGTTAGATTGCAAAAAATATACAGCCAAAAGATCACAAAACATTCTTTAGAAAAGAGTAATCCACCTGAGAGCAGCTGAGCATGACTGTCTGTGGTACTTGTTTGGGGGAACAATGCTGGTCCTTCATTAAAGTAGAGACTTGTGAAAAGTACATTTTAATCTCACTGGGGTTTTACGATGCATTAATGTTCCATATGTTATTTTGCAGTAATTGCACAATGGTATATCCTGCAAACTCAGATAATACAACTAAATGACTACTAAAAGGATTTCACAAAATGCACGTAAGCACAGCAGAATCATGCACTGAAATAAAAATCAAATATCATTACCTATTGAAGGACTATGCAGTTCTGCAAAGAGAAGATATCTACATGCAAAAATAATTATTTATTTACACGTAGTTAAGTTTCTAAAATATAGACACATGTTTATATTTTAGAAACTGGAACACATTTCACAGGCACAGACTTGATTAGTTAACTTTTGAGCCACAAAATTATCTTTGTATTAGTGCCTGGTATCCTTGTTAGAGATTGGTATGTATCTTTTAGGTTATTCACTAGACTTTACAATGTCTGTTGTTCTGTGATCCTATTTTAGTTTCATTTCAAAGGGAACTGTAGGAGGCCATCACCAGTACACTAATATGGGGCAAGCTGTTACTAATATCAAATCAGAACTCATTAAACAACAATGCTGGAGATACCAGTTCACTATTAAAGTCAGGTTACACCAGTGCATTTCTGTCAATGATGAAGGTGAAGAGTTCAGGATTACTAGTGCTGTTGCTCATAATTAGCCTACAGGATGTTGAATGTCAGTTTGTTATATTTTTAGACTATTTATAGGGGGGTGAGGGGATTGAAAATCAGTTTAATATATAATATAATGAACCTTATTACCTGATAACCTGACTTCTTTCTCTATTTCTTTTTCTTCAACTGAAGAAATAAATCTTTTCTTGAGTTACCTACCAAGAAGCCTAATTTTATGCAAAACAGCATTACTGAAATGAACTTGATCAATCTCATTTTCTCACTTTTTCTGGGTCCTACTATGACTTTTCAGCTTCACAGAGAACAGACAGCTGGCTTTGTAGCTTGTAGGAGTGTGGGTATCACTGAGGTCTAGATAACATTAATGTGACTGGGAGTTAATTTGCTTGTCTACGTGCTCTGCATTGTGGGGTGCATCTTTAGGTTTAACAGTTGCGCTGGAAAGGCAGTCTGCCTTCAGAGCTGGGTTGTGTGAATAAGAGGAGATAAGAGGATTCACAGCCAGAGCAATTTCTAACTGATGCTGTTAAACCTTGATTTAGGATATTTCTGCACAGCTTGGCCCATGCTCACAAAATGAAACTGGTGGACTGTGCTGAGATCATAGGCAGTGATTAAACATTTATAGTTAATGTAGTATACTATGGTATTACTGCTGCCCAGAGGCAAAGCATTGTAATGCAGATTCAGTATAGCTACTGCTAGAACTCTAAAACAAAAGGCTTTGCGGAGTCTGCTGCAGTACTAGCTCCTGGCTGTTCTCAAAACTATGTGCATTTTTCCTTTTCTTCTTGTCTTCTTTATTTTAGAATGGGGTGTGTGTGGGACAAGTAGATGGACGTTAATAATGCTCCAAAAAAATGAAGCTTTTGTCTGTCCTTTGTCTTCTGCTTAAACTTTACTCATGTGCATTAGGTTACTCTGCTTTTGTAAATAGGCTTATCCAATTAAATTCTGTAACACTTGTGAAAGTACATAGCTATGCTGGTGGTAATGGCTCAGTTGCAAGATAGATTAATTAGAACATCTGCTTGTGGAGAGCCACTCTTTGTTCAAGAAATAGGTGTAGGCATCCAGATTTTAAATATATTCCTGCCATATATGTGATCCTATTAGTTATATGTAAAGATAATCATGCTTAAAACAGTTTTTGTTTGTTTGCTTTTTAGTTGATTATATGAAATGATTTGACTACCAGTAGCAGCTGATTTATTTGAGAGTTCTGTGTTTTGCTTTGTTTGTATTTATTTGCATACCAGAGACTAGTGTTTGCATAATAAGACCACTTTTAGTTTAAGTCCCTGAATGGTTGATTGCACATGCATCATAACGTGGCAGTTTTTAATACCATGTAGAGATCCAGTTCAGCTTTCTGTCTTGAAAAGTGTTGACTTGTAAATATTCACTGTATCTGAAGAAAATAGTGGGATCATAACAACACACTTTTGATGCTAAATGCTGTAATAGTTATGCTAGAAGTTTCCTGATACTGGCAGGTTGGCGGAAGAAGAGACAGAGGGACATAAAGGACATAGATAATCACAAGTCTTCATTATGCACTTGTAATGGTCCAGATAAACAAGTGCCAGTTTACTGAGGGGGGAAAAAAAAAAAAAAAAAAAAAAAAGCATTGAAGAAAGAAAAAGAGTTGTCTGCTAAAGTCATTTGGAAAGGGAAATTCTAAGATGAATTCATGAGGGACATACAGAAAATACTTAAACCTGTCCTAGTCTGCATTTACAGCTAGAACATTGAAATTGCATTTAAAATTACTTGTGGGCATGTGTATAACGTTGTTAGAGAGGATTCTTATGGCGAAATTATATAACCTATGTGATATGATTAGTTAGTGCCACCGTTTGCCCTAGTAACTAATGGGATTTAAAAAGAAGCACCTGCTTGGAAGGCACTTATGAGAAGGGTAATTATATATTGGTAAGTCCTTAATTCACATGGAACTGAATGTAAGCATGTCTGAAAGCTGACCTTTTCACTGAAAAGGATTGAGGATTTCTGCTGGTTTCTTTGATGAAAACATGGTCCAATTGACCCGTGTTAGATAAATGGCACCATCTCATGACAGAAGTACTGCTGCTATTTTTACTGGTATTTGTGTTTTCTATGGAATTTAGGTGCCCTTAAAATTCTTTAACTGGTAACAGCATTTCACAAGTTCTTGACTCCTGTCAGCATGTAAAAAAGGGAAGAAGTACATAGTTTTTGGCCAGAAAAATTAATGGCAACATCTTGTTTTAATGTAAGGTTTTGAAAACAGCAATAGCCATTGAAAGTTGTACTGTCTTTTTGTTAGCTTATGACAGAATCTATACAAGCCTGATTTGTCACAGCGCAGCATCATCTGTTGTGGAGAATTGTGGAACCATTTGCTGTTGCTTATCGTGCTCTTTTTCATCTTTCTTATTTCTTTCTGCTTTTGTGTTTACCCTTTTATTCAACATAAAGATTCAACATAAAGACACCTTCAGCTTTACCTAGTGGGAGAGAAAGAGAAGAAGAGGTGCAAAACCACATCTATATGAGCGTCAGTATGTCAGAAAAACAGACATTCATATCAGAGGAGAACTAATGTCTCTTTACTAGTGCCTGGAGAAAAGAAAAAGAAGAGATGGAGGAACTGCAATACATAGAAAATGAAATGAGGGCCCTTACTGATAATGCTATTACAAAGGGTTGGTGTGGCTTAAGGCAGAGGATTGAGAATTTGGTCTCCTGGGAGACATATGAGTTTCTTCAGTTAACTTGTCCTCGACCTTAGGTAACTTTCTTTTTAGCTTGATTTGTTTGCCTGTATTTTTATTTATTTATTTATTTATTTTTTCATGTGGGTGTGGTGGAAGTTGATTGCTTGTTTGTAAAATTCTTCGAAACTCTCAGGTGGGAAAAATGTCGCTCTTATTGGATGCTGTTAGCAATATTTTTATACTTGTGTGCTACTGAGAAATGGCAAAGAACAGGTAAAAAGTAACGCCTTTCAAACCTGACTTTCACTGCTTTGTAATGTGTGTAATCGTTTACTGTGGTGTAAAGGGAGTGTAGAAATGTGGCTGAACTAGAAGATAACAGCATTTTATGCTCATTTTATCCAGGTACAGATCACTACACAATGATCTAAACAGTGGCAAATCAAGCTCTTGGGGCAGATATAGGATCCCCATGCTGGACAGGTTGTTAATGAGTTGTGCTGTGCCGCAGGAGGAATTCCACTGAGAAAGCTTCTTCCTGTGGGAAGACATTTCTCCTGTGAAGTTGCTAAGCAATCAGTCAGCAGCTTTGCTCTTTCTGTACAGTCTGCTTCAGTGATGGCATGAGACCTTATCTTGAAGGTGGAGCAGTAGAATACAGCATAACTTTTGAGCTAATGGTGCCTGTATCATAGCACTGGTTGTGAATCTAATTTAGTGCCTACTCATAGCTGTGTGCTGTACCTGGTGGACATAGGGGCTAGGTCAGGGCTTATGTGCTTGTTTATGTTGAACTGTAAGCCTGTGCTTTCCATTGCTGCAGAGCTCAAGGCCCTCTTCTGTGGGTGAACTATCTCTGAAAGTACAGCCTGGCAGAAGAGGCAAGGCTTTTACATGTCACCTTTGTTGCATACCACATTGCATGTTGTTGTGGGATTAAGCTAAATGTATTTTTATATCTGCTAGAATCCTTAAGTCTGATTGGACTCCCAGTAGCATTGCTAGAAAGAAGCACAGAGTTGAAATGCTGCAGAGTTAGCAGAGTTTAGAAAAGAAACCAGTTTTTCAATGTACAGTTTGTGTTGTTTTCTGATTAGAACATTGTCAACATGCATTTTTTTTTTTAATTTTTATTTATTTATTTATTTATTTTTAACTGTGAAGAGATGGCCTCAGATATGAACAAAGTAACCAATGACAAGAAGCTTTAATTCTTTAGTAACATTATCAATAGCATCAGGGATTTTAAAAATTTAGGGGGGTTAATTCCCACGAAGCTCGTTCAGCATAAATGGCTGTAAAAGACAAACTGTGTCTCAACTTAAAGTAGTGTTGCATTCTTTAGGGAATGCAAAATTTCAAAAGCTTGCCAGGTGTATTTCAGCTCAATAGTCAATATTTAGAGCAGATGTCTATTCTATAATTGATTGTGTATATTTTTTTAATGACAAATACTAGAACTGTGTTGGGAGAAAGACAACTGATGGACAGCACTGATCAAAGCGCTGATATGTACATGTCTTCTCTGTAAAGGACCCTTTGAAGTTAGTTTGCTTGCTAATTCATTCACCCCTTTCCTTAGACAGCAGCTCTGAGAATACAGTGCTTAATTTGTGTGAACAATATTTCATTTGTTTAGGACTGGGTCTCAGACATGATGAGATCCCAGCCCTGGAGGTCAGGTTTCTTTGGCCGATAGTTGGCTCTGGTTGACTGCTTTTTGCTGTGATTCAGTGAACCATATCAGTATTGATCAGAATAAAACTGCTTTCACGTCTGTGATCTCTGGCTTAGCTATAGAATAATTTACATCTTAGCCAAATTGTGCTCGGGTGGTTTCCAAAAGAGCTGTTCTGGTTTTCTGCTTTTTGAAATCTTGCTTTTGTACGGTATCCAGTGATATAGCCTTATCAGTTATTTGTATAAATGGACAGGCTTAGTTTTATATAAAAAGTCTCTTAAGTATTGTAGTAAGAAATATGCTCTTTCCTCAAGAGTCTTCATGTACCCAGTTGTCTATACTCTGTATGGATGTTTTGGAAAAAAAATGTTGAAAGAAAAAGGTTGCACTTGCAGGCATGTTTTTTAGTGTATTTGGAAAGCTGCGTATGTCAAAATGACCTGTTGTGAAAGTTAGCATGGAGAAAAGTCTTTTTATGGAGCACACATCTCTGCAGTGCAGTGGGTACAATGCAATATTTAGAGATATTTCATGGAACGCCAACCTGTAAGGGATAGCAGATTAACCAGTGAAAGTCAGAGTTGGATCCTGAGGTGATCAGTAAGGCTTTCTGTCTGTGTATGAGAGGAGACTGGCTTCCTATTTTCACTTCCCTGTACCCCAGTATTACTGCCTGGGTTGGAATTGCACAGTTTTTTTAATGACAGTGTTTAAATAGAGATGTAAGGGTTGATTATGAAAATGTGCTCCCAAGGAAATTTTGGAGAGTGAGAAGTTATTGGATCGAAAATAGTTGTCAGTAGCTATAGGGATGTTTTAGAAATCACCTGTGCCATGTTTAATGAATATCTCTGAGCTCTCAGGCTGGAAATATCAGACCTAAGGAAGAGAATAACTCAAAATAGGAAGCAGAACAGACAGGGAAGACCTACTCTAGTTGTTCAGATACAGCTATGTGACTTATTTTGTTTCTTCTACAGCCATAAAGGAACAGCTGGGGAATCTGCTAGACCAATTATGATGCATCTGTGTACACATAGGATCTGTATTCTAATCGTGTATGGCCAAGTCATATTATACTGATACATAAGAAAAACATTTCTCTTTTATTTCTTTTTCTTTTTAAGAGTGTCTAACAGATATCACCCAGAATAATTTTATTTAATTGTTTAACAATATGAAAAAGATGTGTATTTAATTCAACCAGTATGTCTGTATAAAAAAATAACCACTTAAAAGTAGAAATGCGGTCAGTTATTTAAAGGTGAGATAATTTATGAATAGATACAGGACTTGCTATTAAAATTGCAAAGCTAAACAAAACACAGTAACCTTTCCTTACTCAAGCCTCAGCAATATGTAAACAAGATATAATTTTCTTCTGGTTTGCTATTGAAATACATAGCTCTTTTCTAAGCAGTGTGCTACATGGTTTGCAGCTCCTAGGTAAGAACAGCATCTTGCTTGCTGTACAACAGAAATCTAAATATTTTTTTTTTTTCAGCCCTAAGTAAAGCAAATGGCAAATACAGGCAGCAGTAAAACAGGCAAAAACATATATATATATATTTTTCCATCAGTAATGATATTTCAATTTTCTACTGATAAAAAATAAACATTTCTGAAATACTAATGCTGGAAGGTGTGTGTGTATATATATATGTATATATATTGTCTAACAGTTGGAAGGGGATTATAAATTGATGTCAGTGTAACTATTTCGATCTATCATTAATATGTCTACAGAAAAATATGTATTAGTGTAATTGTAGTGTATATACAATGTGTTATTTCTTATTTTTTTCCAGAAAGCTTCTTTGGCTTTGTGGAGGTGTAATGGTCTGTGTATGTTGCTAGTGGAGAGTCCTATCCTTAGGTATGCAGTTCATTTAACAAGAAGTGAAGTAGTCAGTAATGTATGTGACATAAGTAAATATCTTTTTTTTATATGTGGGCTTCTCTAATGAGACATACAGAATTTCACAATTTTATTCTTTTCTCCTTTAAAAGAGATTGTACATGGATCTTGCCTCCAGGTATTTCTTCAGTATTTATTTATTTATTTTATTGTTTTCTTCTAAGGGTAGTAAGCTAGGAGATGCATGCTGCGTATCATGCTGTGTTTTCAGTTGTCATTTTGAGATGATCTCCAGACAGTAAGGTCAGACAAAAACTGTATGCCAAATGGACCAGACAGAAAGAAGTTAGTCAAATGAATTAAAAACAGAATAAATAGATAAATGTTCCAGAGCTGTAAAGTAGTTTTCTCTAACCTCTCAACCTTCTTTATTTTTAATTCTTCTCACATGCAGAGTTCCTTTTGAACAAACAGGTATAATACACAATGTTTTTCATTAATATGTCTATTAAAATCTACTCCTAAATCTCAAAAAGTATATTTCCGTATATCACTATTTCAGCATGTTTCAGTATATTCAGTATATTTCAGCATATCATAATATTTTTAACTTTTTCATCTCACACATTAAGGAAAATTTTTCATCAGATTTTGACTTGAGGTCCTTGAGCGAGTCCAGAGAAGGGCAACAAGGCTGGTGAAGGGTCTGGAGAACAAGCCTTACCAGGAGCGGCTGAGGGAACTGGGATTGTTCAGCCTGGAAAACAGAAGGCTTAGGGGCGACCTTATCACAAGTACCTTAAGGAGGATGTAGTGAGGTGGGGATTGGTCTATTCTTCCATTTGCCTGGTGACAGGATGAGCGGGAATGGGCTTAAGTTACGCCAGGGGAGGTTTAGGTTGGATATTAGGAAGAACTTCTTTACTGAAAGGGTTGTTAGGCATTGGAATAGGCTGCCCAGGGAAGTGGTTGAGTCACCATCCCTGGAGGTCTTTAAAAGATGTTTAGATGTAGAGCTTAGGGATATAGTTTAGTGGAGGACTTGTTAGTGTTAAGTCAGAGGTTGGACTCGGTGATCTTGGAAGTCTCTTCCAACCTAGATGATTCTGTGATATTGTATTTAATGAGTATCTCAAACATTTTTTGAATTAGAACAAATCTATTTCAATTGTTCTTTGAATCTCTTGCATGAAAGATGTACTCAAATATCTGTTAATTACTTCATATGAAAATCTCACACTTTCATTAAGGTTGGAGGAAGAGATATCACAATCTAAACATTTCAGCTAACTTCTAGGAAAAAAATGTACATAAAGAAAAAACAATGGATTTTTCTCTGACTCTACAGATCTAGAAAGTTTAAACTTAAATCGTAAAAAGAGCCATCCACTTGTGAGTATATATTTTTTTCTCTGTGGTTATGGGAGTGTCAGTTGTTACTGAATTTGCAAAATTATAGAAGCTGATATCTGTTACCCAGAACTCATTGTGAGTGCCACTTGGTAAAGCAGTATGTGAGTTTTACTGCACAAAGAGCATCCCTGGTCATTCTCTCATGCCAAATATCTGAACATGTTGACAGAATTTCAGTCCAAGGAGTTAAATTAAGTATCTGGATTCTGAAAGCATATGATGATCAACATCCTGTCAAAGAAAAGAACCTAATTATGATATTTTCACATGGTGTGCATAGATAAAACGTCCACAGCAGTAAAACTCAGAATCTGCAGAAGGTAAGTGTTAAAAACATCTTCATAGGATATGAGAAGAAGCTTATCCCAGAATATGCTTTTTGCAAATAGTCTCCTGCCTCTGATCCTCCATAGTCTGCTCCCTGTGTTGCAATGACCCCTTTTGCTCTGATTGATTTATTTTTAATAAGTAGGTTATTTGAGGTGCTGGTTGTAAGGAAAATTGTATGTTTTTAAGATAAGTAGTTCAAAAATTGTTAAATAGTGCCTAGTTGAAGCAGTCTTTTTCTTTAAATATACATCAACTTATTTCTCAGAGGATAAATTAAATTCTCTACTATGGAAGTGCAGAAGAAAATATATATGTTGTTTACAGCCCTTACAAGTGTGGTGCCTCTGTCCTGACAAACAGTAACTTTCTTTAAAAAACAGGATACTATTCCTGCTCCTCTCCTTACTAAATTCCTATTTGACGTATTTATTCTCCCTTCTGGATCAGAGTTAGATTTTACATGAAATGAAACAGATTTATATTTATAGGTTAAATGAATATAGGCCCATCTGGAATTTCAACTTTTACATCTAGTCAGGATGAATATCGTATAGAATCTGTTTCTTTTTTATTCTAACAGTAGTACAAAAGAGAGTAACAATTCATTTTGAAACTGGAGCTTTACAGTATCTTTAAAAATTCATTTTTTATTTGATTTGATAAAAGTAGAAAGCTGCTTTGCTTGCAAGCTCATGTCATCTTCTGTTTTCCCTTGCTTTCCCTTAACCACATAAGTGGTTAAACAGCCACAGTTGCCACTATATACATATATAAAAATGAGCAATGAGATCTACAGCATTGAACAACAGACTAAAGCTGTCTCCTGCTTTAAGTACCTTAGACTCTATCCTGTAAATCTCACACCAACAAAATGAAAATATACTGTTATAGACTGACTCATGTCATCATTAGATGATGAGTTTAGCATAAGATTTATGAAGAAACAGGAGCATGGAAATAGTTCTAAACTTCTCAGTTGCCTTCGATGAGAGGGCAACCAAAACAAATCCCAACAGGATTGTTAAGCTGTTTCTTAACAAAGTTGTGTGCTTTGGTTGAGGAGTTGCAGATAGTCACCTGGATTCCTTGCAGAACACAGTGTCAGTGAATGAGCTATTGCTGGGGTATAGCCTTAGTTCTGACTGCTTCTGGAGAGGAACTGAATGTTCTGATGAATTTTTATCTAAAATATCCATTTGCCTCTTTAGCTGTTAGTTGCTTTCCAAGAAATTCATCTGCTGTTTTAACAGATGAAAAGCTTGTGAGACCTCATTTTGTTAGCCAGTAAGACCTCTTACACAAATAAACAATTTTTTATTGTAGTAAATTTTGTGAAAAGTAATTCCTTTCTTTTTGGAAGAGGGAACATTATCTTCTACATCTTCTTTGTATATTAGTTTCAAAGAAGAAACCATTATGCATTAGAAATTCATGATTCTTAAGAATTTTCTTTTTTTTTTTTTTTTTTTTTTCTGCTGAAGACAATTAGAAGTCAAGCAAACTGTGGAAACAATGTAAAGTCTGAATAAAAAAAATCTGCTTTTACAATAACAACAACATTGTTGCACTATAAAGACTTAGGTATTCATTTTAGTATTAAAAAGCAGAAAATAACTACCAGGTATTAATGTTCCCCAGAGGCTGTCAGTAGTAGTTTTTCATAAAGCAAATGACCAGCTATATAAACTTGTATTTTCCCTTTACACATTAGGCACTAGGTGGGAAGTGTTAGCTTGGAAGCATTTGTTGCTTAGCATGGTAAACACAGGTAAGGATTTGATTAAACAGCTTAGGACAGGGTTTCCTAAAGCCAGTAATTTTCTTAGCCTTTTTGCATGGTTTTATGAAAGGCTATGCATTATAGGTGCAAAAAGATTGCTTCTGACAGCAATGTTCTTCATATTAGAGTGTTGTCAAAACAGGTATATACACAAAGACAAGAAACAGCTGAAATACATTGCTTGCTGAACAGATTGCTGGGCATGCTCAATCTGGCTACACAACTGCAAAGCAAAGCTCAAGGCAGTCACACAACAAATGTAGTGACTTTGGGCAATGAATCTATACCACTGGGTGGTGGTTATTTTTATTATTATTTATAACTTTTGGTGAGCCATGTCGTTTGTACTTAGGGTATGAAGCAGAAATTCATCCTCTTATTTTGTATGAAATTCAAACTCGGCTCTTGTATTTTGACCAGCACGGTTGCTCTGTACATACTAAATGACAGTTAAAAGTACTAAAAAAAAATAAAATAAAAAAAAAAATAACCCATCTTAGATTCAATTTCTGATTTGATTTTATAACTTGCCGGTATAGTCATCAAGCAACATATTTACAGTATGGCTACTTAAGGAGTTGCATACATTATGCTGATTAGACAGTAAAGAGGAAGGATTTAGTGAGCAAAATTGTCATATACCATCCAGATATTTATTCTGCTTTACTCAAATAATGGAAATCTGTTTTTCCACAGTAATAGAAAAGGGACTTTTTTCAGTGGTTCTCTGAACCACTTGTGTTTGTTCACAACAGCTGGAAATCTAGATATTGTGTATGTTTGTTCTCTTCACAAATCATGACCTTGTTGCTTAGTGTATGTTGTATTTAATTTTTAACCCAGGAAAAAAATAATAAAAAATCTTAACATTTTTATAGTCAGGACTGATAGCCAGCATGGATGTAAAATCCTTAGACTAACTCATCTGAACAGAAATTTTTGAAAACGTGGTAGACACATTTGGAGTAGAAAGCCAGTTCTTTTCTCTCAGGGAGAGTACTGAATAAACACTTTATGTGGAGATGAAATGGACTTTGGCACTGTAGGCTTTTGCACTGTCTCCTATCCCAATTTAAAAGATGTCTCTAATCTGGAAATGTTATTTTACACCTGTGAAGGCCTAAGAAATGTTGGTATTTCTCTTGGGCCTGGGTTCATCTGTAGAAGTATATAGATGAAGATAAAATATTTGGATTTCTAAATGCTCAAAACATTCTTAAAATCTATGCTTTAATCTTTTTGTGCCTCAGTTTACAGATCTGCAGTACAAGTAGGGGCATCTTAACTCTGGTTTGTTCTGAAGCATAGTAAAGAGACAGTTTCTCTGAAGGAGGTTCAGAAGTATTAGATCACTTGCTACTAGACAAGATCTGTGTGACCTATTTTATGTATAAGGAAAGAACCTGGGTTTTCCCCTGTATTTGACCACTTTGGGAACTGAAACAGCAAAAATAACTACCCTGCCTTAAGTGATGCTGTTCACTCCTCTCCAATGCAGACCCTTCCCATTGCAGACCTCCCTTCCTTCTGCCCCTCCCACCTCCACCATATCCAGGTGAAAAGAGTTGAGCCACCTGCTGTTGTGAGTCCGCAGGAATTATGTAAAAATGGCTGGTTTGCAAGCAGTGTTACTGTAGTTGGCAAAATGTCACAGAGGAGAGCAAGAGAGGGATTTGCATTGCTAACTTTCCAGCATGTGAAATGCATTGTGTTTTTACTCTGTAAGAATGAAAGTATGGCACAGCCACCTGTCAGCAGCCTGGCTCTCCATGGAAGCTGGTAGCTGGTAGAGTCAGTATTCATCTGTGAAAACATCTGTGTAATTAAGCTGAACGCCAAAGAACATAAGGGTTCAGATGACAGTAGAAAGCTTCAAACATACCTTTAAACAGAGAGATTTGATTATCACATGGTTTTCACAGACTTGGCTGTGTAATTCAATAGGCATTGATCAGTTGATAGGTGTATATGCCACATGCATTAAGAACTGATATACTGAAGTTAGGACAGAAAAAGAAAGAAGTAATCTCTTTAACAGAGACTTTCTTGTAAATACACATCATCCTCACCTTCATTTTAAATGGGAATTATGTGCTTTAAATGGGAATTATGTTTTTTATCTTCTGTTCCTAATTACAATTAAAAAATAATATATGCTTTTTGTTATGAGAATTTAGTTAATCATTTCTTGCAAACAAAAGTGTTGTAAAGTGAAAAAAAAGTGTTTAAATTACATTAATAACTTGTAGATGGTGTATGCTGTTATTATATTGGTACTAGATGAACTATTGTTATGGTGTGCATAAAATGAGAATACCAATGTGTATGAAGTGTGATTGCAATATGTTGTGTTTTGAGGAATGTAATTTTCTATAAAATGCCTACAGATGTTTCAAAAACAAACATGATTCTCAGAAAACATGCTTTACTGAAGATTAAATGTGCACACAGCTGTTAGCATTTGGGGTTTATTTCTCTTTACAATCCATTTTTTTTTATTTTAAGGGATTGTGAAAGTCTTACATTTAAATTGTAAGACTTGTAAATTGTAAGGATTAAATTGTGCTTAATATTAAGTCAAAGTTTAAAAGAAAGAAATACAGATTTTGTCCAAAATCCTCAATTCTAACTTTCTCTTAAAATGTATCAGATTCAGCTGGGAAGCTAGTCAATATGAGCAGATGTGAGATAAGTTTTGCTACACTGAAGTTTTGTTGGGAACTTTCAATAGGGGCATATTTAGAAGAAAAGCTACATGATTATTCATTTATTGCCATTTTGCTTTCATATTGCAATGCTACTATTCATGTAAAAAAATTCAATTTTTACTATTTACATTTTAACCTCTGAACATAGTCAGTTTTGTTATTGAAAAAAAGAACTGTATAGTGTTCCAGTAATTCATCTGCTAGCATAGTCTTTCTGTTTTGATGAATGGACTGAGTCTAAAGGATTCTCTACTATGATGTGTGATACTTCAACAAATAGAAATGTGTTTTTCTTCCATGCATCGGAAGGAATCATTTCTATTGTCACATATGAATGACTTGTTCTGAATGTTGTTTCCTCTGTCACAGTGAGCTGCTCATTTAAACTGTGCAGGGAGGGCTTACTGGATAAAAACTGTTTAGCTAAATAATTATATCCCCAAATATTTAAACAAAATCAGTCCAGTGTGACTTCGTCTTATTTATTTTTGTGGGTCTTGTTGTTATTTTTAGAAATGTCAGTTTCTATTTTTACTAGCATTCTGAGTGGTGTTGAAAACTAAGAGCACTGTTAAATGTTAACAGTGCTAAAAAACAGGTACTTCAATGTAGTACTTTCATATGTAGAACAGACAACAAACTGTGTGGCTTCAAGCAGAAATATCTGAATATGACTTAAAATTATTATTTAGCAGTGTTGAGGATCAGGGTTTTTTATGAAGACTTAACTTGACCTGTGAAGTATATTTGCAATATAAAAATGTTTGTGTCTGTATTTTTTTTGATAGTGGAAGCAGAAAGTAATGTATGCATACAGTATTTTTTGTGCAATTAATATTCTATTCTTTGTGTGGGTAGAATTTCTTAAACGCGCGCACACACTCATCTGATTTGCCTCTCATTTTAATACTTGCATAAAGATTCTCTAGACTTTCAGATCCTCTCTTTTACATATTTCATTTTCTTCAGATTCTGAGAAGGCATTGTATTGAGGAAGTCTACTGGCACAATGCCCACAATTAATGATAAGCCTTCCCTTGTCATTCTTTCTCTGCATCATTGTAAGTATTTATGAGTAAAGTAAAAGAACGCAGTGTATCTATGCTTCTGAATGCAAAATCCATCACTTCAGTTTTTTTGTTCCTTTTTTTTTTTTTTTTTTCCCTCAGGCAGTAGGTATGTGCAGTTGAAGGGAAAAAAAACAGGACTGACATCACTAAGGAACATTTAGAAAGCTTGTCTCTTCCTTTTTCTTTCTCATATTTATTTATTTTTTTAGGATTTTTTGAGCTTTAATATTTGCTAATAATTAGAAAAAGTGTTCATAATATTGCAGATTTAATCCATTTACAAATTTGCTTTGAATGGGGATGTGTGAATGAGGCTTCACAGGCATTTAGATACTACAAACTGATGTTCATATGGTATCATAGTAGACTTCACTAAAAAATGCTAAATTCAGGATTTTAACGTTTGGGGAGATTGTTACATGTTTGCTTAAAGATCCTGTACAGCAAGGTAGAATATTTCTTTAACTTCTCTTATAAGTGTGAAGAAAATATTTAAGAATTGATCTTACTTTGGTCTCTGCCCCAACCTCTTCTGGGCTTCATGGAAAATCTCAAAATAGCTCCTGTGCAGAGAAGGGTTTTGAATAGAGCTTTATGCAATGTTACTTCCATTGGTCACATTATCTTGTACCACTTAACAAGGTCCAGTTTCAAAATCAAGTGGAATTAATAAAAAAAAAAGAAAAAGAAAAAAAAGAAAAAAAAAGAAAAAACAGCTTCTTGTTTCAGGAGATTTTTTTTTTTTTTTAAATTGATATGCTCAGATTTTAATGCTGCTTCTAGGATTAAAATTAAAGCCCCTACATCCATATTTCAAAAATATGTAGAGAACCTTTAAAGCGAGAAGAGATTGCTAGGATTCTAGCAGCTACTGTAGCTTACAGTTAATTAGTACTGGCTTTGAGATTTTCACTGAAGAGGAAAAAACAAGAATATTCTTTTGATACAGGGTAAATAAAAGAGTATGTAGACTTAGTATAGGCTAAGTCCAATTCTCTCCTGTAGCATTAGACAGTAGGAAGACCTATCCCAACTGTGGAATGTGAATTTGATACAGCATGCTTTTGTTTGGAACTCAGTCAATAACATTTTGTACCCTTCTAGGAAAGTTTTTCTGACTTTTTTTTTTTTCTTTAAAGAAAAGAGACTGTATCTTAATGGTTTCGCAATTGTAGTATGGTGCTAAGAGACCTATTATTGGAATAGAACCATTACCATTATACAGTATAACTTGTTAAAAAAAATCATTTTCAATAGATTTAATAGATTTCTTGACAGAAATCTTGATGGATGCTGGGTCTATCAAATTACTAATGTAACCTAGTTTGTACCTGAGTGTGTAATACAAACTGTGAGGGGAAAAAGAATGTGATATGAGGATGTCTATAAGAAAATAAGTCTACTATATCCTATCTTCTCTGGAAAGTAATGATACTGTTTTGCAAAATACATATTGGGACATACACAGCTGGTAGCTTTCACAGATAACCATCACATGTTCAATATGAACAGAGGATAAAGAGAAATTACTTGAAACTTCAGTCTTCTCCATATTATGACATTTGGGGTGGCCTTCCAAAATAAAAATCCATTTTTATTAGGAGTTGTTAGGATGCAATTTTTGCTAATTTATTTCTAAATATTTTGTAAAATCTAGAGTATTATAAGCCACATTCACATTGCGTTGTTTACATGTCTAAGTTTTATATTTGTTGACTACATCTGTAGGGATAGTCATGAATAATAATTTCAGTGACTTGCTCTGTTGAACTGAACACCTGGTAGTAGAAATAATAGCTGAATAACATACTTAGACACTTTCAGTGTATTGACTTGCTATATAATCTTGCTAGAAAAATTAAGTAGGTAGATTTAAACAATAACCACAAATCATGGATGTTTTGTGCATTTGGGGCAAAAACTCCTGTAGATCTCTGTTTTTATCTGTATTAAATTCTGTTGTATTTTTCCACTGGAACATTGTTTGCCAGTTGATTACTACCACAGATTTGATAGAACTATCAATCAAACATTGTAAAAAGGGAAAAGAACAACAACAAAAAGCACACAAAACAAAACGGCAGAACTGACTGAGAATAAAACCTATGGCCTTTTATGTATTGTGAAAAGAATACCTATCAGAATGCCCTCATTTGTTTGGATGCAACTGAGCTTCAAAAGGGCAAGACAGGTGCACTGTTTTCAGGAATGTTAATTTAGCATGTGACACAGTTCAAAAACCAGCAGCTAAATGTGAGAACAGAATTCATTTTGACTCCATCTTAATGTATCTTTCCTTTATGTAGAAATGAAAATATTTAATAAAATTTTCATATGGTTAACCTTCCGCAATTCAGATGCTGTGATGTCATAGGAGAGCTGAAAACATTCTCTAAGAGATGTGCCAGGATGCTGTCTGCTTGGCTGGGGTAGCTCAGCACTTCAAAAACCTGGACAGAAGGGTGAACACTTCATGAGAGGGAGCATGCTGCTGGCACTCAAAGGAGATAAGAATTGAAGGTGGGGCACTCTGTCTGGTTGACATACCACTTCTGCTGCTTACTTGTGTTACAGCAAATGAGAAAATGGTGGAACTAACTAACTAAGTAAGGCTAGGAAGCAAAGTTAAAGTACCCAGCAGAGTCTGGTTTAAAAAAAAAAAAAAAAAAAAAAAAAAAGTATGCCTGTTGTGCTCTGTCCCTCAAATCTTTATATTGACAGGTTTTAGAGGTGGGAAAAGTTTTCAAATATACCTTTATTTTTTCCATTGTTCTACTCAGTCTGGTTTTACACTTTCTGTGTGTACATGTACAAACCATTTTTTTTTTCAGTACTATTTTGGAATTTTTCAGTCCTCTAAATATCCTAGAATCTCTTTTCATTTTTTTTTCTTTTGATTTTTTTTTTTTGTTAGCATTCCTATTAATATTCTAATGTAGTTTTGTGTTTCTGTGGCCTTTATTGAAACATGAGCTGTGCTTCCTACACTTGGTTCTTTCTTTATGTACCACCAGCACAGCTTCTTTTTCTCTTTCTAAAACATTTGTATATAAACAAATCAGCTGCATTAAAATTGGTCTGCAATGACGTACCTTCTTCTTGCAAACAGCATAAGGCAGCCAAATTTCTATGTGAGATCAAAGAGTTAGGTTACATGGGTAAAGGTGTACATTAGAGACAGAGCAGCTGCTCCAGAGTCTTTTGAACTTTCATTTACCACCTCCCCCTTCACAGTCATGGTGTCATAGCAGTAATTTCACACAGCCATCAGAGACTGCATCTTTTCCTTAACTGTAACCAGATCTCTGGTATAAGACCTCTGGCATATGCTCATACTGGATGATTGCAATTGAGTATGGTTAGAACTTATGCTGATTAAAATACTTATATTTGTACTTACCAAATAAAGTCACTGAAAGTGGGTAATATTCCTACACATGGGAAGGGCTCACTATGAATTTGCTATATTGCTTCTTCCATTTCTACCTTGGTAAAATAGCTTGAGTCGCCTGAAGGAAGATATTTTTAAAAATACCACTTTGTATTCTAAAGAGTTTTTATTTATTTAAGTTATTATTATTATTATTTTTTTTTTTACACAGTTAAAGTTTGGAAAACAAAATGAAACAAAAACTGGAAGGCTTGTTTGCTTTTTCCAGGGAAGCTTGCACTGATAGTACAATCCAGTGGTGCTACTCTGAAATGGAGCTGTGCGCACAACTGATTGTGACTGGAAATGAAGATGACTCTTTGTCTCTTCTGTCATGTTGAATTCTCAAACTGAGGTTTAAGGAGCCTTTTGAATGAGTAGCTTCAAATTGGTCCAGTTTGTTGAAAAGCTGGAGGCCCACTGAATTGAAAAATAGCATTTGGATTGGGAAAAAAATGATAGATTTCAAGTCACTATACAAGTTTTGTGAGACTGGATTTAGCATTGCAGCCGTCATGAAGCTGCTTGTTTTAGCATTTTTTTAATTTTGTGACTTTTACTCCACTAAACTTAGAACGGAAATGTATTTAAGTATCTGTGGATGTATATAAGTATCTCTGTGTGTGAATGCATGTGTTAGCAACACTATATCAAAAATAGATATG
This sequence comes from Stictonetta naevosa, assembly GCA_011074415.1. Classification (NCBI taxonomy): domain Eukaryota; kingdom Metazoa; phylum Chordata; class Aves; order Anseriformes; family Anatidae; genus Stictonetta; species Stictonetta naevosa. The sequence goes on from CM021697.1 coordinate 161,819,626, forward strand.
TGAAATACCTCCTAAAATTTAAAAAGAGTTAGAAATCATTTTAATGCATTTTTGAGCATGTTGCAGTCATGAATACTGTGTTATATACGGCTTGAAGCAGATTTGTATCAGTTGCAATGTGCGGCTGAAACCAATGGTTATGAACCAGCCTTGCTGAGTTCTAAGATTTGTGGATAATCAATTTATGTGGATTACAAATTTATTAAGACATTATTAATTTATCAGCTTTTAATAAATAAATGAATTTTTAATGGTGCCGTGAACATGATATGATGTTTCATTTCTAAGCTTTACTGTATATTTCAGATCTTATAGCTAGAATCTGGAAGATTTTTTTCTAATAATAACAAAATGAATCTGTGATTAGCCTTCTGTTTGCAGAAAAAAAAAAAAGTCAATCTGTTCACTTCAAAATCAGAAAATCAGATGTGGAACTTTATAAATATTCTTGCATGATGCATTTATACTTTTTTTTTTTTTTTTTTTGAAAACAATCTAGGTATGATGAGGACAACTAAGGCTTATGGCTTGAACATTTATTTGACTTGTGTATTCCCATTTGCTGTCCATTTCCCTAAAGATAAAGCTTGATGGGTCTGATCAGAAGTTAACAAAATTATTTTGAAAATTATGTTCTTCCATTGTCATAGCATTGATCCTACGCATACATCTAAACATTTATTGTCCACTTTCCCTGTTGGTCTATCTGCTCTCTCTGCTCCTTAACCCAGCAAAAAAAATAAAAATAAAAATATTCTTGGATAACAGCCTCAAGCAATACTGACAGACTGACAACTTCAACCATGTTAGGGAATTGTAAGAAGTTCACAGGCTAGCGAACAATTTGACCATGTGGATACACATGTGCCAGAGTTCAAGGCTGTGACCTGGTGCTGTCTAGATCACTACGACAAACATAGCCATTGGGACCAAGATTAGCAATTTAATCAGAACAGCATGTAAAATTCATATACTATGTCATTTGCTGAACAGAACCTATATCATTATATATCTAATATATCTCAGTTAAAGGAAAAAGAATGTCAAGTAGTGTGTGTGTAGACAATATAATTAGAATTCTAAAGCTTTTGGGGTGTCACATCATAATCTTCAGATTTTACAATTTGCATGACTTGCCTTGTTTAATTACAGTAACATGCTCCAGGGTGAAATGCTCTCATGGAATAGAGTAACAATTTGGTACTGTCATGTTTTACAGTCTGCCATAGTAAAACAAAACAAAACAAAAAAACAACATACACCTAGTAAGTTTGTAGACATTTAAGTGAAGATCAAGGCTATCAAACATTTGAACAAGTAATGCTAAGAAGAATATTATCAGGGATAAAAATCACCATTTCCAGGCTTGAAGTAATTGGAAACATTTAAAAATTTGGATGAAAATACTATAGGCATGAGATGAACTCAGAGGTGCCAAACTGGTACAATCAGTTTATTCTGCCTGATACTATTAACAGCTGGAGACACTGGATTTAAACAAAACATTAATTTGTCTGAGATTTTCTTATCAGTTGCTAAATTCCACTGTATTCTGGTTTCCCAGGTGGACTACCACATTTTCTTAGCATACAGATTGACAGCCTAGGTAACTGTTAAATACAAGGGCCATTCAGATTTCCAGCTGCTAATAGCTGATAAGGCTTTTGTCCATCCTCAAATTGCTGTGACACTTGTATCCAGATTGGTGCTTGTACAAAAGGGATAAACATACTAGGACCATGGGGGAGAAAGTGGAATAGCTGCATCAAAGTTGCAGTTTGTTATGGATACAGAAGGCATATTCTTACATAGACTGTAACTGTAGTTGCTTACACTTTTTGCATGCATAGATGCTATGTACCTGAAAATCTGATCAAGGCACTGACTTGCAATCTTGTGCTTAGTTTATGGGAGAACTCAGAACTGACATTTTGTGGCTACACATAAATAGAATAATTTGCTCCCAGGAAAGTAACATACTTAAAATTTAATATTTTTCTTTTCAAAATGAAAGAAGCCTTTGGCATAAAATTTATGCAGGGTCACATTTCACACATAGCCTGTTTTTTTTTTTTTTTTTTCTTTTTTCCCAAGCCCATACCTAGTTACACTGTAATGTTTGCAGACTCTCTAGATTGTCAACATCATTGTATAATAACCAACTTATTATAGAAAGCTGCAAATGCCACACTGCCAATCACTTGTCCATCACACTAACAGGTGCACTGCTATTGTCAGTGTCAGGCTGAATACTAGGGATCAGTTAGACAGGTGGAGTAATTTACTCATCTTGTAGTGGCAGAAGGGGACACCTTATCAAGGAAAAAGAGAAGTGGCTTCCCTTGGTGCATTTGGTATGTAGCTATATAACTTAGATTTATAGTCTTCTTGTAGAAACTGATGCACTGAATAGATTTATTCTAAAGAAAAACAAGTTCTTTTAGGTATTATGGAAGAATAGTTGTTTTCCCTTTTCCTTTACCTTACCCAGTCGCATTCTCACCCTCTTTCCCTGCCCCCAAACTTTTTCTATTGTCACTTTACTAGTCTGCAAGATGCTAAATCCTTGAAAGATCTGTCAGTATATTGGAGTCCCCCCCCCCCAAAAAAAAAACACAACAATCTTCAATGGGACCTAGCAAATCTGTGCATTCAAATATTTTCCTCTGTCTTTATTTTATTTATTTATTTAGAGGTGGACAGAGCTTGCTTTGTCATTTAATCCAAAGGAGAATGGAAGAATGAATGTAGGAGTTAGTATAGCAGTACCAATGTCAGTCTGTAGCTATGACAGCTTCTGGTACCAAAAAATACACCCAAAAGTTTTGGGGGTCGGGGAAACAGAGAAAAAACAGAGAAAGAAGTTTTTTTTTTTGTTTTTTTTTTTTTTTTTGTTTGTTTCTTTGTTTGCCTGTCTCCCTCTGTTACTATCAGTGTACTGGACCAATTTTCCAATATCATCTATGACCTCCACACTGGAAGAAGGAAAGCTTTAAACAGATTTGTTTGGACAAATAAAATGCCTCATGTGGAATAGTGAAGACAAAGCCCGGTGTGGTTATATTGTAGCTTCTGATTTAAACTGGCAGTGATCAAGTACAACCTGTAATTGCCCAGGCCAGTAAATAGAGCTATAACTTGTAACAGGGGGCTATGTATCTTCAAGGTCAGAATGGTAGACTGGGCCTCAGAATAACCAGTGGGAAGAAACAATTCATGGTAATGGTCCTGAAACCTCACTTTTACTGCAGCACAAGGAGTGGCAGTGCCCGCTTATTAGATGAGATACACTGGAGAGTAATTTAAATTTATTCACAGGGTACATGTACCTTCACACTAGAAAATTTGGGGTTTAAACAAACTTTAGCTTGCTAACTGTCAGTTTTCTTTATGATACTGCCAATATTAGGCTTGACCTGAGTTGACGGGGGAATTTGTGGAACTTTGACTTTCTTCTTTAGCAAATGGAATCCATAATCTCCAATTCTATCTAGATATGTAGTTCAGACATTCTTGTAAACAGCTGAGCTTCCCTTCCTCTTATCCCTGTCTACCAAAATTTATTGGACAGTACTAAAACTTCAGACAGCCTTGGGCACAGTATCACATTATACCTAATCTGAAGTAATTACAGGCTGCTGCCAACAAAGATGCTCCCAGCTCTTGTGCCCTTGTACATCCTGTTGCTTATCTTGTATCCCTTAAAAGAAAAAAAAAAAAAAAAAAAAAAAAAAGTTATTTTCCATTAATTGGTAAGAACCAACTATCTCCTGGCTGCAGGAGTGCTGAGAAATGAAGAGGACTAGGACCTAGGATTATTTTTTTTTTTCAGTTGCAGGCAGCAATTAAGTGGAGGGTGAAACTGCACCTGTGCAGTCCTTTTCTGTTGTCCCTCCTGTATATAAGGTATTTAGGTATAGGCACCTAAACTTTTGTTCGTTTTGCCATTATTCCTCACATATTGATACAAGCCCATTGCTATCAGGTGTTAACTTCTGTAATGAGATATGTGGCAGCATTGTAGTTTTATCTCTGTTTATCATGATGTTTACTGGTATTAATACATAATATTATTGAATATTTTGCATACCAGAATACCAGAATAGCATGTGATTTGAAAATATGTATATATTTCTGATGACATTTATAAAGTTCAGAGCCATTGACAAGTTTGAAGGACTTGATCAAAAGTCTTACCTTTCAGGCTATTTTGAAATTCAGGCTACTGAGCAGGAAAACAGCGTATTTTGCATGGGTGGAAAAATGAAATGAAAGCCAAACAATTCTGAGAATAGCTATTTATACTGGACATATTTTTCTCTTAAATCCATTTTGTATTTTAAGTTGGTATTCTTGCATCATATTAGAAAACTGGCCTCAGAAACCACAGACCAAGTTCAGGTCCTGGAAATGAGACTGAAGCTTTAGCTACCTAAAGCCCTAGGACTGGATTTGCTTGCATTCTGATTCTGAAACTAATGCAAGACCTTCATATTCCCTTTTTAATCCCTTTCTTCCTAGAGAAAGGAAGTGTGGGCGCACACCGTGACTGGATGTTAATCTGTATGATAATTTGTTAAATCTGGTTCTTAAGGCATACTTAACTGCATGCAGGCACAATATTACTATCAGCATTTGCACTTCTTTTTTTTTTTTTTTTTTTTTTTTTTTGTCTCTACTCCAAGAAAACTGTAAGTGAGATGATCCCCAGCTCCAGGTGGTTTTCAGAACAGGGCTGCCAAAGGGACAGTGAAGTTCTGTAGATCACAAGATTTAGAATGATGGGAAACTTACTTTAGGTTAAATGCCATTTTGCCAAAATACATATCTGGGGGATTGCTGCTGCCACTGACATTTGAAGTATTTGAAGTCTGAGAGCTGAAACACAAAGAACACCCTCCAAAGGTTTAGATCATGAAATGCATTCATTGGTGATTATTCATAATAAAATGTTCAGCAACAAAATGACTATAAATGCTTAAGTTAGACAAGAAACCTCTGCAACATACACTGAAGATTTAGATTCTGAGTCCCCTATACATGTTTTCCTCTCTCATTTAAAGAGGGATTAGTTCAGTTGTCACAGCTGTATTGACTTTCTTTTCAGTCCCAGAGGTACTTTTAAAGGTAAATTATGATATTCAATGACAGTAAGCATTCTAGTGTTATTTGCTTCTTGCAGTTCTAAGTGAAAACTGTCTTCAATGCTGGCAGTCCAGCTCTTTGCATGACAGCTAAATTCCCTCTCTCTCTCACTCTTACAGTTCAGTTTCAAAAAAGAAAAGAAAAAAAAGAAAAAAAAAAAGAAATCCTCTCTTTCAGATCCTTTTAAATATTTCTTCTATTTCTGCTGTGTAGTACAATCTAAAAGTAATGCAGTCTTTCACCAGTTCTGATGTTACAGTTTCCATACAGTGATACAATTTTGTCTGAACTATAACCAGTGCCTTCAGATCTGGTGTGTAAAGCTAAGTGTCTGCACCCATAGTGAACTGAATAAAAATTGCAGTTAAATATACCCCATATGGATTCGGGAGCTAAGCGTTAAAGTGCCAGGTTTGAAAATGGTGGTCTGTGTGTTCTGTAGCAATGAAGAGGAGAAGGAAAGGAAGGAAAAGATTACATTAAGGAAAAATTGCAAGGACTTTTTTTTTTTTTTTTTTTTATTAGAGTACATTTATGATGTTCTCATTGAAGTGTTCATGGGGAAATGTGTAAACATCTCTTTAGATAAAAACTGAATTCTTTAACTACATGCTGCTGCTTCAGTAGCAAAGCTGCATTGTAAAAGGCTAGGAAGTTCTTCCTTTATCACCGTGTTGCTTTTATGTGTTCCTAAAAGCTCTAATAATAACTTCGTTTTTTGAGCTCTATACACATTGAAGGCAGGATTCAGGCAGTGCTTACCATAGTTCACAGGAGTTGTATATATTGTGACACATTTAGGCACTCTTTTGTGTGTGGTTTGTGCTTTTTGTTTTTGTTTGATAGAACAGTGAATAGAGGCACCAAGTTTCAGAGGGTTTATGGTTTGAAGAGTAAATAACCTTTTTTTTTTTTTTGTCTGGAAATTTGTATTCATAAATCTAGCTAGCATGACGTGGAAAGTAAAATATTAAGGATATGTAACTGTCCTTATGAAGATACACAGACCTTCTGAAAACTGTTTATAGAGTATAGAAGGCTGAGATTTTGCATATAAAGCTATAATTGTTACAATATTTAAACCCCAGTGGCCAAATCCAGAGAGGAACCATGTGCTTGGCTCATGGCATATATGTATATGTGGTGGTTCATTTTTCAACACATATTTCAATTTCAATGTGATTTTAAAATGTTTTCACTTAAAGACACAGGGGATTTTTCAATTTTTCATCTGTTGTTAACTGGAGGTGCCATACAGGCAACTTCATATAGAAAAGTACTTTTTTTTTTTCTTTCTTTTTTTTTTTTTAATTTTTCCTTCCAGCTTCCTGCTCTTAGAGCATATTTTAAAAGAGATGTCTCAGTTGCAGTTTTTTGGGGGAATGCTTGTATTGCTGCCAGTTTACATTTCCCACTGGGAGCCACTGTGGAGAAGGGATTACCTCAAAGAGGTTTCAGCAGATTAAACAAGACACCAAAAAAAAAGCTTGCTTTTATTTTTTCTTCATCTCTCTACAAATGAAACGGTAAACAGAAGGAGATGAATTGCCATTCAGTATGTCAACCATAAGCAATATGCATCTCAGGAGGATTTTTTCCAACTTTACTAACCTATAAATAAGATATCATCTGAAACCTTGTAAAGAAAATATCAAATACATATATGATATCAAAGTTGTAGAAAAATGTAACTTTTGCTAAATTCTTGCATTGGTACATTGCAATCTTACATTTCAGTTCTCATCAAATGTTCCTCTGTTTTCTGTGTCTACTTTTTACTCTGCTTTCTGGATCTGAAGGGCATTTAAATTTTGATTACTGAAGGAGACAGGGCTTTTCTTTCTATCTCACTGGGGGAAAAAAAAAAAAAAAAAAAAAAAAAGTAAAAGCTTGTACTTTTACACCTGGGTCACATTACTGTAGAGCCACACATCACTGCTAAGTTTCCATCTGTAAATGTCACCCTGTATTAATAAAGCAGAGGTGGTAGACCATTTTTGAAATTCTACTTGGAGAATAAAAGTAAAATTCTATTTGAAAGATAGGTCCCATGCAAAAAATTTACCTTGTTAAATTGTTGACTCATGTCCTATCTGAAACTGAAGGTATTTTTCTACATCCTAACATTCCCTTTGTTGTTCTAGCTTATTCCCTATTAGAATATGTAATCAAAGTTTCACATTTGTCTTCAATTGAAATCTTGTCTTTGGTAATTCCATCCATTGATGTGAAGTGATGTAGCTTGCTTCAATGATGTGTGACTATATATTAATTATACAATACAAATTCATATTGTGGAATACACTTTACAGTATTACTTGCATTTTTTTTCCCAAAGTCAATCAAGGCTAGGTACTTTTTTTTTTTAAAAAAAAAAAAAAATCCTACATGTTTTATGAACAAAATATTGCCCCCCAAACTCCTATGCCTTTCAGACAACAATTGCATATCATTCAACTATTTTTTTTTTTTCCTAAACATATAACATGTTTAAACTACGTGCTTAAGGTCTAGTTATAGATTCTCATTTATTTTTTTTAAGGCAATCACGTAATGCCTTGCATTTCTAAATTGTTATAACAAGGCCCCAGGAAACAATATCGGTTGTTTTCAACCTTTATTTTTGTAATTTCCATATACAAATATGAATTCTATAACTACATTTTTTATGCTGTGATAAGTGCTATTCTATACTGTAAGAACAAGCGTAAAGCATGATTGCTACTCATATCTGAATTGGAGAAAAGGAGAGAAACAGTCGCTTTTCCTCTAAACTTGGCCTAGATTTAAGCTTTTAAAAAGTTTGTTTTTTAAAAATACCCTCATATTATTTGGAAACTCAAGCAATCTTTACAGCACTCTAGTTTATTGTGGATGAATGATAATGAGATTAATGCTCATACACTGAAAGCATGACAGTGTAAATCATGTCATTCTTGAAATGCAGTTAACAGAAAGTAACTCAGTGCAAATGACATTGTGGAGTTTTGTATTTATTCTTTCTCAACAATTTCCTATTAAATGCCTTTGCATAAGCTTACAAGTAAAAAAAAAGAAAAAATCAAACTGCCAGCTGTTCTAAATTAAGCTGAGATCTCATATCTGCCTCTTAGCTCTTACCCACACAACAACGTTACTTTTTGAAACTTAGCTGCCAGCATTTTTTGGTGGTAGATAAGGCAGAAGAAAATCTACCTTCCTCTTCCATACAGTAGCTGTGGTGATATTACAACTGCATTATGACTAATTATGAAAACTGCTCGATGAAGAAACTGGTGCAACTCAATAAATAGAAGCTGTTGTGTGGACTGGAAATGTGTCATTTTTATAAGAGACATTTTGCCTGTGCAAACCAAAGAAAGTTAGAACAAGAGCAGAAGTCAGTATTTTTCACTTATAAGGAGAGAAAATACAGTTGAGAGGTTGGAATTTGGCTTATCCTATCACCTATCTTCTTTCCCATGTAGCACAATGGGGCCAGTATTTGATTTAATAAAGCATAAAGATTTAAAATAAAACATTCAGTCCATATTTTCTCTAAATATTTTGCTTGGCAGAAGCTTTGTTACACAATAAATGAGTCTTTTGGAAACAGCCAACTGCTTTATATAAAACAAGCTCCTGTTCCTTTATTACATTTGGGGGAGAACAATGAAAATTCACTGTTACTGGCCACATCAACCTGAATGAAAGCCAAATAAGAAAATTGAAAATGATTGTCAAGTTCATCATCTCTAATACAATAGAGGCAAATTAGAGTTATTTGCAGCAGCAGAAGTAGCAGCAGATTGCATTATAAATCATCATATCATTGACAGTCAATTACATTCAAAACTTTTCAAGCATGAGGCAGCAGCAGTGTTTATCTACTAACAAACTTATTCAAGCCAGAAAACACAGTGTGGGTGCATAAGAATGATTTCTTGGGCATTTGAAAGTTTTGCATAAAAAAAAAAAAAGAAAAAAAAAGAAAAAAAGAATAAAAAGGAATTTCAGCAAAAAAAAAGAATTTCAGCAAAAACATATTCCATGAAGGGTGGAGAGGATGAAGCCTGGATTGTTATGAAGTTATATCCTTAAACCTATTCTGCCTTTCTTCCACTGCAATAAACCCAGATTTGCCTGTTTTCTGTGAGAGCCCTCCAGTAATGTCAACTTCTTTCCAGTCATCTCTGCTTCATTACCACTTCTGCTTTCACAAGACTTCTAGCTCCCCTCTGAGTTCTCAGCATTTTCCCCCCTTCCCTTGTTCTTTTGTTTGTTTGTTTCAAATTGAAGTATGTTTTAGTTTGTCTCATTCAGTAATGAAAAGTTATTCAGAGTAAGTAGTTTTGTATTTTGGAGATCCAGTGACTCCCATAATGGATAATATGATTTTAATGAGATAAATACTAATCAGATAGATTGTTTAAAAAACAAAACAAAGAAAAAACACCTTGAGAGGAAAGTCTTGCACAATCATTTAACAGTGATTTTATTGTATGAACTCTGAGAATTGTATTGAACCCTCAGAAATGAATGCAATTTTTTCTCCACTGGAATTTATAATGGTTGTACCTTATGGCTAGGCCACTAGGATGAGCACAAAGTGGGAGCAAAACCTGCAGACATTGAGAGGAAGGTTTGTGGTTTTACTACAATGTGAATGAGGGAGAATACTCCATATGATAATATTCTTTTTCCAAAAGTGTAGGAAGCCCTCAAGCAGTAATGCTGCATCACATTCTGTGAGAATTGTTCTGATATCCACACACCTGGGGGGGGGGGGGGGGGGGTGGGGGGGGGGGGGGAGAAAGAGAGAGTTTTTTTTTTTTTTGTATGTGTGTGTATGTGTGTGTGTAATTGAATCTGCATAAACCTCCAGAGGCTCTGTATTAGGATTCTCAATATTTTTGCAATGATTTGAGAAAACTATCCTGCAACAAAGCAATGAATTCCTCTAACACTGAATTGGGTAAAGAGTTAAGGTGGACAGCTGTGTTGCTTTTCTGCAGAGTAAATAATTTATTTTTAATGAGAAATAAGACTTCAGGTCTGAGGTCTTCTTCCTGCAAGAGCTCCCCTTTTTGCTCTGGGAACCACTATCTCCATCACATCCCAGTCAGCTGACTCCAGTTATAATGCATGGAGACATGCCTGCAATTCATTCTCAATTCCAGTCCTAAACCAAGTAATTTTTGCATTAGCCACCCAGCCCTTGGCATATCTCGGATGAGAAGAGTGTAAGGATGAAGAGCCAGCTTGTTACAGGTACCACACATCTCTTCCAAATTTTAGCCAAAACTCAGAACTGATCTGTGGGTTCCTCTAATGTTAAGCAGCCACTTGATATGCTGAATGTAACACTTCTTAGATAGTTAAAAAGATGACAGAGGTAATTGCAGAGGGTAATTCAGATGTTTGGTGGGTTAAATCATACTGAGAATGCAGGACAAAAACCACGTAGGTGCCGTAGTTATGAATCTATTCAGGCTATTGTCACAATGAATATGAAATTAAATTGTTACTCAGGTATTATTTTAAAGTGCTAATAAATTAGTAGAACAGCTAGAGCAGAAAGGCTTGTGCATAATGCACAAGTATGTGTCCAATTTTACATGTCTAGAAATACTAAATAATTCTTAGTTAATGTCTGTATCATGGAAATAAAGAATAAAAATATGGATAGTCTGGGTGCAATTCATGTGCCTGAACATAATTTTCTCAGGCAGTTTGGGATGCCCTGGCATAACCCAAATATGCTGCTCATATGGAATGGAGTGAGTATCCTAATAGTCCTGTGTCCTATCTACCATATGAGGCAGAAGATATATCATAAAAAGATATATCATTTATGGGGGTGTCTGGGGCATTTTAAATGGCAGTGGACAACTGTGTTTACATAACTCAATCTCATCCAGTCTTTGAACTCAGTCATCACATTATGAAATGACAACTACAAAACAGGAATCAACTATGTAGTTGTTCAGTTGTCTGCTTTTGTTTTAGTACATGTTTAACTTGGTCTGGTCTGAAGTATGAATGTCTTTGGCTAGCTAAAATTTAGCATATTTTCAAAGATTTTCAGTTTTACTAAGTCCTTTGTACAATTCTGTCTGTAAATCATATCTTTATTTATCCATCTCCTCTGTCTCCTTTGGCTTTTTATGAAACATTCTTGAACCCTCTATTAAAATAATGAATACTAAACTTAGTATGGAACCAGTTTTGTGGAGGATTATGTTCCATATCCACACCCTATTAAAATACAGTGGTGTTTGCTTGCTTGTTTAGTTTTAATTCTTCTTGACAGCTCAAATACTATGAAAAAAAAATTCTGTAGTCTTGTTCTGAAATTTTTTGGACTTATATTATCTGGTGGCCATAAATAAGTCCTACTGACCTAAATAATTTTATATTTACTTTCACATGTTTCACATACTGAGTTGAGTTGTATGCTTATTCCAAAGGAGTATGTCAGCATTAGTAGCTGTCAGTGATATTCTGAGAATGAATTAAGCCAGAAGGACTTGATTATGTTTACAAACATATATTTCAATAACCGTAATGAATAAAATACTAGATTTCAAATGATGTTTTTGATTACTTGAAATTGAAAGTTATTACCATTGTGTTATCATAAATATAAAAGCACATTTGTGATAGGAATATTTGTTAAGATCAAGAGTAGTGATTTGATCTCAATAACATAAAAGACTTCAAATCACATTTTTCTTTTTTTTTTCCCCTTTTAAATATATTACTCAACTTCATTAATCTTTGGGGATTTTTTTTCCCTTTTTTTTTTTTTTTTTTTTTTCCACAGCAGCTTACTTTTTAGGTACACTCATAAAAAAAAGGAAAAGAAAAGAAAAAAAATCTGATCCTGCTATTATTGACTGAAATTAGTAAGATGCCTACCTTGCTGTGTGTGATTCTTTATTTTACGTACTAGAATTGGTTCTGGAAACCTATTTTTTCAGCTTACTAGCTTTAAACATTTGAGTCAGTTTAGTGTTTTTGAGCAGAAGTACAGGCTTTTACAAAGCTATGCTGACATTATCCAGTAGTTTTCAGATTGCAGGAATTCAATTGATATTTTCTTCTTTTTCTCTTATATAAGAGTAGGTATTGCCAACAAATATTTGGGGTTATGTTCAAATATATCAAACATGATATCTGGTGTTTGAACATGTTAGAGCCTCAAAGCCATCCCATTTCATTGTAATGTATGGAGTTTCAGCCATATCAGATGACTTTGTATTATAACAGTATCTTTGCTACAGTTATAGGCCCTTGATGTCCATCTTTACTAAATGCACCATATACCCAATTCCAGTACTTCCAAGGAAAAGTTTTAAAAAGTTTTTCTGTTTTATAAAGCGATGTTATCTTTGTTGGTTTATTTTGTGTTCCTTGGTGAATTAAGGCCGAGGTTGGGTAGGAACCATTGTTTGTCTTTATTTTTAACTGCTTTCCAGTGGGAAACACCTTATCTGTTAAAAGGCCGGGAGGAACCTATGGAAATACATATGTTCTTGGAATTCTGTAGTAGATAGGCAACAGGAAACCTTTCTGCTGGGATTTGCATCTTCTTTCTATTATTTCATAGTGAGGGAATTGATGAATTGTCAAATCGTGCTACATACTTTAATTTTTGATAGAAAGAGCAAATATATTTATTCAAGGTCGCTCATCTCCTGTAAGAAATGTTGTTAATGTGAGAAATTATTCACTGAGGTAAACCACCTCTGTTGGACAGGAAAACTAATTGTTCCAGTTTTGTTTAGGCATGTACAAATCATTGTAAAAAAAATAAGGGAATTAATGTTTTAAGCAAAATATTTTGAGTCTATCCTAGCAGTTAGGCTGGGGACTGGTGAGAACTGGTTTTGATGATGTCAACAGAAATGGTTTCTCTGACATGATCCAAGGTTTAGGCTTGCCAAATGTCAGCTACAGTATGCTGACATGCAGTTGAGTGTGCAGTGACCCCACAGAATGTGTTTATCCTCCTCCTGCTTGCTAAGGAGTAAGAATATATTTGCAGGTGGTTACTGTGAAGTATCTAACAAGATGTAAATTGTGGCAAAGTGAAATTGCAGCTTATCAGACAAATTACATGTCTTCTAACAGTGCAAGATTTATTTTATGCTTATACTTTTTGTTATTGTTTTCTTTTAAATATATTTGCTTTTCATGTAGTTGTTGCATTTTAAGGCATTTCATACTTCATCTGGTATTCAAGTTAGTGTTCTGTCCAATTGTATTAATATTCAACTTGTTTCATATATCTATTCTCTGTAGTTTTAAGGTTTAAAAAAAAAAAAAAAAAGTTTATTTTTTCCCAGTTGATAGAAAATATTAAAAACAGTGGTTTCCAAGACCCCGGAGCTTAAGTTTAAAGTGAAGCTTCTTCAAGATGATGATCACAGAACAGAATACTAACCATGTTTACTTGTAAAATGCTTTTTCCTCTAGATAATATAGTACTAATATTTATACTAGTCAGGTTTTTGAATGGTGAGACAGTAGTACTTACAGGAGAGAAGGTTGTTCTGAGAGACACATGAGATTTCCTGAAAAAAATACATTTTTTTTTTTTGAAAGAAAACAGAAAAAGTTGTGGGACAGAACACAGGGTATTATCAAGATTCTGACATTCTGAAGACCTGAGTCTGTTTCTCTGAGCACCACAACTGTTGTTTTTGACCCTATAGAGATCATAGAGATCACTATAACTCAGATATTGAACGTTTGAATAAATATTTTTTTTTTTTTTTTTTTCCCGCTTTTGATAAATAGTTTTTGAGTAATTTTGAGAATCTTGCTTGCAACCTATATTTTACTCTTCTTCCTCAGGGAGAGGAAGATGCAAGAACAGTATAATTATGCTAATGAACTGACAAATTTAGAGAACAGATAAATTGATTCCTCGAGGAAGATGATCTGAGGTATCTTGTGTTAGCAGAACTGGAGTCTCTGGTAGAAGTACAACTGCAAATCCTTTTGAGAGATGCAAAAGGGACAGGAAGCACCACAAAATACCATTATGGTTGCATCAGAAGCTCTTTGATAACTTGAACCAGAAAAAAAATCATCCAAAAATGGAAGAAAGACATACATGCCTCAGTACAAGCATAGAGAAATAACCTGAAAAAATAAAATAGAGTAGTGCAAAGTGAAAACTATATGTTATCTAGGCAGTGGCGCATCTCACAGATGTATAAAAATAAGAAAAAAATAGACAGTGTATTTCCATTATCAAATATGAAGAAGAAAGCAGATATAAGATGATGTGTAGAAAGCTGAAAAAATCAGTGCTGTTCTTTGCTTCAGTCTTTGTGCACTATTGTACAGAATTATTTGACCAGATACACAACAGAAATGTTTTAATGAGTGCATAGTGTACATGCTGAAGTAACATGCTGAAGTGTGCCTGCCTAGAAAAAAAAAAAAACTCATAAAATAATAGTGACTAAAAGACAAAATTCATGAATAAGAGCTTTATCTAAATCTTCTATATTTTGAGAACTTGTGGAGATTTTGGGAGCCTCAAGTGTTAGAGGAAAGTAAAAATATTATTGGGCTTCAAAATAAGAAAAATAAGAGCCAGGATGTTATAGACATTCTGACTGAATCATTTAAAGGAGTCTAGAGCAAAATGTTAAGATCTACAAGAAGTGAATTTAACTCTAGAATGTTTTTGACAGGGTAAATGATCTATATAGAAATCTGCACCTTGAGTTTAGTAGGCTTTTTCATCCTGTCTCATATGACAATCCTGTAAGCAAACTTGGATTCCATTTAATCAGTGTCATGTGATGTCTAAGAATCAATCAGTTACTGTTAGTCTCACTTCATGAGGGAGAAGGCATGTCAACAGAGTCCTGCATGTATCTCTTCTGGGTAGAGTATTCTGTTTAGTGTCTTCATAAATAATTTTAATGTTATGCTAATGTATGATCAAAAACATGCAGAAATTATCTAGGTCTTATTGAAATTCTTATTGGGGATCAGCATTCAAAATTTTGGACAGCAGCTTTAAAGCAACAAGTTGATATATATTTTGTTACACCTGGGAAGGAGAAATCAAATGCACCAAGCAGAAGATATCTGCCTATTCAGACGACAGTAGAACAGAAAGAAAATGTAGAAAATAATTATTCAGGTCAAATAGTGCTTCTGAGGCCATATCTAGTGTATTGTTTAGGTTTGGTCATCATGGTTTAAAGAAGAGTTGAGCAAGCTAGAGAAAGTATGAAGGAGAAGATTAAGAATGATGAGGGCTTTAGAAGAAATGACCTACAAAGAAATGTTGATTGAATTTGTTTTCTTTAATCTAGACAAGAGAAGACTCAGAGAAAATATGAGGTTTATTTTATGCAAGAATTTGTTGTAAACGGGAAAATGATCAACTGTTTTTCTTGATCACCAACTGAAAAAGAGGAATAAATTGGGTTAATCTACAGATTTGGATTAGGTGGAAAAAAACAAAAACAACAACAACAAAAAACACATCAAAAAAAAAAAAAGCTTATCAGGCAGTAAAATACTGGAATAAATTACCCACGGATATTTTATTTCTTGGAGTTTTCTACAAATTTGCCAAATGTTTGACAAATGAGTCAAGTATAATTGCTTTTCTTCCTTTTATGTAGCTGAAGTAGATAATCTGTTGAGATCTTATTTTACAGTCATTAATATGATTCCATTAAATTTATGTTTGCTTTACCAGTTTTATTTTGTATTTTTGTATTTTTGTGCTTAAGTTTCTTAGTGTCAAAATACAATAATATTTTTGTTACATTTGGTAGTCATGGTGGGAGTACATGAAAAATTGTGACTGCTTGGATGCAGTGACAATGGAAGCCATATACGTTTGTACTGTAGAGTGATAGACAGCTACTCTATGAAGTCATTGTGAAAATGACATCTCTTTGTCTTGAATTCTTGCTTTCTATTTCTGGGAGTTCGGGAGATACAGTGGCTTTGCAGAGTTGTGAAGGAAGTATCTAACCTCAGTTGTGCCTCTTGGGAACCTTGGACAACTTTTGGAGAAGTGTATTTGCATATCTCCAATCAAACCTTTGGCAAGTATGGGAAAAGCTCCCAGCTGCCAGTTTTGACATCCACAATTCTGGCAGCTGTTAGTCTTGAAGGGGAAAGAGGAAAAAAAGAAAAGGTAATAGCACTGGTATTTTTGTAGAGCTTGGGTGACATTTAATATTACCTGCTGAAAATAATAAAAATAAAAAGGCATGAATGAAAAGTTGAGAAAAGGGTTCCCACTCATGGAGCAGATAATAGTAATTTAGTATTTTAAAGCAACTTCCTGAGTATTTCATCTCTGAACAGTTCCACTTTAAGCTTGTTAAATTGAAAGTTGAAATAAGAAATTACAGACTGAAGGAATAGGGTTAAAAATAAAGCCTCAAGTGAGCTGGCAAAATGCAACTTCTTGGGGAAAATTAGTTTACCTAATGTCAGCTTTGTGTTGTAATTTTCATAGGAAAAGGTCTGGTACTGGTATTTCTCAAAGGGGATGTTATTTTATTATAAAGATAAAAAATATGTAATACTGGTTACATAAGATAAATAAACTTTAGGTGTTTGAAGGATTTAGAGAAGTAATGTTATGAAAGGGAAAGATACTGCTTCACATTTCATTTGTATTTGTGATACTTTGATTGTACTTCTAAACAATAAAATGACTTTCTGTAACTTTTCAGTTAAATGTGTGGTAATTTTAAACAGATTCTCTGATGTGGTTTGGCACTGGTTGCTGGTTATGCTAATGCTTTTTGAAGTTTCATTCACTAGGAACCTACAGTCTTCTGAATGTAAAACTGATGTTATAAGAAATTTTGCATAAGTAGAACCACATAATTTGACCTGGAGGTCACAATAGATTTTGTCTTGTATTGAAGTATCATCGATAGTATTAATCTGTATTTGTCTTTTGTTTTCTGTTATATGTTATCTTGATGCATTACCATTACAATAACAAATAGCCTGTCAACATACTTACTGGACCGCAACCCTCCTGGGATAATCACTGAATTTTCATCAAGACTGCAATGATTAGTGTTTC
This sequence comes from Stictonetta naevosa, assembly GCA_011074415.1. Classification (NCBI taxonomy): domain Eukaryota; kingdom Metazoa; phylum Chordata; class Aves; order Anseriformes; family Anatidae; genus Stictonetta; species Stictonetta naevosa. The sequence continues at coordinate 161,836,844 of CM021697.1, forward strand.
TGATTATGATAATCAAATAACTAATTAGCTATCATGTCTCACAAAAGACATAAAGTTAAAAATGTTTTCAGAATATTTTGAGACTGAAGTTTTAGCTACTTTATTATTATTATTATTATTCAGAAAACTTAGAGAATGTAGAAGGAAATAGAAGTTTCTTGTTTTCATTGAAAAGGAGCTGAGTTGTTTCTCTGTCCTGCTATACCAAGATCTGTACTTATGTTTCTTCTGTGTATTTTTGAGCATGGCTGATTTAAAAATATGGTAAAATTACTACCGGACAAGATAGGACATTTTAGTTTCTGGGTTTTGTATGTTTATTTATTTCTTTCTTCTTTATATTTTGTGCCTTTTTTGTTTATTTATTTATTTATTTTAATTGGGTGCGAATTTTCAGATATGTTCAAGTCTGATTAGACTTCAGTGTAGATAGAGAGATATCATCTTCACAGATTGCCTCACAGCAGTCCTGCATTTTGGTGCTGAGATGGTGTTCTTCTCACCTTTATGTGTATGTTCTTTTTTTGTATTTGTACAAGATGAAAGCTTGCGATGCTTTGTTTAGTTTTCCTGCTTTCAGAAGTGAGTGTCTGACTGGGATATTTTTGTTGTTGTTGTTGTTTAATAACGATGACAGAGAAAGAAGAGAAAATAATTAACTTTTGAGTTTGTTGAAGGATTCATTACGTGCAGTACTGGTTCCTTGTTCATTCCCAGAACTACTGTTGGATCCAAATACTTGTAATTGTATTGTTTTCCATGCTGTCCTTCATCTGTGCTCATTTTAAATGTCACAGAGAGAGGTGATGACATTATGCTAATTTGTAATGGATTCCAGTTTTACATTGCCCCATTTCTTTGACCTCAGCAAAGAGCACTTGCTGAGAAGAACAGAGGATGATTACCTCCCCTCTGAGCATGAACTAGCTGCTCTGGCTGCACGACCTTGGATTTAAAGAATAAACTCTAAAATTGCTGTGCAGAGGTTGTACAGGTTTTGTGCCTAAAACAAAGAAAGGATTTCAAAGATTTTTTTTTTTTTTTTTTTTTTTTTTTTCCCTCTGTGGCTGAGTTTATAGATTTTTCCTCATGTAATAACTCTCTCATTCAGAAGTTCCTCTGCCTAGGCTTGTGAGATCAGTTTTCAGTGAATGTGCAAAGAAATGTGGCTCCCATATGTTTAGAATATCAAGCTTTTATAGGAGAATTAGATGAAAGACTGAGTTTTGCAGTTTATTATGAGTTCGTGGACAGTTAGACTATACCTGTATCAAGATAAGGATTTTGCCTGGAAGATTTCTATGGTTTGATCCTCCTGAAGGCTAAATGCAGGAATTATTGAGCTCGTGACTACAAAAAGACTCTCAAAGCAGCCCCTGAAACTGTATCGATTCTATACTGCTAGAATAATAATAATAATAAAAATAATAAAAATAATAATAATAATAATAATAGTAAGTGGTGGCAGGATCAAAGACATAGTTGAGCCATTACTGCTCCTTTTAAAAGAGAACTGAACAGGGTCATGTGGACCCTATGAATGGTGGAATTGAAGGAAGATTTCAATCTCTCTTTGAAAAGATACTGGCATTAATATGATTTTGAAGAACATGAACAAGAAGCTCTACAGTCAAAGCACTGCTTCAGGAGCAGGTTTTTTGGCCTTTTTTATGTCAGTTACAATCACTCTAAAGCTCCAAATAAGAGGTGAGTAAAGCCTGAGGACATGATTCTGCATTCATTCGTCACCCCAACCTCCCCCTTATGCTCAGTGGGAGCATAAAGGGGAGTTTTGTGTTAGGCGACACTGCTTCAGTTCTTGATTCTGGCTCACAATGAAAGATTAATCTAGTGTGTAACTTCCTTATTTCTCTTCAGTCATAGGATTCGTTAGAAGACCATAACAGAAAAATTAACTAGGAAGGTTATTTTCACCAAACAGAATTATAATTTGTCTTTCCTCAGATGTTAGTTGATATTTTTATTTTAAAAGATCAGGGGTATCACACTTGGTAAAAGTCAGAGGCTGTTGAGCTTTGTCTATGGAATAACTGGTATTTTCAGGTAGTACCTTTGATTTGGGATCTTGTCACTGATTATTTTATTTCCTTTGGGTGATTATCATTATTAATGATACTGAAGTGAAATCTGTAAACCTATCAGCAGAGTTGGTGGATTTGAATTTTTCCTTCAGTAGAAGAATAGGAAAAGTGAAATTGCGTCCTGTACAGATGCAGACAGTGTCAATTGCAAGTTACCATGTTATTTTCCCCTCCATATTAAAGACACTTTATTTTTTTTTTTTTTTCTGGATGGAACAGATCTTAGCTTTGGTACCCCTTAGGGCTTCATAGATTTCAAAATTTTGGAGCAGGCTAGACTGTCTTGTAGATTGAAAATAAGGGGAAAAACAACAACAACAACAACAAAAACAGTGATTTTAGAAAATCCTGAATCAACTTATTTAAAATTGTCATCTTCATCCTCATCTCATCAGTTTCACTTTCTAACGGTCAAAAGTAAAGATGTGTTCTTCATCTAAAATCTGAAGTGACCACTTAAGTGGGCATTTATGTTCACAGCTAGTGAACAGATTATTATTATTTTTTTTTTCATGTTCAGAATCTCCTTAATTTTAAGACACCAATACCTTATTAAAATCTACTAAAATAAATCATATTTCTGTTAGCTTTCTATTCCAATAAATTTCTAAACATATTTGAAATTATACAGTTGCTTGAACTGTTAGCTTACATGTCCAATCACATCTATAATATCTGCTGAAATGCATCTGCTTTTGGGTGGGTCGTGACAGGTGCTTAAAAAGGGATCTTCCATTAAATTTTTATTACAGTTTTTATAATGACAGGTAAATTTGAACTATGAGCTAAAATACAACTAGTTTCCATATTTAGGTTGGCAATCATTCAGATACCAGTATTACAGTGTTGTACTTCACTTGTTTCAGAAATAAATTTATTTTGAAATATACTGCACAGAAGGCAGTTTTTTAAAAAACCATATTTTTATTTTATTTTATTATTATTTTTAGTACTGCTGTAAGATCATATTCCATATTAAATATATAAAAGGAGTTAATTCTGTAATGTAAATAAAAGTTCATAAACTTGTACAATATGATTTGTATGTTCACTATGCTTATAACGCTCGAGTTCTTCAGTAGAGTCAGTCTACTAGGCAGCAAATGGAATGAATTCCTTTAGCTATTAATGAAAACATCTGACATATTCTTCCTAAGGCAGTCTTTGCACCAAAATGGCATTTGTATTCACCTGATTGTAAAGTTACAAATGCCTACATTTCTTGTCTCAATTTATTTAAAGGATATTGTTAAGGTGCAGTCAGGAAATCGCAGTAGCCTGTAATGCAGATCTGTAGAGCCAGTCCAGCATGTTATCCTATTGTAATTTAAAACTCTTCATTACGTTTTCCTTCTGTGAAATAATTTTTTTGGCAAGACAATAACTATGTGTGGAGAAAGAATAAGGCAGACCCCATTGTTATTCAAAGTATATTTTGATAAGATTTTTGTTTAAATGTATACCCATGGTAACTTCATCAGAGTGAGTATAAAATTCAAAGACAGTGGTCATGAACCATTTAAACCTGAGATTAGTAACAGGTACATGACACCTATAAAAAGTGTGAACCATACCAAAGTGTTTCTGCATTCCTTCTGCTTTGTGAATACTGACTTGAAATTAAATCTGGTTTGGATATAATAAGATGGAGAGATGTATAGTAATTAAATGTGAATAATCTTTGCAGTTGGACTTTGACATGCAATATTGTTCTCCTAAGTGCAAAGTTTTGCTTACCATTCTCCAATCACCTCTTCCTCTGCATTTCCTTTTCCTTGGAACTCTTAATGCTTTGTTGGCTTTTAGCTGAACTAGTCTAGCTTGTATATTACAGATCATTTACTAGGAACCTGCTGGGTTACTTGCAAAAAGGGTGCTGTTCTTCAGTTCTTAATTAAATCACCAACAATTCCACTGTAATGGTACATTTAATATATTATTTGCAAACCTTTGCTAGATTATTTTTAATGTGTAACTGAAATAGTGTTTTATTTTGCATTTTCATAGTATGATGGCCGTAACATGAAACAAATACACTGTCAAACGTGAGTCACTGCTAATTTAAGTATTAAAGTAATACTAGTTTATTTTTTCCTTTTTTTTTTTCATCTTGTTCACTTTAAAATAAGATGCTTGAAAATGAATCTCATTTAACAGTCATTTTCTTTGATACTTTTAAGTATGTTTAATTCTGAACATATGCCAGGGTTCTAAATGTCTCTAATTAGAATACAAAGTGTAGTGGAAAATTATTATCAATATTTTATATCTTTATGTCTCAGTTCAATTTTACTATCACAATTTCAGAGTTAAAAGAACTGAATTATGTCATGACATATATCCCTAACTCAATCCTTGCCCACTGCTGGTAGACCTTCGTGAATACTGTCCCTCAGCCCAGAGGTCTGGAAGTCCTTGTTGGTGAAGACTCAGGCAAAGAAAGCATTGAGTACCTCAGTGTTGCCTGTACTTGCTGTCACTAAAATATCCACCCTATTATCCACCCAGTCCCACATTAGCCTTTTTCACCCTTTTTCTGTCACAGTAGTAGTAGTAGTTTGTTTTGTTGCTCTCGATGTCCATTGCAAGTGTCAACTTTAAGCTTTTGCTCTCCAGCCCTTCATGCCCTAGATTCCCATGTTTCTAGATTTCCCTTGTTGTAACTTGTCCTTGCTTCCACCTCTGGAAAACAGACTTTTTTTATATTGGAGCCATACAGTATTGCATGACTGTATAAAATTGCATAATATTTCATTCCATGATTTTATGACATAGTAAATGTTTTTATTTGGGATGTGATTCAGCTGGTGGAATTGTTTCAGACTTAAAAGAAAAGGCAGACATTTACTGACACTTGGCTGTTTGACTTCATTTCACTTTGGTGATAAATTCTTCCAGATCCTTTCCCTAACAGATATACTGCTTAGTTTTAAATGTCCCTCACTGATATTGCATTTAAAAAACACCAGTCATTTGACATAGTGGAATAAGTTATTTTGGCAGCAGGTACAGATGTAAGTTTGACAGGCTTAATTGTAAGGAAAATGTGTGGTATTCTTCTGTGATTCATCCTATATCTGCTCTTTTAGTCCATCCTTCCAGGTTTAAGAAAAACTTGGAACGCTGTTTTTAATACAGTGTTAATATCTTTCTAAACTGTGACTTAACAAACACTGCACTACTACTACTAAAAAGAAACTCACTGCCAACAAACACTGTATGTTTCTGCAAACCTGAGGAAAAAAAAAAAAAAAAAAAAAAAGCAATTTCAATTTCTGTTGGTCTTGTGTAGACATGTAGATGAACATTATGTAGAAGAGCTTCTGATTATGTCCTCAAATCATCATCGTGTTCTACATAGTTGCAATAATATATATATATATTTGCCTTTCACCTAATAAAAATCTCAGAGCCTTAAGGATTTATGAATGTGTATGTGCACACCTAGTGCTTCTCAGAGTTAGTAGTCATCGATATCAATTATGAATATGGAAATATTCTACACGTTATATGTGCAGGTACTTATACTGCTAGTATATGAGGCTAGAAACTGCTTTGTAAATTTTCTGTCTCTTGGCCTATTACTATGCTTTGATATCTACAGTGTATGTTTATTTCTATTTATTTATTTGCTGTTATGGTCTAATAGCCTTTTGTGGTATACTTCCATCTTTGTCTGAGTAATTGTGTGCTTGATCAAATTGGTAGGGATGTACTTATAGAATATTTAACATGAACCAAACTGGACTGAGCGTGCATCAGGAATAGTGAATAAGCTTCTACGTCCTTCTGATAAACATGTAATTTGTGAATTTTGTAAGGACTGTTACTGACAAAAGTTATTGAATAAGCAAAATGGAGATAAGAGTCTTCCATCTTAAGTTTTCAGTCCTACAAAGATATAAGAAGTCCGTTATGTGCTTTGTGAGCATAAAATGGATATTTGTAGTAAGATCATCCGCAGGTGTAAAACTACACAAATATATGTTTTTCAGATGTGTGTATTTATGCATCTATGTATATATCCATGTACATAAATGATTGTATGATCCTCTACCTCCCCCCAGAAGAAAGCCCTATATTTCATCTGTAGTTAATTTTGAAGATTTTTTCCACTTCGTTTTATAAGGAACTTGGGGTATAATCCTTAACTATTTCCTCCACTACACATTCTTTTAATTCTGTTTCTTCACCAAAAGACATCAAGAAATAAATTCCCTTTAGGGATTTTAAATTTAGAGCATGGGGTTCTTACTGAGGGAGTAGAAATTGGTGGTACTTTAAGCAAATAAATTAAAGAAACAAACAAACAAACACACACCGTGGTTTAGTGAGGAACAACTGGTATAGATGAGAGAGTGCCAACTCAGTCCTGATGTCTGTGGGTATTTTAATGTAGCCTGCACCATAAATATAAAACTCCTGCCTCCTTAATTATAGTGAACATATTTTATAATGGCTCTATTGATCTCTTGTGAACAATGTTGATCTTGTAGGAATGGTAGGTGGAGCAACTAAATAAGAGCTAACACTTCTATGGCTTTCCAGCAGGGTGATAATACTGAAGTGCTTCTTAAACAGAAATATTCAGTTATTTGTACAGTTGATGTAGCATGTATTTTCAATATTCTAAAAAGTGAGTGAGTATAGTTCTCAATTTCATGACTTGGACTGTTATCAGCTTCTGTCATTCACAGGAAATTACATCCTAAAATCTCAATAGATAATAGATGTAGCTGCTGTAAAAACTAGTGAGATGAGGTAATGCTATGTAGGCAGTACAGATTGTCCCTGATTGAATACAGATTGAATATAACATTTGGAAGAACTTTTGACAATCACTGAAAATAGTCATTACATAATTAAAATGAAAGAAGTGCCTTCCTGTATTGAATGACTTTTTTTTTTTTTTTTTTTTAATAAGGAAACTAATTAGTGAACTTAAAATAACAATGATATTTCAAAGTTAGATAAACCACTGCAGAAAAGTGGTAACAAGGATGATAAATTACAATGAAATTTGAAATATTTTACATTTCTTTAACTCTCTATGAGCACTTTTCTCCCCACAAGTACTCAGTTTGGGGACTGGCAAGGAAATCTTGGTTAGAGAAACTATTCTTTCCATTAAGATATTTCTGATTACTGATTACATAAAACAACTAATTCTGAGAGACAAAACTCAGAGCTCTGTATTTTTTTTATCTTGCTTTGCATTATTTTTGAATCTAATATGTGTTATTTAAGTAGAGTTTGGAAACACAGGCTCACTGCAGAAACTGTTGTCAAATATCTCATTCCAAGAGACAGACAAAATCCTTCTGACATTACTCACGGGTAGTTTTGCATAATTCAATGAAATTGGAGAGAGTATTTGATAATAAGAATAAAGGTCAGAAGAATGGGAGGAAAAAATGTCTTCGTTTTGCAAGTGAAAAGCATAAACGCATTATGTGCCAAATATCACGCATCACTGGATGAGGAAATGAATTGTGTGGGATCTGACAAGTTCCCAGCACTATCTAATGGGATTTAAAAACCCCATGTTTTATTGTGACTTTTCAGAAATAGTTTGTTACAATTTAGCCGATCCTACAGAGAAATTACATTCTCTTCAGGAAAATCAGCAGTTATAACAGGCAAGCATACTTGCTTATACTGTTGAGGCCTCTGAATTCATTCTGTCTCTTTGACAAGATGGAAAAGAAGCAGGATTTCAAAATAAAACATTTTGAGTTTTTCAATACTGCTGTAAGAATGTACTGTTCACTGGTAAGAAAGTAGAACTTAAGGGTCCTATTCAGTGACCTTCAGTGCAAAGCAATACCTGATGAAGTTGATAAACCATTTTCTAGAATTATGATATTATATATATTTATCATTATGAAATATTTTAGCCTGTTTATCAGTAGTCTAATATCCCCATCCCAAGACAATGCTGCAAAACTTGTAAAAAATTAAAATTTTGTAGGCAGATTGGGGATTGTGATACTGTCCTATAAAAAGTATGGCCTGTGTCTGTTAAGAGCACATTTATTCTGAATGAGGAAGGATTTTTATGGTGTCCTCTCCTTCCATCTCCAAAGTCCACATAGTAGTCATTAGCTGTGAATAGGAATTGTTTACAAATTGCCAGAAGTTGATGGGCAGTAATTGATCAGTCCTAACTGATCTCTTCAAATGCTGAGTTAGTTACTCTTCTGTTGATGCATGCTGAGTTTCGGTCTGCCAACAATTTGAACCAAAGTAGGGTCAAAACTGATGGGCCTTGTGCCCTGTCTATTATGACAGCTTATGACCCAAAAACATATTACCTCTCATCTTTCTGAAATTTGTCTTATTTGTGGTTTAAATACTGCTACTATCTGAATAGGGATCAATGACTGATGTAAACGGGCCTTTGGACTGAGATCAAGGCTTTGACTTTCTAGCCAAACAGAAATAGGAAGGAACAAAATGTATGAGATTCTTGGGTTTATGTCTTCATTTATTATTCAGTTGGGAATTGTACAGTCACATTTTGTATAGCTGAAGAATCTTGACATATAGCAGTGTAAATGGTAAATAACTAATTTAGATGGAGTGTTTTAAAGGTACAAAACATTTCCTAGATAGCTTGCGGTGAAAACTTTCCATATAGTCAATGTACAAAAAACTGGGACTAAGCAGGACTATACACAGAGATCCATAGTTTGGAGCTGAATTTTTATGAAAAATTCAGCTTTCCCATGTAACTTTTAGGACTTTCTAACTTAGACTTTTTCAGTGATTTTTGTGGCTTGCTTTGTTTAGAACACTTGATGTTATTTTTTCTGTAGTGAAGCTTGTTATTGGTAATCATCTTGAGCTGTAAGTAACTCACTAGTTTTTCACTATCATTTGGCAGTCAAATTCAGTCCAACTCAGCCTAGCAAAATTGACAGTATTCTTCTCACAACTGTGTAATCCCCAAGTTACAATTTCTCATTTGCAGAAGATTGGAAAAAGACATTATGAGGTATGTTTCTAGGGAGTCTTCATGTTTGTGTCACTGACTTTCTCCTTGATCACTTGGAGGGTTCTCTTTTATGTTGCTGTTTCCTCATTAAATTTGTTGCCATTTTAAACCATCAGTGTTTTTTATTATTGTTATTGTTGTTGTTATTTATGATATTTTCTATACACTATTCATATGTTAGTACTGGTTATATAAAACTAAACAAGTGAAAAGTATTTTTATTTTATTGGTAAAGTGGTCCTTAAAAAGGGCTGCAGAAATACTGCTTTTCAGTCAAGCAGTTCAGAGAACTGACTAAACGTATTAGTTTTCATAGCTTTGTTTGTTTGTTTTTACTCAGCAATCTGATTTCCAGAATTTTCTGACAAATGACCACTGAGCATTCCTAGATCAACTCTATGTTACAAGATCAGCAATGTATTGCAGGCATATTTGGCTCACAGTATGTGCCATTGGAGGGGTGAGATACTCTTCATTTACACAGTAATTTGAAATGTTTACTTAGAGTATGCAGTTTATCAGCACGTGCAATGTAAGATTTTCATAAGACCTGCCAATATGGGCAGATATACCAGTAGTATCAAACTCAGTCATCATTTCATAAAATATTGTGATTATCTCTTTCTGGTGTTGTCATCTCATTTGATTAAGACTTGCCTTTGAATTCTAAGTGCTTCCAACTATCAGTCAGAACTTACTTATTTAACACAAGACAGAGCCTTCCCTTCCCTTCCCTTCCCTTCCCTTCCCTTCCCTTCCCTTCCCTTCCCTTCCCTTCCCTTCCCTTCCCTTCCCTTCCCTTCCCTTCCCTTCCCTTCCCTTCCCTTCCCTTCCCTTCCCTTCCCTTCCCTTCCCTTCCCTTCCCTTCCCTTCCCTTCCCTTCCCTTCCCTTCCCTTCCCTTCCCTTCCCTTCCCTTCCCTTCCCTT
>CM021697.1:161858392-161877488 GCA_011074415.1 Stictonetta naevosa
TCCTTCCTTCCTTCCTTCCTTCCTTCCTTCCTTCCTTCCTTCCTTCCAATTCAGCCTACCATTTAAAAATGAATGGCTCTTTTCTGGTTCTCAAATATTTCTCAAAATTTTACAAGATTAGTGAGTTTGGTGTTTAGGTTTTGATATCTTTTCTTTTTAATCGATCACTTAGCTTAATCATTTCAATAGTATAGTACCCATTTATAACTTATTTAAGTCTTCACTATACAAGTCAAGTTTTGGTAAATGTCTGTTTTTATGCATTTTCTAGTTTCAGCAGTAAGAAGGTTTTTGAGGTTTAATGTACTATGATACTATTATTCCTGTCTTCTGAATTATGTGAGAGCTTGCCATTACAATGTAAATTGCTATTTTCATGTAGCGGATAGTTTTGTAATTTTTTATTACATGCTTAGTTCACTAAAAGTTGACTAATTTTAGCTCTGATTATTTTCACTGTGGCTATATTTTTATCAGTGGGAAAATTGTTCTATATTCATATATTTTTCAGTTAGCAATATAGTGCAGTTTTGTGTTTCTTAAGCATAGATGGCCATCTTGACATACCTTTTGAACTGTCAATGTTTTTGATATTGAAGAGATTAAAAAAAAAAAAAAAAAAAAAAAAGTGCTAACGAAGATCCTAGAGATCCTAGATGTGTGTACACAATTTGCCAGTCATGGAGCGATGACTTAGAAAGGGTAACCCTTCAAGGGTTAATGTGTTTAATAGTGCTACTGCATGAGAATATGAGATGGGTGGCAAAAAGAGGATGGTGGGAATTTTTAGCCTTGTTATACTGCCTAAGTGCCAAATCAGTGAGGTGAAAGGAGGATGACATTTCTTTTTTTTTCCATTCTGTTCTCCCTACTATCATCTGATGGTTCTTCACTGCTGATGTGACTGAAGAGTAGCAGCAAAACACCCCACAGATCCTAGCTATTACACATACTTACCAAGAACAAATATATATATATTATATATAACAGATTTATTTTTTAAAAAAAATTATTTAGCATTTCTATGCTTGTGAGTTCTGTTTTAATCTGGAATGTTTTTATTGGAGATATTATGATAATCCACAAGCAACTGATGCTTACTGAAGTTATAATCTATCAGATTTCTTCTCTCTCTGAAATTGAAATGGTGCCTCTGGATGCTGCAGATACAATCTGTTTGATGGCATGTCTATGTTTTTATGAGTTTCTAAGAGATGAACAGGAAGGTGTTGTTCAGAGAAGCACAGATTTTCATCTAATGTATCAGATATAGCCAGTGTACATTTCAAAATCATATGTATTTTCTTTGTAGTTAATAGAACCATATTAGGAATGCAGTTACCAGTATGATTAAAGTTTTTTTTTTGTTTGTTTGTTTGTTTGTTTTTGTTTTGTTTTCCCTAAGTAAGTAGTAATAAACCATAGAGGGAAGTTTCAGCATTATTTTTCCAGGGAATGTTCATGATTGGTTTATCCTTGCTTATTTTCTCTTGTCTTCCATGTGCTCTTCCTCACTCTCATACCTTCTCTCATGTGCTCTGCACTCTTCCCATTATACACTGTTGTGCACTGTCACATGCTCTCATATGCGTGCTCTTCCTCACACTCTTTTTCAAGCTCTGTCTCGTCTGTTCACTCTTGTTTGTGCTCCCACCACCTTGCATGCCTGTTTTCTTGCTCACTTGCTGTCAGTCACTCACTGGTTCATTTGCTCTCATCCATGCTTTTTCTTGCTCTTGCTCCCTTGCTCTCCTACTATCATGCTCACTCTTTCTCTCATGTTCACTCTTTCCCTTTTATACTCTCACACACTTCCATTTGCTCATTCACTGTCACTCCTACTTGCTTTCTTGTGGTTGCTTCCTTGCTGTCCTTTTTTCTCTCCCTCCTCCTCTCTTGCCCTCTTGCTTTTTTGCCTTTTCACCTCATCTTCTTCTCTGTCATCTCTCTCTCTCCTCCCCACCCTACCCCTCACTCTCTGCCTCTCTCATCTATCTCAAATTTGTGCTACCTTATTTTTTCTAGGAAAAAAGTCCTTTTTGTTACTCAGAAAGAGACCAGGGATTAGTGATACAAGATAGTTCAATCACCAGGGTTGATATTGCTTTATGAACCTTGTTAACTGGATTCACAGGAGAGATTTGTTTTTCCCTTATGGTGTCATCCCCTCTTCCCCCCCACCTCTACCCCCTTTAACAACACCCCCACCCCCTTCCTGCCTTCAATCACATCATTGCTTGGAGGCAAGAGAGGGGGGAGAGAGGAAAAAAGCTCATTTAGCAGCCCTGGTACACATAGGCATCACAGCACCAATCAATCAACACACATGCTTTCCTGCTGAGGCTCCCCTGTGACCTTGAGGAGTGTGACAAATGACTTAGAGGACAGAACAGACAGAAGGTTTGTGATAAACCAAAAAAATATGTTCTTCTGGGTGACGAAGAAAAATAAAAATGAAGAGTGAGAGTAGATATATATTTGGATTGAACAAGATTCGATAAATTCTGTAACTACCTTTCACTGTACTGGCTGTGGATAGAGGAGTTTACTGTCATGGTAATCAAGACTTCTTCAATAAAACTCACTTCAGTGTTTACAGTACTTTTTTGTGCAGTACTGCAGTACTTTATGGCTCTGAGTCCTCAACTGTGGCTGGAGGTTGTAGTAGTTATTGATAACAGATTCCAGAGACAGCATATCTCGTCAAATTCCTGTTGAAGGAAAGTAATCAGCAGAGTGAATCACTTAACCTGGATTGACTTGACTCGTTCTGAAATCTGCAGCGCGTTAACTCAGTCCTGAGATTATTATTAATCATAAATTCTAGACCATAGTTACTTACAGTCTGGCTGTAGATACATTTTCAGCAGATTTTTTTATTGTTATTATTATTTCTTCAGAGAATGTATCTTATTTATTTGTTTATTTATTTATTTTAAATACAAGCAGTTGGAGTCAGCAATCTTTAAATATCTATTATGTATCTATGTAGCTAGTGCACTACAAGAGAAAGGATGCATTTTCTTGCACCCACCAGTGTGTGTCTAGTCTTAGCAGTAAACAATGTCTGTCAAGACAAATATATATTTTGCCACATTATTAATTCTGTGTTTCCTTCAGAATGCAGATTGGTATTTTTCATTACTGATTCCTACCCATTCCATTTTTTTTCTAGTCCATTCACGATCCTTATCAATATATCTGTATTTCTACCATGTTAGGCCCTTAGTAATAGCAATTGCTATAACATATTTCAGCCAGGAAAACCACTGATACTCCTGTTCCTGTACTCAGATTCCTCTTTTTCATAGCTCAATAAAGGAAGTAGTAACTTTGTTGAAATACAAACCGCCAAATAAACATCAGAGGTCAGTAATGCTTGTTCTCCATTATTGTCATTGCATTCAAATCTATATGGGCCATGAGCCTGGTTTTCTAATCTCATTGCCAGTGATCAGAAAACTATTTCACTTCCAACTTTCTTTCTTGTTCTGGACAAAAGACGTTTATTCTAAATGTTTGGAGACTACACTTTTTCTCATGACAGACTGTACTTTCCAGTGCTGGAACAGGTATTTTGTTTCATTAAGCTCAGTATCAGTGCTAGGAAAGGCTAAATGAAAGGAGGTGGCATGTGTTTGGGGAAGCAGGCAATAAAATGTCATAATCTTCTAATGAAGTTGAAGCTGGTCAAATTTACTGGTAAAATGCCCAGATCTCCCTTTTAGCAGACATAATCCAGTATATGTCTGATGTTTTAGAGTGCCAGAACTGCAAATCAGAAAAAAAATAAAGCATTACCTTATGGAGAGCTTGAAATAATTTAGAGAAATATAATCCAGTTTAAGGAGGAGTGAATGACAATCACTATAAGGTCCTAGAAAATAACTGGAGAAAGCAGTCTGTTACCATTCCAAGAGATCTGTGTTGAATTTGCCAACAAGAGATGTTCTATCAGAGGACAGCAAATACACATCAGGAAAAAAAAATCAGAAAGTTGATTGTTCCTAGGGCTTTTAATGAGGTTAGTAACCCAGTCCTGTAATACAACTAATTCCTTCAGCACCTTGCTGAATGTGCTGTTCTGAAAATGTTAGGCTCCTCTCCCCCAGCAGATTTAGCTGAATTTTTCATTCAGGTAAAGCCAAATCGGCACTGTGCTACTTTGCTGTCCCCTCATCCCCTCATTTGCTCTAATGAGGGCCTTCAGAGTGGATCTGTCTATAGAAAATGACAGACAAGTGGGATTATAGATTAGTCTGAAGTAACAAAACAAAACAGAAGGGTAGTAATGGTTTAGGGTAAGCCATTAAGTATGTATTGCGTTTACTAGGTGCTATGCTCAATTAATGTGAGTTCAGAAGTGTAGAAACCAAGACTCTAGCTCTCTACCCAGTAGATATTTCAAATTCAGGATATTTTACCCAACAATACCAGAAAGCCATTAAATGGTTTTCAAGAGCTTCTGCTGTTGCAAGGATACTGTTTTTTAAACTGGATATAATGGTACAATGTTGTCCACTTGGAATTCTTTTATTTTATGTAGATCAAGTCAGTGTCTACCAAAAGTAGTTAAAAACTTTTTAAAGTATTTTCAAGGACAGGGAAACATAAGCATCTGGGTATTTTTATTAGTTTGGGAACACAAGTCATGTAGCTTTGTGTCTCAAAGAGATAAGCAAAATAGAACAGAGACTTGAACCTAGGTCATTAAAGCCCTCAGATAACACTTTAATCACTGTACCTATCCATCCTTTGGAAGAAGATTATTAATGCAAGTATTTTCATCTTCTGCTTTTAAAAGTCATTTTTTCTCATCAAATAGCAATACACCTCAGTGGATAGTTTCTGCAGCTCCTGGGTTTAATACAAATTAAATAATAGGTTCTTTGTATTATCAATGCCAAAAGCTTTCAGAGTGACTTGGTTTATCCTGCAAAAGAAAGGTTAGCACATTTTTAGTACATAATATGTATCTTTTTAAAAAAATTGTCTTCATATTACAAAAAAATAGACGCACTTGGCTCATTCAATTTATTGCTTAAGGCAAGAAATTCTAGAAGTCTGATTCTTGGACAACTCTATAGCCTATTTAATGGAAACACAGCATTTTATAGGGTGAATGCAAGGCCTGAACTGGCTTTAAAACTAATGGTAACTCTGGGAAGCATTATATATGATTTTAATAAAAATAAAATAAATAAAATAAAATAAAATAAAATACAACAAGTTACAAAATGCAATACAAGTTGAGGGTCCTGACTTTGCGCTTTGCCAGGCCCACATCCCTCGAGATCACAAAATCAACCAGGGCATGGTCACTGCAACCCAGACTGCCTCCAATCTTTAAGGAGGTCATCCGCATTGGTGAGGACCAGGTCCAGAAATGCTTCTCCTCTGGCTGGTTTGTCTAATACCTGGATGAGGAATTTGTCCTCAATGCACTCCAGGAGTCTCCTGGATTGCTTACTGCCTGCCATGTAGCTTTCCCAGCAAACATCTGGGTGATTGAAATCCTGCAGTAGGATGAGAAGCCGTGACCGTGATGCTTCTTGTAGTTGGAGCAAGAAGGCTTCATCAAAAGGCTCCCCTTGATCAGGCAGCCTGTAGTAGACCCCAACCACAAGGTGCCCTTTATTGGTCTGATGCTTAATTTTTACCCATAGGCTCTCAACCTGCTCGTGGCTGTTTCTCAGCAGCAACTATTCACAATCTATCCACTTAACATAGAAGGCAACACCCCTACCCTTCCTTCCCTGCCTATTTCTCCAAAGCTTGTAGCCCTCCATTCTAGTGTTCTGCTTGTGTGATTTGTCCCACCACATTTCTGTGATAGCAATTAGATCATAGCTTTCTAATTGCACCATGGCTTCCAACTCCTCCTGCTTATTCCCCATGAAGTGTACATTGGTGTAGAGGCACTTCAGCTGGGCTATGGGCCACATTACCTTTTTAAAGGAGTCTTTCCCAATTCATATTGGATGAATAAGAGTAAGTAGAAGATTAAGGACAAATGAGTATATAGAGAAGAACTGAAAAAAAGGAGGCAATAAATTATCTAACCAACAATGAAATTTATTTTGAATGAAATTTCATGAAATTTCATGGCTCAAAACCCATGAGGCCATGTGCTATGGTTAAAGGAAGGTGTACTGGAGTCAATGCCAGAAAATTTAAATTTAAACTATTGGTTATTGTTTCAGTAACATATGAAAAACACAGAAAAAAAAAAAAAAAAAAAAAAGAAAAATCCCATAAATGCCTATTATCTTTCTGAGTCCAGTCTTGTCTTTAAGAAAGAGAAGAAAAAGAAAACCTCCTGAACTGTAATGAAATGAATTTTATTTTGCAGGCACTGGGCCTGTGCCATT
This sequence comes from Stictonetta naevosa, assembly GCA_011074415.1. NCBI lineage: Eukaryota > Metazoa > Chordata > Aves > Anseriformes > Anatidae > Stictonetta > Stictonetta naevosa. The sequence continues at coordinate 161,864,764 of CM021697.1, forward strand.
TCATTTCATTACCAACATGCACTGAGCAGGCTGGAATCAGCAAGAACTACAGGCAATGCAAGGTGATGATAAGCATTTCATCATGGCCCTAAACATATTAAATTTTTAGCTATAAATTTTATCAACAACATCTACATGGCAGGATAGCGTTTTCTACCTTCTTTCTTCTGTCCCCTTCCTGTTCTCTTTTGCTCTGCAAATATGACTTGTGCTTGACAGTTGTGAAAACAAATTTTTAGAAATCTGTAAGTAAAAATAAATCTACAGTTTAGCTAGTCCAGTAATTATCATTCAGGCTATCTCCGATATGTACTGAAGTGGGAAAACAGCTGCAGCATGAGTAAGGGGAACAAGAGACAAACCTCATGAGGATTTGTGACAGTCTTCCAGAGATTTCCTCCCAAAACTAATAGCATATCCCAGAGAAATACTATTAAATAGGAGATCTCATTCCCAGTTTCTCCAACAGTTTTGCACAAGCATTTGATCTTTATAGAGTACTGATAGGGAAATAAAAGTTTTAAATCTAAACAAAATTTGTAGATTTGTTATTTCTAATAGAACAGAATAATTCAGTTGGAAGGAACCTCCAACTACACTAATAAAATAATCAATAAAATGTAACCAGTTTCAGATGACAGTAATGTGTAAAAGATCAAAACGGGAAGTAAGCTTTAGTATACAATTACATTTTTAATGAAATTTTTTTACATTTTACATTACATTTTTTCATTTTTAATGAAAAGTTCTTGAGGTTCAGGACCAAGAGAAAACTAAATCCTCTGCATCACCAGGTGATATCTAAGTAGTCAGCAACAGACAAAAGGAAAGATAGGGCTAAGAAACAGAGGGAACAAATGATCATTTTGTCTTATTCTGGAAAAGGGCTGGTCTTTCTGAGCAGTTCTTGGGGTAACTGTAATAACATCTTTAATGATAAGAGGAAGAAAGGTGCTTCTTGAGGCATGACAACCCTGGGGCTGGTTACAGGGTAATTAGTTTCAGAGGGGAAGGCTCTAGAGTAGCTGAAGAAGATCCTAATTGTATTAATAATTAATTCTGTTCTTATATACTGCTACAATATGGTTCCTTGTTGGAAAAGTGGTTTTAAACAAGTATGTTATATAAGTTTTGCCTAACAGAGTGGTCTTGCAGGGACAAAGGCCATAATCACAGAAATGATGTGACTTAGGAAAACTTGAACAAGTGATATGTTGCTCCTCCACTAAGTTAATTTTGAAGCTTGTAAAGCAAGAATCTAGGGGGCAAAGTGATTATAATTATATGAGAAACTCCTTGGCATGTAATCATATGGGAAGAAAGTAAGAAGCAAGAATGCTTCAAGATCCTAAAGATTATATAAAGTATATACAGTTGCTTCTTTTTCACCTTCTCATCTATTACAAGGAACTGCATCCTGTTCCTCTGTCTGGACTTTCTGATTCCTATATTTACTGTTAAAAATAAAATATTTTGCCTGTGAAGGAGAGAGGATTGATAAGCCGTGGTGATTAGAAAATCCGTAGGTATACCTGGATTGTGTATTAAAAGAAAACCAACCCTGCAGTTTGAGAAAGTAAGCTACATCAGGCCTGGAAATATGACTAGGCTTTTCTGTGTTATTCGCAAAGTCTTAGTATTATCATTGATTACACTCCAAAGTAAAGAAGAAAAATAAAACTGAAAGCTGAAACTGAAAACTGAATATTCTACATATTTGTAGAATATTAATCATTTTCTTTAAATATTTTAAGTATTAATTTTAGTTCAATTTTTATTATATAGGGTACTTTTTTCTAGATTAAATTATATAGTTTATCTCATGCATATTGAACAGCCTGACGGGGGTGGCATTTTTATGGATTGCTTTGGGAAGATGCCAGGAAATAGCAGCTTTCATTGCAAGTCTTGGAAGTTGCCCTTATTATTGTTGAAAGAAAGTAAGGAACCTACCTAAGTTGTAAGATGGTTTCTGTCACTTCAGAATCTTGTCTTATACAAGTAAAGACAGCAATATGGATTTTTCTCCCTCTTCTTTTCCTTCTAGGAAAAATGCAGCAGTGGCTCAAAGACACATCGTATAATAAATAATTAGAACAGCATCTATGCATTGAGTTTATCAGACATTAGATCAGGCTCTATGTGACTGCATCATATCTATCTGTGTGCAGGAAGTTTAACATGAAAAACGCTACTGTGAGTAAGGGAGGAGTACTCTGTTCACTGTGTCCGTCATGGACATAGTAAGAAGTAATCGGCTTAAACTAGAGCATTGAAAACTTAGGTTAAAACTTTCTTCTTATAATAGTAGTAAAGAATCATCATCTGAAAATAGATTACCTGTAGAGATGGAAGACTTATCACTGGAAAGGCACTGACAGAAGAATTAACAGCTATCTGTTATAAAAAGCATAAATGGAATTGGTCCTGTCCTAGAGTAGGAAGCAAGAAAGGAACTAGGAAGCAACTTCCTGCAATTCATTTCAAGCCTTTTAATTTCATTACTCAAAGCAAGCACTAACAGTGTTTCCTTCTTTAGGTATGCAGTCAGAATTCCTTTTTTTTTTTTTTTTTTTTTTTTAATTCCTGCAAGCTATTCAACCAATAAATTCAAGTGCAGTAACCATCAGAAATGCTACTCCACCTCTGCATCTTAGCTCGTTAACAGATTTCAGCTTCTTGGCCAAATCACTTCAAAAGAAGAGGCAGGAAAACCTTAAAGGCTGTTTCTTTTGTGATATGAAAAACAAACAAACAACAACAAAAAAACACAAAACACAAAACCAAAACAACCCAATTGTTTAAATATTGCATCAGTATGATTCATAATGTTTCTATGAACTGAATCTTACTACAGCAAAGTTTATCCATGTAAAAAGAAGTGCATAAAAGTTCAAAAACAGTGATAAGAACAGGTTTAGTCTGCAAAGATAAGCTCCAGGAATGTCAACTACCTTGACTTTAGCAAGTTTTTCGATACTGTCTCCCATGACATCCTGCTGGCAAAGCTGAGAAAGTGTGGGATAGATGAGTGGACACTGAGGTGGGTTAAGAACTGGCTGACTGGCCAAGCTCAGAGGGTCGTGATCGGCGGAGCAGAGGCCTGTGACTAGTGGTGTTCCCCAGGGGTCAGTGCTGGGTCCAGTCTTGTTCAATATCTTCATCAAAGAGCTTGATGAGGGAATAGTGTCTGCCCTCAGCAAGTAGGCTGATGACACAAAGCATGGAGGAGTGGCTGACACGCCAGAAGGTTGTGCTGCCATTCAGCGAGACCTGGACCAACTGGAGAGATGGGCAGGAAGAAACCAGATGTGGTTTAATAAGAGCAAGTGTAGAGTCCTGCACCTGGGAAGGAACAAGCGGAAGTATCAGTACAGGCTGGGGGACGACTTGCTGGAGAGGAGCTCTGCGGAGAAGGACCTGGGGGTCCTGGTGGATGACAGGTTGACCATGAGCCAGCAGTGTGCCCTGGTGGCCAAGAGGGCCAATGGGATCCTGGCGTGCATTAAAAGGAGTATGGCCAGCAGGTCAAGGGAGGTTATCCTCCCCCTCTACTCTGCCCTGGTCAGGCCTCACCTGGAGTGCTGTGTCCAGTTCTGGGTTCCCCTGTAAAAAAAGACAGGGATCTCCTGGAAAGAGTGCAGCGGAGGGCCACAAAGATGATACGGGGCCTGGAGCATCTTTGCTATGAGGACAGGCTGAGAGACCTGGGTCTGTTCAGCCTGGAGAAGAGGACACTAAGGAGGGATCTTATCAATGTCTATAAATATCTGAGGTGTGGGAGACAGAAGGATCTAGCTCTTCTCAGTGGTTTGTGGGGATAGGACAAGGGGCAGTGGCCGCAAGATAGAACACAGGAAGTTCTACACCGACATGCGAAAGAACTTCTTCATGGTGAGGGTGACGGAGCACTGGAACAGGCTGCCCAGGGAGGTTGTGCAGTTTCCTTCTCTGGAGATATTCAAGGCCCGTCTGAACGCCTACCTGGGCAGCCTGCTCTGAGGAACCTGCTTTGCAGGGGGGTTGGACCCGATGATCTTTTGAGGTCCCTTCCAACCCCTACAGTTCTGTGATTCTGTTGGTATCCTAAGTGATGCTCTTCTCTGTGACTTTCAGAGTGCAAAGCTTTTTATAGGTAGCTGTGCTAGTTGCCCCATTCTGTGTTCTTCAAGTGAGCACAATGGAAGAATTCCAGTATGCCAAATGGCCGTGTGAAATTTTCTCATGACCATCATGGATTGTTCACCTCCTTATGTTGTGCAACCCAAAGCATCTTTTCAATTTCCATATGCTTCCACTGTGTCTTTGGTCTCAGAAGTTTTTTTGGTTTAATTTGCTCTGTCTGGTGTTCAACCCAAAGCACCTAAATGTATCAATTATCTACATTTCTCACAATTATCTTATGGTTCCTTCTGTTTTCTTACTGTCATATTTTGTTTTATGTTATTGATGTTATAATTCCAGTAAGTTATATAAAGAAAAGCAATAACTACAATTACATTTTTTAGAACAATTTCTGTTTCTCCTATTTGCACTGTCTTGTAGTGATATAATTTTCCATTTGCTCTTTTAAAATATTTAAAGCTACCTGGCAGGTGCCTTTGCTAATTTGTCCTTCTACTCATTTCTACTCTCATCAGTGTTATTTGATGAGTTATCAGGAAGTATTATTTCCTGGAATTGTACACCATTAGCCAGATGAAGCTATCTTGCCAGTCTCCAAATGCAGTACTTGTTCACTTCCAATGAAAGCTCTTTGACTTGTGACAAAGAAATATGAAGCTATGGAAACAAAGTAAAATGGATGGTGGCAAACCAAATTTTGCAGACTATCGGCCACCCATATTTTATTTGAAAACTTGGAAGATGTTGGCCTTTCTTTCTGTCTTTCTTCCCCAAACTCCAGGAAACTAATATCTAGATTTAAAAAAAAAAAAAAAAAAAAAAAAAAAAAAAAAGGCATAAGCCCTTAAAACAGTTGCCAGCCATCAGCGATCTATTAATTTTATGGTCCCCTACTCCTGCTTCCCTTTCCTTCAATCTCCTCTGACCAAAAAAGTAGTTCCCACAGAGATACAAACTCTAGTATATGAACTACAATACGGTAGACATACAAATTGTCAGTATGGTTACGTGGTGTTTTCAGTTACCATCCTTATAGCACCCATATTCTGGAGTTTTTAAAACAGTAGTGCAAAATACCGGTAGTAGTGTTAGATGGTGAGAGTGACCATACAGACAGAACAGGCTTTTTCCTTGGGCCTGGAACGTGACTTGAAATAATATGATTGATATCTATATGTCATACTACAATGTTCAGTTACAATTTTTGCCCTTTTGAAATAATCACCTTTTAAAAAAGTGTAGCAATAATAATATATATAAATGTATAGTATAGTATAGTTTAAAATAGTAATCCAAATAATCTGGTGTTGCTATTACCTGCTGCAATCTTTTGCTTTTTCAACATCTCTCCTGAACTGAGAGACAATAATGAGATACAGTATTTCAGGTGTAATCCCAACAATGCTGAATAAATGTGAATAATAACTTGTAGCTATGCTGCTCCTAATATAGCCTGGTGTGCAGCTTGCTTTATTTGCAATGAGATGCATATTCAGCCTGACATAAATCATAAACCTCAGGCCTTTTTTTAAACAACAACAACAACAACAACAACAACAACAACAACAACAACAACAAAAACTTATTTATTGATTTACTTATTTATTTTCCCCAGCAGATCTGTTATTTTAAAAGACCACTTGCCAGTCTTTATGGGGATGTTTCTTATCATTTTGCATTTTTCCTTACTGAGTCTCATGAGATTTCTGTTGGTCCAGTCCTCAAGTTTATCCAGGTTCTTCTGGATCAAGTCCCTTCCATTTGTTCTGTCAAGCATTTCTCCAAATTTAATGCCACCTTCAAACTTCTTAAGGGTTCAATCTGTGTCATAGTCCAGATCATTGGGGTACTCTGCTTGTTATCAGCTGTTAGCCAGATGACCAGACTTTGGATTCATGGCTAATCCAGCCAAATTTCATCCTACCCTAAAAATTCTTTTTTTATAGCTTCAGTTTCCAAATAAGGAAACTGTAAAACATAGCATCTAAAGGCTTACTAACATCAAGATGGATTACATTCTCTGTTCTTTCTATCCAGTCATTTCATCAGAGGTGTGAGGCTGGCTGAGTATGATTTACTATCGATAAATCCATATTTCATATTCTGGATTATTTTCTCACTCTCAAGTACCTGAAAATGGATTCTGGGGAGACATATTCCATGATATTTCTATTCCTAGAGATGATGCTAACTGTACCATAATTTAATGAATTGTACTGAATTGTAATGAATTGTAATGAATTTTAAGGATGAGTGCAACAATAACCTCTTCACAGTCAACAGGGACCCCATTTAATTGCTATATAAATTATATACAGTGGACTACATTCACATCAGCCAACCTTTACAGTGCCTTAGAAAAATCCTGTCAGGGTGTGGGTAAATCCAACTTGTCAATATCGTCCATAAACTTTTGTGATTTTTTTTGTGTGTGTGTGTGTGTGTGTGTGTGTGTGCATAATATAACATTTCTTACCTATTAGTACTTTCTTTTATATTGACGCAACTTTTTTTTTTTTTTTTAAGGTAATTTGATTTTAGCAATCAAGAGACAACATCTTTGATGATATTGTGGCTAATGTTCTGGGTTTAGGTAACTGTCTCTATAACCTAGTTTTGAATTTCTTCATGTCTAGGTTCTCTGTCTGTTATACTGCTTCTCTATTTTCTTTCTCGCCCCAGTTTCTCCCAAGTCTATTGTTGTCACTCTGTTGGTAGCACTGAAACTTCAGTCAACCTTGAGGTTGGGCAGAAGAGCACTGCTGGTTGATAGAATGACTGTCAGGTCATGGTTCAAAAACACTATATATTTCCTGAAAACTCAATTTCCATAGTCCCCTATTTCTTCTATTTTCTGTCAGTAAAATGGCAAACTTGTTTATTCTGAAGCACTCTTTCACGTACCACATTACAATTAATAATTTGGTAGTACACATATGCTACAAGGTACATCTTTTTTCCTTACAGATATGCAAACATATGGCAGTGCATTAAAAAACAAACAAACAAAAAAACTTTTAGTTTTGATAATTTCTCAGGAAAAAAAAAAAAAAAAAAAGATTTAAAAAAATTGGACATTTGAACTTTGAGCTCTTTCAAAGCTCTTGCCCAAAGTGTAAATTAGCAACCGTTTCATTATCATAAGTAAAATTGTAAAATTTAGTTAACACAGTTAATAGTTTATGGTAAGTTGTCTCTCTTCAAAGGCTTTGCAAAGTTTACAATGAAGTAAGTATCTGAATTTATAGTTCTTGCACTTTTGCCAACTGTACTTTTACCATCTTGCTTAGGAAAATACAGACAGACTACATGATTCCTGCCATTGTAAGTGGCCTACAATATATGTAAGACCAGAAGACAACTGAGTGCCACCCATACAAAGTTAATTAAATGGTCATAGATGTCAATAAGAACTTTTAATATCTTCTTAAATTGTCTTAGTCATTTATTATCATTCAATTATACAATGTGGACAGATGAAAATCAAGGTGCTGATTTTGGTTTAGGCATTACTCACCCTCGGTTGCTTTTCTTACTGCTAGTAAAATATAATTGATTGATATGCAAGGCAGTCAGATTTCATGTCTGTCATAGGTACAATAAGCAGATTTCCAAGATGTCTGAAGAGCCAAAAAGTAATATGAGAAGAATTTAAAAATTGAAAAATAGGTTAATTTCAATGGGAAAAGTAGGGAAATGTTATACTGGGGGCATGGGAGAGGTTAGAACCCAAAACTACTAGAAGAAATTTAGTACATAATACTATACATCAAACAAAATTGCACTGATAATCTCGTAGGTTCATCCTTTCTTTGCCCCCTTCCCCCTTGTGTCCTTTATAGGAACTCTTACCAGTCGTGACAAAACTTTCCTTCTGGCCAACACTTGGACGTTTTCATTGTGTTTCAGCCTTGCTGGCATCTTTCCCAAACGAGAAAACTGTGACATTTTTATAGCAAGACAAAAATAAAAGAGGAAAAAAGTGTCTTATTCACCCACTTCTCTGTGTGGAGGTTTCACATTTGTGGTTTTAATGCAATTAATCAAAAACCAGATGCATTTGTATTCTCTGAACAGCTCAGGAATACTTTCATATTTTCTCAGTGTAGCAGTGTGAAATGGTGCAGGATGCCAATGGATAATAGTTCTGGGAAAGATATTTTTCATGCTAGGACAGTTCTTAAGGGTTTTGTTTTAGATGATGGATTGCAAGTTCTCAGTCATTTGCAAGCCACAGGCTTTACATGTGCTCTCCACATTATCAAATTTCTCACTCAGTTTGAAAACCACAGCATTTTAATTGAAAGGAATGATAGACTTTCCTGTGGTATCAATGTGGGAAGGTTGTTAGAGTCTGAGAAATAACCTTCCCTCTTCAGAAAAATGAACAAATATGGTGCAACTGTTTTAACCTTAGTAACCAATGGGGCTGCAAGGTGAGTTGGCACACATTCAAGTGCAAACTATCAGTGAACCCTCTGCTACAAGGAACTCTTTTAAAATTCACTGACTTGGAAGAGATTGAATGTGTGAGGGCTTACTAATGACTAGCAATGGTGCCGCTCTCCCTAGAGCTGCCATAGAAGCATACTTTCTCCTATGAGGCTAGTTTCAGCGTATGACAGAGATTAGAAAGGATCAGAACAAGGGAACTGGGCATTTGTACAGCAGAAGCTCTAAGATCAGATTGGTACAGCTCATCAAATGGAGGAGTTTAATTTAGCTCTAATTTCACACAGTAAAACAAACTCAGCAAAAATGATTTATCAGGGCTCTGGCACCTTAAAATTTCTTAACATAAAAAATTAGTTGGACTTAAAAATAAACTAAGGACTCTATTTACATTCATGCTGCCTCTTTTAGTGGTTTTAAATACTGGCTCTTTCAGTGGCTGAAAATTTACTTTTGTAAAGGTATACATAGTTTACACAATGTTTAGGAACAGCTACTGATGTATGAAATTTGTAGGTTATTAATTTAACTTCACAGTCTGCTCATGGCTCCCCCATTCTTCTAACACTTGTTCTAAGGATCTACATTCTATTTGGCAAGTTATTTTCACAGTTGTTTTTGGAAAACAAACAAAAACAAAACAAAACAAAACACCACTATTTTAGATGACAGAAAAGAAGGTTTATGTGGATTTCTAGAAATGTGAAACCATTCTTTAAATGCTTTATTTTCCAGATATATATGTTAAATATTACATTATTTCACTATACATTAGCCTTTCTAGGGTATATTAAATATTTGTCATTATGGCATTTATGAAGACAACAGTTTAGTGACTATCATAGAACCACAGAATCATAGAATGGCTTTGGTTGGAAGGGACCTCAAAGATTGACTATAATAAGATTGACACTCAATTAGGGAGAATGACTACCAATGAGATTGAAATGCATCTTGTAAAGTATCAGTTTTTCAATCTTCACCTAAATAGTCCTTAGTCTTGTACAATATGTGTATTTCACAGAAAAGGTTTAAAAAGAAGGTTTAAATCACAAGTTTTTCTTGCAGCTTTAAGGTGCAACCTGAAATTTAGACTTAAGTTTTATAATACTTATAGAAATAAACTTACCCTGAGAGTATAGTTGAAAGATTGTTTTGTTGCAAATTGCACTTTCTGTAAAGAAAGACCATAATATGCTCCAAGTCCAGACACTTCCTCAAAATAGTATCTCCTGATACATTTCAGAAAATATTCTAGGCAAACAGTTACAGTCTGCAGTGTTTCAGCTAGATAAATTTTCTAAAATACATGCATTCACAATATTAGTTAGGGGTGGACCACTGATAGGAAAAATCATTACCTTTTTTTCTTGAAGATTTTTTTGCTATTTTGTCTGAATCAGCATTAATATTAAATGGCTTACCTGTTTAATTTATAGAATTTTATTTTCATTTTAATTTTTTGTGATTTCCCTCCCATTACTGTGAATTTAGATGTTATCTGTGAGGTCCAAAGAGCAAACAGTTCTGTTTTTTTGTTTTGTTTTGTTTTGTTTTTGTTTTTGTTTTTGTTTTTTTTTAAAAGAAAATGTTGTTTTGTCTTTCATTCCTTCCTTAAATGCAGGTACCTTTTACGGGCTCTATTGTGGTATATGTCTAATGAACCTTTTCTCTAATAGCTCCCAAGTAACAGCAAAATAATTACTTTGGCAGATGCTGCTGACCAAATTCTCTGGTTCTGTGGCTGTTGGTTCTTTTAAGGAACTTGTTTTCCTAAGTTTTGAAAAGTCAAGATCCTGCTCAATGTGTCCCTTGTGGAATGATAGCCTAACTTGCAATACCATTAATCATCAAATCATTGTTCCAGATAGTGGAAAAGAACTGGTGGTAGCTGGCTGTATAATAAAACTATTTCTAATGGGAATTCATGTTCATCTCATCCTCTTCCAGTTCAGGAGAAGAATACAGAATGAGATACAGCTCCTGTCATATAATATTCTGTCTTTCTCTTTGATCTCTCAGCATCAGTTTTGACCACGCTACTGACAAAAAGGCAAATCGTGCTCTTTTCCCTGCCTCCAGCTGTCTGTTCCTGCCACCTCTGTTGTGTCAGCACCAGTGAATGTTCAGCAGTTCAGGGAAAAATGATAACTTGGGGAGGCAGGTCTACTTTTTAGTCAGTTCAAGGAACTGACATAACTGGTGAGCTACGTGATTTAAGTATTGACATAGCAAAGGGTGTGCCTAGAAAAAGAGGGACGCAAATGAGGGCTGTCTTTCTGGTGGCAACACAGTCTGAGATCATTTAAAAGTTTATAAAGTGGGGGAAAACATAGAATAATAATAATAAAAAAATCTTTGCCTGGGATTTGTGAACGTGTGCTAAGCTCTTGAGTTTAATGAATGTCAACTGTTGGTATGCATCCTGGTCTGTTTTATGCGTTTTCAATTTTGGTGATATCTTTGGTGATATCTGAAGATTTCTGTTAGAACAAGTGAATTAGGTAGTCACATTTGGTTTTCTTTATCTTTATCAATGTATGCTGATACAACTATTGATTCATTTTTATGTAGGAATTAGCAAGAAAAAACTAAGATTTCACATTTAGTTCTGAAAGTGCTGAAGCTCAGTTTTTCTGGTGAAGTAAAGTGCTGAAGCTCAGTTTTTCTGGTGAAGTAAATGGAAGGAAGAAGGGAAATTTCTCCTACTTCTCTTGATGCCTTCTGGTGGTACAGTTTGTTTTCAGAAGAGCCTGGTTGTCAGGGGAGACAGTGATAAATGTGGTGTTTTGAGCTAATGACATTCTGTAGCATCTTCCTGTTGAATTCTGTAATAGCAAGAGTAGTGAGACTATCACTGTGTGGACAGAATACTAAATTAATATGTTGTTAATATTGTATAAATTGGTCTTCTTATAATTATGTTGTTTTGTTTTGTTTTGTTTTGTTTTGTTTTCCTTCTGTTACTGAATGCTCAAAGAGTAATTCTGGAGTCCAGAATATCTGAAGTTTGTGTAGTTGTCTCTGAAAACAAAATTAGACAAAAACCAACTAAACAAAAAAACCCCACAACTTAAAGCCTCCATAAGACATTTCAGCTTTACCTAATTTCCTTCTTTCTTTTTCTGATGACTTTTTATCAGTTGTCAAAGAAAATAGTTATGAAATGTTGAAAAAAGTTCTGAGTTTCTAAATAGCTGTTAGGTTGATTTTCAAATAATCTGAAGCTGGGAGAAAAGTTGAGCTATTTTTGTCATTTCTGGATTTTCTTTGGGACAGTGTGAATTGTTTATAGTTAATTTTCATTTAGGGTCATTTTTCTGAAATAAATAACTGTTTTTTTTTTTTTTTTTTTCTCTAGAACAATAACCAATTCTGTGTAATGTATGTGTAAAGTCTGTTGTAGATGTAGATTACTGAGTGTTCTTCTTTAATTTGTACAGAGGTAATTTCAAAAAAATTGTCAAGATGGTTGGTGACAGGATACTGAGCCTTGACCTGAACCAATATGGTTGGACCTCTGGAGGCCATTCAATACAGCAATCCACTACCTGTCATGTGGCATATTCAAATGTTTTAGGCTGTATTTGTTGGGCTATTTAATTTTGTTTTGTGCTTCTGTCATGTCATCAATGTTCTTACGGTGAAGTTCTAGAATGCTTTTGTGTATTGAGACAGAGAAACACTACCTTTTTAAATTTGTAGATAACTCAATCTTTTCTCTCAACTTAGTGCAAATTTTGCCACCGATCCAAGTAAACACAGTAACCACTGCCAAAAGTTGAATCTTCATATAAGATTTCTGTTTTCCTCCTAGAAAAATGCAATCTGGACAAATTAAATAACTTTAAGAAAGGAAAGATTTTCTCAGAATTACTAAGCTGTTTTTCTTTTGATGCCTTCCTAAAAGAATTAATCAATTTAAGTAAAATATCATTTTTGTTTTAATGTTCCTTGCTTTCCTGAAGAAGGACATGGTAATTTTGGATTAATTATATATTGTTGTCTTTAATAAATGTTACATTTTTAGATAATACACACTAATAGAGATGTCACAGAAAACAAAAATAAAACCAGACAAATGAAATGAAAATTGTTATGTCTTGAGGAACTAGCAAAAATGTCAGACGATGAAAAATGCAATACAT
>CM021697.1:161880838-161894030 GCA_011074415.1 Stictonetta naevosa
TTTTTTTTTTTTTTGTTGTTTGTTGTTGTTGTTGTTTGTTTGTTTTTCCTGATAATTAAGTTTAGACTAATTTTATCTGTTTCTAATCTCTCAAGTTTGTCAAAGGCCTTCTAAAACACCTGAATCTCCTAGATCTTAAAAAATATTTCCCAATGTTTCCCTGGTTAAACAGAAGAAAAACCCCGTTCCTCACTCCCCCTGCTCCCCTCTGCAAAACTGAAAAAAAATAAAATAAATGAGAAAGTTGGTGCTATATAAATAATAACATAAGGAATCTCAGAAATACACGTTTTCAGGTTGGCAAGTGGAAACACAGAAAAATACAGTTACATAACATAAATTTCCTTCAGAGAAACTGTGAAATTTTACCTGAGATTGTAAATTTCTATCAGTATATTCATATTTAAGATTGTTGGTGCTTTCAAACAAGCAACAAACAAAAGACAACCAACCAACCAATCAAAAACCCCTTCCATTATATTTTTACTTGCAGTAACCAAACTGTAAAAAATTGGACCAAAATATTATGTGAGGAATATCTATTATAGACATAAAAACTTTTGAAGAGTACTGAATTGAAATGGTTCTACTGTTTCTAAAAAAAATGAGATTAGAGAAAAATCTGTTTTCCATTTCTATATAATTTAACTTGACAAAAGAGACTTTTCTATAACCTTGTATGCATCATCTCATAATGTTAAGGGCATCTATTGGCATTCTAAATGCCTTATTAAGTTAGTAGTTCCATATAAAATGGAAAGTTAATCAGATCAGCCAACTGCATGACAATATGGAAAACAGCTTTGAATAGTAATGATAAAATTCCTCTTGCTGAACTTTTGACAGCAAAATGATACATATTGATTTGCAAACCCTGATGTTAGACTCCATCTATAGTAAAAGAGTGGCGTGTCCAGAGGGCAGTTCACAGATGTGACTGCAGTAACAGCATAATGCAAGTTGGAAAACTGAGTTGCAGACCATATTTTTACCTTTGCCAGTAATGTTGAATGCTGGGATTTGGTTATCCTCAGATTGCAGTAGAATATGCAGCAGAAATACACAAATATCATTTTGGAGGCATTCTCTATTTATTATTATTTAAAACAGTTTAAGGAAGGTGACCAGGTTAGGTCACACAATCCAAAATTCTGCTGGACTTCAGAGACTTTGAAGTTGACCTAAGATGTTTGCACTGTTTTCATTCTAACAGTCTGTGTTGAAATACTGTCAAAATGACATTTTGTGCCATTCAAAGGGGTTCTCCCTTTGAAAAAGAATGAAAAAAAAAAAATCACTTCACTGTTAGACATCTTTTAAAGAAGAAATTAACTTGATGCTGTAGTACCTACAACCCTATACTATCCGGCAGTTAAAACAGACTATAGAACATATGCTTTCTTGGCTAGCAGTCAGACTTTTTTTAGCAGAGGTTCTTTTAGGCATACACTCCCTTTTGAGCTAATGAAATAGTGACAATATGTTTTCTAAAGAAAACCTGTGTATGAGAAAATTGCTTAGAGATGCACAGCCTTTTTTTTCAAGAAGCTGTCAGGGATTCATATTGATGTTTGATGATATGTTATTAACATGCTTACAAAATTAATTCAAAGGCAGTAGAGTAGTGCTGTTTATACGACTTGTGGTAATATTACCAGTACTAATTACATTATATTGTAATACTGATACAAATCAACTGCTGGCAATGTCAGGATTAGTGTGGGATGGTATAACAAGCAAAGCTTTTAGACCTTTTGGCATTATCTTATTGAAAAAATGTTTGTTATCTTGTTCTTTAAAATGAGTGAAACATGTTTGGTATCCAAACAGTACAGTAAAGACAGCATGTGTTTATCATGTATTTATTGACCTCTGTTTCCACTTCAGGCTTATCTTTCATAAAATTAGAAAAAAATTAAAGAGAAGACTATTGAAGACTGTTTAAGAAGGTAGCGATGTTTAACCTCATTCACAACATGAAAGCATGAAAGGTGTCTTTTTATTTATTTATTTATTTATTTATTTATTTATTTATTTATTTATTTTTAGAGAGAGAGAGAGAGAGAATGTGTGACAATAGGATCAACACAGATCGGTTAAGATTTCTTGATGTATGCATCAACCTTTGACCAATTAGGCAGGCAGCTGTGATAATTGTATTATTAAGTATGCAATGTTTTAAACCTCAGCACAGCCCCTTCCCGCTCCTTCTAATACTAACTTAATGTAAGTACTGAGATAAAATTTGTGACATTCAGACAGAAAAGAAAATAAGATTAGACTTACTAGAAACAAGCAATATGAATAATTGAATAGGAATGTCTGTAACAATGTAGGTTCTTTATGCAAATCTTGTGAAAATATATACTTTTTTCAGTTTGTGAAAGAGAAAAGTTACTAACAAAGTGCTCAGTCAATCACTTTCTAGTCATTGTAATCAGGGTGATTTCTGGAGTTTCTTTGTGAGCACTTTGTTTCTTTGATATTCTGGTGGTCTTCATTAGGATTACTTTATTGCTATTCTTTATTGGGAGAAAAATAAACTGATCACAATAAATTTCACATGATTTTCTTCAGACTGTTTTCAGAAGTTTACATTTCTTTTATTTCGATGGTAACAGTAATTAACTGTACCCCTCCTCCTCAACCAGAAGGCTGCTGCTCACTTTATAATTTTTTCACTTCATAACAGAATTGCTGTGCCACCTGTGTAAATGATTACAAGAAAGTCTCAGTGTTCATTCCCAGCATGGATTCTAGCTTACAGAATTCAAAGGATTGGAGTAAACACATAGAACTGGGAGAAAAAAAAAAAAAATAGCACATTGAATCACAGTGCCAGTTTCAAAGCTGAATCACCACTACCTTTGGTATTTCAGTAAAATGTAACTTTGCATCATCGAGAATCTTCCCACCAGACTAGAATCCTCTTCTGAGGGTTGTCCTTCACAATATGCTGCCTCTGAGAGGAAGAGAAAACATGAGAGACATTTTACTGCTTTTAAGGAGAGATACTATTCCCCCCCCCCCCCTTTTTTTTTTTGTTGTTGTTGTTGTCTTTTTTAAACATGCCACCACTAATATGCAGATATTTAGAAATATCTGGAGAGTACATGTTATCAGCAATAAACTCTGTTTTCTTTTTCCCATTGCATGTAGTTTTCTAGCTTAATGGTGAAATGATCTATCCCCTGGACATTGCTGTTTTTCATATAATTGAGACTTTTGTAGCTTTACTTTAAGAGAGTTTCACAACCATGAAAGGCTATAAACCTTTAGCATTTACTGTTTTCATAGTTTATCCATATAAGAGATGCACTGCAGTGAACAGCAGTACAGAGCCAGTCACTCTTGGTCAGGTAGTGGTTTGAATCTTTGAACTCTTTGACCTTAGAATTTCCAATAAGTAGTCTGTTTGTGGTATTTCATAGATAAATCACATCTACTTTGAGCTAAATTGAAACCACCAATTTATTTCATGTGGGAATAACCCACGTGGACCTAAGCAATGGTCATCTATTTTTCAAGAACCACATATTATTCTTTGTTGTATATGACCATGTATTTGCTCTTGAGATAAAGATGTAAGTTTTCACAGTTCATAACATTAGGGAACAATAAGAGGAAAAAAAAGAATAATAATAATAATTTGGTATATAATCTGGCTGAGTCCAGTTGTAAACCGTCATCATTAACAGTCAGTCCAGATCCCTTTCAGCCATAAAGAATTGTACTGAATTAGAAATGCCAAGATAGTTCTGTCCTTGGTTAATGATTGTGTTATGTTGCCTTTATGTGTGTATTACATCTAGATGTCTCTGTTCAAAACAAGCAAACTATTCTACAGAAATTATAAATTCACCATGTCACAAGTTATAAAATTTTTTACCTGTCAAATGGTCTCATAGCAGGATATCAGTTATAATTAGACATTATGTAGACAATAAATAGATGAGAACTAATTCACTATAGAGTAAAAATGTGAACTTACTCTTGGGTTTGCAATGTCTTTGCAGCATTATTTCCTTTTCACATTTCATTTTAACAGTTACTAGTCAAGTAACAGATTTATTTTTTTTTTTTAAAAAAAGAGTCTGGGACAAAAGCAGGAGATAGAAATCCATGAAACAATGGTAAATGTGACTTTAACAGTAAAATGTTGATAGTATACAGAGTACTATGTTTCAAGTTGTATAGGGGAATGCACATGGCTAGAAAATCAAATTTTCATTATGAAGTCTCTTTTTTTTTTTTTTTCTGGTGGGTCAGAATTTGTGATATGGAAGACATTTCACTAGATTTTCTTCATTCTGTGTTCATTGCTAATATCAATACAGATAGATTTTAGAATAGGTTTAAAAGAATAATGTGCTTAATTTCTTTACCTAGGAAGATGTGAATTTTTCTTTCTAAAAACATACTTAGGAGTATCCATACAAAGGAGTATACTTAGGAGTATCCATACAAAGGAAAATAATTGCATGTCTTGTGAACCTTTCAGTTCTAAAACTGACTTTATATTTTTACTTTAATTCTGTTTAATAAATTGTAATTTGCTTTTTAAGGTTTTACTTCAGAAAAAGAAAAAGATACTTTAGAAAGTGACTTTGCTTATTTTTTTCATTTTTTTTTCTTTTTTTCTGAAAACATGCCAAATTACTTATGTCTACAACTGCTGTAGTTGTTGCTTTTACTTTCTGCTTATTTATTTATTTATTTATTTCCTCTCTCAGGAGAAGCAACCATCACCATTAGGTATTATTTATTTAAAATTTTTATGTGATTTTTCAAGTCTTTTAAATTTAAAAATAAAGGCAAGCTGTAGGCAAAAGAATGCTGAAGTCAATTTAAACCATTCCAGCTGGCAAACACAAGAACCCAGTAAATTGGCAAGGACTTATCTGGTGCTTCGTCTTCAATTTAATGTTTATTGTGGAAGTATTTTGCATGTATGTATGTCAATGTGTCAAAATGCAAATCAGCTCATCATCCTTATTTCTCCTTCTTTCTGTTATCTGCTGGGTCTTTTATTTCTCAACTATAATTAAAAGATCAGTAGTTCATTATTCCTGAGTTCTTAATAAATTGAGGTGATGTTACAGAACTTTCACAGGTATCTTAACAGAAAGATACAATACCCTATGTAAGTATCCATGCAGAACCATATCCATCATATCCAGATGGTATACATCCAGATGTAATACATCCAGTACACAAGCTCTCTAAGTGAGCAATTAAATGCAGTGCTCTCCTTTCAGTTCTCTCTTATATACATGTTACTTTGACACCTAAGTGTAAAAAATGAACAAAATAAATTATCCCTGCTAAGGCTTATTAATGATCAAACATAAACAAGTCTCATGGCTTTTCTTTTCTACACTGCTGTTATTGTTGCCTGATTTAACAAGTTATAGTGTATTTTAATTTTACTTCTGTGGAAGAGCCTCCTATAGTAATTAAGTGGGAGAAAACAGAGAACTATGCTGGGGTAATGACGCTAGTGTCTTACAGCCAAAAATACTGTACATTCTTTTGAATTCAGAACTTTCTTACTAGTTTTCTTTCCTTTTTTTTTTTTTTTTTTTTTTTTTTTTTACCAGCAGCAGACCAACAATTTGCAAACCAACATGATTCACTGAGGCATCCAAATAAGGGTTTATTTTTTATTTTTTAATTTTATGCACTGTAATGTTCAGACATATGTTGTGAGTTGTGTTTTTTCATGTTTAACTTATTATGTTATTTAACTCAGTATGTTAACTCTGTATTTTCCCCACACCCTTTTCCAAACAACTTTCCTCCAACTTCTGGAAAGAGGCACGTCCCTTTATTGGGAATGGGAGACAAGGATGTTCAGAATCTCTTGGTTTTGTCCATTAGTTTCAGAGAAGTTTGCTTAATAAGAAAGTTTATGTACACATTTTACTTGTACAAATCAGACACCGTAACTTCTACAGGTACTCTGTGACATCTCTATAAACTATTTGAAGAAGAAAAATTAAGAATTTGGTGTCCAGGTAATAAGTTCTTCAAAATCAGGGTTTCATTGTGAAATTGAGTTAAAATTTTGATGATAACAAAGTACAGCACTCTTCCTTCCCCAGAAAAGACTATAATTTCTTTCATCTGTATTTCTGAATATATGATCCTAGTAGAAAAGGAAAACAAACAAGCAAACAAACAAACAAACAACAACAACAACAACAAAATGAAAGTTTGATTAATGGGAGCTTAGAAAGCTAAGTTTGAGTCCTGATCTCAGAGCTTTTAGAGTGGAAATAATGTCCCATTAATTTTAGTGGGAGTTTTGACTGCACAAGGACTTTCAAGATCAAGTACTTTCTTGCTCATTAAAGGATAGAAAGTAATTAGAAATAAAGCACAGAAAAGATTTTATGTAGTATTGCTTTTGTCAGCTGAAAAATCCATATTATTGTAGGAGTTTAGGCTAATCTCTCTCTCTTCCTTTCTTGCATAATATGATGACACAGTAGGTTGTTTTCAGACTCTTAGCAGGTCTGTGGTTCTAATTGTTCATTTTACTGGGAAAAAACAACTGCCAAGTTGTGTATGTGTGTTCTTCCTTGCTATGGATTATAATCAAATCTATGATGCTGACTTTGTCATTTCCCTCTTCCATCCAAACTGTTTAGCTCAAGATATTCTCACAACCTTTTTGTTTGTCAATGGTAGATGATAGATGAAATTTAAAGCCTATGTGCATTTTGGTTGAAGGTTTTTGCTGATGTCAGCTCATGAAATAGAAGAACAGTTACAGAGAAAAAGATAAAACTGTACTAACTTTTACAGAAACAAATCTTACATGTTTTATGATACCTTAAATTATGTTGACTTTTCAACACCTTTTGATGAAGAAACTATATATTCTTAAGACCTCTCGAATCCAACCCTGAAATTGAAATGTAAGGTAGTCATGAACCCTTTCAGAAATCATGAATTTAGGTCAAGAAATATTGGGAGTACTTTCTGCACTGACCTCAGGGACAAGAGACACATCTCCTATTGGAACATTAAACCATTCTTTGAAATACTTTAAAAATATGTTTCATGTTACTCTTTCCTTATATATATATGGATATATATATATGGATATATATTCGTATATATCCATATATATATTCAAATACATATATTTGTCTGTGTCAAAGCCTTCCTTCTTTCAGTCTCCAGCTGTAATTTATTTGAGCGAAGAGTAAGGTCCAGGTTTAATTCTAGTTAGAACAGTCACTTGCAAGACAGAACAGGAGCCGTTTCACTGCTTTCTTCTATCTGCTTGCTGGTGGTAATAGAGAAGCTGTAGAAAGATTGGGGATCAATGCAAGCTGCTCTCTTTGATGACCCTGCCACATGTAATGATCTTAATTATTACCAAAAGCAATAGAAAAGTGAAGAAGGCATTTTATTTCTTATGTAGCAGCAGTCTGCTTTTTGGGAAAAAAAAGCTATGTAGAAAAAACAGTCTCATACTCAAAGATGCCATGCATTTGTTTTTTCAATTGGTAATTTTTATATGAATGGAATTTTATTCCTGTCCATTCTTGTTTTATGTTGATTTTCTCACTAAGCTTCCAACTAGCTTAGGGGATGGCATAAATAAATAAATAAATAAATCATTATTGGCTGTTATTGAAATTACTCTTGTGATTACTTTCCAAGTGTTATTGGGAAACAATACTTATAATTTGTATAAAGGTGATTTATTTATGTAAAGGTGACTTTCTATCAAGTAAGAAGGCATTTGATAATATGGCACACAGTCAGCCTTCAAAAACTCATCACTTTATCAAAGTGGATAAAACTGCAATATACACTCTAAAAAGAGAACTTGATCCACAGGGACTCCCTGTCTGCTTTTTCAATGGTTTATTTCTGTTGCCTTTGGGTGAATTGCACTTCATTTGTACTCATGTAAATGAGGAAAACAAAATATCGGAGGAGGTACAGGCAAATTTTAAAATGAGGTATTCTCAGCGGCTTTTACCTTTCTCTTAAACTATGCTTATTTAATCTCCTTGGATTGTATAAGTACCTTTTGATTCAAAGTATAAGACCAAATAACATTTCTGCTTGTGTAAAGCATTTTCTTTTTTTATTTTAAATGAAATTTTATATGGCAAAGAAGGGACCTTCTGAAGTCAGTTGGAAATGTAACTTCAGATATCAGAGGAGAATACTTTTTGTTGATACAAATACGTACAATGACTTTTTACTTTCAAGGGGAGTTCTTGAAAAAAGCTTTTAGAACGGTGATATAATTCTCCAAGAACACAGAACTTGTGTGAAATATCTGAGGTATCTGTTGGGAGTACTTTGGAAGAGACATGTTTTCCACTGTGAATAAAAGTACTATTTGATGCAAAGTTTTTTGAGGATTTTGCTCACTATATGATGTTAAAGGAGCGGATAAACAATTTTGTACAGAATGCTAATGTTCTGTCTGAATATGGTGCACAGAGTACTTTTTTGCAATTTGGTCATGTTACTCTACAGAGAATGGATTTGAAATTGTCTGACTTTCCAGATACATTACTCTTAATGCAGCATTCTCTCTCTAGGGAGCATTCTTTTGTCCAATAAAACAGAAGAGCAAAAAGGCCTGGTGCTGGGTTGATACCTGCATTTCAGACTATCCCTCCAAATACATGTGTTTTTTTTGGCTTACATTGTTCAGAATTATTGTGGTACTATTCTGTTGTCACATTGGATAACCAATTCAGTTCCTGTAGTAATACGTAGTTTTGAAGGTTCTTCGAACTTTCCTTCCACAGTTATTTTATAGTCACATGGAGTCATAATGATTTGAGACCTGGGAGACATGGTATTTTGGGGTGTCTGAGTATTATACTCAGGAAGGAAACTGATGTACATAATGCTATTTATATTCAGGAGTTAGTAACAGAGCAAGAACATTCATTAATGCTCCCGCATTAAACACAGTTTTAATCGCAGCTTTAAAGATCTGCTGGTTTTGCTTTTTAGAGTCTCATGGTTGATTAATAACATCTTAATAAAAAGCTTAATAGTGCATTAAATTAAAAAAAAAAAATCTTGTTATGAGACAGCAATTTCTGTTCACTAAACAGAACAATAAAAAACTGCCCTGCTGTCTGAAAATCTATTGCCTGGTTGCAGCAAAATGTTACACAATAAGCCTTCAGAAACCAAACTGATGTTTGATGTAGCACTTCAAATATTACCGTGTATAAGTTTGGTAACACTAGGCTATGTCATCTGAAGTTTGTGAGCCTTCATTAAAAGTTATTTATCTTTCTTTGACAGAAATTTTCTCCCATTTAGCTTTATATATTGCCAATATTGGGCTTTTGGGGCGGTGGCTTATCTAAAGATCTGTAGTAAGAATGACACATCTTTTTTATCTAAATATTATTGCTTTTTAGGCACTGAATTTTGGAGATATGCCGAAGTACTTGTGGGAGATTTGGGTACCTGACAAACCATGGGTGGTAAGATATCAGATCCACTGAAATAAATAAAATAAGCATTTAATTTTAAGTCAGGTATTTTGGGCCCTGCTGTCACTGAATTCAATGGGCAAACCTCCTGCAGTACTCAAGGTGCATTACTGCAACTTTATAAAATGTTTCATTTTTTTTTTTTTTTTTTTCAATATTGTCATGCTGGTGTAAAGTTGAAGTAATGCCTGTAGTGAAGTAGAACTACCATCTGACAAGAGGAAGAATGAATTGCTCATTTGAAGGTTATAATACAACTTTTTATGTTATCTTTATGAAGACTAGCTATTGCCATCAGAACAAATAATGGTTCACAGGTAGGCCTGAATAGTACCTTTCTCCAGACATCCTCTTGTTAGTCTTGTATAACACTTGCTCTGGACACCAACCCAGTAAGCCAAGGAAAATAACGATCTCCTTTTAAGCACCATGTGGGCTTCTCAGAAAATGAGTCTAGCAGATGCTGGCTGTCCTCCACTTTCAGAGTCAGTAATCAGAGAATAACCAGGTTTCAGTGCTTTGATTTCTAAAGCTCTACAGTGAGAGCACCTATGGCTTACTTAGATGCACACTTTCTGCTCTGTACAGAACTGCAATCTAGTCCATCAGTTTCCATGCTGATGTATTTTTTGTTTTGTTTTATTTTTGTTATTTTCTGTTGTTGGTGGAGGTTTTGGCTTTGGTTGTTTGTTTTTGGGGTGGTGGTGGTGGTATTTATTTATTTGTTTGTGAAATGAAGTTCTGTAGAATCTGGATAGAATTTTCTCCACTAACTGTGCTTTTAAAAGAGAATTTATCAAAATTAATTTATACTACAAAGTTCAATGTAGAAGTTCAGAACCATCATGTTTTAAAGTTTAAAAATAGTAATTGCAATCTGAATTTGTTCACATCTTTTGATACATTTAAATGTAATTACATTTTTTCAACTACATTTATTAAAACTACAAGCTTACAGTAAGAAGTTCTATTTATTTATTTATTTATTTATTTATTTTTTCTTCTTTGTAATTTAGCCCTCTTCCACCAAAACTAAGCACTCTGTGGCAGTTGTTTTAAGCTACATCACAAAAAAAAAAAAAAAAAGCTAGAAAACGGCAAGTTTCCAGTATCAGACATTAAACTTAAAACATTAATTAGTTATTTTCTAACATCAATTAGTTATTTCCTAACTACTACTATTCAGCTTTTTAGCCTCAATATAGGCATTTCAGAAGTAAGTTAATTGCTTTCATTTTCTACAGTAAAACATTCTGAATGAGCTTTGTGGAATCTCTATTTGTATACTATAAAACCAATACAGAGATCTAGATAGCTATCTTATCTTTCTCTTCTCTATTGATAAAGAATGCTGTGGTTATATATCGATTCAATAACATGAAATTTGAAGGAAACATTGAAGGGAAAAAGACATAGTTAGGACTAGCAATTTAAAATGAACACACTAATAAGCAGCATCGAACTCCATATGCTAGATTGTAGGTGCCTATGCATAGATAGCTATATATAAAGTCCTTTTAAAACAATGGAGAATGGATACCTAGTTAGAACATACTGAAGTACACTGAAACAGTGGAGTAATGATGGAACATGCGCCTAAGCTTCTAGCTCACTTTTTGGATGTCTTTTTGTATACGTACTAGACTGTACTGTTTTAGCAGTTGTCACTTATAATATTTTATTTCAGTAGATATTAATTACAGTATGAAGAGTCCTGATGTAGTTTTATTCCAAATACTAACAGCAGTATATATGTAACGGTTCACAGTCAAGACCTTTTTTTTTTTTTTTTGAGAGAGAAAGTATATTATTTTACACATTATCTTTTAAAAACTGATCTTTCAATTACAGCTGTCAAGAAAATCATTTGGAAAATCAGTTGGATGCTAACATGTAGAAACTAAGTTCTAAAGTTACTAAAGTAGGAAGAAGTTTCTAAACTTTTAACCTATCTTCCAGAAGATTTTATATCTCTCAGCTTTTCCCTAAGATTTCATGCTCCTTGTCAGACAAAACTTTTCAGCTAGGTTTAATGTGTCTAGAGTTAAAAAAAATAAATAAATAAATAAAAAATGAGTAGACAATTTCTCCTGCTTGTTTTAGATTAAAAAAAAAAAAAAAAAAAAGTGAAAATATATTCTCTTTGCACTGTTAGCTGATATTTAGTGTGGATTTATTTTATTTTATTTTATCTTCTAGTTTATGACAGCAACCTGCTGTGGCTGTCATAAAGCTTCATTCTCATCAGTGCAAATGCTTGGCTTTGAAAAATTCTTCCAACTCTTAATTTATTGAAACCACTTTAAGTACTTTAAACTTTTTTTTTTTTTTTCTAATTTTCTTACTGATATATCTTCACAGTCTGACCAATTAGCAAATAGCGCTGATGGTTTGTACAGTAAGTGAGGACTGATCATTTTGTAATGTATTTATAATATGAAGAAAAAAAAATATATGGTATTGCTTTTTTTTTTTTTAAAAAAAAGTTAAATTATTTGTGAGTATTTTGTTCATTTAAATAGCAATTACACAGTCTCTTTCTGAAGGCTTTTTGGCAAAGTAAATAAATCTTCATTAATATTGTTTATAATAGAATCTAAAAACAAACAAACAAACAGAACAAAAACACTCCTAAAACAAGTTGGGTTTTCTATTTCTTGAAGTTAGATTTCAGTAATTGATTTTAATGGTAATTAGTACCTGGACCAAAAGATTATATGCAGAAGATTTTAGGTGAGAGTCTGGTGTACCAGTTTATGTGGTCAGATTGCATGACTTTGTGGGGAAACTAGCATGGGGTGGGATAGATGTAGGAATGTAAAAGAAGCACTCAGAGATAAATAATCAAAAATGTATTGGTGGATAGCAATTTTGCTTCTGTGAAATCTGTTCTACAATATGCATGCACACCTGTACACACCTATACCAATCAAGGCAGATGCATTTCTTTCATTATAGTACAGACCAGCATGGAGGGAGGGGACCAGGACACTGGGTCATGTTTGGCAGCTGGTACCCTCTATACAGCAGTTCAGGCTCAGACTCCTATGTGATGCTGGATGCTCATGGATGTGCTCACTCATGAAGGGTTATTGTCTTAACTGTTTATTGCTTTCTAAATCATATTGTTGGCACATGCCACAAGACAAACTAGTGAGCCATGCAACCTTGCTAGTCGCATAGCCTCAGGCCAATCTCCTTTATGTCATCCATATGTAAGGCCAGCTAGCAGTTGTCACTGTGGTTTCTGTCATTCTCTGGTCTCCAACCCAAATGTGTTACAGATGTGCAGAATCAGCAACAATTATATGATGGAGTTCAGCTAATGCAGCTTTGTCTTCCAGCCACAGTTTAGTTATTTGTAGAGTGGCAGATATAGTCATGGTGCCATTTATCTGAGCAATGTTTTTGAGTAGACACATGACACATGATTGAAATTATACCATCTAGGAATATAATGGTCCTTTGGCATTGATAACATCTGTTCATTTTGGGAAGAAAACTCCCCCAACTTCACACATATCTGACAGCTTGCATATATACAAGGGAGAAAAACAGTGCATGGAATAATCAAAAGCAGGAGGACGAGGCAAATCTGTGAAGGATGTGTTAAGAGCACAAAGCTTATGGCTGAGCTTGTTCTAAAGTAACAGTCTTTCTCTGAGAGACCAAAGAGACACTGAGCTGTAAGTAATGGG
>CM021697.1:161894430-161906261 GCA_011074415.1 Stictonetta naevosa
TATTTTATTTTATTTTATTTTATTTTATATTTTATTTTATTCTATTTATTTTATTTTGGAGTCTGCAAGAGTAGGTATTGTTATTAAACATGACAAAAGTTTTTATTTTATATATTGTTCTGTTCATAACTCTTTGTGCCTATTATTGACTAATGACTAATTATTTGCCTATTATTGACTAATGACTAATTGACTATTGACTATTGACTAAAATAAGTCTCTTAATTTGGGTGTAATTCTGAGATGTTGGACAAACACTGATATTCTTTGTGTTTGGATTTTATTTTGACTGTTTTCAAAAGTAAGCTGCTTTTTTAGTCTAGAATTTAGCTTTAGTTTAGAATGAATTAAAATACATGCTAGTCAATTAGGTACTATTTTTCTGTCTCAAATGTGGTGTTAGTGAAACTGATCAACTTCAGGTATTTATATAAATAAAAGTTTACATGTATATCTTGACTTAATTTCTTCTTAATTAGTAGCATACAATGTACCATTCTGATTTTTGATTGACCCCCAAAGTGCCTGCTCCTCCCCTTGGGGATCCCAGCTGTTTTCCTCTCCTGCTGTAATTGAAATCAAACTTGTTGCAGCCTGTAATTGTTAGTGAATCTAACCATCTAATGTTTTCTGTGAGACAGATGTACACCAGTAGCAGATGAAGTGCCATATGGAAAGCCAAGTGCCCTACTGGGGTAAAGATAGATCCGTTCTTGTTCTGTTTTACAATATTCCAATACTTGATAACTCACATACATTTTAGAAAGTTAGGGCTGTGATATATGTAGAAAATTTGGTGTATATGCAATATATTAATGAAAATGGTTAGGTCAAGTCTGTCTGACCTCATGAAGAACTGTACCTCCAGACTGGTCTTACATTTTGTCTCTAAAGGACATGGTTTGGTGATGGGTCTCAGAAGGTCAGGCTGACAGTTAAGTTGATGATCTTGACGGTCTTTTCCAAACTAGATGATTCTATGATACTATGATTCTATATTATTCTCTTTGCCTGCTTTTTTTCTCTTGTGACGTTAAGGGAAAATATTCTAGTGTCTGTTTGAGCACTGCTATGACAGTTCTAATGTCTCATATGGGAATGTAAATGTAGACGTTATCTCTCATCCTTGTTTTGGCATCTAGTGAAAATCATAATCTTTTATAAAGAGTGCATCTTTTTGTCTCTGAGTGAAGACATTTCCTAGGATCTGCCATTGGTAGCGGGATGGTGTTGTCTGTCAGTATTTCAATATACTCCTGTTTTTCTTTCTCTTAAACCATGTAATGCTTCCAGTCTTAGTGAATAAAAAAATTCTTTTAGCTTATCTCTTTCTCTGTCTCTTCATATATACAGAGAGAAAGCAACATCAGTTGTGAATTGTCAAATGTAAGTAATATTTAATTATTTTTAAATATGTAGGTTTTGAACTGTTGGGCATCTACTGTAGTTCCTACACTAAAAAGGCGATGCAGTTTTAATAGCAGTCTTCTACCTCTAGCTTCTCTTCATGACTCAATATACCACAATTAAATACAGGACTAAAGGGAGATCATAGGGTAATAATAACTCCATTGGCTGCTGGATTTCTTGAGATATTTTAAGACATGTTTTCTTAACAAATAATGTAATCATCCCAAATAATGTAATAATCCCCCTGTGTGGATTTCTTCATATCTGTTTTTGAAAGGAGGATCATGTGTTCCTTCCAGTGCTGCTGGTAACAAGAGGTCATCAGTATATCTGAATCAGGCAGACTAAGGCTTTGAGCAATTGCATCTGTAACTAAAACTGAACATCTAGCTTAAAGTCAAATACTGCACTTATTCTGTACTGTTCCTGACTCTAACTATGGTTACCCTGTGTAAAGTTCAGCAGGATTTCTCCTGGGGTAGCAAGGTTCCTTTAGGTATATCTAAATAAATATTAGCTTTCTGGTGAATACTTATAAAGAGATGTGTAGGAAAGCTAGTTATTCTGTAACTCCTCAGATTATACCTGGTTTCTCAGGGACCTGAGGAAAAATAGAGGTGAAATTAACTTCTTTACACTGTTCACAATCCCAGTGGAGATTATTCTCATTAAATATTTATCCATCATGGAGGAGGGAAAGAGATGAGTAATTAAACAGTTGGCATAAATTTAAATGTCATAACTACAATTAGAATAAAAATCCTTGCAATCAAATTTTATTGGGGTTTCCCAATAAGTGTTCTGAAAATATCTTTCACTCAAGTATTTTCACTCTGCAGGAAGAAGGGAGAGTAAAATATAGTTTTGAATCAAGTTTCCTAACCTTTCTACTCTTTCTGAAAACTCCATAAATTTTCTGTAACTCAGTGATCCTGTTATATGACACACAGGTTAATTTGGGGATGTGAATTGATTCCCACAAATGATTAGCTTCCAACTCTATCACCCCTCTATCCTGAAAGAATGATCTGAAGAGAGTAGCTCTACCTTCTGAGTGACTAATGGAACCAATACAAGTGACAGAAGAGGGCAAAGTTCTTGTATTTTGCTGTTTTTTTTTTTTTTTTTTTTTTTTTTTTTCCTGATATCTCCTGTCTTTTTTTTATGATGAATCTCATATTGTACAAAGTAGTACATTTTTCACATTTTGTTAGTGTTATTACAGTATCATCTCATTTGAGGCTACCTCATTCAGATTATTTATCTGAAACTATTTCTAATAGTATCAAAAGAATACTTTAGGCAGCTAAAACATAATTCCTGTATTAAAATGATTAAGTAGGCTAACTGATATATTACACAAGAAAAAAGACAAAAAGATTTATTATCCACCAAAATTTTATTTAAGGATGAAAGTTCTAAATATATTGTCTAGGCGTGTTGGAAGGAACCTTCAGAGGTCATTTGCTGCAATGCAATGAAATGTCAGAGTTCTAATTTAGTTGAAGTTGTTCAGGGTCTTGCCCAAGTAAGTTTTCAGAATCTCCAAGGCTTGCTACAGCCTCAATGGGCAATCTGTTCCAGAGTTTGATCACCCTTATGAAAAATGTTTCCTTCGTATCAGCTTGGAATTTTCCATGTCTCAACTTGTCTCCATTGCTTTCCAGATGCATCTGCAAGAAGTGTCTGGCTTTAAATTTTCCAAGTCCTCCCATAAAATAGCTGAAATTACAGTAAGGACTTCCATTAACCTTCTTGAGGTTAAAAACATAAAGCCCCCAGAGCATCCAAAGCTCCGTATACACTTCAGGCCCAAGCCAGTTTGGTGACACTTTGTTGGGCTCACTCCAGTATAAGTGTTTTTTCTGGTACTGCAGAACCCCAGACTGGACACATTACTTGACTCATACTAGTCTCATAGCCGAATATAACAAAAGAATCACACTCCCTGAGCCTGTTGGATGCATTTTTACTAATGAAGCTTGATATACACTTGGTTCTCTTTGCTCAGGGACAAACTGCCGACTCAGGTTGAACTTGTCCTTGAAGACCAACAGGTCTTTTGCTGCAAAACTGATTTCTATCCAGTTGGCCCCCAGCTTGCATTGTTGCATGGTGTTATTCTTTCCCAGGGGCAGGACTCCTGTGTTTGTCATTTGATGAACTTCAAGAGGTTCCTGTTGTCCATTTATCCCATCGGCCAAGCTCTCTCTGAATAGGATGTACCTTCCAGCATGTAAAGCACTTTCCCCCACCTTGGTGTCACCCGTGCACTTGCAGAGGATGTACTCTGCCTCATTAAGAAAGACATAGATGCAAGGGCAGCATTGCCTCATTATCCATCCCTGAGGAGTACCTCTAGGAAACAACTGCCAGTTGGTCTGTGTACCTCTGATCTGGTCTGCGACCTTTTTGAACCTGGCAGGCCAAACAATTTTCCATACACCTGAGAGACCACCCATCAAAACCATATCTAACCAATTTCTCAGTAAGGAGGGGAAAAAAAAAAAAAAAAAAAAAAAAAGGCCTTACTAACATCAAATTATAACTTTTTCAAATAGGCAGTCACATTTTGCCACAGATAAATACATGTAGGCTATTTCCAGTTTCCTTCTCCTCTTGGATGTGCCTGGATATGCCATTCAGGATGATTTGCTGAGTAATGAGTTTAGGCTGAACAGCCTTCAGTTCCCAGATCCTCCTCCTCCTTCTCCTTGAAAATGATCAGACGGTATGCCTTTTTACAGTCTTCAGGAAACTACCTTGATCACCAAAACATTTGTAAGATATGCCATTGCAATTACATTATCTGACCTCCTCAGCACCATCGGAGGTAATCCATCTTGTCCTACAACCACATCAATGAATTGCTTTCTAACCTCTACTTTAAGTAACTCTTCAGTCTCCCAAATCCTGGCACAGGCTCAGGGAAGCTGGCAAGCTTGAGACAATCCTTATCAGTAGTGACTCAGCTTTTCTCATGTCCTTTGTCACTAGGTTCCCTATGACTTTAAGTAGCAGTTCCATATTTTCCTTTGTCTTCTATTTGTTTTTCCTTTGCCTTCTATTTGTTTATGATATAACTTTCATTTTATGCTTCACAGTATCAACTCTAAGAAAATATTGACTTTTTAAATTAATCTGAACTTATTCAGGAGTTCACTGTTATCAATGCTGACCTTAAGCATTGATTGACCTAAGGTATCACTCTGGACTTTTCTCATGTTTCAAGGAGGTTGTCCTGACAGCTTTGGGCTCCTTTGCCCTCCAGGGCAGTCTCATATTAGACCCTGAAAAACAGATCCAGGTACAAGTTTAAAACTGTTTTTCTAGTCTATATTTGTCATTATTTTATTTTATTTTATTTTATTTTATTTTATTGTATTTTACTTTATTTTAAATAATAAGTCAAACTGACTGTCTCCTCTGGTCAGTTTGTCATTCACCTGTATCAACAGGTGTTCACCTGTTCTTGATGTTTGACTGAAGTATCCTTGACACTTTTGTGCTCCAACATTTTGCCCTTTCAGAAGACATTGAGATGTTTCATTTGTACATGAGAACCACTCCTGTGATTGTGATGCTTTCTCCAGTTTTCTGAAGTCGTCTTCATTTCAGTTTCTTGGTCAATCAGACTGTATCAGACAGTTACCACCACATCCACCCTGATCTTTACCCATCAGGTCTTGATTGGCTCATCCCCTGCTCCAGTGCAAAGCTCCATGCATTCAAACTGCTTCTTTGCATGAAGTACATTCTCTCCTGGGTTTTATAGAGGAACCTGTATTGTTCTCCTGAAATTTTCCTCTCTTCGTGTGCTTGTGTACAGGCATCTCATGTGAAACCTCCAGCTATGCCATATTCATAGGATGTTCCTTGGCTGCTTTGCTGTTCACTGAACACTTCCTTGCTTTCTTCCTTAATTCTCTCATTTTTGGTCACAATCTCCTTCACTAGATTAGCAAGCCTCTTTGGAAGGCTGTGCCTTGCCCCACTTGGTTAAACATACCATGATAGAAATATTTTGATAGATATATATTTAATAGGTACATACAAAATATTTTTTGCATTTATTTAGTATCTGACCATGAATACATACTGCATGCAGATTTATGAAGAGGACACTGTCTATATGATTATACACTAGTGCACAGGAAGAGAAAGAGGAGAATGTAAAAAAAGAAACACATAATTCTTTTTGTTTTGGGAGTATTGTCTTCAATTCTTCGTCTTCTGTGTACTTTTCTGGTACTGTTATTTTCCAGTCTGATTTTTCAAACAGTACAAGATGTTTTTGTTTCTTTTTGAACATCTCTGAAGCAAAAACCAGAAAGTAGTCATATATATGCCTGGCAATTTGATGGTGTTGGTTTATTTTATTTATTTATTTATTTATTTATTTTTTTTCTTGTGGAGACGGTGTTGAGATGTTTTGGAAAGGCTGGTCCTGTATAGGGATTCAAAACAGAGGAGTTAAGGAGATACAACTGCCATGTTCTTTTCTTCCAGATATATAATTATACATATGATGATAATAATAGTAATAATAATCAGACAGTATTGTAAATGCATTTGAGCAATAGTACTGAATTATGCTATCAAAAAAGGTATTTTAAAATACTTCCACTGATTCATTTATTTGTTATTAGAAGCTATGTTTTCCTCTAGGGGGAAGAAATTGTTTTCATGTATCTAAATATTTTAAAGAAGATAAATATATTTATATTTATATATATTACTTAATGTTACTAAGTTGCCAGGGAGGGTGTTACTAAGCTGTAGGAAGTGTGTGACAGAGGTTATGTAAGTGGTT
Source organism: Stictonetta naevosa (assembly GCA_011074415.1). Taxonomy (NCBI): domain Eukaryota; kingdom Metazoa; phylum Chordata; class Aves; order Anseriformes; family Anatidae; genus Stictonetta; species Stictonetta naevosa. The sequence continues at coordinate 161,900,654 of CM021697.1, forward strand.
TCTTTTGATCACATATTCATATGATAAGAAGTCTTTTGGTCATTCCTGTTTGTATACCTTTATTTTATATTTTCTTAAAAAAGTAATTATCATTGTAGGTGGGAGAGAAGAGGAACTATGCATGAGAACTGTTCTTCTCAAATTTTCTTCATCTGTCCTATCCCTATCCGTATCCCTATCCCTATCTGCATCCCTACAAAAATAATTTTTCTTTCTGTAGTGAAGGAAATGCTTTTGGATGCATTTTTCTTGAGGGAAAGGGGGCGGGATGGAGGAATTAAAAAGAACATTATGCTCCATAATTCAAAGGTTTTATGATCTGATGTTAAATGTAAAGGCAAAGGAAGACTGAAAAATGGTTACAAGTATGATTCACAATATTTTGTGTCCAAAGAAGGGAAATGAAACTGGTGAAGGGTGTAGAGAACAAGTCTTGTGAGAAGAAGCTGAGGGAACTTGGTTTGTTTAACTTGCAGAAGAGAAAGTTCAGGGGAGACCTTACTGTACTTTACAATTACCTTAAAGAAGGTTGTAGTGAGATAGGGATCAGTCTCTTCTCCCAAGCACCAACTGAGAAGACAAGGGGAAATGGCCTCCTGTTGTGCCATGGGAGGTTTACGTTGGATATTAGGAGAAATTTATTTACTGAAAGGATTGTGTGGCATTGGAATAGGCTGCCCAGGGAAGTGGTTGAGTCACCATCCCTGGAGGTCTTCAGGAAATGTGTAGATGTGGAACTTAGTAGTGTGGTTTAGTGATGGACTTGTCAGTACTAGAGTAAAAGTTGGAACCTTTAGGTTAAAGGTTGGAAGATAATCTCAGAGGTCTTTTCCAACCTGAATGATTCTATGATTCTATGAATATAAATTTACCCATTTTTTTGGTGTCTGTGTATTTCCTTTGATGGAAGAGTATAATGTTGCAGAAAGAGTAATATTTTTTTCTATTGATTTTTACCTAATTCTGAGATACTGTTTTCTAGATATCCTGTCATGTGCTTCCTAAGAGATAGTTGATTGTATTTGTGAGTATAAAGCATGCTTTAGAGTATCTCAAATGGTGGTAGACCTGATGTTTAGACAACTGACTGAAATCTTAGTACTTCACTGATCATAATTGGAGCTTAAACACCTGTATTGTGGATACCTAACTTCAGGTGTCTGAGCCTGGAGATGAAACACAGTCTTCAAGTTTATGCTGATTGTGTTTTGTTTGTTTGCTTGTTTTTTTTTTTTTTTTTTTTTTTTTTTGTCATACTCAGTGATTTGGTTGAAGAACCTTGGAAAAACACTGCATGCAGAGATTAAAGTGGTATACGGATGCTTAACATTTTTGTTCCTCTTTTTTATGTCATGTGGCATTAGATTTTGTACTCAGCTAAACCTATGAAAATCCAGCCCACAGTGTTGTCACTGAGGGCATAATTTGATAAGCTTTAAAAAATGCAGAAATTGAATAAGAACAAGAAATGTAAGTATAGGCTAGCAAGATAGTCTTGTGGGGATAAATAGAAGTGATATATAAAACATAATTCAGCACCATCTTTATCAATGACTGAAGTGTAGATAAGGATACCTTTATCCTGATTGAAGTCAGTGGACATTTGCCATTGACATTCATAATGCTTATGGGTTTTACCCATGCTATTTGGCTGAAATGGAAGTTGGCCAAGTATATGTTGGTGATTTCTCTCATCTGCAGAAATTTGGTCTGTTCTGGATAAAAGCTTGTTACTATCCCCTCTTCAAGGTGAGATACACAGATGTTACTTTATAGTTTCATTTTTTCCCCCTCATTTGTGATGATTCACCTGTTTTGAGCAGAGTAGGATCAAACATCCGTAGTGAATTTAGTAGTCTACAGGGATCCAAAATATGAGTAAGTTTAAATTTTTGCATGCATATGTAAGATTAATTGTTTCTAGATGGGATTAATGGGGCATCATGGATAGACATTGGATAGATAAGCAGTCTATGCTCTTTGTAGGAAAGGAATGGAAGATATTTTATTATGAAATGTTTAAACAGTGCTGATTCTTTATAATATATTATCTGGATTTAATACAATATATAGTAAACCCGCACAGCTTGAACCTTCCTTTAGCACCCATAGAAGATTGCATATATATCTTGAGTAGATTAATGTAGCAATCAGGAAATAACACAAAGAGAAATGGCTGATACTGCATGTTCTTCAGCATGACAATGTACTGCAGATCACAGGGACTTATTACAAGAGGGTTTTGTTTGTTTGCCTTTCTTTGCCATATGATCTCCACTATGCTTTTTTCAATATACTATTCTTTGTCAGAAACAACAAAGCCATTACTACCCTTCACTATACACTTTAAAGTAGGGTAACATGAATCATTACATTTTGCTACATAGTATTTCTGTTTCTCCTCTTCCCAAAAAAACAATCTGACCTCTACCAAGTTTTGTTAGGGTCAGAATCTGAGGCTTTACAAAGATGAATGCTGCCAAATATATTTGCTAGCAATTCATTTGTACACTTTTCAATTTACAGAACTTGCCCTCAGTTTTTAATTTTGTGCTTTAGATTAAAACCTATTTGGGGAAATCAATGAGAGGTTAACCAAAGCCTAGGCAGCTGCAGTGGTTAGAAGTTGACAGCTTTGATTGCATGCCAAACTGACATCTAGATTCAGTTTTTCTCTTTCATGTATTCCTCATTCTCCAGCCTTTTGCCGTAACATTATTATATCAAACTTTGATGGTGGGAAGAGAGATTAGTATGCTTAATGAAACATTGCCTCTTAACTTATATTGTAATTTTAAGTCAAAAATATCAAATGAAATAATATAGATAACAACAGATATTTAACATAATTTCTGACAAGGTATCAGCCGATATGCCCCATTGCTCTGACACCCTTCACTGCCACTGATTTAAATCAGCCTAATGATTAAATCATAACATTGGTGGAAGGAAAAAGCCCATAGATGTATTTATACAACACAAAATCATACATATAAAAGATACATTCTTCATTCTCACTGCTTGCTAAATTAGTGGCGGATTGGACTAGATGATATTTCAGGGTCCCTTCCAATCCCTAATACTCTGATTCTGTGATTCTGTAATGTGGGGCAGCTTGTGTTTTCCACACACACAAAAAATAAAATTAATAATAATATATATATAGTATTTAAAACAACAAAAAATGTTCTTGATCATTAAATAAATAAATATGGCAGTTAAACTGAATGTTAGTAATGAAGTGAATGCAGTTAATGGAAATTTTCCTTTCTGATTTTACAAATGAATTTAAGTGTATATTGAGGAGAGCAGGGAGGGAACAAAGCAAATAAATACAGTTCTCAGCTATATTTTTATCTACATATAGCTTTGTTTCTATGTTGTTGTTATATACATATTAGTACTCATGTAAAAGCTGATATGCAGAGGTCAGATAGGAAATTTCAAAAGTGTCATGGGAAGGCACCCACACACCTGACAGCAGAACACATATTTTCTGTGAGACTTGCAATGTCCATCTCCATTTTACTGTGTAAACTGAGCCTTGGAACACCTGTGGTATGTAACGCAGGACACTCTAAACAATGTGTAACGGAATGACTTTTGGCAGCATTACAGTAACAAAAAGCAAAAGACCAAAATTAGAATCCATGATGTTGGGAGAAGATGGGAGTGACTGTTACCTTCTGGTACCAAAGACCATTCATTACTTGCATGAAGGCCTCTGACATACATACTGCACAATAATCATTGCAGCCTCTGGTTATGAACTGTAGCTTTCTGTCACAGGAAAATATCTTTTGATAGCATTGTTCCATTACAAGTACAGCTAACATTGAAAGTTATTCTGGGGAACCTTTTACATTGTGCTTTTAGTTTATTCTAGTTGGCTGAATCTTTCCTGATGGAAATAAGTCTGAAGAAAAATAGTTGTTTGATCTTGCTTTGATTAAAGTCAATGCAAAATTGGTTTTGAGCTTAACAGTGCAAGTTCAGTCTATAGAGAGACAAATGTAAATCCTTCCAGCACATTTAGAATATTTCCAGTGTGAAATGGGAACTCGGAATGTGAAAGTTCAATTCTTTCTTTTTGCTAGGCATTTGTTAAGCAACCACAGATTGCTTTGACATGCTATTATTCACTGTAAGTTTGGAATTTAATGAAATGAAAAGCCAGAGGCAGTAAATTAGATCATCTTTCTGATTGTCTTACAGTTCTTTAAATACTACCTCAAAATTAATCTCAGAATTTAAGTTCAAATTCTGGTTTTCAAATCATGACAAACAAACTGCTAGTGACTCACTATTTTGAAAAAGTATGAAAAGGATAATTATGAACACCCTAAGAAGTGAAGTAAATAATTATATTAATATAGAGATTATCCTTCCGTCTGTGATTACTTAGCTGGTAGTGTCTTTTCCATATTGTTGTCATATGAGGTATTGGAGTTGAAATAACGTACAGTACCTGAAAGAAGTTTTTTTCTTCTTCTTCTTCTTTCTTTTTTTTTTTTTTTTCCTTATTTCTCTTTCTTTCATAGACATTATAGACAAACCTCCAACTGACCTAGGGAGGTCAGTTACCTAAATTTTATTAAGGAACTTCCTTCCTTAAATTTTACTTGATTCTTTGGGGTGCCTTCTTCAGCTAGAGGGAGTACTTTTATTTATTTATTTATTTATTAAATCACCATGTCATTTAAAATTGTGTACTACCATTTTTATTTATTTATTTTTATTATTTTTTTCTTGTGACAACAGAACATACAAATAACAGAATTTAAAGGAGAAGAGGAAATTAAATTTTGAACTGTAGTCTCACAGAGACATTTGCCTCAAGGATCTCTTGTACTCTGCTCTGGTGAGGCCTCACCTTGAGTACCATGTTCAGTTTTGGGCCCCTCACTACAAGAAGGACATGAAGACCCAGGAGCATGTCCAGAGAAGGGCTGAAAAGCTGGTGAAGGGCCTAGAACACAGGTCCTATGAGGAGCGGCTGAGGGAACTGAGGTTGTTTACTCTGGAGAAGAGGAGGCTCAGGGGAGACCTTATTGTTCTTTATAACTACCTGAATGGAAGTTGTGGGGAGCTGGAGGTCAGCCTCTTCTCACAGATAACTGGAGGGAATGGCCTCAAGTTGCACTGGAGGAAGTTTAGATTGGAAATGAGGAGATATTTCTTCTCAGAATGAATAGTCAGGCATTGGAACGGGTTGCACAGGGAAGTGGTGGAGTCACCATGCCTGGGAGTGTTTAAGGAAAGGTTGAACGTGGTGCTTAGGGACATGGTTTAACACCATTATTAATTCCATTTGAAGGAGCTCAAGATACTACAGATTTTAGGTGTACAGCTTTTTCATTAAATCCTCCTTAAGAGTATGAACCTGGGCACCTAACATCCTTAAAGGGTTCCTAAAGAGATCCGTGGCATATCTAGAAACCAATTTCTCGTTTGTCAGGTTACAGATTTATTTTGCAATGCTAATGAAAGATGGGGTAACATGGCATTAAAAAGCTTTTGCACAAATTGAAACAAAAAATGAGAGAAACATGCACTGTGCAGTCTAAGATACCTGCAAAGAACTTAAGCTTCCCCTTCTTCCCCTCCC
>CM021697.1:161913082-161924905 GCA_011074415.1 Stictonetta naevosa
TTTATTTTATTTTATTTATTTTATTTTATTTTATTTTATTTTATTTTATTTATTTTATTTTATTTATTTTATTTTATTTTATTTTATTTTATTTTACTTTATTTTGGGGGGGGGATGACGACACAGGTAGGGGGATAGTTGTCATTTTTTGTTTATTTTTTTGTTCTTAACCACTTGTGACAATAATGATAATAAAAAGGAATGAGTCAGTAATATATTTATTGACTTAATATTTCCAGTTTTAATGTATTGAAGCCAAAAGAACTTACTTCGTTCTGTTTATGTTATGCCAAAAGATTATGATATCTCTTAGCCATTTTCTAAAAATGTTCACTGTTGCCATTACATTTTTAGTACAGTATAGTGTTGGTAGGGTCATATTTTCTAAAGTAATTGATGGGTTTCATTTTAACTGTTGCTTTTTGATTTTTAATCCTGTGTCTATTTTTGAGTGACTATGGTGTTACGGACACTCACATTTATATTTCCACAGATAGATAGATATAACAGCTCTTTTTGGATGTCAAAAGCAACAGGACAAGTAGATCCTATCGAGCTTTATGTATATCTTCTTACAATCTGTATGAAAGTGAATAGCTATACTAAGCATATTAAAAATTAAAGGGCATTGGGACCACAATATTTGTATCCTGCATTTATAACAAAACAGATAAATCAGCAGTCAGTAAAATGGTAAAGGTAACACCTAAGGGGAAAAGTTCTATGTACTGTAAGCTGTTGCCTGCACACTACACCTTGTCATCTTGTCATCATTGCTAGGTGTTTGGTTTTCTCAACACTTGCTAGATTCAGCTGCCTTCCTGAACAGCATTGTTTCTTCATGATGCAGGTGAAATTCAGGCCTTCATCCTGACTCCAAATTGTCTTTTTTTACACTAGGTGTTAAATATGGGAGAAATTTCCTCAGGAACACTGCAGTTCCAGCTGAGTTATGATAAACCAGTAATAGATTTTATAGCCTATTTCTGAAAAAAAAGAAGTTAATGAATGAATTTGTTCTTAGCTCTGTCTCTCTTAAAACAACAACTGCAGAAAAGTGTAGTGAGTGCAGTAATACACACTTACAAAACACAGTTTCACCAGCTCCGTCACAGGATGTTAAGCAAGTTTATTGTTTGACATATCTTTATTAAAATGCAAATTCTGGCATTTTCCCAAGCTGGCAAATCCTTTCCACTCAGCGGTGTGAAACGATAAAAAACACACAACTATTCAGAGAGAATGTAATATTGCCAGGGCAATTTGCTAAAAACAGTAAAAAGTTCAAACTTAGATAAAGAAAAAATATTGGAAGATTTTAAAAGGAAAGACATAAAATCATAATCTGGCTTTCAGTGTTGTCATTCTTCTGACTTTCCTACTCTTCAACTAGTATTTTTAGTGTTCAGTACTGACCTGCATTTTTTTTTGCAGTCATACTTCAGAATAAAATGACTCAAATAGTGTTCTAAACATTTTTCACAACAGCTTATCACTATAAACATTCTAACTCATAAATATTTGAATGTGATTTACATAAATTAGAAGAAAATCTACAGTTATGCTCTGAACTAAATGAAGAAAAAAAGGGGAAGCATTTCAGTGAAAAGGAGCTGTTCAACTAATGGAGGTATGCAACAAGCTATATAGAAGAAAGCAAATTATAATGTATTGAATCACATTCCCCTTGATCAATTAATATGTCTGTTAGAACCCCCCAAATCCCACCTGCCCCCCTTTTTTTTTTCCTCCAGCCTTTGGCTTAATAATCTAACAACCAGTTTATATTCAGAGAAAGTAACTATTATTAACTACAAAAGCCAGACTATTACATCAATATGAAAAGTTATGCAAGTTAGAGAATTTAGCAAGTTTTGAAGAAATAGGATTGTATAGGATTTTATTTAGCATTTAGTATAGCAAGAGACAAAGGTATAGTTACTGGCCAGAAGATCTCTGTTCTATAAAAGGATGAAAAAGATCTAGAGGAAAGTTCTTTACTTAATGCTTCTTAACCTGTTAGAGGGAAGGGGTGAAGAAGGGGTAGTGGGGAGGAGGTACATCAGTACTGCAGATGAAAATGAAATTAGTATGCAGTCCTGGGGTTACGTGCTATGATAAGATATAAAGTTACACTAATTAATTATAGGTAAGACTGGGCTGAATTGGTTGGTATGCAGTGCTGCAATTTATATAGAGAATTCAAAATATTACTGTAATGCCAGCATCAACCAAACCTGTTAAAATCTTGTTTAACAGCAGAACAGAAACATTTGAACTCTTCTGTAGGATACATTTATTAGAAGGTATGCTGAATTGTTTAAAAAGGATTATAGATATGCCCTGTCTTTGTTTCTGATTTATTTTAGAAACAGATAGTTCTGGGATTTACAGTTGCTAATATGGGAACTGTTGGCTTTTCAACAAGCCAGTATAAAAATGGGGGCTGTATGGAAGGACTACTTTTTCTCAGTAAGACCAAAGGTACAAAATATTTTGTCTGTATCTCACATGGGAAAGAGACAAGTAAGATTTTGAAAGAGTTTGGATGAAGTATGATAAAAAAGAAGTAATGTTTTAACTAATCAGAAAGAAATACATGAAAAGGATTACCATATATCTTCAGTAACTGCTTACATTTTCACAGACAGAAAAGACGGAGAAAGAAGCTGATTTAAGGATTTAGATCTTTATTTCACCCATAACAAATGGGACTTTCATTTTAGTGGAAGGACTAAACTTTTGTAAACAAAGGCTTAATATTAGGGATGAAATAAATCACTGCAATTTTAATAATTGGAAACTGGCAGATGAAAAGCACCATTGCAGGCTTCACCTAATAAAGAAAATAAAAAGTACCCTAATCATATCCCTAGAGACCAAAAGAGTTAACAGACATTAACATCTAAACTCATTGCATTATTTTAAATTGGTAGGGCAGTATCAGTACTAGAGGATGTATTATGCTCATTGACATGATGCATAACACATACCCTTGAACACATTTGTTGTTAAAATTCTGGAAAAATTGAATAATTCAGTGTTAAACTGGTTTTGGTAAAGCAGCATGATGGAATGGAATTTACTTTCCATTGTCAAGACAGTGGACCTCAACATAGTCTACAAATATATATATTTAATGTATAAGTAATCGTTGGTCAGGTATATTCAATGTTTGAAGTTCTTTCAAATACAAATGATGTACAGAAATCTAAGACATTCATGTGGTGAGACAAAGCCAAGTGGTATTAGCAGCTTAGTCTTCCTTGCCGTAGAACATTACATTTGGCATATAAAATGATCATATTTCTATAACCAGAAAAAAAAAAGTAACTGAAAATGCACTTGAGTAAAATGCAAAGTCTAATCATTACATGGTAACTCTGCAAATCACTAACTAATCAGGTGTATAAAGTAATTTTGTCAGGGAAAGAAGTAAGCTATTGCCTAGAGAACGAGTGTGAGAACCAAAGGAAAAACTAAGACAGTTAATCTCTAATTGTCATTACTGGTTTGAAATGCTATGATTTTTTTAATATCTTGAATGTAGAAATAAAAAACACTAACTATAATTTCAAGTATTTCTCTACTGGAAGATGAAAGTGAGCATTCATTTGCACTCACTTTTATCAAGACTCCAGATTTCTAATTCCAATCTGCTTGTCTCTAAAACACACGCATCCTTCAAAAGGTGACAGAACAGCAGAATTAATCAAGACCAATGTGCCCTCATCTCAGCTAGCTCTTTGCAATTCGTCAAAAATATTTCTGCAAAGATTGAATTAGACTACAGGGCATTCCAAAATATTGCAATTAATAATGACCACATGCTTGAACTCCCAAAGTTTTTTTTTAAATGTGTATATACATATAAATATATATATATATGAACAATTGAACGCACACACACAAACTTTTTAATATATATTTTAAATTCCACTTTTTGGAGACTTATACTTTTATTTGTTTTATTAAAGAAAAAAAAATGTGAATCTGTTATAGTTCTTCATGATTGCTAAAAGTAGTGGGCCTTCATTGTTATATGACAGGAACAAATCAAAATTCAGTATTGAGTGTATAGTTTTTTATTATTTTTTTTCTTTTTTTTTTTTTTTTTTTTTTTATCTAAGCTTGTGTTATCTATCTGGTCCCTTACTGAGTTCCAGTTTTGTCTAGCAGTTTCTCCTTAATCTTACTGTTATAGGAACAGAAAGAAAAGCTGTCTGTTCCTGGAGAATCTTGCCTTTTTCCTAGAATGCAATAGCTATGGAGTTTGTGCAGAAGTTCCATGCTAGTCATGCTTCTTAAGAGCCATATGTGCAGTAATTTTTTTAATATCTATTTTCCAAATATACAGCACAGAATGACAGCAGTAGGAGGTCCCACTGTCAATTTCTTTCAACGTTCATGTTTAGAAATCAATTTTTATTCTTCTTCCTCTGTACTTGCTTAAACAGCTACTGGCTATTCCCCACTTCCGATATTTTTTCTTTCCTAATTACATTCTAATTATAATTTACTTAAAAAAAATAATAATAATCTTATTCCTTTCTTTTCTTTATTTGATCATCTCAGAGATATTAGGACTTGTGTCATCTTCCACAAGAACAGAATATGTTATTATTTTCCATTTAACTTATTGCTTTGCAATATAATATAAGGATATTTGCAGGTATTTTTAATGCTTCCCTTTCTACAAGGAGCAGAAGTTTGTGCATTGTTATCATAAACTATATATTAGTCTCAAGAAACTAAGCAAAAGTCAATAGGGAGTGTGGAATATTACAATGTTTTAGTTTGGAACATTTCAGTTGTACAGGAATGCAATGAGAATTATTATGAGGGTTAAACAAGAATAATACCTTTAAAAAAAATACCCTTTCTTAATCAGTATTTTTCCAGATGATAAAAAGAAAGCCAAAGAGATGAAATTGACAAATGTTGCATATAATGGTCCTTCTTGGAGCAGTACTTCAGGGTCCTCATTAGTAGACATTTTAGTACAATCATTTTTACCCCCGTGGCTGTCACTTCAGACTACTCAGAAAAGGTGGCTGTAGGAGCTAATCACAGTGATGCCTTCCTTGATTTTATTTTCCTTGTAAAAATGAGGCACAAAAGAGCTAGTAAGTTCTAATTGAAATCAATTATCATTGCCATGAATGCATGCTGTGTCCGTAGGGTATGTTTTTGCCAGTAGAAAATTTCATTTTTCCCCATAATAAGTTTTGGGGGCTTTAGACTTAAATGTAAAGTTGTGTTGAAGTCAGTAATAGCATGGATTTTATTCTGTTGTTTTGAATAGCACCAGCATTACATTTCTATCTTGCTGAACAGAGAAGTACAGTAGTCCATTTATGTTTAATATTACTAACTGTAGTTGATAAGGGGAGGGGCAGACTTCAAGTATGAGAAGTGCCATTTAAATTGCACTTTAAAGTTCAAATGGGCTCTCTCTTGCATGTAATTCCCTTTTCCTTCAGAATTCTTCTATTTCTCTTACAAAAATAATTATAAGTACCATTTGCTGTTTACAGTTTAACCACCATTGAGAGACCCTGCAAGATCTCTGTTGTTAAAAAAATTGCATAAGAACAAAGCAAAGTTTTGTAAAAGTATTTTAAAGTGGCAAAAATCTCCATTTTATTCAACTTGAAGGAAGCATCTGGCTGTGATGGTCCATCATGCAGATACCTGGAAAAACAAACAAACAAACACCACAAAATAACAAACAAACAAACAAACAAACAAAAAACACAAACAGAGAGATTCCTGAAATTCCACTCATGAGCATATATGATAGTGATGAAATAATAATCACTTCCTGCAGCATTAATCTGGAGTATTAAAAAATGTTTTCTCTTGTGAAATAGGAATTTGATACTCTAGTAGACAAATCAACATAGAAAAACTGAAGATTGTGTAGATTGTGAAGAAAAATTTAAAATCCCTTGAAGATGTATTTTAATCTCTGTATATACCCTAGAACTATATAGTTTTGGAGGACTTTCTGCTTTTGAAGAATTGATACATCTGCATTCTAAATGGTATTCAGAAGAATCCCATCTTACTGATGGGAGTAACTGATGAAAACTTGCAGTTTCTCTCTGGAAGATGATGGTACCACAGATAAAAAGTTTCTGTGAAAACTCAGGTTAGATAAATTAGGTCTTTCTTTGGTTTTAGTACAGTCTTTTGATAATTGAGAAAATGGAGGCTAGACCTCAAATTCCTTTCCATCGAACATATTTTAAAGTTGTTGTATTTAATATACCTGTATTCTAATATCTTATAACATGTTGCTATTGCTTTGGGAATTAATTATTTAAAATTGTATTAATTATTAAATTGTAATATGTAATAATTATTAATTAATAAAAGTTTATGTAAATAAACATCTGAAAGTAAACAAATGCCACATTCTTTTAGTCCTAGAAAACTGAAAAGTTTTCAGTAAGTTAATGACATGTGATTTTCAGCTTTAGGACAAAGAAACCAGTATGGTACAGCATTTAAGTGCCATTGCTATCAAGAATTTTTGAGACCTGCTTAAAAATGTTGAAATTTAAGATAAGAAATTCTGACAGTATGCCAACATTGGCAAAGCAGATCTTTATTACATGTAGTTCTTACTGAGACTGACAGCTGAAGAGGAATGGTAAAGCTGTTCCTTTGTAAAAGTTATCAGAATTATAACAACTTTAACTTTTTGGACATCACCTATACTGTTTACCTTATCCACAATCTCCCAATCTTTTTCCCAAGGATTAAAAAAAAAAAAAAAGAAACACAAAAAACACAACTGTTATAGAGTAATAACTTGAGTAGAACAGAGATTTCCGAATGCTTCTAGTTATTCAGAGTGCTCTTGAGGCAACAGTAAGAAAGGAGTGTGAAAACAGGTAGTTATAATGGAAACTATTTTTCATCTTTAAGTGAAGCAGATGCTATCGTATACTTTTTGTGATACTGACTTCCGTAGCGGTGAGCATCAGGAGTTATTAACCCAAAGGGTTATATTGACTTAAGTAAAATTAAGGTCAACAAAAATAAAATAAATATGTTTCATAAAATTCCAAGTCCAAGGACAGATATTCTGAATGGTTTTATATTTCACCAAGAGAAACACTGTTTTTTATTTATTTATTTATTTATTTATTTATTGTTATAATGATTTCCTAATATTTTGCAGTTTTTGGGGGGTTGGGAAGAATGTAGGAAGGAATTCTTTAATTACTTAAAAGAAATGGTATAAAGGTATAAAAAAAAATTGTATAAGCTGTATATCAAATGCATTTTATTAACTAAGCATTATGGATGGAAAATTCAGTTTTATGGCATGGGAGGAACTAGAGGAAAATGCTTTTGTTGCTATTAAATGTTAGAATCAAAGAATTCAGGTTGGAAAAGACCTCTAAGTAAATCTAAGACAACCTTTAACCTAGTCCTGACAAGTCCACCACCAAGCCATGCTTCTAAGTTCCACATCTAAATGCTTCTTGAAGACCTCCGGGGATGGTGACTCAACCTCTTCCCTGGGTAGCCTATTCCAATGATGCACAACCCTTTCAGTAAAGAAATTTCTCCTAATATCCAACCTAAGCCTCCCCTAACACAACTTGAAGCCATTTCCCCTCATCTTATCACTTGGTGTTGATAACTTCAATCATTTTAAGCATGACTTAAGTGTGAGAAAGAAGTAGGAAAATATGCAAAAAGCAATAGATAAATGAATACTTCAGAAATTAGAAATCTCCTATTACTGAAGAAAGAAAACTTCTCTTTTCTCTTTTCACACCAGGATGAGACAAGTATCAGAAAATGATCTAAAAGGTGTAAGAGCAGCGTATGGGTTGAGAATGTTTTGGAGGTCATAGAAGGAGCTGGAGTTAAAAAATCAACACAGAAACTTGCTAATACTGTTTCACTTTTATTGTTAGTATGGATGATGGCATGAGTGCTTCACTGATTTTCTAGTCAGTTGTCTAGGTTTTGTATCTGGAAAACTAAATGGCTTTCAGACTAATTTGGTTCGTTAATCTGGCTAATCAATTGTCTGGTTTCTTCACTCTGCGCAAAATGAGTAGCTGCTTTTTATTTTTTTATATATATATTTTTTTCTTTTCATTGGGTATCTCAGCCATTTATCAGTGAACACTTATATTTTCATCCACTGTTTTTCAATGAAGATGGACATAGTGAGAGATTTATCTGAAGCAGTTCTGTTAGAGATAATAAATTGCTTTTTCCAGTGCCTCCTTCCCCTCAATCTTGTTGTCCATATGCTATCCTGAAGGCAAGTACAGAAATACTGGTAAGAGGTGATCACAAAATGGTTTTAGAGGAAGATGTAAATAATGAAAACCAAAATGTCTTTCTCTTGTCTTTCCTTTTAGTTTCTGTATTCAATTCTTTACTGAATTACAGAAATGCTGAAATGTCATCAGCATTGTATTTTTATACTGAGTTTTTGTTTTAAAAATTTCATCTTGTCATAGGAAGTTGTACATACCTCAGTGTCAAAGTAAAGATTAGTGTCAAGGTTAAAGAAACCATGGGCATTACATTGGAGGAGCCACAGATTCTTGCCATATTCTTGTTTCCAAGTTGCCTTTAGTGTCTCTTTGTGTGTTTCATTTTTGCATCCTTAAGCACTTTTGTAAGTAAGACAGACAGAGACAGACCTCAACATGGTTTTACGTACAAAAATCACTTTTTTTTTTTTTTTTTCCTCAGTCATTTCTCACTAGAGCAGCAGTTCATTGAGCAGTTTGGTAACATTTTCTCACATTTTCTCTCTCCCCCCCCCCCCCCCTTTTTTTTTTTTTTTTTGAGTTTTTGAGTTTTTGAGCAAATAAGGTTAATAAATCAGGTTAATAAATTATGCTTGTATCACACCCATGAATACCATTAAGGGCTTTTTAGTTCATAGCAATTCCAGTTTGTTTCAGAGACTAAGTAAGTTTCCGGAGTCATTCCCCAGTCTTTCGATAAACAACCTTCTATTATAAACCACAGCATGTAATGTGTTTTATTAATGATGCTCTCACAGGGCTGCCTCCCTCGAAAAAATGAAAGTTCTCAATTGTCGTAATCACATTCAGAATGACGGAATAGAGGGCAGTAAAGGACAAAGAGCCAGACTCCACACTACAACTCTATATTCTGTTAATGTAGATGTTGTAATTCATCTTTCAAGTCAATTACTCTGCTGGTGGTTTATGGGGAAACACGTACATTAATATTTCCAATAAACCTGATTGGAGTCAAATGAAATTTCAAACAGTTTTCAAGCAGGAAAGGAAATTAGGTCAGGAGAAATAGCCACTACAAATTAACAAGCCCACCAATAGCCTCACCATTAGCATAATTATTTCCATAAACTATTCCAATGATGTAGATTTAAATATCAGACACGATGTCGCTGAATAAGGAGAAAATATAGTAGTCATCTCTCTATTTTTTTTTTCTTTTTTTTTCACTGTAAAGTTTCCTGCTAAAGCAAATGGAGTATAGATTTTCAAAATCACTAAATATGGGATTTTTAGTGTTGTTCTGGTTTTGCTTTTGATGCTTTTCTAAATGATAGGACTTTTATTCTGTAGAGTTAACTGCAATCCTGTCTCATAGAAGTGCTACTATATGATGTCAGAAGTGTCCAAAAAGGAAAGATGATGGGGGGAGACGAACTATGTATATAGAAACTAATATGTTCTGTAAGATGGCCACTTAAGAATGATTTGATTTGAGAATATGAGAGAGATGAGTACCATATTCTCTCTTTCTTTCTCCCTGTTATGCAGCAGCTATGTATTTTCAAAATATATAATATGTATGTGTGTGCTTACATACATACAATAAATTTAACATACCACAATTTCATACACCAAGAAGTCATCTCAGGCCTAGATAAAGAGATTAATCCTAAATCTGCCTGTATCTGCTGCATATATGTATTCATGTGCACTCAAACATAGCATCCTCTTATAGGTCAGAACAATAGGCAGTCTTAACTTTGCTGTTTGCGTTTTCCCAAGGTGATTAGTTCATTAATCACTTTGTACAGTGAAGTGAAGAAAAACAATACAAAATCATGGAACTTCCTAAAGAATACATTGTTTTGTAAGAAAATAACAGGTGGAAAAGTTGCACGTGATTCATGTCACTCCTTGCTTTAAAGTCCCATGAAAATTTAGAATGTAAACATAATGTTGCAACTGAATATCTATGGAAAATTTAGAGATCAGATGGGAATATTTAGAAGACTTCAAAACCAATCAGCTTCAAGTTTCAAAATTACTTTTGACTAGATTAATATATTGCTTAGTTCTTAATCACTATCAATAGTCCACAAAAAACTTCTCTTAAATTAGTTACAAGTGTACAATACCACTGAACTGAAGCCATTTTAGTTTGTATTGATAGCTATAATTTATCAGTCCAAAGAACAATTTGAGGAGGGAAGTCAGAGCAGACATCTGCTGCTTTCATTTTTCCTCATCTTCCATAAAACTCCCATGGTGTTCTGTACTCCTCTGCTTCCTCCCCAGAAGAAAATTGGGTGTTCTCAGCTGCTCTTGACATTTATTTTTGGGATCATGGCTTGTTCTGGTTTTGCATATTCTGCAGGATTATTCTGGTTCCATCAGACACCCTGCCTGCTTGCCTGCTCTGCAGGATTATTTTGGTTTTACCAGACATCATTCCTGCCTACTCTGCATCCTCCAATCTTGTCTTGCAGATTTTAATACTAGCATATTTTTCGTGCACCTTGTTTGTGCAACTAGTAAGAAGTCTCCATCTGTTCTTTCACAGTTGTCTATTATTAATATATTAAATCTGAGCTGCATTACAAAATGCTACTAATGATTTTTCAATGTTAAAATATGCTTATGTACTGTACCTGGTAGTGCTGCTTTTATGTGTTTATGTCTGTGTCCAAGGCAAGCAAATATTAATCTTGTTGCTTAGTGTGCATCTAATTAATGCAATAAAAACATATAGTGGATTCAATACAAGAGTCAACTGAAGATTAAACCTCTAGTGAAATTCTGAGAAAATTCAATTTATAATTTATAAAACTATAAATAACTAAACTATAACTATAACTAACCAAATTTAAATGCAACCTAGGTTGGGTCTTTAGCAGACACAGACAGAATCACTCTTACAAGAGAATAAGTAGATATTAATATTCTGAAAAGTTAGGCAGATATGAACTTTTTTCATCATGATAGATCATGAGATCTAGCTGGCAATCAGCGATTTCAGAACCTGCTGTGCCTGAGCAAAATTATCAGTCTGCCTTAATCACAAATATAAAGTAGAAGGAATTTGGACAATCACAAAGCTATTCCAAAAATATATATGAAAACTGTTAACACATTTTTTTCTGCATGTTTCTTCTTAATATCTATTCACCTAAGGGGGCAAAAATGCAAAATATATTTCAATCTTCCACAGAATATACTTGAAAAGGTAAGGGAAAGACTCAGGAAAAGAGTGGTCGTTGGAACAAATGGGGAGGCTGTCACTTACAGGAACCACCTTGTGGTATTGAAATGCCGAATCTCCTCTTGCATTTTCAAAAACTTTAGAGAAACTGTTTGTGTAAATTAACTGTGTGTGCTTAGGAGACAACTTTACTATAAATCACTCAAGGGAGCTAAGCAGCAGATCCCCTTGGCTGTTACTGTGTTTGGCTATATTACCATATTTGCACACAGATGTTCAAGCTAATATATGTATATATTAGATTTTGGCATTGGGCATACACAGACTTCCTTTCTCATATCCCTTCCCTCCCTTCCTTCTCCTTCTCCT
>CM021697.1:161925005-162018332 GCA_011074415.1 Stictonetta naevosa
CCTTCTCCTTCTCCTTCTCCTTCTCCTTCTCCTTCTCCTCCTTCTCCTTATCTCCTTCTCCTTCTCCTTCTCCTTTTTTCTTTCTCTTTTTTCCTTTCTTTTTTTTTCTTTTTTTTTTTTTTTTCTTCCTTTAATATGGCAGATATGCATAGTTTTATCTTTTCTTTTCACTTTTCTAGGATAGGATAGATAACTTGCAAGGAATTTCACAGGAACTCAGGTCAAAGTGAGCAGCTAACAATGCCATACATAGTAATTCAGAAAAAAATAAAAATAAAAATAAATAAATTGTTGGTTTCAAATTATGGACATTGAAATTTAGACATCATCTAAAAAACATGTTAGAAGAAGCTAGAGGTATTTTAGAAAACTTTTCCATATTTCTCTGATTATTTTGCATCCAAAAGCAGAGTCTGTTCAATATTAAATGAATGCTTGAACTGCCAACAATCTCCTCAACAATCCTGCTCAACAATCTCTACTGCTCGTTGTAAAGAAACATCCCATACTGGTAATATTACTTGTCAAGGGAAGCCCAGTCCAAGATTTATTTATTTATTTATTTATTTATTTAATACCCAGTCAAATGACTCCCTTGGAGAATTTTCCTGCTGTTCTTCTTCACTATTACAGACTACAAATAATTTAACCTCTTTCAACCTCAGTTTGCAGATTTGTAAAATAAAAACTTAAGAGTCGTAATTAATTTCTATGGAACACTGAGATGCCCACATGAAAATATTGGAAAACCCTGAAAAATGTGACAATGAGTGCTTGGAATCATATTTTTTAAAAGGTGGCATATTGGGAAGGCCTGGGGAACATGGCCTACTTGACCATCATTAATAAGTATTATTCTTATAACATATTTATACCAGAGAAAAAATATAAATATTCTTGTATCATAGAAGTCTCTCTTGTGTTGGAAAACAGGCTTCATTGGAGTAAAGCTCAAAAATTGCCACAACTTCAACGTAACCAGAGTTTATACAAGATTATCAGCTCTATGTTTTAAGTGAAATTTCAATCACCATTTTCAATTTGCTCTCCCAGAATATTTATCCTTTTGTCAGACTAGCCTATTGGGATTGCACATGCTTTCGGTAAATCTCTGTGTTCTGAGAGAGAAAAAGAAAAGAAAAAAAGAAAAAAAGAAAAAAAGGAAAAAAGAAAAAAAAAGAAAGAAAGAAGAAATAATAGAATAAGTAATATGTAACTTGTGGCATTTATTTATATATTTATAGCATTACTAGTGTAGTGCTTTTTCTCCACAAGTAATTTCAATTTTAGGGAGAATTAAGCTATTATTTATACTACGCCATGATGCTATCCAGAAACCATATTGTTTCTTGTTACCTAAAAACAGTTTGAGTGAGCAAAAGTACAGAGCTAAAAAATACATTACAGAGGAGGTAAAGACAATGATGTTTTGAATATTACTGTTAGGAGAGTTTTTTCCAGCTTCCTTCCATGAGCAATAAATTCTTTCAATTATTTTCAAGTTTTATAATTAATTGTGAAGGTGTCCTAGAAAAATAGCCTGATGTCAGGTACAATAAACAGGAGAAATGACTGGAAAATTTTTCTGGTTCAGATTTATGAGCCCACATTTGAGGAATCACACTTTATATACTTTTTTTTTTTTTCTATCTTTTTTTTTTTTTTTGAAAACTATTTGATATCTGCATTAAAATGCATTTCCAATTAATCTTTGTATGGAGGCCAGTGGACTGCTGTGAATTTTGAACATTCTTTGGCTAAAATACTGAGCACACACCACAGCCATCCCTGCTGTGTTGAAGACAAGCTGGGAAA
Source organism: Stictonetta naevosa (assembly GCA_011074415.1). Taxonomy (NCBI): domain Eukaryota; kingdom Metazoa; phylum Chordata; class Aves; order Anseriformes; family Anatidae; genus Stictonetta; species Stictonetta naevosa. The sequence continues at coordinate 161,926,821 of CM021697.1, forward strand.
AAGATACATACTCTGAAGTTAAAATAGTCAGAACAGGTCCCCTACTTGATAACAGCTGAGTGCTGTAGTCAAATACAGCTATTGCAGCGGGATTCCATTGATTTATACTGGACAAAACTGGTGCTTTTATCAAACAGTTTTGTGGCTACTCAGCAGTCTGTGTCAAGCCATAGGCAAAGATTTTCAGGAAGTTCCTGGCATCCAGTGAGACAGCAAAAACTGGTTATTATACCAGGCAAATCGCTCAAATCACTTAACAGCATGCCTGCCTCAGTCAGATGGAAAGCACATTCACATTATGCGGATTATACTTCAAGCCAGCACAGCAGAAAGATTAGGCCTCACAATTTTCCAGGTAGTGTTTAAAATCTTTTCCCCAGCTAAAGGATATAGCTGACAGTTCACACTCCAGAGTCAAGTTAATCTGTAACATTATCCACCCATTTTGCATCGAGCAGTCCCCAAAGCAGTTTGTAATATGCATATGAACTGAACCATTGTTGTGATCAAATTTTAAATACCCTTGTGAAATGGGAAAAAAAAAGGAAAGATAAAATAAAACCCTGCTGCTCTGGTACAGAAGATTGACAGCAAAAGGAAAAGTACTGCTTCACTGAATGCATGGCTCTGGCTACAGTGGCTGCATTAAGTTGCCGGTTGGACTTCCAGTCTCTCCTCTAATGCATGGCTAATAGCTCAGCATTAACTCTCTAGAGCTGGGAGATGAAGCTTTCCTATCTCAGAATATTATGAAATTGCAGTGGTGTGAAATTAGGTCAATAGTTATCATGAATTTGTTTTGGACAAGAATATTTGGACGATATAGCTCATAAATGTAGTTTTGTGTGGTAGGTGTTTAACAGGAGCTCCCCACTGCAACAGCAAGAGTGCAAAACAATAGCAATATATATTAAATTTTCTGAATTTGATTACTTTTAAAAATATTTATTGTCCTGGCAATCACACATCTGTTTGAAAGTGAGAGGAGAAAAAGAACACTAGGGAACAATTGTCATTATGGACAAAGATAGAAAACAACACATCCTTGTTCGGTCTTCTGCTGGAATGATGCCCTCTCGTAGAGTGGTTGACACCATAATTAATTATATCCATTTGTTTCATAGCAGTGAAATTCACTCCTGACTTTACTGTATACTCAGAGTTGATCCCATTTGTAAAACTATATAATTCACTTTAATAACCTGAACACGAGCAGTATGTCATGAGATTAGTAAAAGCTTCTATACTTTATGACTATCTTGTTAAATTAAAGCACTCGCTGTTAGCGCAGTCTCCACAGTACAGAGGTGAATTCAGAAAAAAAAAAAAAAAAAAGTGAAAAAAAGGAAAAAAAAAAAGGAAAAGATCTATGGAATTTGTATTATTGCTGCTAATATGTTAGTTCCATCTCTGACCTCTTAGCAATTTGCTTTTTCTTTGCCCCTTGTATGATTTATTCTTGCAAAAAGGGAAAGTTAGAATAAAATTATTTTTCTCTATCTCACACGATCCTGACAAAACACAAATATTTAATCCAGGTTTTCTTACAGAGAAACAGAAAAACCTGAGACAAACTTCAGCCACCTTTCATAAGGGCTATTGAAAGTATATTATGAAAAAAAATCTCTGTTATTTAACAGAAAAAAAATAAAATACTTTTTTTTTTTTTTTTTTTTTTTTTGTAGAACCATCACTAGTTATTCAGTGTTGTAATGACTTTAGAGCTCTTTCTTTTCTTCCAGTGCTGTATTGGAAGAATGAAGACATTCAGCCATTGATCCTGCAAGCTACTTTTATAAATATCACATAAACAGATAAAAAACAAACAACAACAACAAACTCATTCCAGGAAAAAAAGAGGCAAGAAATGATGTAGCTTCCCCCTACTATTACACAATATTAGGTTTATAAAAGATGTTGATATAAAATGTATAATGAAAGTAACCAAATATTTCAGTATGTATTTGTTTTAACTGATAAATTGGAATGATGTATGAAATAAGTAATAAGAATTGTGTTTGATTCCAAACAAAATTGAAATTAAGTTCATAGTGATAAATTTCTAGAATACTATGAAGTTTTCACAATCATTAGAAATGAGTATGAAAACATGTTACCTCATTCTGCAAAATCAGCAACAAAACCATTAGTTTAGTAAAATGGTGGCATGGATCTTAACTGATTTACTCACTTTATTCCTTTTTAATGGAAATGTTCATGTATTTTATCTTGAAAAAAATGTAATTATAAATTCTGACACAAGTATTTCTTGCATAGCAGTTGGTCACAAAGAGTAATTCATTAATATTCGATGAAGTGTTAATTTGTGCAGAGCCTAGAGCATTTGTAAACTTCATTTTGCCTTTAGATCGATTTTTTTTTTCAATGCAGTTATAACTACGTATAATTGTATTAGTCAGTCCCAAGGTGTATTTGAGTTTGAAACATATATTATTTTATTTTTGACCTACAGTGGACCAATATGAAATAGTAAACATGTCAGAGAATGTATTTTCTAGTATTCATAACATCCTGCTTAACAAATACAGTAAGAAACAATTTGGCTATTTACAAAGAGTTTGTTATCTTCATAATTTGTTACTTGGGTAATAACTTCAGCAGGATTTTCCCCTCTACTTTCTATTAGAAATATGGAAAAAAGGAGCAGGAGAGAACTACAGGACATAAGATATTTTTGAGAGAAATTTTCAGAGCAACATTTGTTCACTTTTTCCATCTTTACTGGACTATGAATGTAAAATGTATTTATTTAAACAGATACAGTAATTCTTTTGGACTGGCATACACTTCATTGGGTTAAAAACTGGCTGGATAGCCAGGCCCAAAGAGCTGTGGTGAATGGAGTCAAATCTATTTGGAGGCCGGTCACTAGTGACGTCCCCCAGGGCTCAGTACTGGGGCCAGTCCTCTTTCATATCTTTATCGATGATCTAGATGAGGGGGTCAAGTGCACCCTCAGTAAGTTTGCAGACGACACCAAGTTAGGTGCATGTGTCTATAGGCTCGAGGGTAGGAAGGCTCTGCAGGAAGATCTGGACAGGCTGGACTGACGGGCTGAGGCCAGCTGTATGAAGTTCAACAAGGCCAAGTGCTGGGTCCTGCACCTGGGGAACAACAACCCCAAGCAGCACTATAGGCTGGGAGCTGAGTTGTTAGAAAGCTGCCTGGCAGAGAAGGACCTGGGAGTTTTGGTTGATAGTTGGCTGAATATGAACCAGCAGTGTGCTCAGGTGGCCAAGAAGGCCAACAGCATCCTGGCTTGTATAAGAAGCAGTGTGGCCAGCAAGACTAAGGAAGTGATTGTCCTTTACTCTGGTGAGGCCGCACCTCGAGTACTGTGTTCAGTTTTGGGCCCCTCGCTATAAGAAGGACATGGAGGTGCTCAAACAAGTCCAGAGAAGAGCAACGAAGCTGGTGAAGGGTCTGGAGAACAAGTCTTACGAGGAGCAGCTGAGGGAGGAGCTTCAGACTCTTCAGCCTGGAGAAGAGGAGGCTCAGGGGTGACCTTATCGCACTCTACAGGTACCTTAAAGGAGGCTGTAGTGACGTGGTCTATTCTCCCACGTGCCTGGTGACAGGACGAGGGGAATGGGCTAAAGTTGCATCAGGGGAGGTTTAGGTTGGATATTAGCAAGAGCTTCTTTACTGCAAGGGTTGTTAGACATTGGAATAGGCTGCCCAGGGAAGTGGTTGAGTCACCATCCCTGGAGGTCTTTAAAAGACGTTTAGATGGAGAGCTTAGTGATATGGTTTAGTGAAGGAATTGTTAGTGTTAGGTCAGAGGTTGGACTAGATGATCTTGAAAGTCTCTTCCAACCTAGACTATTCTGTGATTCTGTGATTTTTTTATGCACCTATACAGATGAAAATGAATGGAACTGTACATATGCAGTTGGCAACATCTACTTATATCAGAGTTAAATTTAACCTAAAACGCTTTGTAAGTGGCAGTAGGCAAGTGAAACTCACAGTTTTGTGATAGCACGGATTTGACTTTTAATAGACAGTTCAGTGGGAAATACACGATGTAAAGGAACAGTAAGCTAACATAAATCAAACATGATGCCCAAAATATTTCTTCTTCTAACAAGCTACTAATGACCTATATTGTATGATTATAAAAAGTGAAAAAATAATGGAGAACATGCTGTATATTACAGGTGCACAGAACTTTTTCACTGCAGCTATTACCGACCTTTTTCTCAGACTTCATAATCTTATTCTCCAAAGTTGTTTCTGGATTGTCTGGAGAAAATGGGAAATTAAGAGAGAGCAAAAGGTATATATGCAATGCAGAAATGCCCATATCACCAGAAACAATTTGGGAGATCAGCAAGAAGGGATATCTGCAGTTCTCAGCAGTTCTTCCTGGCAGATTACTACCTGCTGAGAAGAAGAAAAGCTTGTATCACTGTAGGAGAACATCATGGAAGTAGGTCAAATGCCCACAGGTGACTGACCAATATGGATATGTTAATGCATGGCTCTTGCTAATACATTTTCCTTCTGTTTGTTAGGGTTGTTATACCCTCCTCCTCCTTTTTTTTTTTTTTTTTTTTTTTTTTTTCTCCTTTTTTTTCTTCTTTTAAAGTGTCTTAATGTTGGCTCCTTAGAGCTTGCCAGCCATCTGTCATTTAGCAGAATGCTTTTGGTAGCAGACTACTTGCAGTATGTTGATCCCTGCTTGTTATTCAATCCAAGTGCTCTATTACCTGACCTTTAGTAGTAAAAAACTGCATACAGTATTTTCACATGAAAGGATTACCTAAAAAAGTCTTGTTTGAAAATGATGTTTCATGTTGGAGCTGTTAACTGGGCTGCCAGACTTGGCAAACTAAGAATAGTGTTTTTGAAGCCATAAAGAAATGTAATGATAGGTTCAAAGTTTATTTTCATGTAAAGATACCTAGAAAAGGAACTTTAATTCACTGAACTGTTACAAAATGTAGTTCCTTAACAGCTTGCAAAAGTTTCAGCACTCAAGTTATGGTTAACAGGAGTAGCTCATTTAGAGAGAACTGATCAAAAGAAGGTAGGCTTTTTTAGAACAATGGAAGAGTGATGGGTTTATGTACACTGGGGTGTTTAACAGCTATGAGCTTTTGGTTTCTTTTGGGAAAAAAAAAAAAAAAAAAAACATCAGAAAAACAATTACAGCATAAATACAGATTAAAAACATGTTTTCAGAGCCAAAGTATAAGGCTACAGTAAGTTTTCACTGTTATCTGTCTTCAAACTTTTTAATTATGAATTCAAGATGGCAGAAGTGCTGCTCTGAGCCATTATTTTGAACATTCTAAGGTTTCTAGAGTATTCTATATCTAAAATCTCATGTTGATTTAAGACATAGGCAAACTTTGATCTTCTCTGATCATATCAGCACCAGCTGTTTAGGAGATCTCTTGCACAGAAATAGCACCCAAATCTTTGCTTCTATCGATAAATGAGATTGCATTTGACATCTGTTAAGCTATGCCCATTTATATTGGTAGACAATTTGCCTCACAGGATTTATCAGAAGAATTTCAGTTTTCTGTTTCATTTATCACTCAAGCTAGAGAATTCTGTTTTCTGCTGAATGGAATTGGATTTCCACTGCAAGAAAAATAAATAAATAAATAAATAAATAAAATAAAATAAAAGTTTTTTTACGCTGGCCTTTGAAACCTGGGGGGGGGGGTGGGGGTGTGAGGGGGGGGGGGTTGGTTGCAGGGGGGGATAAATAAATAAATAAATAAAGGATTAAGATAAAACAGAAGGGTCTCTGTGAACTCCAGAAGTTTTATCATATTAGTACTGTTTCCCATGTATCATGAAGATCTCCTCCTTAATCTTCTGCAGCGCCATTTCCTTACCTGTGAATTAATTACACAGTGTTTTCAAACAAAACTACTTTCACATCCTCTTTTCCTTTTCCCAGCCAAATAGTGTTGCTGTTGAGCAGTAGGTTTCCCCAGTTTGCTTTCCAAGTGGGAGACGAGTTTGATTTGGCAAGGTTGCCAACAGCTAAAGCAAGCTGAGGGCATGGTTTAACTGACTGTCGCTAATTGAAGGGAGAAGACTAATGGCTACATGTAATATTTCCACAGTAATGAGAGCATCACCTTGACACTGCTGTGTTGCTCTGTGAGAGACTAAAATGTTTTACAGGGATGACAAGACAGTACCATTCTCAACCCCCTCCACCCACACAGCCTAAATGTCATAATGTAGTGAACAAGCTGGCTTGGCTGAGGAATTCCAGGCTGCTGCTTTTCCAATTCAAAATGGGAAGAAAATTGGGCCTAGTGGAAAAACACTGGCCAGCTGCAGCTGAATGCCAGGAGCACAGCTTAACCAACATCTAATGAAAACTAGAAAAATGTCCCCATGCAGACCACAATAATTACAGAGCGATAGTGATGTCGTATTAATGTGATTGCATAAATTACGTTAGAAAATATGCTACATTGGTGACAGAGACATTGTTTCACAAGTAAAAAACAAGCGTGCCAAATTCACTGGGAATAGAGGAAGAAACCACACCAATCTGTTTATCGTACATGCAACTCACAAGTGAAAGACTGAACAGTAGCCACAATATCCCATCAGAGAAATGAACAAGTTTCTTTCAGGAAGCTGAAACAACTTAGTGCAAGGTAGCACGGGGAGAGAACCTATGCTCAGATTTATTATTATTATTATTATTATTATTATTATTATTCTGCATTCTACAGTATACTCTGGCTTAGAAATTCATTTTGTCAACATGAGCGCGTTCACAGTTGCTTTCATTCCTCTAACTTGGCAGACAGGCAGTTCAGCTATGAAGAAATGTGGGACAGCAGCTGCATCTGTCTGACTAATTTGTAAAAGGAAAGAAGACTTCATCTGAAACTTTATAGCCAATCTGGGCAGTCTCAGTGATCATTGTCCACCCTTACACATGTCCTGTTCTAAGAAAAGTAATGAAGAGGATAATAAGGTGTGAGTGGCATATTATGATGCATGAGATCAGAAAAAGAGGAGGTTGTGTTATTCCAGGTAATTTGGACAGGGTAACGCATTTAGATATCTGTCAGGAAGATATTCAGCTAGCAGAAAATTTACCTATGTAATATGTTCTCATTGTGTTCTTTACACCTGAAGACATGAAGCTTTTAATAACCAAAACATCATCATTAGAAAGTTCTTTCTGGGATTTTAACATGGAAACACATTCGTAGAGTTCATTTGGCCCTCCCTGGTTATAGAACTGATAAAGTGCTACTCTGAGGCCAAGGACAAATCATAGTGACATAAATGTTTCTTATTTAGTACCTTAACATCCAAGAATGTATAAAATGATGTTTATGTAGCAAAGGATTGGTGTGGTCTTTTTGTTTTTGAAAGAATATATATGTCAGATCGCACAGTGGTACTTGCTTGATATTTTCTCTTCCATTTGGTCCAGCTGCAAGACTTGGGCCTGTCTCATATTTTAGGATTATATAGGTCTCCAGCTGAGGCAAACATTTGAGCATGCTTTAAATGCAATTCTAATTAAAATCCTTTTCTCCCTGCCACTCTAACTTAAAGGCTGCTACTCTAAATTAAATTCCATTAGTTTATACATTTTCTCACAGCAGTATTGAGATGTCAACTATACATCAGAAATCTATCTCTCTTCAAATTTCAGTCCTGTATCTCTCTAATAAACTCTTGGCTACACTGGTTTGTAGATGGGATGTAATGTGGTCCACAACGCTGTTTATTTAGGTATTTGTTTCTTTTAATGAGAAGGATTAATAAATTGTACTTTCTGCAAAAACAACAAACAAACAAAAACCACAAAAGCTTACTGTCTTTAAAGTAAAACCCTTTTTATTCACTAATAGATAAATTAAGCCTGGATTTTCATAGAATATGTATTTATTAATAAACCATTTGGCAAATTATGTGATCAACAAATTCATCAATGAAAAGTAATTTAGGATTACTAATGATGCTACTCCTATCTCTTGATATTAGAAGTAAGTCCTGTGGTGTAGGTTTGGAAACGGTGCAAGGGCTGGTGTATATAAGCATGAAGTTTTTTCTCAGTGTACAACATGCAGATATTTAAAAAAAATATATATTTTCTGTAACACTTTAAAGAAGTGGTAGAAAGATATTGACAGAATATTTAGTGTCAGAGAGAGTTACTGAATTCATGTAGGATCAGGTATTCACAGATTTAAGGTTACGGACACCTAGGATGAGATGGAAGTGGTAGGATACCACTAGCTGTTCTTCAGCGTAGATCTAAACCTTAATCCATAAAGATTGTTAGAGCCTCTGGAGAGGCTGGGTGATAGTGGTGACTGTTATCCTAAAAAAACAGATGGTAAAGTGAGTGACACCTATAAATGTGCAGGCTGTGTTACTTCACTGACAAGATGCTAAGCCCTTCTGGCACTAAAGTAAAAAGACAGGTGTTTTTGACACACAAAAAAAGTAGTATTGAAACTATGCCTCAAGCCATGTGGAGAGTCAGAGCCAATTTTTGAAGTAAAAGTAACTAAAAATCTAAATTGGGGAATACATGTAGAAGCACGACAGCTTCAGACCTTTCCCATCGACATTTTTTTGACTAGTTCTAGTGCCTGTCTCATACCTGTAGAATTAGCTGATTGCCTTTGAAATAAAACTTCAATTTTCAAGGCTTGAATAGATAGCTTTGCTCTGGAAATCTTTTTTTTTTGCAGCTCATTTCCTAGTGAATGAAATGGCAAGCAGATTTTTTGAGCTTCTTTTATTACATCCTTTAAGTTTGGTGGTAGAATTCTTCAATTACCTTTATGTCTGCCTTAAATATAGTATGAAGTTAATCAAGTACTTACATACCACATATTAGAATTGCAATAAGCAATGTCAGGTTTAGAGATTCTTGTGGCCTATAGGGACACCACAATGGGGTAAGAACTGATTTAATGATACTTATTTTAAAATCCATTATTACTTCAACAGATTACTTTGTTGAACAGGTACTAAAGCTAATAGTGTTTAATCTACTTGCTTGAATGTAGTAGTATTTTTCAGAAACCAATGAAAATAAAGCTTCAGTAATTGAGTAAATCCAGATGGTAAAATCTACCATGCAATTATTTCTCTGAGATATTTTTTTTTCTGCTTTCAAATTTAAAACACCTTTATATAGTTATGGATGAAAGAAAGCAAGGACTCTGTTAAGAAATAAAAACTGTCTCAAATATACACCAAAATAAAATCCGATGGAAACCATCTTAAGAGAGAGAAAAAGACAGAGAGAGAGAGAGAGAATTCAATGAAAAATAAATGGAAGAGTATTCTGTTTCTTGCTATGGAATCAACCAAATTGCATCCACTAGTTGCAAACTTTCTTTGCATTTGTATGGAGAGGCTTTTATGCATCAGGTAGTGTGTTACTTATTTTCAACAAGTACAATGTCCATTGGAGTCCACTAAAACAATCAGTTTCAGAATATCTTTTTATACTTCACCCTTATCTGTTTGCTTCTTTTACTCAAAGTACTTCTCTCCTTGGCAAATAGTTTTCTTGTGCATTTAGAGTTCTGGATAATTTGTTATCACAGTTATTAACAACTTGTGCTCAGCCACTATGTGTTACTGGTAGCCAGGACACTTTAGGAATGTATTTTGTTATGATATGAGAATTAAATAAAAGTATGATTAGAGGGTACAGCTATTTCATTGGCAGGTGCCAAACAACACATGGATGATACATTGGTGACCATTTGCACATTAAAATAATTTGGAAGATATTTCTTTACAGCATTTCTCATATTGGTCATTCAATGTAAATGTGATAAAAAAATGCCATTTAATGAAAAAATATAGGTCCAAAGGAAGACAGCACAAGAGAAAGCATGACTCCACAGTCAGTCTTCTGTTGGGATTACTAAAACCTAGGAGGGTGTAGTGGCAAAGTTTTGGCAGCAGGGGGCCATAGGGGTGGCTTCTGTGAGAAGGATCTAGAAGCTGCCCCATGTTTGGTAAGGGTGCCACTGCTGACCAGAGCTGAGCCAATAAGTGATGTTTTTTGTACCACTGTGGAAAAAAAAAAAAAAAAAAAAAAAAAAAAAAAAAAAAACACCACACAGAAGCTGGGAGAATGAGAGGAGTGAGAAACACCTTTGCAGGCACCAAGGTCAGCGAAGAAGGAGGGGGAGAGGTGCTCCAGGCACCGAAGCAGAAAGTCCCCTGTGGCCTGTGGAGAGGACCATGGTGAAGCAGGCTGACCCCCTGCAGCCCATGAAGTACCACGGTGGAGCAGGGTTCCATGATGCAGCCCGTGGAGGAGACCACGGTGGAGCAGGTGGACCTGCACCAATGGAGGCTGCGGCCCATGGAGGACCCCTGCCAGAGCAGATTCCAGGCCAGACCTGTAGCCTGTGGAGAGTAGACCACTCAGGAGCAGGTGACCTGGCAGGAGCTGCTGCCCATGGGGGACCCAGGTTGGAGCAGTTTGCTCCTGAGGGATGGACCCTGTGGTATGGACCCGTATCTGGAGCAGTTCTTGGAGAGCTGCTGCCTGTGGGAAGCCCATGTTGGATCAGTTCAGCAAGGACTGTATCCCGTGGGAGGGACCCCACAGCACAGGGGACGAGAGTGACTGAGAAGGAGCAGCAGAGAAGAAGCGCTATAGACTGACCATAACCCCCGTTCCCCTGCTCCGCTCGTGGGGAGGAGGTGGAAGAGGGTGGGTGGGTGGGAAGGGGGGAAGGTGCTTTTAGTTTCTTTCCTTTGTTTCTCACTTCTCTAGCTTGTTAGTAATAAGCAATAAATCTTACTGTCTCCCTATGCTGAAACTTTTTTGCCCGTCACGACAATTACTGTGCGATCTCCCTGTCCTTATCTCAACCCTTGAGCCCCTTTCATTGTATTTTCTCCCCGTTCCTCTTTGAGGAGGGCGAGTGAGAGAGAGGTTGGGTTGGAGCATGGCTGCTCACCCGAGTAAAACCACCACAGATTGGGATTTTTTTTCAAGAATATTTCATAAATATAATGGATAAAATCTTTGGGAGAATGGACTGGACTCAGGTACTTCCCCTCTCATGTGTTTGTGCTTGTTCTGTTAGTTTTTTCTTTAATTACCATGAATTCTGCATTCTTAGTTGTAAACGAGACTGATTTCTATAGGAAGAGCAGAGAATTCCAGTTATATTCCAGCCTGGTGATCAGGACATCCTCCAGGACATCAGTATAGATTGGGTGGACGGACCAGTTTTACTGTTACCTCAGTAAATGTTATAACCATGTAATTACTGTGCTAAAGCTTTCCATAACCACCTCCATTTTCCAGTAGCCATATTTAAACAGCAAAAGCTGAATTTTGCTAGGGATGCCTGTAATTTACTGTATCTCATCCACTGAAATCCAAGTGAATGCTTACTGTAAGATACTGCTATTTTTACCATCAGAAGTTGAGATATGGTAAAAAATAATCTGCTTTTGCTGCCATTACTAATATCAGTAAGTCTCTTCCTGATTAGCGTTCACACCCTTTTCTTTCCTATTTCTGCACTGCTGTTACCCAGAATAATTTCTTTATTGTATGTTTGAAGCACCATCTATTACCCAAATTCATCACAGAATGTATCTTTTAATTAGGATTTGTTTGTTTTTCTTGCTTCTTCAAGGGGTGCATCATATATTGATATATTTGATATATCACCATTTTATCTCTCAAGCAGATGATTTATTTCCTAATAGATCTCCAGTCAATAAGGTAAAACAAAGAAACAAACAAACAATCAAAAACACTATAGTATTACTCATGAAAAAGTAATTTCCATCTCATGTCTGATAATTTTTGCTAACAACACAACAGCATGGAAAAAGAGACTTGTTTCTCAGCCATCATCTCTTGTATGCTGAGATGTGCATATGTATGTCTTTTGGATTAGTATCAAACTTGAAGAATTCTGTGATCCTAGTTCTTTTTCACTAGTTGCAGATTTTTATCCATATTATCATTCATGTTATTCCAAGGCTAACTAGAGGGAACTTCAGCTTTTCAAAATGTGAGTTTTTACTTTGACCTGAAAGAACAGTAGAATACTTTTTGATCTGGTTTCTGTACTTCACCCACTTTGGCTTGGAATATCCAGCTCTCAGGGAACATGCTTGTTACCTGAGAGACTACAGGCTTCAGGTAAAATCAAGTCCTTCATTTATGTGAAAAGTCACATTGTCTATAGGACTACAATTTTCTAAGACTTTAACCGAATACGTTGGCTTTAAAGTATGAAAATCTTTCTGGCATGTATCCTTCACAGAACTGGCAGAGATGTGCAGAAGTAGCAGTCAAATCATGAAATAATTTAGTCTGGAAGGGATCACTGGAGGTCCAATCCCCAGCTCAGAGCTGAACAGGTAAATGATCATTGCCCTCTATAGGTTGGTTATGTTTTGCTAAAACAGTGCAGTATGCAGTCGGCATTGTTAGGTCTTTTTTATTTTATTTTATTTTTATTTTTATTTTTTTCCAGCCAAAGCTGGCTTCTATCCAGTTGGCCCCCAACCTACATTTTTGCATGGTTTCATTCCCTCTCAGGGGGAGGACTCCTGCATTTGTCATCTGATGAACTTCAAAAGGTTTCTGATGCCCATTTATCCTACCTGCCAAGCTCCCTCTGAATAGGATCCCTGCCTTCCAGCATGCAAAATGCATGTCTCCAGCTTGGTGTCATCTGTGCACTTGCAGAGGATGCACTCTGCCTCATGGTCCGGGTCATTAAGAAAGACATCAGATGCAAAGGCAGCATTGCCACATTATCTATCCCTGAGGAGGACCACTATTAAACAGCTGCCAATTGATCTGTATTCCTCTTATCACAACTCTTTGAGCCAAGAAATTTTCCATCCACCTGAGAGGCCACCCATCAAAACCATATCTCACCAGTTTATCTATAAGGATAATAATGGTGACAGCGTCAAAAGCCTTGTTAGCGACAAGGGACACCTTTTCCACCAAGGCAGCCATCACATCACAGATGCCAATCAGATTGGTCAGGAGTACTTTGCCATGAATAAATATATGTAGGTTATTTCCAGTCTCTCTCTCTTTCTGTATGTGCCTGGACGTGACATCCAGGAAGATTTACAGAGTAGTGCTGACCAGCCTTCAGTTCCCCAAATACTCCTCCTCCTCCTCCTCCTCCTCACCTTCTCCTTGAAAATGTATTGGTATGCCTTGTTTTAGTCATCAAGAACTCCATCTTGAGTGTATAAATTATCAGAAGATTCTTACTTCTGGAAAAAAACATATATGTTAAACCTGAAACTACAGTTGGCTCAAAGACTTATAAAAGTATTTCATATGTGATTCTCTTTATCTAGGAAAGAAAGGCCTAAACCTGAAATTCAGGCTTGAAGTGTTTTTTAAAATTATTATTATTATTATTATTATTATTTTATTATTATTATTATTTATTTTTTTGTGTGTGTGAAAATGGAGAATAGAGGCTTGGATTCATCTCACATACAATTATTTAAGCCTCCTTTGTAGTTAATGAAATGATACAGTTGAGTCTTGAACATGTTAGGTGCTTGTGTACTTCTGGAAGTGTGTGTTTTTCTCCAAATTCTAGTTAGGGAGATTAGCCTAACTCGGTGCTTAGGTTGTGACATCTAAAATTAGAGGAAATAAATCATGAATTGGAATTAGATCTCACTAATATATGTCATTTGACTGACTTCTGTCCTTCTATATTCTAGACATTAACTGACATTTTCTAATGGTTCTGTAGGCAGAAGCAATAGAAGCAAGTTTATATAAATTATTATTTTTATTAATTTTGTAAATTAATGACCAGCTACTATGGCAATAAGCACTCTACAGAGTGATTGTACTGTCAGATAAATACCAATTTGTTTTGGGCAAGTTTAAATTATCAAAGTTTGCAAGGTACACGTAATCTGACAATGATAACATCTTTATATTATGAAGTATTTCATGAGATTTTAAATAATCTCCAGTGATGTGGACCTTGATTTTCTATCTTATTTGAGAGCTAGGACATTAACATTATACTCCAGTATCTGTTACCAGCACAACATCACCTTGCAATTTTCTGTTAAACAAAGTGGTAGACTCTTATGGTATATAACATACTCTCCTGGATGGCTGACAGTCTTGCATCCTTGCATGTGCTGATCTGCATGGTGTATAATTTGATATTTGATTCCCTATGCAGATAAAATATTTTCTCTTTAAATGTTGTGTGTTGAATCTAGTGTTGATGAGACTGTTATTCTACCTTTTGTACTCCTTAATGAAGTCATGAATTTTTTATAAATTTAGTTAATAATTTCATAAACATTACCAATTATAAATGATTTAAGAATAAGTTTATGCTGAAATAAACCTCAGAAAATAAAAGCTGTAATTTCATTATATTAGATTACTTTGTAGAGTAGTATGAAGTTATTACATATATTGACTAAAAAGTTAACTTCCATTTATTTAAACAAAGGAATGACACTTGTGTGTCAATATTACTTGTTAAGGAATGTAGACCCTGCCATGTGCACATAATTATGTGGGCTTTATCTAGTTAAATATTTCATCAAGTGAATGTACATATGGATGATATTCTTTCTTGTCATTTCTTGTTTATAAAGACAGGAGGGAATGTGTGATAGTCTGATGTGAATTTCTGCATTACAAAGGCTCCAGGATTTCCTTTTACTGGTTATTCCTTTATTTGAATCTTTCTTTTCAAAGAAAACATTTTTGCTTTAACAATGTTCATTAACAGTGGATGTCCAGGAACTTTAAAAACAAAAAATATTTTTGTTTAATACTTTAATTGTTAAAATAATGTAAATGAGTTTTATTCTAAGTATGTTTATTTAAAGTTTTTAGTCATTTAATGTTGTACTTTTTTTCTGCCAGTTGAAAGTGTCTTCTTTCAGAAAATACTTAAATATAGTTGAAGGTTATTCTTTGGTTTGTTGAGAATCTCCCAGGTGCATTTCTAGAGCCTTGAAACAGTCTTCTAGTTCTTTGATCTCACTCACAGTCATTCCTTTTTTATTATTATTATTATTATTTTTTTCTGATGCAAAGATGAACACCATAATCTAGTAATAGTCATAGCAACAGTCACCTCACATTACAAAAGTAATGCATTGGCCATATTTTAATGTGACATTCTGAATTAATTATATGAGTCTTTAGAATATAATGCATATAAGAACGATGTTAGCCTTGTTTGCTGTCTTGTATTTGGAGTTCATGCTCAACTGATTATTCATAGTGGTCCTCAAATCCTCTTGAATGTAATTACTTCCCCAGCTGCATAAACATAATCTGCAAGGTTTTTTGTTTGTTCATTGTCCACCACCATTCCCATTCCCCATTTATATTTTTTACATCTGGTCATATTACAATACATAGTTTACCTGGTCCAGATTACAGTGTTATCCAAAATTCCTTCTAATCATTGACTTGTTTTATTTATTCACTATTCACCTAATCCTTATGACATCTGCAAACTTTACCTCTAATTACTTTGTTCCATCCATTCATAAAAATCTTAAATTACAGTGCCAAGATCTGGTCCCTGTAGAAGTAAACCAGTAGAAGTAAACCCACTTGAACATGATTCTCTGTTTACATTTTGACACTTAATAATTAACCACTTTTTATTTATTTATTTATTTATTTATTTGTTTGTTTGTTTGTTTATTTTTACCATGTTAAGACTTGAATTACTGTCTAGTTTCACTAGTAAAATGCTATGGAGAGTCAGATTTTTACTTTTATTTTTGAAATAGAAATCAAGGTCACATTACTATCATTCTTGTCATACAGTGATTAATCGTGTCAAATAGTATTTTATTAGTTTGGTTGAATTTGTTTTTCATGAACCTATATTATGTTATTTCCTACTTGTGTTTAACTTATTTTATTTTTTTTTTTGTATCTAAGTCCCTACAGATATGTATTACTTTGCTCAGAATCAGAATGAAGTTGACTTCTATGACCTTTTTACATCATCTCATGTAAAAACAAACATACAAACAAAACATAACCAACAAAAAAACAGCACTATTTATGGAATATGTTTCATCTGTGTCATCTTTGACTATTACATCATGCCAGTCACTCCATGATTCTTTTGAATTTAATGTCTATGTCTAAAAGACATTTTCCGTTTTGTTCTAAGCTACTTTTAAAAATGACTACTACTGTCTTTCTTGATCATTGTATCCCTTTAAAGGTACCTACTGTCTATATGATGTCACATAAGCACCTCTTTACATATTGTCACAGGTAATTAAATAATAGTAAAAACTGATGTGCTTATCTCATTATGTTCATCACAGACCTGTGTCTTTAAAAAGACAAACCAGAGTTTTGGACAATAAACATCTGTTATTCATAGCACTGAAAGATCAGAGACCTTAACAAGAGCATAATATAAATAAAATGTTCAGAACAAAGGTCTGCATTACATTAAGGTGCAGCATCAAGTTCAAATTGTTCCTGATTCTCCCATACATGATTGTCCCAACTCAATATAGATTAAGAGATTGCAGAAGCACTTACGACACCTTATTTCTTCCCTGAATGGCCCCAAGCTTACCCCATAAAAAATGGAGAAAAAGTTAGCATACAGATGGCATTGTCTTTGCAGCCCTCCATTCTTGCAAACAGGAGCAAGAAAATCTGTAATGATCATGGTTATTCATGACTTCTTTTATTACTGTGTTATTTCCAAAATACAGTTTAGAACATTTGGCATCATAATAGTAAATTGGCATAGTACTTTGTGAGGTGATGAATTCTGTAACCTGTTCAGTCAAGTATGATAATTTAGTTTACTGTTTTAGGCATAAAATCTGTGAATTTACAATAAAAATGCTCAAAACCATAATATCATTAAGTGCATATAAAACTTTTTTTCTCCACTGATACCTGTAGGATTTTTTAACTGCTGCCTAGTGTGCCACTTAGCACAAGCTGCTGCAATATTTGTTCTGCCTTTTGTTGATCAAAAATATTATGTCATGCTTTTGGCTGGTTTCAGTGGGTATTGTATCAGGTATAACAGTTGAGTTAGATATTTGTAAAATTGCATGTATTCCCAAGGGATAGAAAGCACTTATCATAGCTAATGTGATATGTGTTTACCTTTTTGCCCTCTGCAAACCATTTTCCACACACCAAGGACAAAATTTAAGTTCTGAACTAATAAGCCCTTAAGAGATAGAGTCCCTGCTAATTATAATTTCCAGTGCTGCTTTTTTATTCCTTTGTAATCTCAGTAACCATTTTAACACCTTGTCAGGCATTCAGGAACTTCCATCTGTGCAGCCTAGTGCATTTGTGAAATAAACCCATCTGTACAGCTGATTAAAAATTGGATGTAGTCCATGTTTTGTCTTGATCCTGAAAGAAACAGTATTGCTGCAGCAGTTGTTAATGTAGGGTCTGAGTATAGAATGGAATGCACAAGGCTAATGGAGCAAAATAGCTTTTGGTGTTTTCATTTGTATTTAATAATTATTTAAAATAAAATCAGAACAAATTAAGTGTGACAAGCATGACCAATCAGAAAGGCTGCAAAGTTCAAGTCTGCAGAAGCCTGAGATCTGAGAAGCATGAAGCAACTCTAGAACTGCTGTCATTTTAAGCAAGGTGAATCCAGGAAGCTAACAACTTCATATATACCCTTCTTACTCTTATATAAACATTCTTAAATTTATTTTGAGAGTGAATTTCTTTCATATGTGTTTTTCCTTGGTGTGGTAGGCAGTCTTCAGTAGCATGCATGTTTTTGGAGACATGGAAGAACAGATGCACAATTCTTTATCTACAGACTGGGTCAGTAGTGTAACTGCCTCTGACTACATGATTTTCAAGTGCATTTAGTATTCAAAGATACCATCTCTCATATTTCCATTCATAATTGCTCTGCCACTGCTAAAGGTTTTACAAATGCAAAGCTGCATCTTCTAGAGGTTGCAGGAAACATCTTATCTTTTGAAAAACAAAAAAGAACAGCAAAAACTAACCAAGCCAACTAAGTTACTAAAAAGTGCAGATTAAAATGCAAAGACAGCAAGTATATTATCTTTCCATAATTAGTCATGTGGGTATATTGGAAAGAAAAATGAAGAGAAAGAGAAGGGATGGGAAGAGCATAAGAGACGGTGAGAATCTTTGATTACCATACTGAAACAGGATATAAGTAACATAATGACATAGGATCTGTTATATGAGTTTGTGAGTTAATGTCTATACAAGCAAATAAATCTTCATGAGATGCCATGTCACCATGGAAATGTACTAGGTCATACTAGGTCACATTTTATTAGTTCAATGCCCAGTTTTTCCTTAGCATTTAATGAACGTGGCTATGTTGCTTTTATTCCAAAGGTAATTCAGACATTGCTTGCTCAAGGATATTTACAGAAAATCACATGGTCTTCTACAAGAAACAGTACCTGAAACTTGATGAGCTACGAGTTAGGTTTATTGCCCTTTATTCCAATATAAATATTGGACTTCTATCCATTCAATTATCCATTATTTGGAAGCCCTTCAGAAGGACTTCAGAGTCTGTAGACTGAAAGAATTTTTCTGAATTTACAGAAGTATAACTTAAAATGGAACATGACCTTAGATTTTTGCATGCAAAATATGGAGGTTTTAGCTGCCTAAACGTACCAACAATGCTGCATAAACTGCCATAACTCACAAAATGGAGCAGCACAGTCTTTTATACTGCTAAAAATATATGATTTTCTTTTGCTTTTGTCAAGCGATTTACAGTAATCAACAGAAAAACACGACCTTAATTGTAATGTAGGTATTGCCGATAATTATATTCAATGGCGGTGTCATATACTAAAAGTAAAAGTAAAAATAAAAATCCCACAATATTGCTAGAAATGAAGGAAAATTCATATTTCCAATGAAAGAATAGGATAGAAGGGATTTATTCATTGAACCAAGAATTATTTAAATATACAATTAATATATTTATCTGTTTAAGGACGGAGAAAGGTGCAATCTATTTATTTATTTATTTATTTTTATCGAAAAGTTAAAACAATTAATCCTGGGATGGGAAAAGGCAACTGTAATTATACACTACAGAATTGCTGCCAACTGAGTACTGTTTTGTTGAATATGGTTCCCTTTTGGTGATAATAACAATACGTCATTTGGTGGATTGTGATTTCCCTTAAGAAATGTATAATCCTGAAGCTGAACAAATCCCAAATGCTGGTGTCTGACTTAAACACAATAAATACAGCTGCTTCCTGTATAGGACATGTGTTACTAAAATATTTTTAAAATACTGTGTTTGGAATTTCAGTCTCATGTTGTCCAGTTACATTGGCTTGAATGTATTTCATAGCAATTCATTTTAATATTTATTAAAGTGCAAGTGAAAAGAATATTATTGATGATTTTTTTCCCCTCCCTGGTCCTTCTTCCCTCCCTGTTTCAAATACACTGGTCTATACAGTGCTGAGCCATCTGCTTCAGGTATGTTATCTTCAGCACCTAAAAAAGGTGCACAAAGTGAATATTTTCACAATAAGAGGGTTTCCTTAAAGTCAAGGTGCCTGACTGGTGACTCATATTCTGGTTCCTTTAATAGGCTAATATACAGAGAGTTTTCTCATTCCATGTGGATCAAATGACTAAACGTGCTCCAGGGAAGTACTGTACTGAAGACAACAGAAAGAATTAATTTAAGCAATATTATACACAAATCCCCATTGCCTTTTCCCACCAGAATGTTAATTCTAGGGATATGTGACCCCACTGGAGTTTGTGTCAGTATCAGACAGGATAATATAGAAATGTAACACAACTGAGGGAATAACTTTTAGGTTTGAATAATGCTGACTTCAATATGATAATGACAAATTCACCAGTGTTTTACATGGATGTAACATAGGATATCATTTGGCTTATGAATTGTATAATAAAGAGAAGAGCTTGTTCCAGTGTTTTACCTGAAAATAAACATAGTAGTTTTATATACATACTAATTTATTCCGTGCAGTATCTAATCAAGCTGAAAGTAAAAAAGGTTTCAAAGATCATGTTTGTAATCAAATAAATTTAAGGGGCTAAAACTTAGCATTAATATTCACCTCCCCTGCTCCAATATATTTTCTAAGCAGACATCTTTTTCAGGCAAACTGTTTGAGCAGCTGATCCAAACTCATTAATATAACAGTATTTCAGCAAAAGTCTTGCTGAGAGCTATTGGTTCGTTAGTGTCTGAATCCAGAAGCCATATAGAAATAGTTAGAATCAACTGACAATCTTTGCTTCAAAAGTGATTCACTGATAAATAGTTTAACATTATATATATATATATATTTGCCTGTGCTTTGAGAGATGGTTGAAGATTATATTGTTAAGATTTCTAATAGATCTACTGTATGATGGTATGTTTATTTTTCACACCAAGTTACAAATTAAATGGCACTTATTAATGAGGTGTTTATTGTTATCTTACTGTCATGGTGTTGTACCAAATTTATCACACAATTTCACTGACTGAAACTGTCATGTCAGTTAATGCATCTCTAATAGGATGAGACTAGAGATAATTTTGGAGCTAGAAAAAATCATGAACAAGAAAAGCTGTAAAGTATACCAATACAAAGAGCAAAGTGTAAACATGGTTAAAGTTCAGAATAATCATCAGAGAACTGGAGGAACGAAGAAATCTGTCACCCTGTAGGAGATGATGATGGGATGCCATTGGTCTGAACAATTTATTCCATCCATGCTTCATCTTTGTCCTAAATTAATTTTGCTAGATCCAGTATAAATGCAGTAAAGGGAGGATACTCAGCTATGGCTGAAGAGTAGAGGAAAATGGAGAGGAGCTGGGGGAAAACAGACAAGAACCAAGGCACATCCAAGCTGCATCTCAAACAAAGAGCAGTGGATGAATTCCCTAAGATAACTGATAGCTGAGGTAACCATATCAGGCTTGTAGGTTAGTTACTAGTCTTCAAAAAACTTGTCATGTCTAAATGGATAGCTACAGATTAATTATGCAGGTAGAGCCTGGCAACTGGAGCTTGACAGTTTGACAAGGATTATAACAAGATGAAATGAATGGAGAATCTTGGACATTTCCCCCCCCCCCCATTTTAATCCAAGAATGGCTTGAGACCTCTTAAAAATATTTTACTACATTGAACCCATAGCCACAAGACACACCATGCATATTTAGAGTAGAAACCTGAACCACATTTAAAACATGTATCTCAAGAACATGCTTCAAACTTTTCTAAATTTTTAGGAGTGATTAATTACAAACATAACTCTCTGGATTCCTATGGAACATATAGCTTGCTTTAAATCAAAATTATACCAGAGTAATACAATTCCATGTAAACTCCACAGTATTTTAAAACATGTCCAGAATGCAACCTTCTGCTTTGTTGTATGTAATCTCCAAAATAAAGAATGTGAGTTAAGATTGAAATAGGTTATTTTGCATGCAAATAAAATTTATAACTGAAAAGATCTTGTCTTCATCTTGAATATTATTACTTAAGAAAGAACACCTGGTACTTTTAGAAAATATGGAATTTATTTGTTCTGCAGGTGTTTTCCTACCACAAAAGGGAGTGATTAAAACGGGAACTTTGACCACCTTCTGTGTTGTATTAGTAAAGCTTTCCTACTGTGATTTCCAAGTTCACTGATGGACACACAATTAATCAGCTGGATGCCAAAGTTTCCATGACACCTGTATTACAGTATTAAATTGTTTCTGTTTCAAATGGCTTAGCTAAAGTTAGTCCTTGGAGCAATTCTGGGAAAAAAGTTATTCTTTGCAGTGGCTTACTAGATCTTCAGATTATTCTTTTATTTTTATTTTTTATTTTTTATTTTTAATTTATTATAGTATTCTCTGTGTAGATTTCTTTTGAAAGACATGGTTTTACTGTAGAAACTATCATGGTTTAAAATAACATGTTTTAAAATAACAGCTCGTTTAAACTGTAATCACAGAGGGTGAAACTGTATTTGAACTACTAATGTACAGAATAGCTTCATGTGGTTTATAGGTCAAAGTATAATAGTGTGAGCATTTTTTGATTGGTACAAATTGTAACCACTGTTGTCAACTTGGCTCCAAGAATCCCACGCACTTGGGAGAAAAATAATAATGTGGTTTTTAACGATGCCAAAGTACTTCAGGATATTGCTTCACCAAATATTAATTCTTCCGTGCAAGTTCCACTTTCCTTTTAGTGCTGCCCCCAATTAAAGCTTTAAGCACTTAACCTGTAGTTGTGAAAAAAGCATTTATGATGGGTGTAATCTTACTCCCAGATGTCTAATTATCTCAGTTGGTTCCCAATTAATCCATGAAGTTGTTAGGTCTTCCTTTTAATTAGATCTGTTCTTCTTGAAGAACAGTTTTATTTTTCATATTTCACTTTGTTATTTCCTTCACTGGAACCCTGCAGGGTGGGAATACTACTTTGAAATGTTCTTATTTGTTTGATTGCTGGTTGATGCTTAATGAAGATGATGTTCTTTACCCACAGATTGCATTAAAGTTCAGTTTGGAAATTGGAAGGCAAGTCCTTTAAGCATGGAAATTAAATGTAAATATAAATATGTACCGAGTAAGAGAGTGCATACTTGTTTTATTCTAAAGCTATTATCCAAAGTTTTTTTTTTTTCTTTTTTTTCTTTTTCTTTTTTAATGTTAAGGCCTAATCTCGCAAAAATTGAAATTGAGGTAATTCTGTACACATTCTGAATTAACATTTTATTAAAAAATATTAATGTATATATCTAAGAGATGTCATAAGAGAATGCATAAATTAGAAAGTTGGATGTAAAGTCATATTTTCCTCCTTATTTTCACCTGTGAAAAATCCTCTTTTCATATAACAGGTGTCTGCAGTGAGGAATAGAAGCTTTATTAATTAATCACAAAAACACCCAGCAAGTAAAATGTTATCCGAAGATTATTGGAATTTCAATTATTCTTCCATTTGTGCTTTGACTCAGCACGTGTTAGTTTATTGGACAGTTGTGTCTCAGTGTCTTGAACAAGTGACACAGTCCCTTGCTGTATTCCATCAAAAATCAGTTTACCCACTGGAAGAGTGACTCCTAGGAAAAAAAGTGATCAGTTGTGGCCTTCTTAACTATTGAATTTAGCCAGATTATGAATGAAATTCTATTTGATGTTTATACAGTTTCACTGACTTAAATGTTTTGTTCCCACCATGTTAAGTTCTTTATTTTATTTTATTTTATTTTATTTTATTTTATTTTATTTTATTTATTTATTTATTTATTTAATCTCTACCAGGTTGGTAATTGCTTATTTTTGCATTAGTTTTACAGATGGTTAAATAACTGTCCATTCAGAATTCACTATTAAGTATTACCTCATAATCAATTCAAGATCAGGAACTGTATAAACCAGGTTTAATGATCCTTATGTGTAATTAGTAAATTTCATGGATGTAAGACAAGTAAGTCAAGTAAATTTCATATATATATATATATTAGGAAAAGAAAATAAAAATACTGGATTACTTTGTGCCTGGCTATTAAAAGGTCTTTTTGCAGACTCTGCAACTAATGTGAACTTTTATTTACTAAGGGGAAGTTTTTCAATAAACGTTTGAAATTTAAAAATAAAATGTTTGAGGCCAGGTGGAATTGTGGAGAAAATTGGATGTTGTTGTATCTACATTTTTAGGAAGAAAAGTGTGATATCACACTACATTGCTGAGAAATGTTATCTAAATGTGTAAGTGGAAATGGCAGTGAAATGTCTCAATATTTTTTCTTGAAGTTATTTACATTTTCTAGCAACTGAATATTTAAATGTGTAACCATACTTAGTATCTTAACATCAGGTGTTGTTTTAATTATAGTTAGTGTATGCAACATAGGCAGATAAATATTCTGCCAAACTCCCGAACTGTCAAACCTGATGACACATGAGAAGAAAGAAGGAAGAAAACAACTAAAGTTATAATGTATATTGGACCTTGCTCAGGTTATTGACATCACAGGGCGACCTGACATTCTCTTCACCTACCCTAATCTTTAACTTTCACCATGTTATCATGATCACAGATAATCATGCTAGCAATGACAGAGGTGTGTTTAGCTAGTGTTATTGATGCACAAAGCAGGTGGCACAGGTAAAAATAGGACCAGTTGCTCCACTTCCTGTCTTCATTAGAAATGATACCTTTACCGACAACTATGCAATAGAAAATATAATATAAAAAAATAAAAAATAAAAAAAGGAGTTTGAAAACATGTTGGAGTTTACTAAGACAAATTATTGGATTCTGATTCATTCAATCCAGAATGTAAAACTTGCCAGTAGATGGCATGACCCTGTCCCTCACTTATCAGTGCTCCTTCAAGTAAATGAAAAGAGAAATCAAGTTCAGGCCCAGAGCGATGATCCATGAAAGTTAAGTACACTTCAGAGACATTGTGATAAAGCTGAGGCTGCAGCTGTTGGCAGGTAGATTAAAAGGGAAGGCAAAAAATAATAATTTTGTTGTGGCTGAAATAATTTATATAAATACTTCAGAAAAAAAATATATATGTATTATTTTTTGGAGGTGTAGATTGCTTTTATTGTGTGTGAAAATTTTAGTTGATTTTTTATTAAAAGGGGGTTGTTAATTGTGAAATCTAACCTCTGAAATTGTTCTGACAAACCTTTGTTTATTATGCAGTAATTAGAAAGGCACCATTAGCATCTATGCTCTGAACTTTTCAGTGTAGTTCAGGACACATGGTAGTATAGCCAATTAAAACAAAAACATTTAAGTGGGTAAGAAAACTATTAAAGCCAGTTCATTAGACCTGCATATTTTGGGGTCAGTGGTACAGAACATGCACATCAAAGCAGAAAAAGCTTGAGTTGCTAATATGCCCCAAAAGCACTGAAGTGAGCAGCATTGCAGATTGTGAATTTGAGAGGTAGGGCAGCCTTAGGGTACTGATTACATTGATGAGGATATGGTAATGACTTAAGCAGCTGTCAGGAGTTACAGAGACCAAAATCCACAAGGATGTGTGGCTAAGTAACAGATGCCTTTAAAACTGTCTGTTTTGCTACCGTTCAGTAACCTAAAGCAAAACTTTAATGAGGTGACCTCCACAGCACTTTGTACATAGTCTGAGTTTTCATTTTTCAAAAGCCATTTTTCTTGCAGCAGTGGATGAGCTCAAATAGATCCAAATTTAAGAGTTACCAACACAAGTGTCACATCAAAGAGCAGAAACAGAGGGGAAGAAGGTGATTTGTAAGAACACTGAATAGTAAATTATTTCAATCAATACAGGTCCTTTTCAATGCTCTATACAAATCCAACAGCAATCAGATACCAATGATACTAGAAGGTCTCTTTAAGGCCAGTGCTGCACTGGAAAGATCAGTTTGCAGTAATGTCCAATCATATTCCAAATACTTTCAACAATCTGAACAAAGTCTGTAGACAGAAAATCAGAGATAGAAATAGATTCATCAACAGAATGAAAGAATCTAGTTAGTGAAAGCATAATTTTTTTTTGGACAAACTTGTTTGCTCTCACAAAAGTTAGCCGTCTAAAAGTTAGGTGCTAGGTCAAAACTCATAATCGCAGGTCATTTCTATGGCCAGTGTGGAAACACCAGTCTCAAGAGAGTGAATCATACTGTCCGGGACATCTAATTTTTGTTGTGGGAATTATTCTTTGGAGGATCTTTCTTTTTTTTTTATGTGTAGAGGTGAATTGGATGATTAGATTAGATATATAACTTGTGGAAGTCTAAAATAACAGGCAGTGGAAGAAGGGTTAAATAATAATGTGCCTGCGACAAATTATCAAGTTAGTGCCACTGTGTCACTATGTATCTGTTTCCTATCATTTTTCCTGTATTCATTTATTACTACACTTGCAGACCACTTATTAAGTATATGCAGTTGATTGTCTTCTTTTTTTTCCCCATACTATAATTCCTACAAATGTTCCACAAATAAAACAGAATTTTGCTACTTGAACAGTATTGTCAGTAGCAGGGTGCAAAATAGTATTGGTCTCAGGGGGACAGTGGTGAATCACTTACACCTGACCTTGGTTAAGCTTATATAAAGTGCTGAAAAGTCCACATACTGACTTTAATAGTTCTTCAGGGATTGCTGTCCTTTCCTCCTGCAGCTCATACAGAGCTTTTCACATGCAGCTCAGTGATCTTGTCCACAGTGAGCACAGGAGTGAATATAGTTGAGAACCAATCAGCGGTGTGATTAATCACTGTTAACATAAGAGCAGGGTACTGCTGACTGTTGGCATGCACTGTTTGATTTGAATGCATTTATCTGGGGAGGTGGAAGTCTTTCTTTATTCTGACTGAAGCAACCCTGCTGCTTCCAACAGCTGCTGAAATCAGGCATATTTCACTGCTATTAATTCAACATAAGAAATTGCTATCATTGTGCTGAGATGCTGGACACATGTCATTCTTGCTTGTCTGAATTCTAAAGTCAAATTAGTCTTGAAGACCCTTATGCTTTCAGTCAGTTAAGATTTTACTAGGTAAATGGGTTAGTCCTGGTGCTATTTTTTTAACCTTGCAAATGAGGCAGGAGGTATCCAAACTAGTGAGACTCAAGAGTAAACGAAACAGTGCAAACTCCTCTATACCATTTGTGAACAGCTCTCTAAGCTGATATTATGTATGATAAAAATCAAGGATTTTCATATTATTCTTGCATCTCAAAATTACACTACCTTGTCCCTGCTGTTTTTATCAGAATATTATTTTTTCTTGCTTTGGCCCCCAGTGAAGACGATGGCTTTTTGTTTTCTTTTGCTGTCTGCCAGACAGTGAATAACCACTTGATGATAGGAATATTATGGGACCAAGTCCCTTTCCTTTTCACAAAGACTTAGACTTTTAATTAGCAAGGTAAACATTAAACCTAACCTAATGTATTTACTGTAGACTCCTGTCTACCACACTGATATATGAGCGTCTTCTAGATGAAATAAATGGCAGAATCTGTAGCTGAACAACAGCACTTTCCTTGTTTGAGATAACTAGAAACTTTTCCATGCTCACGAAAGGCTAATATTGCTTGTGGAAAGATTCCCCCCCCACACCCCTGTGTTAACTTTTTAAGATACAGGTTTTCAATATTATGTTCCGTTTACCATTATAATGAGTGTACCTTGCACAAGAAACTATGAAGACATTATATGGTTTTATTTATCTTTATTTCTGTTGTCATGAAACACTGAGATAAAGTAAAATAATAGAGTTATTATGAAAATTTATAAAAATATATATCTCAAAATGATGGGTCTCTAAATTGTTATATTTTATTGCTATTCTGACATGTTTTTGTGTAGTAGCAAGACTTGGAACCCTTTGGTTCCTAAATAATTAGAAGCAATAAGGCTTTGTTTATTTATTTATTTATTTGTTTGTTACTGTTGTTCTCCTTATTTAAAAAAAAAAAAAGAAGAAAGAAAAAAAGATGCTGTCAATTTACGTTATCATATAGCTGATATCTGTGTTTTTATCTACATAGAGTATATTGTCAAGATGATTTTTTTTGCATTCTCACAGGAATTGTTTGCATTCTCAGGTTAGGTGCTACACATTGTTCTGACTTCCTTTTTGATAGTATGTAGCAAATGGCATACTTAGTTTGTCCAGATATTTACACTTCTCATTTAACATTTCAATTCATGGAGTCAATCACATGTTATTTGTGACCTATCAGTACAGAATCCATGAAATTTTGACTCTTTCAGGTGGATGATGCCTGCTTAAACAGTTTGTTTGTTTTTTTTTTTTTTTTTTTTTCCTTCATTTGTTAGAGTGACAGTGAACAGTATATGCAGACAAGTAGGATTGGGAAAGCATTATAGAAATTAAAGTATTGCTTTAATGACATTCTTAAAAGAGGAAGTTAAACCTCATAAATACCTCATAAATATCCCCAATTAGAAAAGTGAGTGAAAATATTTAGCAACATATATCTAAAGTTTTATGTATGTATGTTTTGCCTCCAATATATAATTACTTCTAATATTTTTCATTGCTAGTATTTCTTGCATGTCCAATTTCCGTTTATGGACATTTAAGGTTTTCTGTTAACTGCTCTAGCAGTTTAATAACAGTATATAATATGAAATATTAATGTAGTATTTAGTGACTAAAATAGAATATCTGCCTGAATTTTGATTGACAGATCATTATATGAAACAAAGAAAGTCTTAATCAATAAATTCCAAACCCTTTGTCTAGCATGAGTAAAGACAGAATAATAATATTTTTACTATTGCTTAGAACACCAGGCAGATGAAGACTAGTAAGTACCTTACAAAAAATAAATAAAAATAAAAATAAATGACAATAATGGAATGTTGCCCTATCAACATGAAAGCTTGGGGATGCTCCTTTCATGAACTGCTTAAATAAACTGTTTCAGAAAATGAAGATCATAAAGAGTACTTATTTTTTGCATTACTAGCAAAATCCAGAGCATCAGGAACCAATACCAAAAATGGACCACTTAAAGAAAACTTTTCATGTTACAAGGGCAAACAATGTGTGTCACATGAGATAAACTAGGTATTTTCATAAAACCTGTGCTGTAATGTACATATTTTAATCTCTGCTTAGAAGTGCTTAATTTAGATGACAAAACTAAAATTACATGTCTAGGATAGCATTTTAATGATTAGGAAGCTAGATATTCCTTTTAAAGGAAACCTTGAACTTTGGTTTCCTAAATTCTGTCATAATGTATGACTGAGCTTACAATGACATGAATCTCTCTGTTTCTGATTTTCCTTGAAGACTCTGCTGACTTGATCATAATCAAGCCAGATTATAGAAGAGTACATGGCATTTTGGACAGCTGATGAGCTTTGGCTGAAGTGTGAATTGAGTCCTCATCTAACATTACATTACAAGAATATCATTAAACATATGGTAGAAAATTAGAATCCCAAACCTGAGTGTAGTTTTCAACTAGTTTTACTAGCTTTTGAAAATGTATTTCTTGTGCCTTAAGTTTCAAAATTATATTCCAATAGGAGCTATTCAGTATCTCTAACACCCATTGTTTAATGTAAAAATCTAAATCACAGAATCATAGAATCAGAGAATGGTTTGGGTTGGAGGGAACCTTAAGTATCATCTAATTACAACCCCCCTGCCCATGGCAGGGACACCTTCCACTAGACCAGGTTGCTCAAAGCCCCAATCAGTCTGGGGCTTGAACACTTCCAGGGATGGGATATCCACAGCTTCCCTGGCAATGTGTTCCAGTGCCTCACCACCCTTTGAGTGAATTTCTTCCTTATATCTAATCTAGTTCTAACCTCTTTTAGTTTAAAGCCATTACTCCTTGTCCTATCGCTACACTCCTGATAAAGAGCTCCTCTTCTGCTTTATTGTACCTTTTAGGTACTGGAAGGCCACTATAAGGTCTCCCTGGAGCTCCCTCTTCTCCAGGCTGAACAATCCCAACTCCCTCAGCTTGTCTTCATAAAAGATATGCTCCAGTCCCTTGATTGTTTTTTTCTGTTTTGTTTGTTTCTTATCAAGGAAGTATTTTGAAAGCAGTAGTCTTAATTGTGTACATTTTCCTACTGGTTTGGGTGTTCTTGATAATTTTTGATCGTTGTATGGTGACTTAAAAATTACTTGCATGCTTGAAGTCAGCTCAGGCTTTCCTCATTCTCCGTTACATATTCTTAATGTGTATGTTAAAGAGATGAATCCTGGAATATTATTAAAATACCTCTTCTGAAGCTATTACTTTATTTAGCATTGACTTGACAAATATTACCTCCTGACATATGGAAGTTTGTCATTAATACTTTGTGTGCTAGAACATACAACATGCTTAAGAACTGCAACTATTTAATGATGCTTCATTAATTTCAATGGAATGCTGGGAGGCATATTTTCAAAATGCCATACTGTTATCACTGTTCTGGGAATACATCATGTTTTGCAACAATTACAATATCCATCGGGCAAAAAATTGGTTAGTTATATTCCTCTAGGCCCAGAAAATGAGCTAAATCACTGTTTCAGAAACAACTTTTCCCAAGCTCATTTAAAATGAGAATTGGAAAGGAAACATTAGTACAGGATTAAATTGAAAGGCCAAGTGAGGTATATATAGGTACAACAGAAGGGCAACACGGGGACTGTGAACAGGATTCCTTCTGTCACAGTATACAACTAGAGATAATGAGAATGCCAAAAATATGCTGTAAATAATGTATAGCTACATATAGAAAATGGAAAAAAGAAAATAAAATAGTTATTTATGTTCACTGCATTTTAAGAAAGACAATAGTTTTGCAGTTTTCTTCCAGACATGGGGATAGGAAAAAAATAATAATAATAAAAAAGTGCTCTGGCCAAGCATCCTTTTAACTCCTGATATGCATCTGTCCATACGAAGTCCATTCTAAGTTGGTATCCATTTACAGGTTTTGATCTCTTAAATACTGTAATGTCCTGAAAAATAAATAAATAAATAAATCATTGAGTACCAAGGGATATCTCATTCAGGAATCAGTCCTTCATTATTCATACACATACACACGTGTGTACATATTTAGTATGTATTTTTTCCTGCACATATCATTCTATACGGGCATTATTATTTCTCCCCAAATATTCAGTCCTGCACCTGGGGCACAAAAACCCCAAGCAGCACTACAGGCTGGGAGATGAGTGGTTAGAAAGCTGCCTGTCAGAGAAGGACCTGGAAGTATTGGTTGACAGTCGGCTGAATATGAACCAGCAGTGTGCTCAGGTGGCCAAGAAGGCCAACAGCATCCTGGCTTGTATAAGAAGTAGTGTGGCCAGCAAGACTAAGGAAGTGATTGTCCTTTACTCTGGTGAGGCCGCACCTCGAGTACTGTGGTCAGTTTTGGGCCCCTCACTACAAGAAGGACATGGAGGTGCACGAGCGAGTCCAGAGAAGGGCAACAAGGCTGGTGAGGGGTCTGGAGAACAAGTCTTACGAGGAGAGGCTGAGGGAGCTGGGATTGTTCAG
Organism: Stictonetta naevosa; assembly: GCA_011074415.1. NCBI lineage: Eukaryota > Metazoa > Chordata > Aves > Anseriformes > Anatidae > Stictonetta > Stictonetta naevosa. The sequence goes on from CM021697.1 coordinate 161,957,922, forward strand.
CCTGGAGAAGAGGAGGCTCAGGGGTGACCTTATCACACTCTATAGATACCTCAAAGGAGGCTGTAGAGAGGTGTGGGTTGGTTTATTCTTCCACGTGCCTGGTGACAGAACGAGGGGGAATGGGCTAAAGTTGTGCCAGGGGAGATTCAGGTTGAATATTAGGAAGAACGTCTTTACTGAAAGGGTTGTTAGGCACTGGAACAGGCTGCCCAGGGAAGTGGTTGAGTCACCATCCCTGGAGGTCTTTAAAAGATGTTTAGATGGAGAGCTTAGTGATATGGTTTAGTGATATGGCTTAGTGGAGGACTTGTTAGTGTTAGGTCAGAGGTTGGACTAGGTGATCTTGGAGTTCTCTTCCAACCTAGATGATTCTGTGATTCCTTTAAGTCTGATTCATGTAAAATGAAACAGCACAATTGTCTAGTAGTTAAAAAAGAAGAAAACATAATTTACATTGGAAATATTGTAAACTTGCAATAATCTTTAATGAGAAATATATTAAATATACTATGCTGTAATATGTCACGAGACTGCTTTGAATGTATGGTGCTTTGAATTGTTGAGTCTTTATTCAATAAGGGATGTGTGTGTGTGTGTGCGTGCATATATAAAGATACACATGCATAAATTTTTGTATACAGATATATATGTATATACATCTATATCTATGGATATATAAAAATATATATGTGTATATATATACACATATAAATCTATATTTATGGATATATATATGAAAATATGTAGATATATGTAAATAGGTTTATACAGATATATACATATATATTGATATCTGTCTATCTATCTATATCTTGCCTAAGATCATTAAGATGGCCGTCTTCTTCAGGAAGTCATACATTAAACACATGCTTGCGTGCCCACACACAAATATGGAAAATTCCTGACCTTTTTTTTTATTTTAAACTAATGACACAGAGATTTGTTTAGTAATTTAAGATCTTGTGGGCTTAAATCTTATATATATTGTGCAGGAAATGTATCAGGGACTTTCTTTACCTTTTATTGTTACATAAATTAAAAACTCTGAAATTATAGAAGTTTCAGAGTTGTAAAACTGAGATATATATAGAATTGTCCATTATATTTAATATAGAGAAAAATTCTGAAGCATAGGAAACTGAAGATCATATAGATAAAGTGCATATTTCCAGTCCAGTAGGCTGACTGTGGAGATTGGGGAAATGCATCTGCAAAAATATTGATGATTTGCTGCAGTTCTGGAGACTGAGAAAACTGCAACGTTTTCTTCTAAAATAAGAAACAACAACAGATTTGGGATGAACAGAAATGTTGACATTTCATTGTTTAGTTGGACTGAAGTAAACTGTGAACATGATGGAATCTCCAAAGTGTGTGTGCTTCAGAATTTACTGTATTTACTGACACAGTGAGAAACACCTTTTATCTATATTTGTCTATTTAACTCTTGGGTAGAAGTAATTAATATTGTTAAATAATATGGTGTGGTTGATACCAAAGAAGGAAGAGATGCCATTCAAAAGGACCTGGACAGGCTGGAGAAGTGGGCGCATGTGAACCAAATGAGGTTCCACAAATCCAAGTGCAGAGTGCTGCACCTGGGTCAGGGCAACCCCAGACAGCAGTACAGTCTGGGAGAAGAACTCTTTGAGAGCAGCCCTGTGGAGAAGTATTTGGGGTTTCTGGGGGCTTGATGTGAGCCAGCAGTGCGCACTTGCTGCCCAGAAGACCAACTGCATCCTGGGCTGCATCAACAGGTGTTACCAGCAGGTCAAGGGAGGTGATTGTCCCCCTCTACTCTGCCCTTGTGAGGCCCCCACCTGGAGTACTGCATCCAGGTTTGGAGCCCCAATGAACAAGAAAGATGTGGACCTATTAGAGTGAGTCCAGAGGAGAGCTACGAAGAGCCACAAAGGCTGGAGCACCTCTCCTACAAAGACAAGCTGAGAGAGCTGGGGATGTTCAGCCTGGAGGAGAGAAGGCTCTGGGGAACCTCATTGCGGCCTTTCAATACTTAAAGGGGTCTTATAAAAAAGATGGAGAAGGACTCTTTACTCAAGTAGATAATGATAGGATGTGGTGGTTTTACTTGGGTGAGCGGACGAGCTCCACCACAACCGCTCTCTCACTCCCCCTTCTCAAAGAGGAACAGGGAGAATATAAGATGAAAGGGGCTCAAGGGTTGAGATAAGGATGAGGAGATCACACAGTAATTATTGTGACGGGCAAAACAGACTCAGCATAGGGAGACAGTAAGATTTATTGCCTATTACTAATGAGCTAGAGAAGTGAGAAACAAAGGAAAGAAACTAAAAGCACCTTCCCCCCCCCCCAACCCCTCCCCATCCACCCTCTTCCACCTCCTCCCCACGAGCGGCACAGGGGAACAGGGGAATGGGAGTTATGGTCAGTCTATAGCGCTTTTTTCTTCCGCTCCTTCTCGGTCACTGTTGTCCCCTGTGCTGTGGGGTCCCTCCCATGGGATGCAGTCCTTGCTGAACTGATCCAACATGGGCTTCCCACAGGCAGCAGCTCTCCAAGAACTGCTCCAGATATAGGTCCATACCGGGGAGTCCATCCCTCAGGAGCAAACTGCTCCAGCCTGGGTCCCCCATGGGCAGCAGCTCCTGCCAGGTCACCTGCTCCTGAGTGGTCTGCTCTCCACAGGCTACAGGTCTGGCCTGGAATCTGCTCCGGCAGGGGTCCTCCACGGGCCGCAGCCTCCATTGGTGCAGGTCCACCTGCTCCACCATGGTCTCCTCCACGGGCTGCAGCGTGGAACCCTGCTCCACTGTGGTACTCCATGGGCTGCAGGGGGACAGCCTGCTTCACCATGGTCCTCTCCACAAGCCACAGAGGACTTCTGCTCCGGCACCTGGAGCACCTCTCGCCCTCCTTCTTCACTGACCTTGGTGCCTGCAAGGCTGTTTCTCACTACTCTCACTCTCCCAGCTGCTGTGTGGTGTAGTTCTTTTTTTTTTTTTTTTTTTTTTTTTTCCCAGTCTTAAATATGCTCTCACAGAGCTGCAAAACCAACATCGCTTATTGGCTCAGCTCTGGTCAGCAGTGGGGCCCTTACCAAACATGGGGCAGCTTCTAGATCCTTCTCACAGAAGCCACCCCTATAGCCCCCTGCTACCAAAACCTTGCCACATAAACCCACTACATAGGACGGGGGAAATGGTCATAAACTAAAAGAGGATATATTTAGACTAGACATTAGGAGGAAATTCTTCACTGTAAAGGTGGTGAGGCCCTGGCACAAGTTGCCAAGAGAAACTGTGGATGCCCCATCCCTGGAGGTGTTCAAGGACAGGCTGGATGGGGTCTAGGTCAACCTTAATTAGTGGGTGGCATCCCTGCCTATGGCCAGGGAGTTGGAATTAGATGATCCTTAAGGTCCCTCCCAACCCAAGCCATTCTATGATTCTATGAATATATTTCCATGATCCCTTGGCATCTGTGAATATGCACGTTCCAGAGCTAAGAAGTAGTCCCTAGAGTTATTCGTACTCCTGTAGACATATTCAACCAGACTGTCAATTCATTCAGTACTGGATGTGGTAAGAGCTGCAGAATCTTGCAAAATACTTGCTTATGCTGGATTCCCCGTTACCACAGTATGTGAGCTAGCTAGTATAGCTGTGCAAGCTGCAGTGCATATGCAATCCCATGTATATAGCTCATGCAAACTGCAATGACACCTTTCGTTGAAGAATGCACAAACATGTCTCCTCAAAATTGTCTCAGGGTCAACCATGCAAAAGGTGTCATAATGTGAGGACCATCAGTGAGTAATTAAAAATCTTCCCTTAAGAAAGAACCCATATTTATGCATGTAATATATGACGCTGCAAATTATGAGTGTAATGCCAGAGAATTTCCAGTGATGTTAGTATTAACATGAACGAAACTCAAAATTTAATTTGTAAGACTGGAGTTATTAATAGTCTAATTCATACATTTAAACATTTACATGTGTTTATACATGCATATGTGTAAATATGTATACATGAAAAAAAAAGTCATAAGGCATTGCATATTTTTTTTTTCTCTTCTGCTATGTAATCTTTCTTTTTCTTCAGGTGAAATTGATTTGTCATATAAAATTAGCCTACCCACTAGCTATTATTCAAACTACATATATATGTGAATATATATATATACATACATATATATATATATTATATATATATTTATGAATACACACACACATCTCTGTGTTCCGGGATTCTCTATCTATTAATTTCAAAAATCACAAAATATTTTTGTGTTTGTAAGAAAGGGAATATACCAGAACCTCCAACTAATTGTTGTAACTTCAGTAAATAACAGTGTTGCTGTTGTACCATAATTAACATGATCAAGACCTGAGTCCTCATAGGCTGCAATACGTCAGTCTGCAATAATAACCCGGATTGTTTGTGCTACAGGTAGAAGTACTTTCTATTTTTTTAAGTCTAATTTAAGGGAAATGCTGACCATTTTATTTGATTTCTGTTTATCAGATAACTGCAAGGATATGGTTCCGTTCTTGAGAATCCAAAATAGAAAGAGGAGCACCAATTGAGAAGAGTTCCCTATAGGAGTTCTGTAAGAATGACCAGATACCTGAAGAAAATTTGTGGGGAAAGATATAAAGAACTGTGGTTAATAATCTATACAATACAAAACTTCTGAGGTCATAACAAATAAGAACTTAAATCAAAGAGCAAGATTTAAATTAGGAAATATCTTAAAACAGTAAGGATATCTAAGCACTGGGCATGTGTTGAATAAAGTTTTGAAAACTTCACTGATGAGAGTTTTTGTAATTAGACTGATTATCAGCTAGGATAGAAACAAGTGTAGTTATTTCTGTACTGTGGAAAATGGATAGGAAATGTGATCTTTTGAGTTCTAATAGCCTTTTTCTTTCATGAGTACTCACTCTGGGTCTATTCACGGTTGCTTTCAGTCTTCAGGATTAAGTATAATATACAGGGATTTTATTATTATTATTATTATTATTATTTTGCAAGAGGGAGAAAAATATTTTCTTTGGTGCTTTTGCAAAGAAAAGAAAATCAATATATTTGTCTATTGTCACCTCATGCCATTTGCAAATGGAAGACCGGTCAGAATTATTACTCTTTAACATGAATTTGGGGAAGTGAATAGACTAAGGTGTTGTTTTCTGTCCTAATGAATTTTTTAAATAATTATCAGAAGCAAGTAGTTATGCTATGTTTTCTATTATTATTTCCTCACAGCATTTTCTTATAATTAGAGGAAATAAGTTACAAGCTGATTTCTTGTATTTTTATTTTTTCCTTTGGGTGCATGAAAATGTACATGATGATGAAATAAACATGAAAATAATGTTTGGATGTTTGAGGTGATTAGCTATGAAAATTAAGATGTGACTGAAGTTTTCTTGATATTTTGGAAAAATAGAACAAATATAATGATGCTTTGCAGCAGAATTCCCTGGAAACTCCTTGTGGACAGAGAAAGACTTAAGTGTGGATCTAAAGTTGGATCTAAATAGTTGAAGGGTATGCTACATTAAGGATGAGGAACATGAAGCAGCAGAAGGATTGTTGTTTTTCTATTTCCTGTTTCTAAAATGATTCCTAGCAAAAATGTTGTGTGAAGTGTTATGGTTTATATGTAGTGTGGATTAGAACCAGGCTACCACTGAATCAGGAAGAATTATGATAAACAAGGAGCCTTAGAGAGAGTTCTTAGAAACTGAGAAGGATACAGAGAGGCTAAAGGGCTCAAAAAAGAGGAAAGACTGTAAATACTGTTTTGACAATGGACTGACAGTGGTCTGATACGTTTTGGAACTGATAACTTAGTGAGTTTTAGCACTGTTTCATGTTTTTTACTCATTTTGCTGATGTCAGCATTTTTCCTAGTGAAATAATAATCTATATTAGTGTTGCATGTCTGTTTTTATTTGGTTTAAGATTCTATTCTAGGGATTTAAATCAAGATGTGAAATTGCTCCATCATTGCATGCAAGTTTATAAGTGATTAGTAAATAATGTAAGTACATATTTCATTCAGTTAGTTGACACAGGTATAAAGTTGTGCAATTGCAGAGGCTGGAAAAACTCAAGAACTCTACATGTTTTAGGTACTTATTTTTTTCAGAGTCTGAACAGCAAGAAAGTAGATAGAGGACACTTTTCAAGACACAGAGGAAAACTGTCCCAAGTGGCTGAGTGATCACAGAAAACAAACTCGCTACAAAAATAATGAGATTATGTGAAAGCATGGAGTGGCACCTCAGTAGGTGGAAAGATAAAAGATAATCAGAAAATATAATTTGGACCAAGTCATGGAGTTTTAGTTTGTTGTTTTAAGAAACAATATTCCTAGCCCTAAGGCTTAATTTTACAAATAATTCAGAATGATTCCTCTAATGTTTTTAAAGGGTACAAAGTTTATCCTCTGAATTGAATAGTCGTATATCTTATATAAATTAAATTATTTCTCCAACTTGCAGAAAAGTTTGACCTATTAATAGTGTCCTTTTCAACACATGGTATTATATTCTGTCAGTACTTAAGCAGGACATTTTTTTTTTTTTTTTTTTTTTTTTTTTTTTTTTTTTTATCCTGAATCCCACTTGTAGTTCTAAGCTGATGATACAGTTATCAGTATTAATTTTGTTACAGAAATCTTGACGGATCTTTTTCATTGCCTAATGATTATCTGTGCTGTAGCTTATATTCTCTCTATATATACAAACATATTTATATATATAACAATATATATATATAAAATATATAAAAAGCATGCTGATGGAAAAAGAAAATCTGATAGCCTACAGAAACAAATGCTGATAAATTAATATTAAGCTAATTAAGACATTTATGGTAGTGTCTGTTCAATATGTGATGGAATAAAGAGTTAATACAAATTAATCAATTTAGTAGTATATGGGGAATCAGAAGAGACTAGATGTGAAAAAAAAAAATGTAAATAGGATACAAAATCTTTTCTGCAGATGATCAGGAACTAAGGCAGAGGACTTCTTAAAGTATTTGAAACAATGGGAGAAAAGAATGTTAGGAACTTCCATTATTTTTAAAGAAAAAAAAAATCATGAGCCCAAATAGAAGTTGAGTGTTGGAAGAATTTGAGTACTTGATGATATAGCATTAAAACTTTTGCTGGGAAAATAAAACCCATTAAGAAAAAAAAAAAAAAAAAAAAAAAAAGTTTGAAATTGCAATGAATGATATCACAGTACCATTTCTTATAGTTCAATTTTCTGGATATAGATTTCTTGATGTTGTTCTCTGAAGGGGGGAACTGTCTAGGGCAAGAAGAGTAACTGGAGTAAACTTTGAACATTCTTATTCTGTTGTAGACATTATGATGAGTTTAATCACAGTTATGAATAGCTAAAATTAATCAATGTAGTGTGCTAGTGAAAGCTATCAAAATAAAAGTAATGCCTTTGATACAGTATTGTTATGGCATGCTTACCAGTATACAGTTAGCAGTATCTTTACTGCACAGCAGTGTTCACCTTTCTACTGGCTGATCTTTATGAAAGATATTGTGGTTTTCGCTATATGTGAGATTCAGAATCATGCCTCCGGATATTTAAAAATACAGAAAAAATCAAAGGTGTGCTTTTGTAATTTATATGGATATTGTCCCTGTAATTAAAATCTCTTGCACTACTTTCTTTCTGAAAGTGAGAAGTAACTTTACTCCATCAAAATATTATAAAATATTATCCATGGTTGAGGTAGAATATAAATTCATAATTAAAGAAATCAACAGTTACTTGTAATACATTTATCATTATTATTTGGCAATGCACTCACAGGTATTAAAGCCCCTCCAAAACTCTTTCTTAATCCCAAATCAGCTGAAGGTGAGAATGACAGTGAGCTTCTCCTGCACCCCACATACCAAATTTAAACTATTTTCTGAACATTTAAAGACAACTCAATTGCTATATCACTCTGGAATATATTTGTGTTTGTTGCTTTTTAGAGGCTAAGGATACTTACTAAGCCATTTCTGTCCTTTACAGCAGTACACTTGAAAATTATAAGTGCAATTTCTTGTCTGCATCAAAAATATTAGAGACTTTTTCCTACACATCAGTTGTGATCTTGGACACAAACTGTCAGGATTATGAGTCTACTAAAGTATGTAAAGAAAAAAAAAGTAATATATATAAACATGAAAATCATTGATGATTCAGACTGCAGAGAATTCCTGAAATAAAAACAACCTTGGTTCTATAAGACAAAAATCCATCTAGTGCAATTACAGTATCTTATTCTTTTCAGTTGTTGAGATGACAGTTTTGGTGATGTAAGTGAGGAATTGATTCTTATTAATCAACAAAGTACTTTCATCAAGGGTACTCTGTGGTAGGGACTATGTAGTTTTATATAGAAAACAAGAAGCTATTTATTTATTTATTTATTTATTTATTTATTTATTTATTTATTAACATTGACATAGCAGCCCTTTGTCCTAATTTTAACAATTCTCTGCTTTCAAAATTTCTTTTACTATACAGCTTTATGAACACTCCAGATAAGTTATGATAAGTTTAAATCTGGAAGCATGAAGAAAACACAGTAACAGATATGTCTTCTCACAGTTCTCTTACTCTAGACTTTGAATGCTTATTTATTTTTCTAGAATGAGCCCACATACAGTGTTTGTCCTTCATAGCCTTAAACTGACAGTCCATCTATAAGATCTGAGGCTTTTCCATCCTAAGGTATTTCTTAAAATAGCTTGACTACTTGATATAGGTCATTGCAAAATAAACAAAATTGAGTCCTGGAAATGCATGGAAGTTGGCATGAACCTATCAGATCTTGACAGAGCAGGATTTGGTGGTTGACTTCTCATCACACCTGTTTTCAATTTTCAGGTTATATTCCTGATAGATTACATTTCTGAGTTTGGTACACAGATGTCTCAAAAGCATGGAAAATAAAATCTCTATTACATATTTCACGTATTTTATTATTGTCTTTTACCAGCCAGCAAAATTTCCTATTACGAAACAAGGTATCTACCTCTACCTACCTAGTTTTATTTTATTTTGTGGTTGCTTTTTTGTTTGTTTGTTTCACTGTGTGTAATAAACACACACATACAAAATTATTGTAGGACTAGAGAATACTGGAAAGTTTTCAGCTCTTGTATTTGATGAAAGTGAATTGTGTAAGCCTCGTATTCTATGTAATTTAAATAGGTACTCCATTTTAAACGTACTGCTTTTCTTTGCTGAAGTAGTCAGCTTCCACATCCTTTTAGGATTAAAGAAGTATGGAAAATAGAAATGTAGCTTTTAAAAAGCAGTTAGGAAATTAATTATTGAAATTAATTATTGAAAAAAAAAAAAGATAGAAATGTGCTTATTCCAGAGACAAAAGACAAACTGGATAATGCTGATGCCTCTACTGCTAGATAGTTAAGAAGTTCTTTTACAACAGTTTTTAGGAAAACACACTACTTTGGACTGAAAATAGCTTAAAAGAGAGGGGGTGGTTTGAGATAGCATGTCAAATAGTGTTTTAAGGAGGATTTAAAGCAAAACCAACCAACCAAAAAACAAACAAACAAAAAAAAACCAACCCACACAACTTTATTAAATTTCCCGATTAAGAAGTATATAAAAGCTTCTCTTCCATTGTATTTTCCCCTTGCATCTTCATCATAATAATATTTAAAGCCTCATTATGTTTTTAAATGAAAAACTTTGTCTTAAGTTGTATCAGCATGATAGCATGATGCTGTACAATTTCCCTTTGAAGTTCTGAGGAGAGTCTTCTTATTACATGGTGTGACAATTTCTTAATGAGAAGATGTTGGTGGAGTAGAAGCTCAACAGTAGAAGCTCAACGATTTTCTGTATGACTGGCAAGGGCTTCCTTTGAGTTAAAAAGACCGTGAAAGCAAACTATAATGTTCATATTGATCCAGACACTATCTATAGCTGTCTGTATTACATGTGTTTATTTTTCCATGATTTATTTATGACTAAATTACTTGGTGGAATCTCTGAAAGACCAAAAAGGGATTTTTCTGGCTATTTATTTTTATTTTTATTTTTTTATTATTTTTATTTATTTTTATTTTTTAAAAGCTCATTTTAAGCGTTAAAAACTTGTCAGTTTAAGAGAAAACTCAAAGGAGAAAAAAAGAGCAGATCATATGATATGACAAATAAAATATGACAAAAAAAAAAAAAGTAAAAGACCTGCCTTAGTATAATGCACGTAATGCACAGTTAACACTAAGTGTACTTAGGAACAGTTTATAAAACTTAATGTTGCTCAAATGTGTTGTGGAACAAAGTCTTATGACCATTACATTATTTATATATCAGTTTGAAAAGCAAATAAATAAAGGGAGTCATACTTTATTCTTGCTTCTGAAAAGACAAATATAATCTCTTGCTATCATAAGCCCTGTATCATTTATGAACTAGATTTCAGCCTGTTTTGTATTAAACCTGATTGTTTAATATATTTTATACACAACCCAGAGATATATGAATTAAAATAATACGTTATTAACTGTTTCTTTGGAAAGATTCAATTTTGCATTAAAAAAAATAAAAATAAAAAAATAATTCAGAACTAAACCTTTTCCATTTTTCCATTCACCCTTGTGGGTGAATGAAGATAGTAGAAATCTGTACATTCTAGAAATAGGGTGTATCACGATGGACAGATGTTGACATTAGCACTTGACACAGAATGAACAAATATGAATTCCCCCTTCTGCAAAATCATCCTATAGTCAGATGTGTTGAAGTGCTCTAACTGAGCAGCCTTTCTGGTACTGCCAGTCACAATCTGCCTGTTTGTCATCAGATTCTTCTCTCCTTTGTGAAGTTGTTTACATTTGTGCAAAGTGGCTGAAGTAGTCTCAGGAGCAGATCTACTCATATGAATTGTCACAGTCCTATTGACTTCACAGGAACTATGATAATAGTTGCTGTTTTACTTGACTGCAGTCTTATTTGAGTGGATAATCTGACTTAGCAGTGATTTACATTGCCTTTGCAAGAGTCTAAATGATTACTCAAGGCAGAAGACCGCAGAGGATCAAATCTTTCATACAGTTCACTTCTTAAGAAGGCTACTTTCAAGAATCAAGAAGATTGACTTTTTTGGCATACATGTCAGAATTTAATAAGTAAAAACAAAACAAAAACAAACAAACAAACAAAAACAAAAAAAAACACTCTTTTCATTGTAAATGCTTTCCAATTATTATTATTATTATTTTTCCATGCTACTGTATAAACAATTTTTCTCATAGTCACATATGATTAAAAACTGCAATATAAACAGGAGGAAAATGTTCACAGTGTAGTATCTTTTCCAAAATATACATGTTTTCCTCCATTGCATGAGGCTTCAATTTGTATTAATTAAAGGTACTTCCTGGGTGGTCAGAGATGCAAGGTGAAAAAATTGTTAGGATGTTTTACACTATAGCTAAACACCCTGGTGTTTTATTGCTAATTTTCACATTTTCACTGCAGTTCCTCATTGCTTTGGTGGACTGTGAAATTATTCTCTACTGCTATGAAATGAGATAATATGCTATAGTCTGATAAATGGGAGATCTTTTTTCTGAGTTCTGATTTAAAAGTTCAGTGTTCATGTTGTTTACATTTAGAAAAAGTTTTATTTCTACTCTGCATCAAAATTAATGAATAGATGTCATCCATTCACCACTTACGCCACTCTGTGGTTGAAGTGCATTCCCCCTAGAGTTAAATTGGTTGAAGTAATGAATGAATTTAACCTGCAGTCTCAAAATCTACCCGTTAACCAGAATATCCCCTCCAAAGGCAAGCAAAAAATAATAATAATAATAATAATAAAATAGTATAAGTGCAATAAAGTAACCTACAAATCAGCTTGTTTTACTGTTTGTAGTGATGCCTGTAGACTAACAATTTTCTATGAAGATTGGCTTTTAAAATCCTGGTAAGCCTTCCGAACTTTGTGTTGGTGCTCAGTCTGTGTTTTTTCCTTTGGAGGGCTGTGGAACTAGTTTTCTGATGGGGTTCAAATCAAAGTTATTATAGATAAAGAAGACATAGTTAAATCAAAGCAAGGAAATTTACAGTTCATACATTACAATATACATTACAAAGCTGACTTTGCATTAGCTTCCATTTGGCAAAGAGATGATACTATTTTTCCAGAAATTGGTTGCCTCTGATTAGCTTGAGAAGGAATTATCTCAATCTGCTCAGTTGTCTAATTGTTGCCAAACTGTAAACTGGAAATGTAGCTTCTCCTATGGTCAGTGGAAAGATATTGACATCAAGTGATTAATACCCTGCAAAAATAGGTGTGTCTCAGAGTAGTGAGAATTTTTGGAGGAAGTCTTTTTTTTGTGGATAAAAAAGATGCCTCTAAACAGACTTAGATGACTAATATTAAATCAGTAAGCCTGAAATGCTTCCTTGTCAATATACTTATACATCCCTTGCTGTTTATATAGTGTCTCATACTTAAGACATTTATCATGAGTTAAATAGGTATGGGAATTTGGTATTATTTTGCAGATGGGTTAGAGAATTTAAGAATGTATTTAAGAATGTCTAATGGAGAAAATATCAAGTATTTTTATTTCCTTTCTAATCTATCTCTAAGAAGTTCTCCACCACGTTCAGAGGTAATTTTGATATCTCTTTCCTTGTGTTTCCCTGTTGCTGTTGTATCTATACCTAGTATTTCTGGAAATTATATTCTTACATTGGGAATATCTGTTTTCTGATTTGTTTGATCACAGAAGTCTCTTCAGATCTTTCATATCAGTTTTGCCTATTAGAAAACATATATAATGGATTCTAGTACCTTTGTCATAGAGAACTTGCATACCGCCGTGACAAAAAACATTTAACGCTGTAGAAAGCATTCATAGCTTTCACTCAGGAAAACTTGAAAAAACACAGGTTTAATGATGAAGCAAATCCTTGAGACACAAACTCCATAGAGTTTGCAAGTTTATGTTGTTTTATGTGTTTATTAGGCTACCTCCTGTAGCTGGTAAAAAGAAACAGCTTTTGGGTCCACAGGTCTCATCTTGTTTCTATTATGTACAGTATTCATCCAGCTGATTGTGAGAACAATGAAGGTACAATACTTAAGCCTTCTGGAATTAATTTCATGTTCAGTCATCTGAATTCACATAGGTTTACGTGTATTTTATTTTTAAAGCAAAGCAAAATATATATATATATTACTGATTGTAAAATATACTGATAGTATTTGGCAAAAGTGGGACATACAAGAAAATTAAAGATTCTGCCAAAAGCGTAAACCACATTTCATTTTAAAATTACTATAACACAATATGAGTCATACACCTTTATTTAATTTCCTTCTTGTGGTGGATTAGACTTGGCTAGGACAAACTCCTGCCCAGCCACTCACTCACTCCTCTTCCTCAATGCAAAAGGATAAGAAAATAAGCTGATAAAGCTCTGGTTCAGGATAAAGACTGGAAGATTGCTCACCAGCATCTGTCACATGGACTTGAGGAAAACAAATAAATAAAGAAATTATTGGCAATTAAAGTAGATTCAGTTATTGAGAAACAAAGATAAATTTTAATACAACACCCTTCCTCCCCTGTTTCCCATGCTCAGCTTCACTCCTTCGTTCCTGTTTCCTCAAACCTCACTCTCAAAAGTGATGGGGAAAGGTGATGCAGTCAGTCCATAACAGTTCCTTTCTGCCACTCCTTCCCCTTCACATTTCTCCTTTATTCCAGCATGAACTCCTTCCCATGGCCTTCAGGATAAATCTGCTCCATTGTAGTCTCCTCCACCAGCTGCAAAGGAATCACTGCTCCAGTGCGTGGAGCACATCTTCCACTCCTTCTCTGACTTTGCCATACGGAGGGCTATTTCTCATACTTTTTTTTTTTTTTTTTTTTTTTTTTTTTTTTTTTCCCTCAATGCTCACACTGCCATACAGTATTTTGCTCTTTCGTACACAGGCTTTCCCTGAGGTGCCACCAACTTGGCTACTGTACCCAGGTGAGCCCTGTGGTGGGTCCGTTGGAGCCGGCTGTGTCTGGCATGGGGCAGCCCCAGCCTCTCCTCACTGAGGAGCCCTGCAAAACCCCACTGCCAACATCTGGACACCTGTACCTAATATATGTCTGCAATAAAAATCCTGCTGTGCATAACTACCTTAATTATTCAAAAAGTTTTGAGAGAACCTTTCTGTGAGACTTCCTTGGAGTAACAAATGGACCTTTCCTGGCATGAACAAAGGCTTTAGAGTGACGTTGAAATAAAGCCAGTGTACATTTTCTAATGTATTTGCAGCATGAATTTAGAATTCAGTCCTGTTAAATTCTCGGACTAACAAATCACCATCTCACCAGAAAGATGTGAGTTTAGATTCTATTTTTTTTTTATTATTTTTTTTTCTGGTTTAGATAGTTATTTCTGTGTATGCAATGAATGAAAGCCTCTGATCCCTGTAAGTCATTTTTCACTCCATTGCTAAAAGAAATGTTGAAGTAATTGCAGTTTCTGTAATAGTCAATGAGTATTTTTAATTGCCAAGTTTTGTGTCTGTTCTGTAGAGCCATATATTAACCAGGACATAGACTGGCATTCATGCTGCCTGATCATTTATTTAGGAAGTTATAGTCCCTCAGTCTCATTTAAAGACAGTAAAAGTGCCCCCAACAACAGCTGAGAAATAGAGGGAGAAAGAGAAGGATAGAGACAGAAAGAGAGGGAGAGGCAGCAGTAGTACTCTGACTGTATAAATAGGGAAAGTACATAATTTACATTTGCTAACCTGACTGGGATTTAACACTTAATCGCAACCCTCTTTTCTTTTTTACACTTTGTGCTGTTAAACAGATATCTATGAATCTAATAGTCAAAGAAGAAGTCACTCTCTGCCATCCATCTGAAAAGAAATCTCCTTGTCTTTTTCCATGCTTCTGTAAGCAAGCCTAGCAAAATCATATATTTTTAGGGGGTGACTCTTGTGCGCAGTTAACATTAATAATGGTACATCTTAAAAACACAAGTCTTTTCCAAACTGACTTGGTCAAGATTATGATACAGTTAATAACATGATTAGAGCTGGTATTAACATCATTGGTGGTAACATCTTAGAAAGGGTTTAATCATTGATGGTATAGGAAACCTTTGTCTAAATCTTAAAATATCTCCCTGTTGCAAGACTATATAATTAAGGCAGTGACCAGACAGTCTTTGCAAAGGATAAATTGTATTTAAATGTAGATTATTCCCCTAGTTTTGTGATTTTTTTTTCTTCATAATTTGTGCAAGTTATTTCAAATGGACAGCCAGATGGATTGAAAAAACAATAGAGTAAGACATGGAAAGCAATCAAGGCATTTTACCTTTCCTAGCTAACCTGTCTAAAATCATGCCTGATCTTATGAAACAAAATGAAAAGTGTTCTCTTCTAATAATATTGAGAAAACATTTCCCTTAGTATACAAGCAGTAGTGACTGACTTATATAACATTGTGCATAGACATATTCTCTGTGGGATGCTTTTATTTCTTCTTGCAAGTAGCTACTGTGTTATCTCCTGAGTAAGTATAACGGCTAAGTAATCCGTACACCTGCATAGAGTTTTAATAAGCTGTGAACTTGTCCACTCACAGAACAGAAAGATGTCACTTGGGGCTCAAATCTTTGTCACTTAAGATGAGGTACTTCACTGAGACAGCTAAGACACAAGCACAGGTGTTTCAGGTTTCAGTGGTCAGTGTGACTAGGGACTGAATTGACTTATCAAAATACTTACCTGTCATTACAGACCATCAAGGAAGCCTAGGAGGACCAACCTGGGTCTTTTTTAATGCTGCACATATATGTTTTCTATTCCAGTGTTTTTTGTTTTTTTGTTTGTTTTTGCTTCTGTCACCAATAGCAGGAATAGAATGAACAATATATATATATATATATATATTTTTCCCTAACCATGTGATACTGTAAACATAATAACAAAAGTAACTACCTATATTTGAGCTATTTCAAGAATAGCCTGAGCTATATCTCTAAAACCACTTCCGTTAAAGATTACTGTTTATTAGTGTGGAGTCAACAGCATCTTGATAAACCTCTTAGTTTAAACTAAATGACAGAATAAGAGCTAGCAGTGAACATTACAACAAAATGTGACACATTGCATTTATAAAAATAAAAACAACAGACTTTGGAAAACAGGATAATGCTTCAATTGGACATATTAAAAGTGGAGTTTTGTTTCCTTTTATGGTTGCAATGATATATGCAACATTACTATTGTTTAGATTGTAAAATAAATATATCCTGGATTTCATTGCTTAAGATCATAATATGAGACCCAAGTGACTAAAGGTCAGGAAATGCATAGGTTAGCCCATAGCAGCCAGTGAAAGGACAGTAGGTTTGGAGGGGAGTAAGGGACATTTCCCAGTACATTTTCCCAGTTTTGTAGGAAAACATGACTCACTTGCCAAGTGAATACTATGCAATATTCACTTGCCAAGTGAATACTATTGCTGCATCTACTCCAGCAATGATTTAAAGCAAGAAAGGTATTAACCTCAGAAAGAACCAAACAAATGCTCTCTACATTGAGAAGACATATAAACTCAAACTAAAGGTGAGCTGAGGCCAACATTTTTTTTTTTTTAATCTGTATTCCAGCTTTTTTTTTTTTTTTTTTTTTTTTCTTATCGGGATTGGAACCCCACATCAAAACTAACTTTTAGACTGAAACCAGCCAGCATTTACTCTAGCTAATCAGCATGATAAGATTTTCTTGAATTACTTTTATAATAATCTAAAAACAGTCCAATCACTTTTGGAAGATGAACATGGAATAGGAATAGGAATGAAAAGTGAGTAAGACTGAGAACTAAGCAGGAGCAGACCAGTCTAAAGTTAAAATTAGTTCTGGATTTCCATTTAAGACAGCTCAAGTTTTATTTCTGCTTTAATGCTTCAGAACTATAATTGTTTAAACAATAAAATTCCAATTCACGACTCAAGGTTTTTACCATTGCTCATGTTCTGTAACCCGTGAAGGAGATTATAAAGAAAAAAATAGTTGTTTCATGAATGGGAAAGGGATCGTGAAAAGTGGGAGCTAAGAAATAGGTAGAAAGATAAAATAAAGCTGTTGCTTTGATAGTTTGGATCAAATCTCACACATATCTAGTTGTTCACAAGCAGAGGTTAAGTGCCTATTCCAACTTGTGAAATAATCAATAACAACAAATATTGCAGTCAACTTTCTGTAATAACTTCAGACATTTGAAACCAGAAACACACATAGGAGCGACTCTAAAGATTCTTAAAGACATTGCAAGTAAAGTAGTATTCTTTTGATAAAAATTAATTATAGATTTGATTTGTGTGTGTGTCCAGCTTTCCATAATTATTGAAAGGGACTTGTGTACTTCATTTGAATAGTACACTTCAGACATTTATTTGAAATAACAGTTCAGTACTATGTTTGGTTTAATAGCTGAGGCTTTTTCACTTAACTCTAAGAAGCTGAAAATTTCCCCATAAATTATATTTAGCTTTTAGGGAAATCCTGCAAGTCCTTATTGTCTTTTTATGGTTCTTCTCCTTTGAGTTATTTTGCCAGGTATACTGTATTGAGGACTTTTATTTATTTATTTACTTCAGATAGATTAGTCTTTTTACTTCTTGTTTTAATATACATATATATATATTTAGTGTTGAAAGTATGTAATTTCCTACTTCCCCATAGGCATTCTAGAAAATAACAGCATTTCACATACCATGTAGCTTAGTTATTTTAATGTGTAATAACCTGAATGGGTACACAATATAATCCTATTTCAAGAGTAAGTGTGACTTTTCACTTTGTTTCTTTACTTGTTTGTTTTATTTTAAGAACTGCGTAGAAGATTGTACAGAGGAGGTCTGGTGACTTAACTTGAGGAGTGAGCAGAGTTAAAGTTGTAGTGTGTGACAAGTATTTTGGTGTTGACTTCCTTCAAAAATGAAAATTATCTGTGCTTTCAGTTGTCTTTCATTTTCTCGTTGCTGCTGTGGAACTGTAATTGTGTTCTGTGAGCCCTGAACTTCATCCTCTCCTATATAGCAGCATTGCCTTGTACGTATAAAGGTGATGTACTTGTAAATAAATAAATAAATAATAAAAACAAACAAACAACAAAAAAGTCAAAAGTCTTTTTAGTAAGGCCTTTCAATAATTATAACCAAATGCATTATATATTGTTCTTTCTCTCTGTCTTCTATTACTGAATTCTTCTGTGTTAAGGCAGACATTTATATAAATATATATGAAATAATTCTTCAAAACTATATGTCATAATATAATTTTGTATACATATGTATACTCTCACAGCAACAAGAATTGTTAATCAACCATTATTTCTGTACACTAAAACTGTCCTTAAAACTTACATTGTTATTAAAACTGGATGGTATAAGTAACACCCCAGTGAGTAAAATGAGTTCTTTTTAACTGGATCACCTAAAATAAATAGTTTACTGGATCACCTAAAAGAAATAGCTAACTCCATGAATTTGGAGGCACTTGAAGTGTTTTATGATGAATTTCTATTTCTGATGTTTTTTGGGACATTCCACTTACATGGATATATAAGGGTATATGTGTGTGAATGTGCATATTCATATTTGTAAATATCTGTTCTTTTTATGAACTGATTTTTAGGGCTGTGGGAAAAAAATGTAGAGATTCTATTAATATTTTTATAGAATGTTCAAACCCTGAGAGTGCCTCAGTTCAACCAAGTAAGGTGTGGAGTTTTATTTGTCTTTTGTTTGTTTTGGTTTTATATTTGTGTGTGTGTTTAATACTGGATGGTGGAATGGCCAACAAAAGAAATAAGAATTTACAAATGGAAAAAATGAAGTGTATCACTCACACCCCTCCTGCTGCCACTTACTGAATATGTTCTGATGTTTTGTGCCAGGCAATGAAGTTCTTTCACTATTCTTGCAAGATTGTTCCAGTAACAAATTAATGCCAGTGATTAATTTCTTAATATGATTTTTCTTTAATAATGTTTACTTACTGCAGCATGTTGCATTTCTGTAATAATTTCTCTAGCTCTTTGGTTTTAGTTGTTTTAAATTATATGTAGTCTATATATCTCTATCCTACTGGCATATCTGTTGCTGTTCTCTGAACTTCCTTTCAATAAAAGGGTGATGAACTGGTATTACTGAAGATATTACTGAGCTATAGTCACAGTAAACTAGAATAGAAAAGAGAGCATTTCCCTTTTATTCCATGGTGCTTTTGCTACTGGATTGCAAGCTTGCCTTGGAAAACATATGGCCAGGTTGCCTCTGTTGGAAAACATTTTTCAACATCGCTGCTATATATGTATATATATATTTTTTAATTTCTTTTAAAGATCAATGTTTAGATTTATTTTACTCCAGCTGTAGTTATCAATCAGACCTGTTGCCCTCCATATTTTTAGCTTATTTTATAATAATTTATTTTTTAATTAAAATAGGTAGTCTGTGATTTTTGTTGCCTTTTTACAAGTACAGTACAAAATGTTATAAATCTGTTTCTGACAGAGAGTGTATCTATCTATTATCACCCAAAATTGTCTTTTTCTTGGATTGTACATTTTTATTCAAGTGACACCAAAACATATTTCACTTCCAAATTTAATTGTTTTCACGCGTTTCCACACAGGACATTTCTTGTCCCACCTTCCGGTTTCCTCTCAGTAAGTATTCTAGCAGCTTTCACATCCTAAGAGGCATTAATAAGGGCCACCTGCTACTGTGACTCATTTAAAATGTCTCTGCACAGTCTGAGATGAGAGATAATAAATATGTCCAGGCTATGGGGGATCACAAAGGAACCATGAGACAGTATTGGTCAGCATGATGGGCAGCGGTCACAGCAGGACATCAACCTAACCTTATGCTCTATTATTCCTCTGTGTAAATTCTCAGCAAATGTCACAGTCCTGTATGTATGCTGTAAGCAGTTTGTGGCAGGTACCACATGCGGCTGTAGGTCTGCACATAACCACTGAAGTGTTAGTTTTGACACATAATATTGATTCCCCTGCCCCACCCCCCAAAACAAAACCAAACCAAAACACACCAACCAACCAACCAACCAACCAACCAAAATCTGAACAGTTGCTGAAGACTTTAGCAGAAAATCCAAATACTTATTTTGTATGTTTTCTGTAAGTTAGACTTGAGATTTTTTCTTGGAAGAGAATGAAAATTCCTCTCACCCCTGTAGTTGTTGAATATGAATTCATTCAGTCATACTTCTAGCTTCAAGCATCCCTAGCTAACATACTTAAACATTTCTTCTATATGGTCAGTGCTGTTCTTGGAAAGTTTTTTTTTTCATTTCCTTAGTAATATTTTCTCTTTCATGATAATACATATAACCCATTAAATATACAAATTTT
The DNA here is from genome assembly GCA_011074415.1 of Stictonetta naevosa. Lineage (NCBI taxonomy): Eukaryota > Metazoa > Chordata > Aves > Anseriformes > Anatidae > Stictonetta > Stictonetta naevosa. The sequence continues at coordinate 161,978,403 of CM021697.1, forward strand.
ATTGATTTCAATCTTTTTTTTTTTAGAAAGTTGAAGCAAGGTCAGACATTCTTCAGAGTCAAGCTAATGCAGTGAATCCGATTTCCTATCTACCCCCACAACCCCCCAAAAAAAAATCAAAGCATAATAATTGTTTAATAATAATGATTAAAAAATTTTTTTTTTTTTTTTTTAAAAAAAGCATAATGGGAAAAAAGTACTGAGAAAAACTGTATGCTGCTGTACAAGAAAATGATTTTTATTCCTTTAATAAAATACATTAAATAATATGGAATATTTCCTTATGTTTTAGACTTGCCTTTTTATATGATTTGCTTGGGGTCTGATATATATATTCTGTTTATTGTAGTATATTTCTTCTGAAGTATTGAAAAGTTCCTTTCCAAGTGCTCTTGTCATTAGAAACAAATTTAGAGAACAAAAATCTGAAATGAAGAAACATGATATGTTCATGTTCATGTTCAATCAGCCATGAATTTACAAAATGTAGGTCACACAACAGTCGTTGCTATTGAAAGGAGTAGGTTCAGAACACTTCATACTTCCTCATATCAATGTCCAGAGAATAAGGATTGAAAATAAACATTAAATGTAGTCTTAGTTGCACCGTGGAATAGCATGAATCATCAATTTTGTGAAATGTGAACCCCATATTCCTGTAGAAATTTCAGGTTATTTAACATTTGATGTCCTTTTGCTCCAGCCAGTGGTAAAAATGCCATATTATTAGAAAGATATTTTGTGGTATTTTTCTTACTTTTCCTACTTCATTTAATATTGGTTAGGAAAGGAAAGAAACAGTGTGGGGATTTTGTTTGCTTGCATCTTCAGCTTGTCTGGGAACTACAATATAAGTGGCATGTAGAAAAGGTCCCGTGTAGCAAAAAAAAACAAACAGTGGAGGTAAAAGACCCAAATCTATTTTACATGTTAAGAGTTTGTGACTGAAGTATAGTTAAAGAGCAGTTGTATCATTTACAACCAGAATTTCTTAGAAGGCTTTTGTCACCAATCTATTGCTTCAGAGTAACTGAAAAGGTGTAGAAGTTGTCAGCATTGTTGTCAACCAACTCATCTAGTCTTACAGCAAAGTTAAAAATCCCTGGGGTTTTTCTTATGGCTAAAATTTTCTGTCTCACTTTTGATCACATCCCAGAATGTACTGTGACCTCTTAAGTTGTGATGAGACTGCTTCCACTTTGTCACTTTGTGTAATTATAATTGACTCCTCAACCCATCCACCATAAATTTAGTTGGGGGCAAGTTTCAATCTACAAGCTTAGTTTCACTGAAGCATGTGGAGTCCTGCATGGTTTCACTACAGCAGGCAGATGTCAGAGTTTTAGCTGTAAGGCAGAGTTTTCTGTGTTCAGGAGATTACGTCCTTTCCACTTGGATTTGGTGCCCAAAGCATAAGGCTAAATTAGTTTGCTGTCCCTAGGGTATTTGCAGTTTTAACACACATTTTTTGATATTCTGTTCCTTTGTATGCATATATTCTTTGATGTATACAATGTGTGTATATCATTCATGTGTGTCTACCCACATGTATAAATTGCCACACAAGAAGCACTGGTTACTCTCTTCTTTCTTGTCTCCTGAACTTTCATTGCCAATATAAGGACTTAAAGATGTCGTGTTCATATTACTGATCAAATAAAGTTTAAAATAGGTTAAATGTTTGTTCATTAAAAAATACTTTCACTGTATTTGCTTTCCATGAACATTGAATCTCTCTGATTTTCTGTGCTTACACTGTTTGACTCTCTTGCTACACCAAAAAAACACCTCTGGAAAAAGACAAGGAAAATGCAATTTGAAAAGGGCAAGGAGTATAGCCAGTGTCAAAATACTAAACACCTGCTCTTGTGACACATTCTGATGAGACTATATTTTCTTTTGTGATCCTCAGAGATGTCTAGCGTATGGCCGTTAGAGAAATCTGCCTCAGACTTAGCTGGTTAGAGAAGTAATGTATCAGGGCTGTAGTACAGGCCAATGGCCTGCTGCTCTAGAGAAAATGTAGTAGAAGCAGAGAGACTGCTGACATAAAATAGTTTGGTTCTACTTGCTCCTTTACCTTTACCATAGTCTTTTGTTATGTCAGCTATCAGGTGTATTTGCTGGGTATCTGAAGGTCTGCTTTTTATCCGCTAAGAATGTGCTTGTGAACAGTGAACAGAGTTCTTGTTTTAATATATATATATATTTTTTCCTTATTCTTTGGAGTTGAGCTTTGAGTTATAAAATGTACATGCAGTTCATAGACTCTGATGATTCCTCTCAATTTACCAGATTTTAGCTAACACAATCTTTCCAGTGGTGTTTCTTAGATAGCCACACCTTTTTGATTTAGGCTGTCTCTACACAGCAATCACAAGTGAGATGTTAATGTCATTAACACTTAGTAGGAAAAAGAGAGTCTAACATACCTTACTCAGTCCTCTTGTCAAAGCCAGGAGCTTAGGCTGTCACTTGAAATTTTTGGGAAGATTGTATCTAATACATGCATATAATAGTTAAGTGCAGTCTTCAGACTAATAGATCTACTACTTTTGAGGCCATTAAGCTGTTATAGAGGTCTTGCAGTATGTAGTAGGCTCCAATGCACTCTCATCAGTCTCTTTAATCTAAAAATGCTATCAAAAACAGTCTATTTATAGTTCCTTAAGCTAACCACAGAACCATTTGACCTGTGAATAACCAAGACCTACTATTCAAATAATGACTACAAAATAAGACACATCTGTATTCAGGGTCATGTTTTTCAGGGGCCATATTTTTTCAGGGCCATGTTTTCAATTGAAAAACAAAAAAAAAAAAAAAAAAAGTACAAATCTTTTGCTGTGTAGAACAAGTCCTGTTTTCTTAATTGGGCTTAACCTTGCACAGCATGAGCTAGGGCACATATTTTTTTTTTTTTTTCAATTTTTTTTTTTTGAAAGAAATTGTCAACATCCTATCTGCAGTTAGTTACATAAATGTAAATCATGAATAGCCGGGCTGCTATCAGAGGAGTTATTCTATATTAACAGCTTTCAGTCAAGGGACAGAATTTGGCATCTAACTGGATTTATTATTATTATTATTATTATTATTATTTATTTTATTTACTTATTTATTTTTGTACTCTTAAAGCCCTTCAAGCTACAAGGGAAATTTCTACTCCAAAACAATTAAAATTGGCATATCTCATTAATGTTTTTAGTAAACCGTTGTAACATCAGTCCTCTTTCGATTCATCAGGGACGAAAGAAAATATCAAATTGGAATTGTCAGAAAAATCAGGTTCAAAGAAAAAAAGAAAAGTACTGTAAAATGATCTTGCTTCTGTTGCTCTCTGAAAGGTGTGAACAGAGGGTAACATAGCTGTACTACTTTGCTCGGTGTAAGACTTTGGAAACCAGGCTGGCTGTAGCTGCTGCTGAAAGAGGGGGTGTACATTAGAGGGGGTGTGTGAGGGGGTGTCAGGCTTCTCCTACCAGCCTCTTTCAGTACCATTACTCTGTGGAGGCAGATAGACAGATCTGTTTTCCTCCTAGCTTTTCCTTCTAGGTTTGCCCATGCCCCTTTGTTACGATGAGTAAAATATTTGTCTGTCATGGGAAAGAAAAATCAAATTTCAACTGAAATCCTGAGAACTGTTGAGATCGCTCTAGTTAGATGTCAGTGTTCAGCCAGTGTAGCTTGGGCAACACTGTGTTGCCCACGCATGTGCAAGCATGGCAATAGTTTTAGATCTTCTTGTGTTTTGCATATATTGCATAACCTGCTCTCATTCATACAGAAAGGAGCATGAAAAGTACGATAAAGATCTGCACTGCAGATGAGAGCTTTGCAGCAGCATCAGGGAAGAGATTTTTACCTTAATTGTATATATATTTTGTGATTTCTACAGAGCTATTGACTCCTCTTGGAATGCTTAGATTTTTATCTGCCAGACATCCATAAAGGAGAAAAGTGCTCTTCTAGGATGCAATAAATTCTGGTTGCTGTTTTGCTTATAGACTATTTATGTCCATATTATTTCCATTGAAATTATTTTTTTCTTTAAGAAATAAACTAGTTTTTTTTTTGTTTGTTTTGTTTTTTCCTTCCCCTTGGTAATTCAGCTTAAGGTTCTTGCAAAATGCATAAAAATAGTTTTCTGTATTATTTTATGAAAACAAAACCTAAACATAAGTTGCAAACTTAAATTCATTTGAAGTGGTCAGTAAATCATGAATGTTCTGTGTGCATATGTATACATATATGTGCAAAGTTGTATGTATGTATTTTGAAGGTTACAGAAAAGCAGCATTAGGAAATGTCTCGTGTTCATCAGACAATTTTACTGAAGTACAGGTGTGTGCTATAATGAAGGTTATAGCTACCTAGCAAAATTAGGATAATTGTTTTATATTTTTTAAATTAAAAAACGGCAACATGTTTATAAATTATTTTGTCAACAAGGAGGCTTTAAAAAAAAATAAATCATGTGTCAGGGAAAAATGAACATTCTTTTCAACAAGAAAGATATGAACAAAATATCAATAAATAAAAATGTACAATACATATTTTAAAACATAATTTTAATGCTGTGGAATATTACATGCTGTTCATTGCAAAATTCAATTTAAAAAAAAAAAAAGAAAAAGACTTTCCATCAAAAAAAAAAACAAAACACCTTACATTATCTACATCTTGACTAGTAAAGAAATAGTAGGATAACTAACTTTGTCAAATTTGCTGTTACTTAATGTAATTGAGACAATGAGTTTTGATAAATGTTATGAATAATATAAGAGCAATTCTGTATGTATTAGTCTTTTTGATAAACCCATACCAAACATTCATAATGACATTGGAATGGAGAAACTTACTCTTCTCTTCCACAAAACATAGTTCTAAAATCTTGGTTAATGTATTCAATTCTGTTGGCTTTCAGCACTGAATATGTGTTGTCCTAGCCAAACTCTATTTATTTAGGTTTCAGACTGCAGTCAGATTTCAATTTAATTTTTCCTGTCATAGTGACTGATTGTATACTGCTTCTGCGTGCTGTTAATAGCTGTCATGTGCTGTGCAACTGTTAAAGCAGTAGCTGGTTTCTTCTCTTTCTATGTTTAGTATTTTCAGTTCACAGGGCAATCAATTTCTGAATAAGAAACAATGTAGAATATGAAGATTTAATAATGTAAAAGAAACAGAAGCAGGGGAAGAGATTGTATTGAAAATCAACTTTGAACAATGGAATTTAAACACCGCAGATAGTCTTTGTGATATTTTGATTGAAATGTTTGTTTTATGTATCCTCTACACAAGTAAACACCAAAAAAAGTTGTAAATTTATTAAAAGATTGCTGAAAGTTTGACACCTTTACACTTTTCTTTTGTTCCTGTCTTACTAAGTTTCCTTACCCAAATTTAGACAACCAGTTGAGAGCCAATGACCATATCCATGCAAAGAAGTTGGCACCTGCCAACCAAAGTTCTAAGATTCTCAGATTATTCTAATTCTACGATCAAAGAAGACAAGATAATTAGCTCAAGCTGAGACATATTTTCTGGACATCTAAAATAAAGTGTGATGAGTTATATCAAAGTCTTCAGATAATGTAGGTATATATGAAATATGATAATTTTTTTTTTTAAAAATAGTAATTATTGGATGCACTTTATTAGTCACAATGATTATCCTGAATTTTAAGATTATTTGGAAGAACCAGTATGATGTACAGCTGAAAATCCAAAATCACTAGAAAGCATGCCATTTAACTGAGTATAGTTTTGAAGTTATGCCATCAAATTTCAGGACACACAATTTATCCAGTGATTAACTTAGAAAGGTATCCATATCTTTTACATCATTGCACTCAAGATATTATTTGTGAGCAAAGAGTAAGGATGTCTTATAAGTCAATAAACCAATAATTTCTTGTTAGTATAAATGAATGCAGTCCTACTCTAAACCTGTGGTTCTCTAACTGTCCATGGGTGAGCTATTCACAGTTGTGAAGTTTGCAGTGCTAGCCTGTGCCCTGTGCTACACCTACACGCCAGTGTGCCACATATTGTATCCCTGTTTAAGACCTCTGCTATTGTTTGAGACAGTAGTTCTCTACAGTACTTCATTATGATAGAGTCATAAATCTCTCATTCCACATAGAATAATTGCTTGTTACTGTTATCTGTGCAAAAGTACGATTCTGCCACACAAAGATAAAGAAAATTAGTAACAGACTTGCAGTTGCTACCTAGCCAACTAAAGGAATTGCTGTCACAACTAAACCATATAAACAAAGCTGCAGATCCACAAAAGCTCAGACCTTATAGATGTGGCAAGACTCAGTCTAGATACCTTAAAAATTTAGTACAGAGCATACAGCCTGTTATTACCAAAGAAAATACTGAATTACCGGGTTACATAGTTACAACATGTTCATGGAAGGGATTAAGAAAAATGGTGGTGAATAATGGAAAGTAATGACTAGTGCATATCTGACTATGAAAGAAGACAGACATCCCATTCATCTGGTCCCATTACACAAGTGCCTACATGCTACATTCCACCATGTTGTACTGAGTCTAGCTGACATGTTAACTTTCCCTGCAGCAGCCCATACAGTGCTGTGCTCTGCACTTGTAGGCAGCACTGGTACCACACCAATGTTGTGTCTGCTGCTGAGAAGTGCTGGCACAGCATCAAGACTCTCTCTAACCCTCCTAGGGGTTGGGCAAAACGTAAAAAAGGAACATCACCAGGGCAGCTGACCTAAACCAACCAAAGGGATATTCCATACTATATGATGTCACACTCAGCAATAAAAGGTGGAAAAAGGAAGAAGAGGGGAGGGGTGGGCTCTCATTGTGAAAACATCTGTCCTCCTAAACACTGTCTACATGTGTACGTGTATTGAGGCCCTGCTTCAAAAAAATACGTGGTCAAGCATCGCTCATTTGTGGGAAGTAGAGAGTATTTTTTTTTTTTTCTCCCCTTGTCCCCTCCCTTTTCCCCCTTTTTCCCTTTAGTTAAATTGTTTAATTAATAATAATCTTTCGTTAATAATTATTTTTCCCTTTAATTAAATTATCCTTATCTCAACATGAGAATTGTTCTTTCCTTTACTTCTTCCCCTCCTCATCTAGAGAGGGGGGGTTAGATTGGAGTTCAGCTGTCTAGCACGGTAAAACCACCACACATGTGCTGCATAGATTATTTTTATTTTTATATTTTCTCATGTGTTACTATTTTTATGTATTTTCTGGCATAAGTATATACAAGTGTTTGTCAATAGTGAAGGCTCCTAAGCTTCTCGTATTACAAAAAAAGGCATAATCTATGAATGTAACTGTCTTACCAAGGAAAATGGAATTGCTGTTTTTGGCCATTAATAAGATTATGCTCTCAAAATTAGGCTGTTCAAGAAAAAGTTTTCTGTTTAAAAACTACTATTAGAGTTGCTATTCTCTTACTAGTTTCCTTTTTAGAAGTCACAGTGACCGCATTGGATGATTCTCTTCTCACACAGTCGATAATTTAATAATAACATTGATTTTAGTGGCATTGTTCTTCATTTGCCCAGAAAGAGCAGAGAATCAGATTAATTCACCAAAACTATTTTCTTGCCATGTTATAAGAACTTATTATTTTTCCCTGGAAGACATTATTATGGTAATTTTAGTGGGGAATAGGTTAAAATAATCTTAACCCAGTTGGACAAATAGACTCAGCCTGCTGCTGTGTTATATAGCCCGTCTGTTCTGCCAACTTATTCTTGATGAGTTTCTTAGAAATAGCTGCTTTTATGCCAGTGACTTAGGGTAGGATTGTCTGTAATTATGCTCTTAGTAACAAGAAAGAAGAGGAAGAAAAAAAAAAAAAAGACATAGGTCTTTTATGGGACCTCTTGTAGTCTTCTGTCTCGTTATGTTAACAATCTGCCTAGATAATGGTGTCAGATTTAGAGAGTAGAAGAGATTGATTTACTTTTCAGGCCCTTCTACCCAGCCTAATTATTGTGTTACAAATGGCGATTCTTTCACCCCTCTGAAGGAGCACTTTGATTAGTGCCTGCAATGCAGGTGCCAGGGCTTAATACAGTAAGTGCATGTCAACTAGTTTCTTTCATCACATAGTCAAACTGTATAATACAGCCATTGCACGGCAGGAACTGATACATTGTTTTACCATAGCTTATATGAGCTTAAAATTGATAGGGTTAGAACAACTGCAAAATCTTCCATCCCTTTTTGTTTAACTATTTATTTTGTTATTCTAGTAAACACAGGCATGATAGGTAGATGTGAAATGGAAATAATATTACTGTACAAAGAGGTAGTTTGTCATTGTAGAAATTTATTTAAAAATCAGATCTAATTTTTCCTTCCCCTGAGCCCCTAAGAAAATGCTGAATAGTTCTTCTCACAGTTTCAACATTTCTGGCTCACTTCTTTGCTCATGTACTTAGTGACTTGACTTACTTAATTGCTTTATTATTGAACAAAAGTAGAGTGATGATCTTTTTGGTTTGTAATAGATTCATTTGTAGATAGTATTCTTTTAGCAGTTGACAATGGCTAGGCAAACACAGGCTTGGTTAAGTAAACAGAAACACAAGATTTTATAGTTAGCACTAATTCCTTTAAAAATTATGAATCAACACTCATACCAACTTCAGCAGAATTCATATCAGACACTTGTCTTCCCAACGGCTTTCTATTACAAGTTTCTCACTTTTTATTATGTTATCTCATCTGGTTGAGAAATATGTTTGTTTGTTTTGTTTGCTTGTCTGTTTGTTTGTTTTGGTGTCTGGCTTTCATATTTTTTTTTTTTTTTCTTTTTCCACTTTCAGTATACTGAAGTTAAAAAAAAAAAAATGTAGAGGAAAACTGGTGTAAGATTCTTTCCAAAATAATTTTATACAAGTTAGTACTTAAAAAAAAAAGAAAAGAAGAAGAAAAAAAAAAAAAAAAAAAAAAAGGAAAGGAGGTAGAATGAAGAGATTGGTGGGGGAATGCTGCTATTCTAAATGGCACACTGAATGGCTCTTGAGATCCCTGGAGATATGATGTTTCTGTGTGTTTGAGTTTGTGGATCAGAGAACACCAGCTTCTTCCTCAGCTACCTCATTTCCTTTGAGTCCTTATTATGAAATTTTAAAATTCCTGTCCCATATTTGGTTAACATTACATGTTAGTAGGTGTCTCATACACCTCAAGTTACTTTTCTGTGTTCAGTTTGACACATGTTCCTTTCGAAATTATGTCAGAACATATTCTCACTGTGCACAGACAGTTGTCTGTTTCTTTGATGTGTATGTATGTAATTATTAGCAACCTATATCAGTAATTATTACAACATTCATTACTTATACACCAAATATATCTAATACACAAAAATAACTCTTGATAATCATTTCTGATTTGATCTTTGTTTTTGATTTTTAATTTTAATTTTCTAATTAACATATTATGGGGAATGTATCTGGCAAAAATAATATTCATATTGTACTAATATAACTATCCTACTTTCAATAAAATAAATGGAAAACACAGAGACAAATATCAAAAGTGAAATTAAAAATATATAACCTGTTGTCTTACTACGATGTCCAACACAATTAAGAATTGTATATCATTGGCAGTCCAGTAATTGCTTTTGATGGACCTAAACAAAAATGTTATGTTTTCTCAATTAAAATTAGTTTGTTTATATTTTCACATTTGAGCCCACTTCAGCCACAGTACAGTCTTCCTACACATGTATAGACTTATTAAAGCCAGGCATTAGTGAAGATGAGTAGGAATATGAGAACTTAGAAGTGAGAAGAGACATTCATTGCAAAATTTTCCTACCCATCTGTATTTTAACATTTGACTACCTTGATTTGACTTGTTTGACTAAAGTAATATTGACTCTATGCATTTTTGGTGGACTTCCATGTCAATCTACTGAAAAATTATGATATTATACACACAAATATGTAGCACAACCTCTTTTCACAATTAAATGGACATTGGTGAGCCTTAATCCTTCATCACTGCTAATCAGACTCCACTGAGTTATTTAGTTGGGAGTGCTGTTATAAGACTTAAGACATAGAAATAATATTATAAATGTAGTTATTTTTTACTTATACAGTACTGTTCTGAAAACATCTAGATAATGCTATGTCTTTAACTCTCACCCTGAGCATGTGCACTGTAAACTCTAAATATTGTCCAGGAATTCCAGACCAGTGGTGATTTAAGACTCTATTGCTAAATAAAACAGGGCCTCAGGGTCCTCATGACACAGATTAATTGTCTGAATTTTATAAAACTATCCCCCTCTCTACAGCAGATTTCTCTTGGAGAGACAAAATGTTTTTGATACTGAATGGTGTCAGTTTTGAATTTTTCTTGTAAAATCCTGCAAGGAACTCCAAGGGCAAATTAAAGGTACTTTTTGTTATTAGTGTTCTCTTCAAGCTTTGTTTTATTATGTTTCAGAACTACTTGCAATTTCCTTTTTAGTTTGAATTATTTATTTTTTAATTTTTTTGTCCTGAATGAAAGTTATAGAATACAACATAGTATTATAAAATGTTATTTTGTCATGTGCCTTTCATAAAGGAATTCAAAACTTTTTATGAGCAAAAAGGAATTAAATCTTGCACAAACATATTAGAGACTCTTAATGTACTTTTGCAAAGTACTTAATAAAAGACAAGCAAACAGTAAAATGAGCAGTCTATGAAGTTACAGGAATACAAATTAGAATAAATGGAAAAAAGACAGGAATAAGAGATTACATTTACTGTCAGACATTAAGTTCCTCTAGTATAATGGTATATATAAACTTAGTCTTTTGCTACTTTTTTTTTTTTTTTTTTTTTTTACCCTGATTCACTACCATGTGTAACATACAATGTACATAACTTAAGTTTTTGGAGATGATGTTTGTGCTCAGTGTTTTTGAAAAATGGTATCATACACTTGACTGTGATTTAAAAAGTGATCATAAACAGGCACTGGCACTCTGGCATTTGCATCATGCAGCAGAATGATCTGGAAATTTGGGTTCATATACATTTAATGAAGTAGTAGTCAGGAATTTGAACAGACCATACTTTCTCTTGTATACTGAAGAAAACTTACCATAAGTGAGAATAGAATTTGACTGCATCACATAATTACAGCAATCTCACAAATTAAATATGAAAATCCAGCTTAATCTCCAGACCTGTGAATTTGAATTCAAAACTTTGATTCAGATTAGGCAAATTTTTATGTTGCTTAAACTATGAGGAGTTTCAAAGCTGTAGCAACATATTATCATGCTTGCAACACTATTTGCAAGGTAGTTTTTTCAATAGCATGTGAGAACATGAGTATCATCTATGTCATCATTCTTGCTTGATGCATAATTATGACCCAGTGCTTTAATTTGAATTGTCTAAGGGAAGGCTGAATTAACCTCCTTGCTAGTAAATATAACAGCTGGGATTCTGTTAGTTCCCTGCAGAGATCTTCAGGCAATATTTATCAGAAATTTCAAGAGCAAAATAAACTGTTGTGCTACAACAGTCAGTCTGCACAGTGATATGTGTGCAGATGTAATAAGTGCCAATATATAGTTACACAGTGTGAATTTGATCCTGTTGCACCTCTCTTAACAATAATGCTTGCACATTTCCAAAGTTCTGATGCACAAACTTTTACTTTTTATAGCTTTTATGGGAATGTGTACTATAAAATGTTTTCCTAGTGTAGAAACCAACACTTTGTAAACTTCTTTCCAAATAGGAGTTAATGCTTGTAACAGAATCACTGAAATTGTGTATTTCTCTGTCTTCCTTACATGGTTTCTGATTTGAACTTTTATTCATCTGTCTAGATTTGTCAGTGTGCTTTTATATTTTTACTGTAAGATATCCTGAAGGTTGGCCAGGGAGCCTTGCTCTGGTTTTCTAAGGTTAGGAGGTTTGAAACACAAACTCTTAAGTTGTGCAGAGACACTTAACAATAACAGTAAGAAGAAGAATGACAATATTAATAATAATAGCAATAATAATAAAAGGTCACTGCTGCTGTGAGGCTCTGTAACAGTCAGTGCCATTCCAGCTCATCTCCAGTGAGTTGAACTGTTTTGTCAACAGCTCCATCTGCAGCCCATGGGCAGCCGAGAGCTGCACACTGCCATCCTGGGATGTGCTTGCTGAACACAGTTGTCTGTTAAAATTAGATTTGAAAGGCAACACCTTAAAACACCTTTTTGCGGTTGGAATTTTGGCACTGTCAGGTTTTATATGATTTCTGAGAGTATAGCCGTAGGCTCTGTCAATGGAAACTCACTGTGAAAGAAGCAGGGAGGGAGAGAAAGAAGAAACGAGCTATCATTGCTGCTGAAGGCCTGCAATCAGGCATAATAAACTCTCCAGTCAGCTGTTTAAATACATACACAGCAAATTAACTGATTATTATTATTTTTTTTTTTTTTCTATGAGAGAAATGATTTCTGTGAGTATGCCTTTTCTTACAAAAGCCGATTCTAAGCTGTTGGGCACTTGGTACCATCTCCCTTGTGATCTGAGAGTGAGAGCAGAGTTAACTCATTCTGCCAGAGCAGTGATTTTAGTTGTTTGAATAACTTGTCTGTCCAGCAGTGGCAAAGTCAACAGCGTTGTCTTCAGGGTGTGAAGAAGTTAGCATGGCTTTGGTCTATTTTTAGCCAGGGTCTGTATTTTGGCAACACTAGAGGGCTGTAGAAGTCTTTTCTAGACACCTACAAGTGAGAGAGTTCTCTCCTTCCCCCTCTCTTCCCCCCTCCCCCATATCGGGGAAAAGTGGTGGTGCTAATGGAAATAAGTGCTAGTGCAATGCAGGAGGTGTAAATCTACATCCTAAACAACCTTCAAACACTAGTTTGAAATGTTTTTAAATTAGCAGAATGCAGTGAGTTTAGTTATGAGTGCAGTTAGGATGATCTGTATCTTTGTATGTGCCCTGACCTTTAATAATGTAGTCATTGCCATTATTTTATAGGATCAGACAGAATAAGTCATCTCTCCTTTACTTTATTTCACACTTTAATTAACAGCATGTTTTTTGTTTTGTTTTGTTTTGTTTTTGTTTGTTTTAGGGGTTCACTTTCATACATTGAGCCAGTTCTAATGGTATAGTCTCTGTACATACATAGTGTTAAAACTCTGTATGTTGACTTCAGAACACCTTCAGATATCTTTTTTGATCTCTTGGTGCCCTGGTGCCCTGGAGAAGTTCAAATGCCATTCACAATGGACAGGAACATTAGTCAGTAGGCAGCAGTCATTCCCTGGCCTCGAAAAACAGTACACACAAAACCTTCCCTTCCTATTCTCACTGTTCATGACAGCAATCCTACCTACCTGACTGTAGAGATGGATGGGATTTTGGTATATTCTAAAGATTAACAAATTTAGATCACTTCAGATAGGTGTGGAAGTAAATTCTGCAGTGAAAGAGAACTCATATACCTTGTCATTAGTTCCCTATCTTTTACTCTAAAGTAAAGTACTGACAGTGCTGTCACTAATCTTAACACATGGGGAGTGAGTCATTCTCTCTCTCAAAAAAAAAAAAAAAAAAAAAAAAAAAAGCAAGCTTCAAGTCATTTTGGGCTTTATAGGTCAAAAACAGCACTTCAAACTCCACTTGAAAAACAACAGGCAGCTAGAGCAGATTTGGAGAGCAGATGTCAAATGCTCATAAAGGGATATAAAGCACATGAAGCAGAATGCCACCTTCCTATACCAGAATGTTTCTAGGATGATTTAAGGTGCAACCCAATGTAGAGCTTGTATCAGTAGCTAGGTCAGCTACTTGATAAAAACACATTTGCAAATGCTAGAATTTGATGACATATCCATGACATAAGAAGAAAATTGTATTAAATATAAGAAAAAAAAGGTATTAAAAGCAGAAAATTATCCTCACCAATTTGGGTGTTATAAGGTCAAGTAAGATTGCACTCAGAGGGGCGAAATACTGCTCAGTATACTTCAATTTCACCTAGAAACAAGTTACTTCAATCCAAAACCATGATTACTTGGCATTGTCTTTGCTATTGCCCTTTTGGGAAGGGTGAAGAAATTGTAATACAATTATCTGGAGATCTTTAATAATGTTGGAGGAAGTCAGAAGCAAAAAAATAAAATAAAATAAAAATCACTTCTACATGTTTTTTTGATCTTAAAAACTTTATAGTCTTTACAGCGTTGTAAGTTGTAAGTGTGTAATATAAGTAGATCTGTTTTAGTTTGTTTTATTTTGTTTTATTTTCTCGAAAAAACTCCCCTTGCTTTCAGATATATAGAAATAAGAAAAATAGCTCTTCAATTTCAAACAGGTTTTGAGACTTTTTCATAACATGATATATGAACAGAATAAGTGAATATATTCAGATTCTGCTGTTTGGATCAACCCTTCAATTTAGATGCATTTTTTATCCACTCCTATCACTTTGTTTTTATAATAGATTGCATTTGATTTTATGCATTCATGCAGTTTTGGAAATTGCAACATTTTTATTTGCTTAGTTAGCTCAAGACATATGAACCACCATTTTAATAGCACCTTTCATAAGAGGTCCTATGTTTTATGAACTCAGTCAACCTATGCTCATAGTATTGTGAGGACATTTTACATCATAATGAAATGCAGATAACTATGGAGAAGAGCATGGCAACCAATATGTTGATAGCAACATGTATCAACATTACATGACATTATGAAATAGGAAGTAAAGAATGCAGCATCCAGACTGCAATATTTTTGGTGTCTTTTACTCAGGCATCTTATTAACTATATACAGATACATAAAAATATATATTAATGTGAATTATAGTTAAATGGATTTTGTTTCAAATTAGAGAAGAATAGCAAAGCTTTTGATAGTGTTTTCAGTTGTCAAAATACAGTGCTGGTAGGGTTATTGTTGTAATGTATTGATTACAAGAGAGGAAAAAAATAGATAATCTGGGCAAGAGGAAAAAGAATCTTACAGAGTTGAACGCATAAGAGGTAGCACTACCGCCCCCCCCCCCCTGCCCCTTTTAAATTTTTCTTCTTAGCAAAATTCTGTAAATCTGAAGGAAGTGGGATACATAATTACTAAACTGTACAGAAAAGAAGTTAAAAATTTATAACAAATTTGTGCTATTATAGTAGCTAAAGGAAATTTGGAGACAATGTAGTTCAGGTTTGCACACTATTTTGTTCTGATTTAATGGTGAATGCATATGTAATGTTGCATGTGTAATGTTTATAGGGAACTTGGAACCCCACTAATCACCTAATTAAGGATCATCAGAGCTTATGTCATTATAATATTTTTGCTTTGCATCAAACAGTGTTTAATATCCTGTGAACCATCCGTTCTGTATGATCTTGAGCTTTTTGTAACATTAGTTCATTACTGATGTGTCCTTGAAGAACTTAAGGTAAAAAGATATTTTGTGGTACCAGTTATTTAATTTCTTATATTAATTTAGCTGAATATGTAGCAAGTTTCTCAGCATGAAGCATGAATAACATGACCAAGCTGTTTTGTATTTGATTGTACAAATAAAGTGAAAGCTAACTTTCAAATATGACACATAAGTTGATAAGGGGTTAGTAATAAAGAAACAAATGGCTAATTGTTATCAGACTTGGTAAAGTGATTTGAATTCCACTGTAATCACTGTAAAATCCTAGGAAGATGGACCATACCTAGAGAGAAAACTATTCAGGAGAGCAGTTACTCAGAAAACTTTGCAGAGAGAAAGAAAGAGTAGACAATCAGTGGAACGTGAGAGCACTAAATTGAAAAATGTAACTATGCAAATACTAAGACTCAACAGATTATATTGTCCCCGTTCTTCACATTAGCGCGACTACTTTATGAACACTGTGTTTTATTGTGGTGCCATCAGTTAGATAAATAAAACACTGAATATCAAAGAAAAAAAAAAAGTGATTGAAAGGACTGAAACGTGCAAAAGCTGAAAAGTGAATAGTGAAAAGCTGAAGTTAGTCTAAAAAAAAAAAAAAAGAAACAAAAAGAAAAGAAAAAAAAAGAGTTGAGATTTGATTAGAAGCTATAAACACCTACATGAATAACAAAAAATGATGATACAGGTCTATTAAGTCTGTAGACAAGAATATATCAAAGTGTAATTATTAAAAGCAGAACCAAATCAAACTGAAAATAAGATGGATATTTTAACTAATCTTGGAAACTACTTTCTGATGCAATTGATGGATTTTCTGTCACTGGAAATAAAAATGTGACTTTTATTCATTTTCTTCTTTTAAAGATACAGTTTAAATCAACCTTAAATATTGACTTTGAAGCAAAAATGATTAAAGTGTAATATCTATAATATACAGGAAGTCAAATAACCACAATAGTATTTCCTGTCCTTAGAAGTGCATTAACCTAAAACAGAAACTGTGCACACTTTCTGTTTCTTTTAATTTCCTTTCTGTATCCTATCTGTTAAATTATGTGTTAATTTGTTGTCTTCTCCTGAAAATACTGTGTGTAGAGTTTCATTTAAAGTCAATAAGATTAGTGGATATGGGGTCATACCCTTAATATATAATGTAATTTATTTGGATATTGGCTATCTTCCAGTTCATACCATAACGAATTCTACTTACCTGAAAGCATACCTTTTTTTTTTTCTTCCTCTCAAGAATGCATGGCATTGCACAATTGACCAAGTGTATTATGGGAGAAGTTCATCTTTCTACAGAGGATTAAGTATTACCCTTCCCCAGAGGCAGAATGCCAGATTGATTTGATGGACTGGTTTACCATAGCAAATTGCATATTCCAGAAGCACTTTTGACCAAAAGTTACTGGTCTGTAGTGTACCATCTGCTGAAAGTCTGATCTCTCTAAATTTAGATGATTGCTGCAGTCAATTTGGATAGTAAATAATTCATTTAAACATTGTAGTAGACAGTTTACCACGTGAAAGCTTGCTTCTGCTCCTTCTGAAATTTTAGCTAAGTGGAATGGAAAACTGATGTATAAACACAAATACATTTTTCACTACTTTGAACCTATACAACTTTGGTATATATACTGTTTTGAACCAATACAACTTAAATAAATACAAATAAGTATCAATGAAATGGCTATTAGAGTGTGAATAGATGAATCTGACACTCAGCACAATAAGACAAGCAATGAATAATGAACTCAGGTAAAGCAAACTAATGGCTTAGTGATTACATTACTTTGTGATGACAGTTTATAGGATGTGACACTGTGTGTATTTTTTAACTGGTCTACTCTGAGAATGAGGGAAGGCAATACTGAATGTGTGGCTGAACATTTTTATTATTATTATTATTTTTTTTTTTTTCTCTTCCCTACCTGTCCTTGTATCACATGGGGTATTTTGTAACTTTGTGAACAATGAATGGTGAGAAGCCTGACTTGCTGATTAAACTGTGTAAATTGGCAGTGTGTCCTTGTTAAACTGGTGCTACTTCCATAGCTTGTGACTGCCCACTGGGCCAAAAAAAGTACAAGTTACAAATGTCTTATAGGCTTGCCATTAAAATTGAAGCTTTCTTGATGGTGGGATTTGCAGACATCCCTCTCCTGTGCCCTAACGTGTCCTAACACCTAGTTTAAATGACAATTGCCAATGCAGATTGAACTAAATTAGCAGCTCTCACATGGGTTTTGTATGGGTTTTGCTCATCTTTTCCTATTGTATAGTTTCTAAACAGTCTACACACAAACAAATTAGAGAAGATCACGAGTTGTGAACTGGCTGTTTTAGTTTAGATTAATTTAGTTTAATTTTCTTTTCTTTTAAGCTTCTACTTGTCAATCCTTGAGACAGGATGACTGCAACCTCATATGTTCTGTGATTCTGTCTCAGTGTTTCAGGATTTAAGTTTTCCAACACTCTGAAACAGGTTTTGCTGCTACTGTGAACCCTTGCATACTACCTATCAGCAGCTTCAAAGCCTTTGTAACCCTCATGCCTAAGTAAAGGTGGCATTGCTAAGTAACTTTGAAAGGTAGAATTAAAACACATGTAGTATATTAGGAAATTTAAGTACTCTTTCAGATATAATTCATGTTGGAGGATTTAGGAAGTAGCACAGAACTGACTCTAATTTTCATTATCATCCACAGGAGCCAGTGGGATTGTTACTCAGGCATATATGTGGAAGCAGGATACTTTTAGTTAGTGTAGCAGACAGTAGCTGAATCTCACATAATGTATAGCATTCACAGGCTTGGCTGCTTGTTCAATATGGTCCTGCATAATAATTTTAAATTTTAGTTGTTAATGACCATGTTACCTATATGGTGGAATATTATAGTGTCTGTGTGGTCTGCTGGCACTGAATTCTTTCTGTTGCTAGGGATTGAATTTTTGGAGATGATTTTCAAATTGGGAATGGAGGTAGCTTTAAACTAAAACGATTCTTCTAGTGGGAGGTTCTATTTGTAATGTTGTGGATAACACACTGAAACATTCTGATAGTCACTTGGAGCAATTTGTCAAGAGATATTAAATACAAATTGAAAAAAAATGTATCTAAATGTAGAATTCAAGTAATCATAAAAGTCAGAATTCTGCAAAATTTAATTTATGTGGGAACTTTGCTGTTTTCTTTCTTTCCAAATTAACAAATAAAAATATTGGTACAAAAAGTTATTTCCTTATTTAGAATAAAAATGAAAATAACTAATGTGTGATCTTCCCCCAACAATTTTTAAATAACCACATAGTGCATGTAAATAATTAGGAAATGCTAATTAAAGGTCACAGACAGTGTTTCAAATTTTTTAAATATCCTATGGTTTCCTTTTTATAAAATACACTAATTAAATTTCATATTAACAAATTTAATATGGTGTCATTTTATTGTAAATATGTGGAATTTATGCTAGTACAGGATTTCTTATTCTGCTATTTGCTATTTTTGCTGATGGACACGTCTGAAAAGACTCCTTAAGAAACAATATAATTAGTCTATTTGCATTGCCTGGAATTAGGTGACCTTTGGCTTTGGTAGTAATTAGACCATCCCTGCTGTACACTGTTTCTTCCTGCTAGTCACTAACCAGGCAGAAAAGGAGCCCAACCAGCTCATTTAGTGAGCTACAAAAAATTTTCAAATGCCATTAAAATGAAAAGGAAGTTATAATTAATAGTGTGGTATCATTTTATCATCCATATGTATAAAGGGTGTATGTAGGTGTACATAGTGAGCCTAATTTTTAATTAAGATGTTTATAACTGGTTCTCTAAAGCTAATGAAAAAAATATATAGCTGTATAGATAAAGTATATAATACAAAGAATCCAAAGCCACGTCCCTTTCATAATATTTTTTTTTTGTCTTTTGTTGTTGTAGTTTGTTTGTTTTGATTTTCCATAGAAGATATTGAAAGTCAGTGTTGTAAATTTTGGAATAATATTGCTACACTATTCACAGAGACTCAGAGAAGTCTCTAAGAACCAAAATCCGAGGTGCTTGCGTGCTCGATCTTATATGGATAATATGTTCCATGAATACTGTCATACAATAAAATAAATCTGGATTGTTTTTAATGCAAATTGAAGGTCCATGTCTTTATTTCTGGCAGTTAATTGAAGCACCCAAGCTGATAGTGTAGACTAAATAGACTAGTAGTTTAGATTTCACTTGTGTGATCCAAGTCACTGGGTAGAATTAATCAAAATTGTAAAGTACCTATAGTAAAAAACTCACTAGAACTGGATTTTACCCAGAATGTCAGAAGTGTTGAAGATTTACCAGTAAGTAATGTCTGCTTTAAATCAGTTTATTTAAATATTTTTTAATTTTTTTTTTTTTTTTTTTCTTTCTTTCTTTTTTTTTTTTTTTTTTTTTTCCCATTGACTTTTAATACTGAAGTTTTAGAAGAAAAATGAGGCATGCCCTTGACCCTTGACTCATTGTACATGGGACAGTATTAAAAAACAAACAAACAAAACCCAAAAACACAAATTACCATAGTTCTCCCTTTGTTGATCATAATGGATGTCAGTTAAATCCTATAACTTCAGAAATGCTGAATACCAGCGAAGGATTATTATTATTATTATTATTATTATTATTATTATTATTATTATTATTTCATAGGATAAATAGAACCTTCTCTGGGAGGTTTAAAAACATCAATCCTCAAATATTTTCTTGAGAAAAGTATGTATTATCTATTTTTAAATAAATACCATAAAAGTTATTCTCTTAGCTCAGTGTACTGTATACATCATAGTTTTGCATGCAGTTTTATATCTCCATTTTCATAAGCAGCACATTCAAAATCAAACATTAAGAACATATTTGAACTCAAATTAATTTTAATATAATAAAGAACTATATAAGTGAGTGAACTATATAAGTTAAGTGAATTTTTAATCCGAAAAAGCAGAAACGTTCTTCACTGCTGTCACCACTGCTTCACATCTTCAACCCATGAATGGTTTGGAAAGAAGAGCAAAGTATTTTTTCTTCTTAGGGGAAAAAAAAAAATAATTTGAACATCCAAGTTCCACACCATAGAGGTAGTGTTCATAGAGATAGGTCGTACCATCTGTGGTAGGTAAACAAACAAACAAACACCACTGATCTTGTTACTGTCTAGCTTTTTATTTATTTATTTATTTATTTTTCTAAAGATAATAAGCTAAAGGTAAGTTTTCTGGGATGTCCAATTTCAACTTCAACATCTGACATTAGTTTTTGAGACTAGAATACATTGATCACCATTCTCTAAAATTTAATTGTTGTATATGAGCACTGTCAAAGAGCTCAGCTGAAGGAAAAATTAACTGTGAAATATATGATTACATTACAGTTTTATAGCAAACCTACTCCCCCCCCCCCCCCCCCCCCGCACTGAGTTCATTAGGAGAAGGCTAGACCATGTCACCCTCCCTCTTCTTTCCTTCTTTCAGCTTTTTTTTTTCTTTTTTTTTTTTTTTTCCATTTATTTTTATGAAGAGGTCAGCTCATTAGAGAAAGTACACATGTTCCTAGCTTGCTTGTCTGAAAGAGTTAAACCTTTACAGTGTCAGAGCAAAGATTTCTGAGGACTCAATGACTCAAATATTAGTTTTGACAAAATCAGTAGACATGGGGTCACAGACTGAATAAATTCCTTCAGAAAATCCATGACTTGCCGTAAAAAACAAACAAACAGAAGATTGACAACTTGCATTTTTTTTTCTCGATTGAAAAAAAAAAAAACTTATTCTTGACATTTCACCGTCTTTTGAAACAGTGATTCACTGTGATGTCAAAATTGAAAATGTAAATTTTAACACAAAATGGCTATTTGCACTTTTTATTCTGCATTAGTAAATTTGATTTTAAGGAAACATTAGAAAAAATATCAATAAAATTACATCATGTGGATGCACACTTACAACACTGTTAGCAGAGGGTTAGCCTTTAATAGATTCAACTGTCTAAAAAATTGCACACCATACAATTGTCTGATGAAAGACATAGACACCTCCACAAGCCACTTAATCTCACCTCTTTGAGATATATCTGTATTTAAATACAAGTATATCATAAACATAGTTTATTTTTGGATAATTATTTTTAGCAATGCTAAATATTTGTATATTAGGTACCTTGAACTAGGTTTATCTGAAAATGGGTGCTTAATTTTAAATAATGAATGTTAGCTGAAATTCATGGTGTCCCAAAAGTTTTACATTGTTTAACTGCTAGTAGGAGCTCATAGAAAATGTTGTCACTCATTCAAAGTACAAGAATGGAAAGCAACTTCTCCACGATGTAATTCATCCTAGGGTCAGTGACATTTGGTTGTTGCATTTCATTATTTCCACAAAATATTCGTCAATCTCTCTACTGAAATGCAACATAAAATCTGAAATTCTCAATGGATTCCTGACTGATGATGATGACTCTGAAAGATGTCTTCTGACCAGACTCAAACCACCACTATACAGCAGGAAAAAAACAAAGCAAAACCAAACACAGATTTGCTTTCATTTTAATAACCTGATAATACCTCTAAAGTTCATCACAAGTAATTTCAATATCCAGCTACACCATATTAGTTCATTAATTACCCCCAAAATTGATGAAATTTCACTTTTATAGTAGGAAATGATGCAGTGCAGAAACAAAGGACGGAGTAGATTTTCATTCTAATTGAATCCCATGTTATGCTACTTTCCATCACAAATAGATTTTTTGTGTTTGTCATTTCAAGTTTACTGAATCCCTTGTTTTGTGAGATGCTGGGCCAAGATAAACAGTGTTTATTTTCCTAATCAAAAGCAAAGTTGTTAAAAAAAAAATCCAGCAAAAGAATTTTGGCTAGCTGAGTGTTAAAATAATACTGACTGACCCTTTTCCCCTCTTTTTACAGAATCCAAAACTGTCACTTCGTTTTTTTTTTTTTTTTTTTTTTTTTTTTCTGGATAATCAGATGCAAATATAGATCTCCAGGATTTTGTATAATATAAAATCTTTTGCTCATCTGTAGAATGTGTTTTATCTGTGCACCTACCTATCCAAATGCTTTCAGATATATATATATATAAATACAGAGACCTGTTGTGCAGACACAGACATATTTTCTCTGAAAGTATGAAGTATTTTGTCAAATGTATTTTACGCCAGATTTTTGTCTGAAGTTGTAAATGAAAGTTAACTAGAAATAGAAAAATATTTTCTGTTTGGAAATACAGCAAAACATAAACCTTAAATAAATTCTAGTTATACTATTTATGGTTGAAAATGATTTGTAGGATATTCTTGCTTTTGGGGAACTTGGGTTCACTTGCTTATGGGGAACATATATTACCCATGAGCAACTTATGTGAATTACTGGTGATGTCATTGTCACAGTCACATTAATGCTACACCTGTTAAACAGGTGCAGAATGGGGACTGGTAGAACACAGAAAGTGTTTTCTTTCAGGTACACAGCAGCTGCTATTTATGCAAGTTTAAAATTGCCAGGCATAACTCATATACAAACGCGTATTCAATATTTTCAAATTCATTTTTCTTTGCTCCACTTGCAATTTGGACTGTCTCTAATTTATTTTCCTAACCAACATCCTAAAACATGACCTTATTATTTATAAAATTGGAGGTAAATTTGTGTCTAATGATAGCCCACGCAACGTTCTGAACATTAAGCTGACTGAAAAATTACACAAAAGACTATCCACAGAGAATGGCTTTTTCATTTATTTTTTTTTTTTTTAATACAACACCATTGTTACAGGAGAAACAATAACAGAATATTCTTGTATGTAGAAGTCCCAGATGTACAATAAAGATGCTTGTAGAAAATATTTGTAAGATTGGGATTTTTCTGTGCATAGAGAATGGGATTAATTTTTCCCCAAAAGGGAAAAAAAAAAGAAAAATCTGTCTCCAATAATATTCACAATAGATCTTCAAGTTCAGTTTGCTTTAAGTGTTTAAAAAAATACATCAATTAAATTTGTTGCAATAATTTGTTGAATTTTAGTTTCAAAAGTCACTTAAGACAGTGTAAAGGCTTTGTGTTATACCATGAACTTTCTAGTACTCTAAAGAAATAATAAATATATATCTGTAAGGATATCTTTAGCTCAGAGGATTTGTAAATTATAAACCTGTGAAATTAGGAATTTAGAAAAGAAAGACTTACTGACCCTTAGCTACAAAGGTATCTAAGTCTTTTATTAAATTAACTGCTGGCATTATGGCCTCTGAAACTATTGAGAAGATGACCATAGTTTGGCTCAGGATTAGATTTTGAAGTGATTTAATAGCATTATTTTATGGGTTTTGCAACCCCCCACAAACAAAACAAGTAGTTAATATCAAACTTGGTATTATCCTCAGATTTTAGTATCTTTATTTCCAGAGGGATTTGCTCTAGCTAAAATATGTATATATACAATTGTTGATTCTATTTTTAGGCATAAATATTTTATTTGGGATAACCCATATTTATCTGAGTTATTTGTAAGAAACAATTCCAAGCTTTTGTTATTCTTTTAATCTGCACTAGTTTTAATTACCTGAGGAAAAAATCATCTTCCTTCTCTTCCAAGTAAGAATCAAAAGACTTAGACATTAGTTGAAAGTTATTAAAACAAAATGTCATCAACAGCCTAAGATGCTGAAATAAGAAGTTGTCACTGACATTTCACTAAAAAAAAAAAAAAAAAAAAAAAAAAAAAAGAAAAAAAAAAAGAGAGAGATTTCTATTCTTAAAATGTGGAAGTAAAAATGTCAGATTAACAGGGAGTAGATGTATAGTATAAAGGTATCACTTCCCTTTTGCATCTCCGGCTGCTTTCCTCTTTAGCCTTATTCAAATTTATTGCTGATTTTTTTTTTTTTTTTTCCAGAGCTATAAAATCTTGGAGTGTAACACAACCTCACATAATGCTTCCCTCAACTTTTATAGAAGAGCTATGATTTACTATTACAATAAAACTCTGCTATCAAGTATTTTATAACTGCTTCTATCTCTTTTGTTTATGAATAAAATGTAAAATGAGATTCCCATCTGAATATATAATTGAAGACAAAGTTACTTATTGCAAAGTACTTTAGGAATCAAAATAGATTGGGGTGTGTTAGTTTAAAGCTCACAAGAAAATATCTCACAATGTATAATTCATATTTTTGATAATACAGATCCTCAGAATTTAAGACTGGTAAAATTCATGTGACTTTGACTCGTAATTGCAGTTTGACTTGTAATTGCAGTTTTTTGTTTGTTTGTTTTTACAAAGAATTACAATTCTGAATGCTTGAATTCTGAGTTTTTTTCAAGGAAAAAGGCATTTTATTCATACAAAACATTGCTATGCATCATCAACAACAACAACAACAACAAAATTTACACCTGATCAGACTTTCTCCTTCATTTGTGACTGATTATTTTTGCAATATATATATATATATTTTCAACTGTGAGTATAAATAAAAGTATAAAATTAGGACAGAATAGCAAAATAAAGAACAATACTGCATATTTCCTCCAGATTTGAGTTCCGCATATTAGAATCTTAGGCATCCATTAAGCACTCCCTGTAGCTTAAAAGGAAGTTTGGTTTATAAAAAAAAAATAAAATCAGTGAGTTTTTTTTTTTTTTTTTTTAAACACTTGTCTGTATGGTGGAGTTGCAGTTTAGTATAAAAGAACAGCTTGTAGTCTAAAATGTGTGGACAGCAGAAACTGTCAGATGCACAGTATGGCTATAGAGAATGGAGTATGTTCTAACTTCAGAGTGTAGGGATTTCTGCATGAAACCAACCTAGGCATGAACTGAGATTGTAGCATACCCTGCTGAGTTGACTTTTGTGCTTTTGTGCAGTGCTCATACCAGGCTTACACAGTGTTTCTCTGCTGGTTTCTCTTCTCAGATAAACAGTGGGATCTGCACTTACCATTTGCTACCAATTCTTTCTCATGTTTGCTGCCTTGTCAGATTTATTTGAAAGAAATTTTGGAGCAGTGGAAAAATAATGTTATAAGAAAGCTGCCATTTATAAGTGTTTATTATTAGAGCTCTTTGAAGGCCTTTTATTTATTTTTTTTTTTTTCAAGAAAGGTCTCAAGCTTTTGAAATGTCTTCCTCGTGAATTGCATCTAAATCTGAAAATTCATAGGAAGAATTAAAAAAAATAATAATTTCATATTATTGTATTTAAATTCTATTTTGCAATGTAATATACAGAATAATATAAATAGAAGATAGAACAGGATGACCTGTAATGGCTGCCTGTGACAGCATGGTTTTGGATTTGCTACCCTAGTAGATATCTTTCAATTCTATGAATAGTAATATCAGAAGAAAGGATTAAAGACAGTCCACATCGTCAGCTTTTTTCTTCCTTGAAACAAAATTTCAGCAAAATTGCCACAGTCTGTGAACTGTTTCACTATTACAGTAGAAAATGCTTCCAACATTTTCTTTTCTTCAAAATACTCTACATGCTTAATACAGCTTTAAAAAAATAGGTTGTACAAGTAATTACACTGTCATTTTGTAAGCATTATGTATATGTAAGCATTATGTAAGCATTATGTATAACACTTTCAGTTTGTGTGGGCTTTTTTTCATCAGCATTAATTACTAGAATGTGAAACTGCTGCTAAAGTTGAATGGCTCTTATTTTATCTTAGTAATTCTATAGAAATCCTCTGCCTGCATGTTTCTTTCCCTTACTACGGAGTTTTAATTTGGATTGAATGAATGGACCTTCTTATTCATGGTAGCAGTTATTGGTGAATTGTGACATTAGCAGACAGAAAAATGCAGAGTGCAGAACCTGAAGGCTGTGAACTTACTGCCTCTTGTTCCAGACAAAGCTTTACTAGCATAACTAGGGTTTGAATTTAGAAATGTGATAGTAAACTGTAATGCTAGTGGATTGTGACACTCAGAATTTTCCTAACTAATCATAACTTTAGGAATGACAAAATGTACAAGGTTGTACTTATTAACTCTCTCTCACAAACAGTGTAAAATAATAATAAGCTTTTAGGGAGGAAATTTTAAGTACAATTATTCTAGAAAATGACACTCTGGGGCATACAAATGAGAAGAGGCTTGTTTGAAGTCAACAGACAGGTCACTGGTAAAGCGGGGTATAAAATTCATGGTTCTCAACTCTTAGCCACCACAGCAAATGCCTTCTGAACACCAGCCAAGGTGTATATAAATCACTTATCTCATTTAATCAATTGCTTGCCATTGCAGAGGAGTTTGGATTGGTAGCAACTCTTTTTCTCATTTTCTGTCTGTCTTTGGCAAAAAGTTTAGTTTTGTGAGAACTGAACTGCTAACTAAAGTCTTTGGGCTTAATTTAGGAGCTTGTGGGTGAAGGTTAATGGTTTATGATATATGGGAGGTCAGAACAGATGATCTTATAGCCCCCTCTCACCTTAAACCATATGAAAATATGTAGGCTCCTGGAATATGATAAAGCTAATACCAGTATCACAGATCACAGTGATAAATTCTGAGCTAAACCTTCTGCCTAGCTGCAGTCTGAGAACAAGACTATGAGCATCCTAGTGCTGTGAAGGGACTCAGCTTGCCACTGATTTCTATCTATATAAGTGCACCAGAGTGCAGACACAGAAAGTTTATCCATCTCCAGCTAAGGAAACTGAAATAGCTGCACTTAATACAATGGACATCAATTTTATGAAAGAAAGAAAAAAAAAAAAAAAAAGTCAAAATGTAAATTCATACTTCTCATACTTGAAAGAAGTATGCTAAACAGTACATTTGAGGGTGTGGTGGGCCTACATGAAAATCTCTCTTTTTTTTTTTTTTCTTCTCAGCAATTAGATCTGTTATATATTGAGTACATTATTTCTCTTTCAGAGTCCTTTGGTTTAGTTATGAACACTGTGAATAGGTTATATTCTTTTTCTCTTAAAAACATTATTACTGTGTCTCAAGTCTCAAAGGACTAAGTCCTTTATGGCCACTGAGTTAAGGAAATCCTAAACCAGAATATAAGTGAGTTTCTAAAAAAGAATCTGAACCTCTTTTCATATTACCCTGCACTCTATATGTACCAGTAAAAAATGCTGCTTGAGAAGAGGGTTGAATCTCCTTGATGAGTGGTTGAGTGGTATGTTTTATTCACTGTAGTCTCGAAGTGGAGGGTCCATTGAAATTTTCTGGAAAACTACTGAGGAATAGAAGCTAATTAGAAAATGTTTCAGAGGTGGAATAATTTTGATTGCATGGAAATATGTCTGCTTTCTGTATACATATTCCAAATGCCACTCTTAGATGTATAGAGGCAATATGAAGATAAATGAAAACCAGATCTAGCTCCTGAGATATGTACAGAGGCTGCATTTCACTCCAGCTGTTGTCATACTTTCTCCATGCCTTCTACTTCACTGAGCAGTATGACTGCTTCTGCTATTGCTTTGAAGATTTGCTCAGCAGGTAGGTCTTATGATGTAGGATGCTATACTGCTAGCTCTCCTTCCCTTATGC
Source organism: Stictonetta naevosa (assembly GCA_011074415.1). Lineage (NCBI taxonomy): Eukaryota > Metazoa > Chordata > Aves > Anseriformes > Anatidae > Stictonetta > Stictonetta naevosa. The sequence goes on from CM021697.1 coordinate 162,006,418, forward strand.
AGTAAGAAGGGCCTAATGCCTTTTGAAGATCAACGTGTGAGCATTTAGGGAAGAAGAATTTTGTGGATAAGCATTAATTTTCCTTCTCTTTTTAAATAAAATCTTTATATACTATCATTAAAACATAGGTAGGAATAGTTGGCTGATCTTTGTGATATGATTCTGAATGGAAATAAATAAAACAGGACTTTTTTATATATAAATATAAAATGTAAAGAAGAGGTGTTGCTATAATCAAAGTATGAGGTTAAAATACGTGGATTTTACTTATGCAAGCATAGCTGACAAATGTCTTTTTAAATGTCATAAAGAGTTCTTTTAGGCAGGATCTGGATATAGGGACCTAGATAAAGGAACCTAAAGAAAAACATTATTGTAATTGACAAATTAAAATAAAGAAAGCAACAACAACAACAACAGAAAATGCAAAACAACAAGCAACTGGCAAGTTCATATCTTAACATTCCCTTCTTCCCCAAAAAGTAAGTTCATATATGTAAACCCAAATTCTACATCCACAAAATTCTTCCAGTGGAGATTATAATGTTCTTAAGAACTAAAGATTAAAAAAGAATGTTGTCCTAGCCAAAATAAAGTCAAGGAAGGAAATCTGAGATAAATTTATGTTATGAAACACAGGCGTATATCTTTCAAGAATGCAAAACTTTCCTTGGACACCCATATTTAGACTGTGAGTGGCAAAAGTGGAGAATACACACATACCTTTTTACATAAAGGAAGTTCTATAAGTCCTGATTCAATATCCTACAGCCTCCACCTTTCCAGTTGTGGTGCAGATGGTCTGTATCATTTGTGATCTCATTGTTACTCTGCAAGTTTTGAAATTTGGCTGGAGGTGCTAATGCACCTTCTGGCTATATTTGAATTGGATAATTTAAACAGTACAATGAAATTGGCTTCTATGGTATAAAAATGCTCACTGTATAATCATGTGGGACTATTACAAATGTTTGAATTTTTTTTTTTAAAATGACATTGCTGTGAAAGATTCCCCACACCCCTCCATGCAATACGACATCATTCATATTTGTCACTATCTTAAATAAAATTTCACATAAAAATTGAATATGAAAAAAAATATATATTTTACCTACACATAATGGTGACTTCTATTTATATAAGTGCATCAGAGTGCAGATACAGAAAGTTTATCCTTCTCCAGCTAAAGAGAATGAATATTGTTGAAGGAGACATTTTTGCTTTTTAGCTCTATTGAATATTAAGCATGGTCTAGTACATTTTAGGATTACCCTGGCAATGTCATGCACACTATGTCCCTCCCTAACACCATCAATGCAGTAAGTTATTTTTACCATGAATTTGCAGAACTTACTCAGCCTGGCACACTACCTTTTAGATTCCAGGAAAAGTGATTTTCCTGTCAGTGATTTTGATGACGAGAGGTTTTTCTCACTCTTTGTATTAAACAGGCATCAGGCTACAAAATCACTTCTCAGCTATGTGGTTGGGATTCACTTCTTATACCAGATTTAGGTCACTCAAGTGCCTCTACACTGAACAGATTTGGGGTTGTATGTGACTTTTATATCCAATCCCACATTATGTTGATAAGATTTAAACATCACTGAGTCATTCTATAAGTGTAAATCAGAATTTTCCTGAAGAGTTTTCTCTTTGTTCCCCCTAAAACTAGTTACACTTTCACTAATAGTCTTTTGTAATTGTATGCCTAGATACTAGGGCTCCTTCTGGTGACTGCTGACTGCAAATAAATAGTTAACCCAATTTGAAGAAGACACTTGTTTCCAGCTATAGGGGTAGAGTGTGAATCATAGAGCATAACTTTTTATACACTGAAACTTGTATTTTGTATAAAATGTATATATTGCCATCCACTTGTGATGGATGTAATCTATTATTAGCTTTTGGCTGAACTCACGCATGCTGGTAACTGAGCACTTTGAAATGATGATGATCTTGGGCAAGTAAAATGTAACCTTAGCTTCAAGGAACACAACGATTCTTCATTAGATTTATTTCTGGGCATGATAAAGAAACTAACGACCCTGTGTTGATAACAAGAGACAAACCATGTTTTCTATAGGCTGTGTTATATTTTTTTTCTGTCTCCTATATTTTTAATCAAGAGGTGGAGATGGAGTCTGACGGGATAAATGATATTCTGGAGTTTTCCTGTTCTTTCCTTGCTAGGATGAGACACTAGGTAGCAGAGAACAATTGCTCACCCTCCAAGAAGGTCCTTTTGCACATGGGTCTTTCCTGCTTAATACTTGAGGCAATATAGTGAGTTGATAAAACAGTTAGTTATTCTTAACAGATGGATACCTCATACTATCGGTCTTTGAAGAACAGATGATTTTGATTTGTTTACCTACTATCTTTAACTGGATTTTGAATGAGGTCATCCTAATTATGAGTAATTTCACAGATAAGTGATTTTATTCTGCCATCAGTAAGAGTGATACTAGTCCCTTATAGTCACATCTATATCTGTTAGTGCCAGGAAGTATCTTTTCTTTCTTCCACCCCAATAGTTAAAAGTCCTTCTGTCTAGCTGTTTATTTCAGCACAGTAAATACCAGAATAAAAGAGCCTAAGTTAACTACATGTAGGGGAGGAAGCAGAGGGGAGAACTGGAGTACATAGGTGATTTTTTCAGCCTTAATCATGTGCAAGAAACATTCTCTTCTCAGTGCTGGATGTCAGGAATTCAATGTCAATTGGTTATACCTTAATTTCCTCAGTCTGAAGAGGGCATGGAATAGGATATAGGGGAAAGAACTCTGCTGTCTGGTTCAAAATTAGAAGTTCATGAAAGGTGGGTATATTTTACAGTTTACCATTACATTAAATTGCATTTACTGATGGGTAAAGTGTTGTGAACTGATTTCACCAGTTCATTTCAGACCTTTTCATTGAAACTGACAGAAGCAAATTATGGTGCTATAGCTCATTCATCCATGATTTCACGCTCCTACACCCTAGGAAACAAGAGGCAAATCTCAACGGGTTCCTCCATGGTAAAATATTTTTAATTAGTAAATAATTCTGAAGCTGCACATTCAAAACAAATCCTCACTAAGCAAGCCATATTGTCACTTCCAATCACAGCCCTTTCAGATTTCTCAATGAGAAAGGTTCACTTTTCACAGCGTCTTTCTTTCCAAAGAGAGGAGAGAGTCAGTCCTGAAGACTGTTGTTGTTTCTTGCCAGTTAGACTAGCATACAAATTGAGCCAAGTATGCCTTTGTGGAAACATTTCAGTCTGCAATCCGTGAGGCTTATAAATAAAAACTGTGAAAAAATGTGAGAGAATTTCAAACAAATATGCATTTGATTTAATGGAAGTGTTGTCAAAAATAATGTTTTCCGGTGATGGCTTTAGCAGACAGAGTAAAAACCAAAAACTTGAATATATTTTGTAATGTCAGTTTGTTTTAATTCATAAAGAAGAAAAGCAATTAAAACTCCTGGGCTAGGATAAAGAGGATATAAATAAAACAAACAGGAGAAAACTGAACCACATTTCCAAAAGATTTAAAGACTTGGCAAAGATGAAAAAGTGTTTTTTTGTTTGTTGTTGTTGTTGTTGTTTAAAAAAAAGTTGTTTGAAAAGCATAGATTTTGTTTCTAATTAATTTATTCTTCCCTTGGCAGAACTATATCTCATACTTCTAGTGTGAATGTCTTGGCAAGACATGTTTTTTCCCTACCTGTTTCCAAGTTGCAGTGCTATATCCACTAAGAACAAAGAATGTTAAATCATCATTTTAATGTTGCAGAATCCAGCATCTAGAAGCTAGTATTCATGCTATTACTGGAAACTCAATTCAGCCCCACTATGTGTAGGAATGACAATACAGTTTCTAATTACCTAATCATATATTGATCATTGTTTCCAGAGAATCATTATTGTATTCAGTGCACAAAATAGTCAGTCCAAGTTAATGAGGTAACTTCAATATTTGTTCTTCTCCTTGTTCACTATAAGTTGATGTTATTTGTTGCAGTGTTCATTTCCTGTTCTGAAGACAGAACTATTAGTTTTCTAATGGAATTTGCTATGACATTTATCACTATTGTATCTGAATGCTTCACAAATATTAATACATTTATTCTTCAGTCCAGAATCAAAAGGATATTAGCATCCTCTGCAGCTTTGGAGAAATAGAGCATAAGCCACTGTTGCTTACTCAATCTCAAATTTTGGGCCATAAATAAACCATTCAGGAAATAAAGAACAGGAACTAAAGGTGAAATTACCTAACTTCAGTATTATTTCATGTTACTTTAGAGGAAGTCATGTAGAAATTGTTTTTAGTCAATGGAAAGCAAATGGCAGTAACAGGACATGGTTCAGCCTATCATAAAGATGATATCTTACAAAGAGCATCTTTGGCAAATGCCCATTTCTCTCCACTGACTTGAGAAGTAACCTGTTCTTTTCATGCTAACTGGTCATTTGTACAAAGTGTAACAACTTTTCTAGTATAATATAAACATTTTGTATGGTGAAGGCAGAGAAAAAATCTAATTCAAAGCAGGATTCATTCATCACTCTTTGCCAGAGGACTATTTTGTCTATCCCTATATCTCTTAATACCTAAATTTGAAACAAGTGATCCATTTCTGCTCACAACAATACCATTAATTACTCAGTCTTGGTTCATTCCCAGAAGAGGTTTGTCCAATCACAAACTGGACAATCAGGGGTCATTTTCTCTTCAAAAGTTTATTTTTCTCAACTGTCTTCTCTGTCTTATTAGTCCTATATCTGTGCAGGCCTCCTAGAGACTTTTCTCTCATTTTTTTTTTTTTTTTTTTTAAATCTCCCTTCTTTCATCACCTTCCTCTTCTTCCATTGGTAAATAGGAATGAATATCTGTTTTTATTTGTCCTTGGCTTGTCATACATTCTTGATCTTATCCACTATCTTTGTGTTGCCTTTCATTTCATTCTACTCCTACCTACAAATTTCAGACTGTTTCCCAGTCATCTTCTTTCTTTCCAGTTTCAGTCCCATCTCCTTTATTTATTTATTTATTTTTCAATTTATATCTACATTCAACTTCATTGCCAGTTATCTGGTCACAGTGTACATCCCTTGCATCCTCTGCAGAAATCTAGATTATGGATTATGTTCTGATGGCAGTCTAATTATTGCTTCTTTCATCTTGCTCCAAATGGCAAAAGAAAGTGATATTGCTCTATGGATGTCAGTATTCTGGAACAATGTAATGCACTAGAGCAGACATTCAGGCTTCCCCCCCCCCGGATTTTTACTGTTAAATGGAGAGTAATCAAGGAATGAAACAAACAAACAAACAAAACAACAACAATAACAAAATCACAACAATAACTTTTAAAGGCATTATGAAGTCTGGCTGAAATGAGTAGCTAGCTTGCTAATATATCTCCACCAAATCACATGTGCTGCAATTTACAGAAATGAAACATTCCTATAATGTTTACTTTCTTCAGTCTTGCACAGTCTAAACTGCTGCAGAACAACATTAACCTCCTTCTCGTCAGTCTCCTACTGCTCAGAGTGTTTTGAATAGCAGCAGGAAAATATGACAAAAGACTCTTGTCAGTTTTAACTCTGCTGTAGCCTGTCAAATCTTTGGGTTACAGCAGTGGCACTCCACCTGTCTGTCTGCTGATTTAGAAAGCAAGCATTGCATTGGTTTTATTCAGTTTATAGTTTTGGGACCTTTACAGATTTTTCTAAAAGCTTAGATTCTGCGGAAGCTGAGAAGGACCTGGAAGGAGTTAATATATTCACTAATAACTCAGAGCACATTTCCAGATTGACAGTAATTTGATTCACCCATATAAGTGGACTGGAATTAAGTATTACATTGCATTTTGATATCCTGATATTTCTTTATGATGAATATCTCAGAGAGTGTAATGAAATTAACCCAAGTACTAGAAACATCACAAGACAGTGATCCTGCTGAGTGCTCAACTGAATGAACGTAGATAGGCAAATGGTCTCTTAATATTTGAGTGTGTCTCAGAGGAATTATGTAGGGGAGTATTGGCACGTAGGAAACTAAAGTATAACTTACTTTCAAAATATGATTCTTCTAAGATTTTTAAAAGACTTTTTCTGCCTATATATACTTATGAGTTGTATTGTTGACATCACTTAAAGGATTGTATTCACTGATGCTTCATGTGAGTATCAGATAGAATCCTCATCTTGAAACCCTCTATTACCTCTAGCTTTCTTGTCACTTCAAAACAAAATGCCAAGTGAAGGAAGATCCTTATCCTGTCAAGTTTTACTAATATATTGCGGCTTCTGTAGTGTTCTCCCAAAGCGTCAGAATGCAGTGCTGAATGTAGGTACTACTCAAAAATATCAGCTAGCTCACTCCCCCCCCCCCCCCCCAATTCTTTACTTTTCAGCATTTTTGAAATAAGTTGTTGTGTTGTAATTTGTTTGTCCAAGTCCTTTAGACACAACAATGACAAAGAAATCAAACTGCCCTCTCTCTCCTTGGCCTGGAAAGACCTGAGTACTCTAGCTGTCTCTACAGCCAACTCCACCGGAATTTGAAGAATCACTTCAAAATTTGATTGTTGGTATTCCAACCCTTGTCAAACTCTGGATAATGATTGGGGAATTGGTTTCAGAGCAATATCTAGAGTCCAAAGGAGCATAACTCTTTAATCTGGCAAAAGCTGTCTCAGCAGTATTATTCAGCCACTAAGAGAATTTTCAAATGACATTTTCCTTGTTCTTCTTTCTTCTGGCATCTATGCTGAATTGTTCCCAGATCAGAGATATGTGAAAGTCCCTTATGATTAAGGGACTCTGTGAGAGTGTGTGGGTGGCCCTGTGCCAGACCACTGCCTTTCATTTCTGTAAAACCCTTCACCTGCAGATGACAGACAGTAGACTGAGTGGTAGCTGTTAGAAGGAAGGTGAAAGACAGGAAAAAATAAATAAATAAAAAAATCAGAGTGTTGGCAGATTCACAAATATGTGAATACTCTTCCAGACTTATCCCAAGGTGAGATAGTGGCCATTAAACTGGGTATTGTTTCACATAATTTCTGTCATTTAGACACCTTGTTTGAAACTGGAAAACTTTTAGGCATCTCAGGTCATCTGTTAGAATCCATCCTCTCTATTTAGCTCTGCTGGTGCCCAAACTGCTGCAACTTTCTCTTTTCAAGCATTTATAAACAACTGGAGAGTAGATGTTGCTATTGATTAAAGCAAATAGGACAATGATTAAAGCTTCTGATACCCATCTCCTCCTGTACTCAGTCAGCTCTAAAAGTATTTGAAATTATGCTTTTGAGTCCCTCTGTTTAGATGTGGGCATCTATATACTTCAACATTTGATCTAAGTTAATTAATACATTTTCTACTTGATAGAATTCATTTGTTTGAGAAAAGAGAAAAAAAAATAGCAAAAGTTTAGAACAATGTTTAGATACATTTTCAACAGAGCATATTAGTCAGATTCTAAGGCAGCTTTTCCTGCTTTGTCCCAGAAACAGCAAAAAATGGAAGGTGGCATATGTCAGTTCTTTACCATTTCTTTTAAAAAGTGTTCTTTGTGCAGTGTTTTCAGAGATATCTAAGAGGTAAATAAACCTTATTCTTAAACCTTCTTAAACCCCTTGTGATACCTATTACCTAGCTGGGTTTTTTTTTGTTTGTTTTTTTTTTATGCCTTTTTTTTTTTTTCCCAAGATGGTGTTTACTGGATCATAAGTGAAAATTTTCCTGATTTGCATTAATAATTGTCAGAAGCTTATTATCAATGTAGTTTGATAATAACATTTTCTATTTCTAATCTAGATGTTTTGGGGACTTTGGTCAAGATCCTGATATAGAACTGTTATATAAAGTTATATAAAATATTCCAGATCAGAGAGATGTGAAAGTCCCTTATGATTAAGGGACTCTGTGAGAGTGTGTGGGTGGCCCTGTGCCAGACCACTGCCTTTCATTTCTGTAATTTTAAAATTTTAGAATTAGAATTTTAATTGTATGACAAAATTGTTAGAATTAGGTACATAGATGATTCAATTAAAGAAAATGGATCAAGCAAACAAAGAAACAAACAAAGAAATGTAAAAGCTTGAAGGCAAACATATATGCCTTACATAAAACTCACATTTTATTTAAAGGTAATTCTGAAAGGAATCTATTTTAATTCTATAGTATGAACCAAGGAAGTGTATTTTTGAGATGGGAGCGCTCACAATAATAGTTCACTCTTTGATCTGAGCTTGCAGTTTTCACTTATATCCTTGTAAGTGGATACAATTTCTTCTTTGATATAATTGTGATCCTATATATATGTGTGTGTGTAGCCATGTATTCATCAACACATGGAGTTTATAAGTACACCAAATGATTTGCTGCACAAGCACTTTTCAATTCAGGACACTTTTAAGCATGGAGAATAGATATAATAGATATTAGGGAAAGGAAAAAAATACTTATTATTTTTACTGGATAGAAAAAAAAAATATATTTATTTATTTTTTTTTTCCCCTCCAAAATAAAGCATAAATGCTGAGAATAGCAAGTGTTCTAATTGTAATTCCAAAAACCTCTCATGGCATTTTTCATTTATTTATTTATTTAGCAAAATGCATATGAAAATTTTAACTCCCCAATCTAATTAATTCTGCTCACTAAGATTCTGACTGGCAAGTCTTCTCTAAACTGAGCATTTGTGGTTTTGCTGTTCATATTTCTTAATTATTTTGGTCAAAAAACTCTCTCTGTGCTCATTTGCTGCAATTAATTTCACTCAATTATGATTGGACACCAAGCAAAAGTATTTTAAGAAAAAATTTCTATTAGTTTTTGCTTCTTTTACCCTCTAGACTCTTTCATTGGTTTTGCCAATATGTCTGCTTTTTTGGCACACCTGCTTTTGCAGCCTAGATTGTGTTAGTTCTTCTCTGAGAATCAGTCGTGAGCAGCTTGCAACCAAATGCCTGATTAAAAAGTTAGCAGACCTTGAGTGCAATTACTTCAGCTCTATGGCATTCACGCATTAAACCCAGTGTTAATTGTTTCCCATTTTTGTAACGATCCTTATAATAGGATAAAAACAGAAGAGATCATTTATTGAAGTTAAAACAGCAGAAAATAAAGATATTTGCTTGAATTAATCATCTCAACATAAAATTAAACACATTCACATGTAAACATAGAGGGTCTTTGTGATAGATGCCAATTAAATTGGCATTGGTACAATTTGAAACATTTATTCTGGAGACTGACAACACATGCTTTTCATGTTTGAGTTTAGACATAAAACAGGATTAAATAAAGAAGATTTTGTGTTGCTGGTTCAGAGGAGACCTACACCATTATTAATATAAACAAAATGTTAAAAATAGTAATATGTACATTACAAATTACAAATTATATGTTATAAACAATATTATTTTTGTGAGCAATATTTATATTATTATATAAATATTATCTTAGGTAATGCCTATTAATATAGATATCAAATGATGTATATATCATGGAGTGTGTATAAATATTTAGAGGGGAAGGAATATATGTAATTACTGTTTATTATTGTTTTAAAAATCAAAGTACAAAGAGGAATACCTAAAAGTAAAATTTGTCATCATATAAGTGGAATTAGGAGATTAAATTAAAATGTAATAGGTCGTGAAAAAAAAAAAAAAAAAATCAGAAAAAAATCGGTGGTGTTTTTTTTTTTTTTTTTTTTTTTTTTGTGAAGGAAAATATCCCCAGATACAACCATAAAGCATAATGATTTAGATCCATCAAGCAGTACACATAACAGTACACATAGTAATCATATGGAGCTGTTACAAACAGTAGTCATATGGAGCTGTTACTGCTATCTTTATTTCCCCATGGCTCTCTTGTTGTCTTTACTTCATCCAGTCTTCAATCAGATTGTAAATTTTGTGGGCGAACAGCATATTTTCTATGTTTGAGTATTACTTCTCACAGTGCCACTCTTCTATTTTCTCCCCCACCCTTCCCCTGCTCTGTGTAAAGCCTTTTACATTTAAGTAGATAGAAATTATAAACATATTTCTTCTACCTCAAATTATATTATAATGAAATATTTATTCTTTGGATAGCATTTGCTACCAGACCTCTTAAATTAATTTGCAAATATCATGTTAGCTTTTTTAGGAATCGTGCCTAGATGAAAAAAGACAATATTTCCCACTTACTATTAAGCAAAAATATTGAGTGCTTCACGTCACTGATATCTGAGGGTATCTGGCCCCTGGTACTCAGTACCTGGAAATATACCCCAGCTATATGATTCTGAGTCTAATAAGAAACATTCTATTGATTACAGTGACTCACACTGTAATAATAACTCATGAAATCTGTCACAAAGCCCATCTTCTAACTCCGTGTCCTGTACTTCATCCACATGATTGCCCCTCCATCCCCTAGTTTAGAATGGCTGCTTATATCCTCTCACACATTAGCTTATCTGTCATTTTCTATTTAGTTTAGGAACTCAGTATCATAAATTCTTTAAAATGTTACTTGTATGACCTGGCCCTGATTTTAATTGTTAAGATTTGGGCTAGCATTCCAGATGGTCCTCTTTACAAGGGCTGACAGACTGGACCTGGTTGATGTTTAGCCATTTCTAAGAAAAGTGCCAACTGTTAGTTATTTTTCTTGTTACTGAATATCATCCAAGATGATACCAGTAGGCAAAGTCCTAAAGGATATTTGGAATTATTGCTCTAGTGAATATCTGAAGCCAGTGTTATTGAGTTAGCAGCTTCTTCTTATGAAAAAAAAAAAAAAAAAAAAAAAAAAAGATGACTCAAGAATTCAAGAAATTAGAGCACATCTGTCTTTCTTTTCCTTCCATCTGTCAACCCAGGGCATGTACCATATCATTTTTATTTATTTATTTATTTATTTATTGTGGGAAACATTTGGCTTCCTCATTATTAATTTAACTATGTACAGTTTGATGTTATTTTTGTTAACTTTACTTCTGTTATGAAGACTGCTATTCAAAATATATTGTCCAGACTTTCTAGTTTCAATTCTAGAGATTTTTAACTGTTTACATTCCTAAGAAATAATGTTAACTAACTTTGCCTGTCTCAGAGCAAATCCCATACCTATTGGTATTTTGCAAAGTGCATGTGAGGCATTTCTTTAATTTCTTGTATGTACATGTTTTAGGCTCATGTTTGCATTGGATGCAGAATTAATTCTTTAATCATTTTGATTTTATTCCTTTCAATAAAGCCAGTTGCAGTAAATATTATCTAAGACTATTCCTACGGAAAAGGACAATTTATGGTAAGAACTTACACAAATGTAGTTTTAGCTGCATTTTTTCCCTAGTTTCAATTAGGAAATCTAAAAAAAAAAAAGAAAAAATATATAAAAAAAAACTGATACAAAAAACACCAATCTAATTGCCCTAACTGCATTTTTTAATTTTTTTTTTATTTTTTTTGACATTGTATAATTCAAAATTTGAGGGCATGTTTTTTAATATAGTTCATTAATTAGCCATAACTATTTGATCACCACTTAGAAAATAGAATTGTAGGCTACTAAAAGAATACATGTTTAACTGTTGCTAAGTTCAAACACAGAATTCTGCACACAGATGTACTAAATATTTAAATCTAATTTGAGTGATTATTTATACAGTCAAAGCTTGTTTAAGAAGCCATGATCAGATTTAAATTTTTATATCCAAAGAACAACTTAGTAGCACACACTGGAAAAAAATAAAATAAAATAAAATAAAATAATAAAAAAAAAATCCAACACAGCAAGGCAAAAAAGCTGAGTATGTTTGTTGAATGCCTTCAGTACAAAAGATAATATGTGTGAATAATGGAATTCCAGTCAAAAAAAAAAAAAAAAAAAAAAAAAAAAA
>CM021697.1:162018432-162030384 GCA_011074415.1 Stictonetta naevosa
AGTCAGAAACATTCATCAGTCTTACCGATAGCTGAGAATAAAAGCTTGGAATTTTTTTGGCTTTAGTGCAAGTGAAGATGTTGATATACTAACCCTAATCCCATGGAAATCAGAGGAACATTTTCCAGTGACTTTACTATGTTAGGCTTGTGTTTATTACTTTTAAAAATTAAAATTGAAATTATGCCAGCAAATATTTTCTCCATTGCAGAAATTTTTTTCAGTCTCAAATTTGTTTCAACTGCACTTTTCACTGCACGTTCATTTTTCCAGTAGCAGTAAAGTAATAATAGCATTCTCTTCCTCTGCCCATTCTCCTACTAAATAAAAAGGTTCCAGTTTCAGATTTTCTCTCAAGTAGGTGTGGCCATCTGACATTTTTGACCAGTTATCACCCTACCACCAGTTCCTGTGAATTCTCTCAGACTTTCATATCTGTGATCTGTCAACAGTAAAGGGTTTGGGTGCATTCTTTATGTATCTTGTCAACCTGACTGAGATAAGGTGGCTTCCACAGGCACTGAGCTCTGAGATGTATTCTATGCTCTGATAACTAAAATCCCAAAGTACCACCATGCATTTTCTTCCATCTGCCATAGTAGTACATATCAGAAAGGATACTGATCTACTACGTGAGAAACTGATATCAAAACAATAACGCAGCTCAGTTCAATTTGCCCATAATTACATATATTTTATTTAATATTTGTTCAAATGATGAATTCTCACTCAGAATTATGTTCTATCTGTAGATAGCTAGTAATAGACCATATAATGAGGTAACAGCAATATTCTTAAACAATTGGCTTAGATTTAGATACAAAGATTTTTGGACTTTTTTTTTTATTATTATTAAATATTATTATTATTTTCTTTCTCTGGAAAACAAAGACACGTATACTTGTGCTTTTATAGTACTCATGTGAAGTGCAATTTTATTCCTATTTGCCTCTGTGTTTTTCATGCTTTTATTTAAAATAATATTGCTGCATATAATTAAATGTAAAACAGAAGGTTTGTGCTTGTCATTTTGCCTGATGAAAAGCTAGCATTTGCAAAATACATGTAAATTACCCTTGAAATGTTAGTAAATGTTGGGCTCAAAAGTCAGCAGTCTTTGGCTATCTGTATTAATAGACATGGTCATGTGCTCTAGGTGGAAAGTGTACAAAGAAGTCCATCAATTTAAACTTGATGGGATCAAAGGTGAGGACATCCAACAAATTCTGTGAAATGAGAAACTTGCTAGTATGTTAATTAGAAAAAAAAAAAAAAAAAAAAAAAAAAAAGGCACCAATCACTACAAGTTTTATACCTAAACTAAATGTTCCACGTCCTCTTTTCTCCAATATTGTGGACACATAACATCGGAGAACTAACTGTTAGGCCAAGATCATATGAAGGTCTGTACTTTTGCATAAATGACTTAGTAAATATTTCCAGTAAAAGCTAAGCAGAAGAAATCAGTTATAAACATCAGCTAATGTAACTTCAAAAATTTCTGCAAATTTATTCCTTTAGGTCACTAAAATAAATAAATTGACTAGTGTGAGTTACTAACTTTAAGCTCAGCTGGCACAAATTAGTTGAGATCATCAACACCAGAACATGAACACAAACTATCAAAGTAATCTTTCAACCAAAGTAATCTTTCTAAGGGGATTTGTGGTGTTAGCAGCATTTTCTAAAACTGTTCAGATAGTCAGAGTTCTTGTTTTCCCTATAAATTTTAATATGTCAAAATCATGCCATAGCTAATTTGTGGAAAATATTGAAAATTGCATGAAGTCTAACAATAATAATGATTCTTGTCAACTCATTCTTTTTCTACTTGGGGCCAGCGGAAAATACATTTATTGTACTTTCTTACTGATACAATAAGGTACCAGTGAGAGTACCTGCTCTTTTGATAACACAGTAGTACTGCTGTCTTTTTTATGTAGATGATTTCCACATAAAAAAGACCCTATTTTTCCATCTTTCTCCTTTAATTTTCTTTGTTACTAAAGTTTTATCTTTCTTACACTACTGAAGTGTATTTTCGAATTTTCTAGAAACTGCTGTGTGAAAATACCTTAATATGGTTACTTTTTCATATCTTATTTGGCGCTACAGTTTCACATACCAAAGATTTGCCTTTTACACTCAATAGTCAGCATAGCACAGGAATGAAAGACCCATTATCAAACCAAAAAAGACCCATTCAACCACTGAAAGACCTAATCTTCTCTGTGGATTAAGATTTTCTACTTTTGACATCACTAGATATTAGCAATCAGAAGTACATATGTGTTATATGTGGTGGAGAAAGAATTTGTAGCAAGTATTTGTTGCAATGTGTATTGTTCTGTGAAGAATTTCTGAATAATTTAATTTTCATTTTCTGCAACTTGTGTTTACATATGTAAAATGAAAACTCCGAAGCTCTGAGTTTTCAGTTTGGAATAAAATAAAATAAAATAAAATAAAATAAAATAAAATAAAATAAAAAATAAAATAACAACAAAAAAAATTAGATATCTGTTCTTAAGAAAGTTCTTATATTTATCCTGTCATATGTAAAAAAAAAAACACCATAGGTTTTCATGGTGCAAATACATTATAGTCTGGCTCCTTTTCTAGTAGAGATGTAGATATGTTTTAACTGTGGAGTTTTAATTAACTTATGTGTGCAATCAATTGGGAGAACAATATTAGTTTCAAAATTAAAATATTGTACAAATTGCATCTTTCCCAGGATGTAACAGTGTAACTGTATTATCCTTGACAATCATGCCCACTTTCAGCTTTTCCGATGTGGATCCATTTATCTAATTTGACAGCTAACCTGTCCATTGTGTTAATAGACCTACAGCTGCTTTCTAGAATCATAGCATGTAAAAGGTCTTATTCTCAAAGGGCAATGCTGCTTCTATTTCTGCTTTCTGTGCGTGCAGGAGAAGACATGACTGATGACTCAGAATTAATTGTAACCCAGTGAGCTGTCAATGACAGATACCTGTTACACACACTAATATTAGTTCATAAGGCAATGTTATAATGTACTATTCCCCCTACAACACCCCTAAATTGAGAGGGATGGAGGATTTAGAGGGAACATCTTTCCTTCTGCTCCTCCAGCTACCATGGTAATACAGGAATCTATGAGAATTCAAGCTCTTTCTGCACATCCAGGAGAAAAAAATATCTTTTTAATTGCATTTCTTCAAGCTCATATAAATACAAGATAAGATCAACATCAGGTTGTTTGATTGTTGCACCAATTGCACCAATAGTTTTAGAGTTTGGTTGTTTAAAGACCTTCAAACGTGCATTCTCTCTCTCTCATTTAAAAAAGTGTTAGTATGACTACCTTTAAAGTCCTATGGCACAAAACCTTCTGTTGAATAGTTGGCTATTTGCTGTTAAATTGGTGGTCTTGAAGCATGTTTTTCTTCCTCCTTCATACACAGTTAAAAACAAAGTGGTTGAATCTGGAGGAGAATCACTTCAGAAAAAACAATTGCTACCTTTATACAAGAGCCATGGACTACTTGATTTCCAAGGTTACATGCTATACTAAAGAGTGCTAATTGGACAGAATACTAAGCAAGTTTTTATCACATCATTCTTTTTCTTAAAGATCACTTGTAAGTTTCCTGCTTCCTGGTACTGCATAAATCCACATATCTGTTGTTGTGACAAAGTGATAAAAGCATAAATACATAGCACTATTGTAACAGTCACTATCAGTTTTTATCAATGAGATGCTCTATCAAGAATGATTATTGATGTGATACCACATGTATCAATTTAGTCAATACAATAAATAAGCCATAATTGATGGAGTACTTCTGTAATTCATTAAATAGCTATAAATACAATTTATAGCAGTCAATATTTTTACTACCTTGTCATTCAGGTAAGACAATAATAGTTTTTCTTTTATAAGCAGGCTTGACATAATATATATTCCTCAGATGGGATATATGCTCTATATGCTTTTTTTAAATTATTTTTTTATTTTTTTTATTTTTTATTTTTTTACCCTGTTAACATTACTGAAGCCAGATGAGTTTTAAAGAATGTAAATCAGGACAAATTCATTATTATAATTAAACTTGTAGAATTTCAGCAACAACTGTTTTTACATTTTAATAGTTCATATACATTATTGATCAATATTTTTATTAAAGTAAAACTTCTGAGAGTGTAGAGAAGTTATGGTGTTTATCGTTATAATTGGTACAGTGCTTCTGCAATACTTCTTCAATTGAGTGCACTTTTAATGTGCTTTATCTGTCTTTCTAGGAGGAACTCATCAGCAAAATCAAACTAAACAAATAAATTGAAGATCACTGAAGTCTTTAAATTACTAAAGATCACAAATATAATTCCATTGCAATTAAATTGTTTATCTTTGATTTTCTTTGCATGTTGTAATGCAAACAAGTTCTTATAAAATGTGCCAGAGCAACAAACATTCATAGTCAGTGCAGTATCTTTTGTCTATGAGATCCATTTCTTCATTAATGGCAGCTAAAATTTCAAGTATTGAATGTCTAAAGTCATGTCCCTAAATCAGTATGAACATAGTGCAAGATCTACCTGTAGTACCTGGCAGTTTAACATTGGGTATTTAAATTTGAAAACTCTGGATTTCATGTTGCTCTACAGTCATGGAGTATAACAGAGTTGACAAAGAGATTAGTCTGTCTCAAGTCTTCTAGTAGTTAAATGTCCTATAATTACCTAGTCATCTGTAGTCAATGACAGAGTACAAACACCTCAAAAAGACATTTTACCATTATTTTACAATTCTTTTTTTAGGATGTCATGAATGTCACTAAAGCTACCTCTCTCCTTCTCCCTTAACTAACTACACGTGTTTAGAATACTACCCAAGTCACAAAGGTAATTTTTGATAGGTATCTACAAAGTTACTTCAAAGTTACTTTTCTAATTAATCCTTTCTCAGGGTTATTTTCCTGGGAGTTTCTGGTAAGAAATACTTTAAAAATACACCAAACTGTAATTTACTGTAGCCATTTGGGTGAAATATATTTCTGAATATTTTTAATGATTTAGCCTAGTCATCTACCAGTAGCACACCTAGCTATTTTATTTTAAGTTTTATTGCATACAACAGTTTCTCTAATCCTCCCCCCCCCCCCCCCCCCACACACACACTTGTCTTTCTGTGCATCTGAGATATTAATTTGAATAATTGTGGGCTTAGAAGTGATTTCCTGAGTCTCAGACAATTAATTCAGGGAAAGGGACTAAAACAGAAAATGTTGACGATTTATTAGTATTTTAGCAGACTCCCAAGTTGAACAAGGTAATACTCTGATTTAGCCTAGATTAAATTGTACTACTCAGCTTTCATGTTTTTTTTTTTTTTTTTTTTGGGGGGGGGGGTCTCCTTATCCCAGATCACTTTCTTTCTACATGAAAAAGGTGCACTGTATCTTCTTCCAGCCTAGGCTCTTCAGAGAAATTTTAGAAAAGGAAGATTTAAACTATATTTGTTTTGTTTTGTTTTGTTTCTTTTTAAAATATTATATTTTAAAATGTTGTGATACAAAGCATATCTTTTTTCCTCCACTCTGAAATTGTTTTTGGTTTTGCTTTTGGTGACTTTATTTCTAGAGGCTTGATATAATAATAATAATAATAATAATAACATATAGACATGTTTTAGTACATAAACCAGGAGTGTTTGCTTTGATCCTGAGAGGATAAAACTCACATTTTCTACAGAGGACTTCCAAATAAACATGGTTATTTCTTGCATCCTCACAGCATTTTCTTAAAGATGTGCACAATTTCACTTCCTTCATTATCATTTTGTAGGATTTTAACAGTTTTCTATTGATTTTATTTTCAAATGTTTCTTCTCTGACTTCTTTATCCAAGAATGGAGTTTAAGTTTCAGTAAAGTATGTATTGTATAGATTCTTCTGTTTCTTTTCCATAAAGGAAAAGAACTTGCTTTTTCAAGTTTCTCTTCTGAGCCTCCATAGTGTGAGTATTTTTGCCATAAGGAAAATATTCCCAGATTTTTTTTTTTCTCTTTGTTTTGCTTTTATAATGTTCTTTGTTGTCTTAACACAAAGTGTGGCATAATAGTTAGGAAAGGAAAGGGAAAGAGTTTTTGTTGATACAAATGTTCTCCTCATCTGAAATAAAGATCTCACATACAACTGAAGATGTGTCATGCTTGAATACATATTCTGATATGCAAACATATGGCCCATTCTGTACAGCTTAATTTGATTTGGTGTGAATCTGTGAATCAGATGTTTTGATGATTTCTGCTTGTCTGGAAAGCCAGATATTGAGAGTCTTAACTTACAACTATATAGAGTGAAGAAATGGGCATTTTAAGTACCTGCTTGGTAAACTCAGAAGCCAGCTTAGTTGGTTTAAATTCAGCAGGTTCTATTTGCAACAATATAGTGTATAAATGTTTTTAAATTGCATCATGTTTTATAATAATGGGTAGTATCTTGTGCCAAATCTATCACTGTGAGACATTCAATGATGGAAACAATAGTGTAATTATTTCTTGGATCCCTGATTAGAAAAAACAATACAATAGTTGTACAAAGCTAGAAAATCTGATTTTCAGAATAAAGAAATCTTACCATGGAAAAGCTTCTCTTAATGCTGATTTCTATAACTTTCTGTTTGATTCGTGTACATAATTGGAAGAAAAATGCATTTTAGAAGCTACTTTCCATTGTATTTTAGAATACAATGGAAAGTAGCTTCTAAAATGCATTTTAGAATACAATGGAAAGTACTGAAATTTTTTTAAACTTGTACTTATATTTCTTATGATAAAGTTCTGTTTACAACACAGCTTGTAACTTACCTGCTATAGGACATTTCAAGCAGTCAATATCACATGGCATGGTCTTTCCTCTACTTCAAATTTTCAGCATTCAGGTCAACTAAATAACTTAAACTTTACAGCCAACTTTCTGCCAGTGTTTGACAGTTTCTGGGGAAATAAGTTGGTGGGAAAAACAAGGAATGCCAAAATATTGGCTCACCTATTCTAGATATCCACTCTGAAGTATAGTACCTACTATTTCTTTTGCTTAAGTAAGTATCTGGATCCTGGGCTGCATCAACAGAGAGGCCAGCAGATCAAGGGAGATGATTGTGCCCCTCTGCTCTGCTCTTGTGAAGCCCCACTTGGAGTATTGTGTCTGGGTCTGGGGCCCCAGCACAAGAAGGATGTGGATCTGTTCGAGCAGGTCCAGAGGAGGGCCACAAAGATGATCAAGGGGTACCTCTACCATGAAGAAAGGCTGAGAGAGATGGGGATGTTCAGCCTGAAGAAAAGAAGGCTCCATGGAGACCTCATTGCAACCTTTCAATACTTAAAGGGAGCTTATAAAAAAGATGGAGAACAACTTTTTACTTGCTCTCCAGATAATTACAGATATACAGATATATTGTTTTTAAACTAAAAGAGGGTATATTTAGATAAGATTTTAGGAGGAAATTCTTTACTGCAAGGGTAGTGAGGCACTGGAACAGGTTGTCCAGAGAAGCTGTGGATGCCCCATCCCTGGAGGTGTTCATGGCCAGGTTGGATGGGGTTTTGAGCAACTTGGTCTGGTGGGACGTTTCCCCGTCCATGGTTGGGGGGTTGGAATTAGATGATCTGTAAGGTCTCTTCCAACCCAAGCTGTTCTATATGAGTCTATATGATATATGATTTCAGGATTATGTCTTTAATGCATGGTAGTATTTCCAAAACAATATATATATATATTTATATATATAAATATTTATGGAATAAAATTACAGAACACATTTTATAAAGCTAGGATTGTCAGAAATAAAGTACTTTGGTACAACATATATTTTCAGGCTAGTATGCAGCACTGGAAAAATATGAAAATACTCCAGATATTTCTAGATTTTAATTTTTATTTTTTATTTTTATTTTATTCTATATTTTTTTTAATTAGAATTCTTCACATCAAGACAACAGAAATGAGAAAAGTATTACAGAACAATATATAAAAAAAAAGATAAGCTGCAACTAACATGTATTTTTAAAATGTTTTCAGTATCTTAAAATAAAATATTTTAATGAAGTAAAATGTGGCATGCTGTGCCAATCACAGGTTCTAATTTACTGTGCCTGTGCCAACAAGAACAGGAATACCCCCATCATGTCCCTTCCATTCTTCCCTATCCTTGAAGAGATTTTCTTGATATTTTTATTTGCATTTTCAAGTACCATAGCTATTACATATATCCAGTAATTTTGCATATTACAATTTTTAGAAACTACTAGACATATTTTAAAGTTATTTATTTATTTATTTTGTAGCAGGAAAGGACCATCTAGACCAGTTTCATGTGTGGTTGATTTCATATACTTTTGGTTGGTAATGTGATTAAAAGAAAGTATCAGCTGGCTGACTACCTGGTCTGAAAACAGGAAAAAAGAAAGGAAAAAAAAAAAAAAAAAAAAAAAAAAGGAGTTCCTATTATGCTTGAACTGTCCTTTATCAACACTGGAGTTTACTATCCTTTGTCACCATCTAAGATACATAAATAAATTTTCTCTGTATCTCTTGTGGGTGTGAAGTCATGCTTCACCTGGACAAGCTTTATGGAATCTGACACAGTAGATGACTAATAGAACAACGATTCAGTGTATCTACTACCAGTTGTTTTTCTGATTTGTAAACTCAGTTCAGGTTCAAAACCATATTGAGTCAAAATGTCCTAAATTATATATTGAAATTGCTGTGATACAAGGTATTTTTTCAACTGACATAAATTATATTTGGAACTGAATACTCCTTTTAGTTTGAGTTTCATGTAACAAAGATGTGGTATTTCCTGATTAAAAATAAAGACTGGATAAATATCTAGGACCTAAAGAAAACCCATATATTATATTTTTTCCCTTAAAAAATGGTGGTTTATGATTAACCATGTCACAAATTTTAGATTTGAATTTTGGACATGTGGTGTGGACCTCAGTAATAACCCCACCTCATGCTGTATGTACTCCTGCATAATTAAAATCATAATTACTTGTTAACATTCCTTAGAATAACTTGATTATGTTGCAAAGTGCAACAACTGTGCAAGGTTTATAAATGAAGTTTTAGGGGAAGAAGATCAGGGAGGAACAAACGAGAAACAGACAGAAAGGGATATAAAATAGGGCTAGTCATCATGCTTTGGTTGAGCTCTGCCTGATTACTGCAGTCTGGCCTGTGTTGTCATTTAATCTTCTCCTGACTCGCTCTGCCTAATCTCACCTCTGTGCCCTATGTGTCAACACTTCAAGGGCTCAGTGCCAGCTCCTGATGAGACCTCTGTGTCTGAGTGAAATTTGGTGCCAACTCGTGGTGTCAGGTTGGTGCCTGGGTGCCCTGTCCCTGTGGTGGCAGCTGCTGCAGCCAGTGGGGTCTCAGCATCAGTTCCTGGAGCAAGTGAGGGTCTTCAGCCTCCAGACAGCAGGGTGGGAGAAGTGTGTGTCCCCAGTCCTCCTTCTGGGGGACAGGGATGAGTGAGGCGAGTGAGGAGCTCTGTGCTGGCAGCTGAAGCAGGGCCACGGGTCACAGCCTGTGTACCCAGTGCCGGCTGCTGGGGGCAGCGTCTGTGTTTGCCCCAAACTGGGTTTGCATGGGGTGTGTGTGTGCAATCACTGGCAAACCCCATACTGGAGCAACCAGTGAGTAGGGGACATGTGGGTCAGGTGAAAGGGGACAGGATGTGAACAGGGGTGTTGGGTGGGCAGAGGGGCTGTGCTGGTGTTTGGAACACCTGTGAGTGTGTGTATGTGCTGGTGAGGCCAGAGGTGTGTGTGTGTGTGTCTGCACGACGGAGCTGCTGTCTGTGCCAGCCTGAGAGGACAGGACAGGACTTCAAGAACAATGCTGGGCTGAGGCTGCTAGAGCAGGTGGCCACCTTACATCCCTTAGCATACTCATATGCTTCCAGTAAACAGAGTGACAGTCTTCCCCTGCAAGTGACACAATATGCCTAAGCTTAAGCATTGGCTTTGAATCTCTTTGTGGAAGGTTTTTCCCCTCATTGTGGTGGCAGGGCTTAGTCTTAAACTTTCCTCATTGACTGCATACTGTCCTTTCAGCACCTCTGGAACTGGATCACTGCTTACATGACCTTCAGATCTTTTGTAATTCTTTATGGTTTGTAGGGTCCTTAGTGAGAGTCTCAGAAAACCATACAGCCAAGATTATATATTTTTTTCTTACAATTCAAAGTATGGACTTAAAAGAAGTATCAGCTAAGGGTTTGCCAGAATTAGTGTTCGACATCTGCCATTTTACTGGATGACTGCCAATTTACATAATTTTTGTCAATCAAGATCAATATTTTTTGCTACGTACCATGAAACTGGACATTTGTACAATTATTTTTCCTATATTTGGGTAGTAATTAACTGAAGCATGTTAATTATTTTGCAAAATCTTAAAATGAAATTTTCATCTTCCCCCTTACTTTAAGGATTTATTTTCTTCGTCATTCATATTTTCCCATGCAATCTTTTAGTTTATTTTTAAAATAGAATGTAACCTCCTTTTCTTCTGCTGCTTACTGATTTTACTAGTGACATAAATTCTTACTTTAGAAAAACAGATCTCTAA
Organism: Stictonetta naevosa; assembly: GCA_011074415.1. Lineage (NCBI taxonomy): Eukaryota > Metazoa > Chordata > Aves > Anseriformes > Anatidae > Stictonetta > Stictonetta naevosa. The sequence continues at coordinate 162,029,070 of CM021697.1, forward strand.
ATTTGTGTTACTGAAAATAATTGTGGGAAGAGAAGATTTTAAGCTGTGTGGTTAAGTATATTTCTATTTTGCTCATATTCAAAGCAAAGAGTCTGCTAATGATTCAAAAAATTATTTAGCACAGCAATTCCAGAGTGAAAATATAAGAAAAAATAACAGTGTGAAGTAAAAGATCACTTAGTGATAGATTTTTTTTTTTTTTTTTTTTTTTCCTACAGCTGCATTCTAATACTAGAGCTAGGAAAGGAACTTAAAAGTAAAATACTAATTATAAAATCACAGCCACAAGCAAATAGTATTACATTTATTTCTATACTGATTTACACAGTAATCCAAAATTGACTTAATCAACTATATATGTCCACCCAAGGGAGATGACTAAAAAGAAGCCTTGTAGAAAACATTGATCATCGTGTAAAATGGTAGCAATTACCATTAACAAATAGCTTTAATAAGCAAATACACAGTTAATACTATTAACTTGAGGTTTTTCTCATTTAGTAAATAAATAAATCAGTTAAGATTAATGTAAACTTTTTGAGTCACTTCTTTATTTTCAAGCTTTCTAGCTAACCAGGTCACTCTGGCTCCCTGATGCTGAAACTAATTTTTGAGGGAAGATGTGCTTAACTTAATTTAACCACCCTCCTGAGATGATCTTGAACTAGTTGTTTCTGATGCTTCAGAAATGCAGCATTCTGATCTATGAAGACCTGTAATATTCCTTTCATGAACTCCACAGTTGCTCTTGCTAAACAATTCACAGCAGTGCTATCGGCTCTGGAGCTCTTGGGGAATCACTGTATCATTCTGTGGCTACAACTCACAAAGTCAGGTTATTTCTCCAGATAAAAGAGTTTCAAAATCAATAATGGCTAACTAAACCAAATGTACAATGTGGATTTTATTTTAGTTTAAGTTTTTACCTTTGAAATGCCTTTTTTTTTTTTTTTTTTTTTTTTTTTCCTACCAAGTTCAGGAAAAGTTGTAATTCTGGCTGTCATTCACTGTGTTGCTTTGAGCAAAAATGTCATTTATTTATTATTTCTCTTACAGAAATGATAATTTCATATTCCTTCATTGCATTCTATGATTGTTTGCTGACCACTGTGGTTTCACAGTTACATTATCAATGCTAAATATCCATATTAGTTATATAGTTGATAACAGTTAAGTATAAGTGTACATCCTTCAGTTCTTGAAGAATGACAAAGAAAACAGTGTTTTTTCTGTTTAACTTGGTCAGCTTCCTTGGTGTGCTTTTCTCTTCTATTTCCCTTCCCTTCCCTTCCCTCCCCTTCCCTTCCCTTCCCTT
>CM021697.1:162035384-162049295 GCA_011074415.1 Stictonetta naevosa
CTTTCCTTTCCTTTCCTTTCCTTTCCTTTCCTTTCCTTTCCTTTCCTTTCCTTTCCTTTCCTTTCCTTTCCTTTCCTTTTCCTTTCTTTTCTTTTTTCTTTTCTTTTTGCATTTTACAGTATGAACAGTGATAATACAGGTTTTTTACCTCAGAAATATATGCTTATTACATTTGCTGATACTGTTTGCATTTCATTATGTAGTTTGCAAAGGCTTCTGCTTCTCAGAAATAGTTTTAAAATGATGGAAAACATACCTAAAGGTCTACTGATCACTTTCTTATGAAAAGATTACTGCGCAGATCATGTGCAGACCTTTAAAATTTGTCTCCCCTGCCTGCCATCTTCCCTGGGTTGCTCCAAAAGCAAGCAAAAAATAAAATAAAAAAATAATGAAAACAACAAACAAACAAAAACAACCAGTAAACCTGATAGTAACAATTGCTTTATAAGCATTGCCAGTATTTGTATTTCAAAAGTTAAAAAAATAAAAATAAAATGTCAGAAGAACAGAAAAGAAGAGCACTAATCAGTGTGTCCTGTGCTCTTCTTTGTAGTCCCAGCGCCGTGTTACATTTCACCTCCCCGATGGCTCCCAGGAAAGCTGCAGTGACAGTGGTCTGGGAGACCACGAGCCGGTGGGTGGTGGAACCCTGATCTCACACCCTCTCCCTCTGGTTCAGCCGCAGGACGAATTCTACGACCAGGCCTCACCGGACAAGAGGACCGAAGCTGATGGCAACTCTGACCCCAACTCGGGTGAGTCACCCTCACTGCTCTGGCTTCTCTGAGTTGTTTTGGTAATTCTTTCCCATCCCTTTGAGCTTTGTAATGGTAGAGATGTGTTTAAGTGCATGCAGGATATGATTTTAGCTCATAACGGTTGGTAGGAAATAGCGTAGTTTGCCTGAAGTGCCTCATATTGTAATTTATAGAAACAAAAACATGCCCAGTGAGAAAAAAACACATCTCCAGACAGCTGCACAGTGAGAACAGCTGAAAATACTAAAAGGTAGTGAGCTTTTCTTGGTAATTGTTTGCAGTGCTGCTGTCATTTAGAATTGGGCTTTTGTTTCAGGACAACCATTCTAAATACACATTAAAAGAGCAAGGATATAGTGGTTGAGTGATCTGTTAGACTAACCTAGTAAATCAGTGAAGCACTCAAAAATGCAATTCCAAATTTTTATATCACACCTATTATTCCCCCTTCTAACAGAAAGAAACATAGTTTGTTGGGTTGGAATGGCATGATGTTATGCTTTTTGGAACTGTTGGATGTGTATTTTATTGTATGTGCCTACTTTTGGAAATTCTTCCTTTCCTTCTGTATAATAAACGTACATGACTGAAGTGTTTGTGACAGTCAGTACAAAAATAAAAATGAAGTGCATTCTTAACCAATACTATGACTAGTATTTTGGCATTGGAAGATGGAGACCTATACATACTGAAAACTGGGAGAGGGCAATAACACTGCCCTTAAGCTTTCTGTTTTCTGTCTGGAATGTGGAGACAAAGGTTAAAAGTTAAAAGTTAAAAGTTGTATCTGTGCTTTTGGAAGGTAATTGAACTTGCATTCTCCTGCATCTCAGGAGTACAAAAATAAGAATTAGTTTCTTTCTGACATTTCTCCCTTTTGTATAGATGAGTAAACTTTCACTGGACCTGTACAACCAGGAAAGAAGGTGGCCCTGGGATCTGCTGAAAATAAATAAATAAATAAATAAATAAATAAATCAGGTCCTTGTTCTCATTTGGGCAGAGCTGGATCTGAATTACGACATTTAAATCATGGTTGATGAGAATGTAAACTGTGGAATATTGGCTTTAATAGCATTTTTCTTATACCTTTCATAGGAGGTCAGAGAGGGTATGTTGGGTAAAACTCCATGAAAAAAAAAGAAAAAAAAAAAAAAAAAAAAAATAAAAAAAAGAAAGAAAACCCTTTCTCAAAGTTTTTTTGTGGTTTCCCTTCCCCCCCCCCCCCCCCCCCCCCTTTTTTTTTTCCTGGATATTTATTTTTTATTTTTATTTTTTTTCCCCAAAAAGTAAATAAATAAAAAAAAAAATAATAAGTGTTGGTAGGGCTATAATCTTAAACCCCAAATATGTAGAAATGCAAAGAACTATAATAGACTAGCAACTATGAATGACTTTGGAACAAGAAGCTGCATCTGTTTAAGCAAGTGACGGCCTTAAGTAGAATTATCCTGTTGGTTCTCTGACCATGTATGAAATGTTTGAAAGATTTAACATGATCAGAGAGGAGTTTTAAGGCATCATTGCATGGTGGCACTGTTGCATTGGCTTCAGAGACTCTGAATTGCACAATTCTTCAGAATGTGATATAAAAATCTCCAGAAGAGTTCAGAAAAACGTGCTCAGTAAACTTTGTATCAAGCTACTAAAAGTGTGATTTTACAATTTTTCTTTCAATAATGTTTTGCAAATGTAGTATTTTAATTATTGGTAATATATTCATTCCTAATACAGACAGTAATAGAAAATCAGAATGAATGAGTATTCTTAAAGGCTACACGAAAAGTTTCCATATAGTCTGTAGTTATCCCTGTTTTAGTCTTGGGGATGTTAAATTTATGTCAAATTTATGAAAATCTAACCAACAATCAATCTGTACTGATGTTTGGTGAAGTATTGAGGTATAGGCCTTTTGCCTTTTATCAAACTGAATTAGAGCGCTGTCGTGGTTTCACCCTGATGGAAGGATAAATTCCACCCAGCTCTCTCACTTCCCTGTCTCAAAAGGAAGAGGAGGAGAATATATGATGGAAAAGGGCTCAAGCAAATCAAAAACACATTCCCCCTCATCCACCCTCTTCTACCTCCTCCCCCAGAGCAGTGCAGGGGAATAGGGAATGGGGGTTGCGATCAGTCCGTAACATTTTGTCACCTTCTACACCTTCATGGTCACTCTCTTCGCCTGCACCACTATGGTGTCCCTCCCATGGGGTACTGTCCTTCCAGAACTGATCCTGTGTGGGCTTCCCACAGGCAGCAGTCTTCAGGAACTGCTCCAGTATGGGTCTGTACCACAGGATCCATCTGTCAGGAGCAAACAGCTCCAACACGGGTCTCCCACAGGCAGCAGCTCCTCCCAGGCTCCCTGCTGCTGCAGGGGCCCTCTCCATGGGCAGAAGCTCCGGCCCAGGGCCTGCTCCTGTGGGGGCTCTCCATGGGCCGCAGCCTCCTCCAGGCCACATCCACCTGCTCCACTGGGGCTCCTCCACGGGCTGCAGTGTGGAGATCTGCTCCATGTGGGACCCATGGGCTGCAGGGGGACAGCCTGATCCACCAGGGGCCTCTCCACAGGCTGCAGGGGAACTGCTGCTGTGTGCCTGTTGCACCTCCTGCCCTCCTTTTGCACTGACCTTGGTGTCTTCAGGGCTGGTTCTCACTCCTCACTCTCCCAGCTGCTGTTGCACAAAACTTTTTTTTTATTATTTTTTTCCTTTCTTAAATCTGCTCTCACAGAGGCCCCACCAATGTTGGTCATTGCAGGTCACTTTTGGAGACATCCAGAATTGGTCTTTATCTAACATGGGGAAGCTTCTGGGCTTTTCTCATGGAGGCCACCCTGTACCCCTCTGCTACCAAAAAATTGCCATTTAAACACAGTAGAAATGGACATTGAAATAGTACATTCTATATCTCACCAAATTTCACAGACTACCAAAGTAATGAATGATATAGTCATTAATATGACAGAAATCATCCTAGGAAAACCCTAGGCAGGAAAGGAGCGGTGCTGCCTATTAGGTGGATTTGACTTACCCAGTATAAAGTTATTGTCTAGGCATTGTATCAGAAGTTGTTTTGGTACTGGAGGCACATGTTTTTGGATGAGATATGTAATGGAGTTTAAAGCAATTTATGGTTTCTGAAGATCCTATGGCAATTTTCAGAAGAGGAAAATATTAGCTGGTGACTGGCCAAAATTACTCTGGATATTTAAATATGTTTATGGTTAAAATACCTGGTGCATTATCATTTTGACATTTTATTCCTTGACACTTTTAATCTGAATTTCTAGTCCTATTGCAGTGAAATGTTAAACAGTAGTTGTAGTAAACATTTTGGTGGTCATTTAAGGGATTGCTGTTTATGAAAATTCTTGGGGTATTCTGAGGTAAAATATATGTGATAAAATGACGGAAAATATCTTAGTGGAGAGTAGAAATATCCCTATCTGCATGTATTGTTGCCTTCTTTAGGTGATAAATGTTGATAAACGGTATCTTATTTTATCTGTTTCAACCAAAAAGAAAGAGAAGTACTTATGGGAGTGTTTTCTAATATCTCCAAGAATAAAATCAGCACACACACACACACAAAAAAAACAAAACAAAACAAAACAACAACAGCAACAACAACAAAAATAGGTTTGTCCCACAGTACTTTTATGAAAGATTATTCAGTAAAGGTTTGTTACAATTCATGGGAATATGATGTTAATCTTGATAGTAAAGTTGCCTCATGGTGAGAGCAATTTTGGTTAATGGCTTTAATACTCAGTGAGTTATGTGGTTTGTTATTGTATACTGTGAAATTGTGTAAATAAAAATGCAGCCATTGTTTCTCAACATTAGTATGTTGCTATTTCAATAATATTTTGAACAGTGACCAAAATCCAAAATCTGAAGGGAATGGGGGGGAGGGGGGGGTTGGGGGGAAACCTTATTGTCATATTTTCTTGCTATCATTAACACCATACACAATGAGAATACATTCATCTGGCTAATCTTAAAACAGCAATCTCTCTCATGGGGAGAAACTGAAATGGAGAGAGACTGAAAACAGCAGCATTGGTAGCACTGTCAGGCACACAATGTCACTGTGGTTATGAGGAAACACAGAAATATGAAGTAAAAATTGAAACTTATAAGAACTTATAATGATTTGTAAAATCCAAGTTTGGACTTAATTTTTTTTTTTTTTTTTTTTTTTTTCCCTGAGTCATTTTCAGTTCACTAAGGTACTTTATCATTTCAGCATTTGCCTGATCAATGTTAACCAACTGTCAAAGAACTGTGATAACCTCTCAGTTGCAATTTAGTTAATTCCACCTTTATTTCATTTGCACAATTTATCTTGTTTAAAAACAACATATCACTACAGAGTGACATCAGCACTGTGGTTTTGTTATGCATTATTAAGTGATAATAAAAAGTAATTCAAATTTACTACAGGAAGTCTCATTATTCAAGAGTCATGGTTGCAATAATTTAATTTTGCATATAATATTGATGTGTTAGGCAAGCATTGTGTATGTTACAATGTTTTACTGAACTGTAATAATACTGAACTGTTTTAATGCAGTGATTAAGAACCTTAGCCTTGCCTTGCTGACTGTGACTTTTCAAGAAGTATGGGCCAAGAGAAATGGAAAACAGCATGATATTACCTGCCAACATTTTTTGTCACCATGATGACAAACAAAAGGGAAAGAGTGTACATGTTATACTGCTTGCAGTCTGTAATAAAGTAAAAGCACATACCAAAAGAGGAGAATCTGTAGTTTCTTGGGAACTAATATTTTGAAATAATCTGAACTAATATATATGTGTATATATATGGTTAAGTATATATTTACATATACATATGCATATTTGGAGAGATGTACTTGGTGTGTGAAATGCTGACTGCACATCTCACATGTTTTCCATATAAATACTACCTTTTGCACTTGGAGGGTGTATATATTACACTTCCTATACACATTAAAGGAAGATATTCTAAAGGTCAATCATCTGGTGAAAATTCTTTACCTTTTAGCATAGCAGATAAGGATTTAGAAAACGTGAACTTTCCTTAGGACCTCAAAAAAAAAAAAAAAAAGGTAGAAAAAAAGCAGAAATAAAATCACTTAATGCTGTAAAATGTACTTAATGCTATGACTTTATGGCATCTTTCATTACAAAATATCAGTTTTTTTATTTTTTATTTTTTATTTAATGGTTTTCAATGTATATATCATGAAATGCACTGTTGACACAAACATCTTTTATCAGTTATGTTAAAAATGTACAGGTGTCTGATGTATTTTGATGTGAATTATTTCTTTGGTAGTCAGTCTAAAGAAAGCTATGTTTTTGTTTGTCAGCAGTCAGGCACAGAATGTTATTTTTCACTTCTGTAAGTGTGGTTTTCATCAGCATCAAACAAAACCTTGTTAGTGAATAATTCCCTTTTCACTGTGGTTTAGTAAAGGTTGTCAGGAACTCAAATTTAGATTGGAATTGTTAATGTATCTAAGGGTTTCATGCAGCAGAGCTGTGAGTTAGAACTGTATGAAGGAAAAATGTGCCTCCTAGTGTAAAGAAAGGGAAATATGCACTTTTATGAAAATGCTTGATAAATCACATTTTGATAGCTGCAAGCTATGGATGTGATTCATTTTTCTTCAGAAAGATAAAAAGGAATAGCATATATTTAGTGGAGTGTTAGAACTGCTCTGGGGAGAAAGTCTGCAATACACTGTGGATGAATCTATGCAATAGCTCCAATGGTTTAAAATCAGACAGAAATATAATATTTATGTTGTCTGATGTATGTTTAGGAAGCTAAGTAAATGCTTGCCTAATTTTTACACCTCATTAATAAACAGTATCAATATGTGCTATATAACACAAAGTAATAACTATGAAAACAATGAGATGTAGAAAAAAAACTGTAACATAATCACTGTGTTTTGAAAGTCATCCCTTTTACTTTGGTAAAGTAAGCTTTTTACTTTTCAATGAAGTAAAAAGGATGACCTTCAAATTAAGTAAAATATTCTATTATGCACTATCATATTAGTTTAAAATTCCAAAGGAATTATGCTGTTCTTCAAGTAATGGCATAATGCTGTCTACAAACAATAATGTTTGAGGATAGTGTTTTTTTTGTTGTTGTTTTGTTTTGTTTTTTTTTTTTTTTGAGTATATTAATATTATATCGGTAAATCTGCCTGATAAATACCTGAGTTCTCACATGTACTCACATTTTAATAAACCTAATACTAGAGTGGTTTAGCCAAATGATGTCAGGGGTATTAAATCATACTACAATTCCAGTAATAAGTAGAAATAGCTCTGTGGCAGTGGTTTAATTATGATTAAAGTTCAGAGTAATGGCAAGATGGTCTCGTATTACACTTGGTCATATGATAGGATCCCATGTGCAGAAGCTAAGCCTTTCAAGCAAAGAGCTTTGGTTTTATAGTGTCACTATCATTACACCCAGTAGGGGATGATGGTTTAACCTTGCAGGCATACCCTCTGCTTAATCCTGCCTTTCATTTTGCTGTCTCAAAAGTTGCTTGTCATACTTGGCAATATTGGAATCCATAGCTGAACATGTAGGAAGAAGTGCTTCTATTAATGTTTTCGCTCTAGATAAATCACTGTCCATTGCTATCCTTGTGTTTTCATAATATGAGACTCTGTGTGAACTAAAATAGGAACATTTGCCTTTGAGTCATTTCCTTCATTTCATTAAACACAAGTTCATACCTCACACAGATTCTTACACTGTCAAATTTAGCTACAGGCAAGTAGGAGTAAGAAAAACTGGAGTCAAGTTGGTGAATTAGCCCACTGAAGAGCTATAAAATAGTCTGAAGTCTAAATTCAGTATTACTCCCATGCATTTATTTCTCTAAAAAGTTAAAATAACAGCTGAGAGGTATACAAGAGATTGCTATCTCTGCATCTCTTTGGTACCTCCTTACACTGAGGATTTTTAAACTATCTTCACTACATCTGACCTGTTCTCCTCTCTTTTCCCCATACACCAAAGCTAACTGGAGAGTAAATCAAGATGGTAGAGCCATTGCATGGGCAGTGAGAGGGGAACTGGTCCTATTGCTGCTCTGAGATAACACCTAATGTGTCTGAACTTGCTAGCTTCTACTGCCATCCAAGACAAGAAAGTTCAGGTCTTCAGCAGTGAGTTGAAAAGGCTAGATGGGGCATGGGGACTGTTCAGACTTGCATGAAAATGTTTGAATGCCTTGAGGATTAAAAGAATGGGAAGGTTGCATACTAGGTGAAAGCCGGTGCCTATGACTACCCTTGCTGCTGACACCCACCCCTGTTTAGACCCACAGATACTTTTGTCAGTGGTACAGGCTAAAACAAAAGATGATTTAAAGAATTGTGCAGGTGTTTTTTTTGTTTTGTTTTGTTTTGTTTTGTTTTTACATCGGTAAGAGTTATCTTCTCACAGGGCTTTTGTTCCTATCATAGTAAACCTCAACCAGCTGCAGAGATTCATAGGTTTTTGAAGTTTTAAAGCATTATCATTACCTAGTCAAACCTCTGACATAGCACAGTGCATATGATTTCACACAAAATTTCTTAAATCAAGCTTGTATTTTAAAATAGACCAGTGGCTCATTTCCCTTGGTGATAAAACTGGATACTGTATACATAATGTCTGAATACATTTAGCTTCACTGTCTAGCTCCTGTCTTTGAGACTGTAGAGCCCTTTGTCAATGGAAGTCTTCCACTTCCACCAGTGCATAGATTTCTGAGGCCCAGGGGACTACTTTGACTAGTACAGCTTCCTGAATAATACAGGTCAAAAATCCTACCCAGTAACTTCCACAAAAATCCATATCTTCAGGTTATATCTATAGCTTAGGTTTCAGAATGATTTGTTAATTTAATGATTTCTATTGACATAAGAAACTATTCAGATGTTTACTGACTTTGATTGAATCACCTTTTAACTTTTCATTTGATAAACTAGATGCTTGGTTAGTTAAGACACTGTAATCTTCAGCTGGGGAAAACAAGGAAACCTTGAATAAAATAGGGAGGCTAGTAGCCTTATCTATTCTTAAACTGAGAAAATAAGGAAACCTTAAAGAAAATAGGGAGACCAGTAGCTTTGATCTAGGAGAAGGAGGGGAGGTAAGGGATGAAAGGTAAAAAACAAAGAGAAAAACAGCTGCAGGAAGAGTCCAGACTGAGTTATGGTAACTTTTTGCTCATTAAGGGTCATTAACAAATTAAAAATGATACCCATGAAAATGTTAATGTATGCTAATATAGGATTTGGTGCGGCCCCCCCCCCCCCGCCAAGTCCTCTGTAATGTGCGAACTTTAGAGAGAGAGAGTTTCACAAGTTTGCTGTGTATAAATAATGGTGATTCAAGCCAGAGGCGTGTTTGGTTTGTGGAAGATCACCAAGCACCTGACTCTACAATGAATTATTTAATTAAAAGACCTTTGTGTGGATACTGATTCTGTGTGCTTATTGGCGGGGTGCACTGGGCACGAACCTATGGATAACAACACGGTGCTCATGTCATCTTGGTTCTGTAATATTTTTTTTTTTTTCCTAGCATTTTGCAAAATTTTGCAATTTTTTGTTCTCCAGCACTTGAAAAATAATGTATTGGTCCCATATCTGTCCAGAACATAAAAGAATAGTGAATCATTCAGTCCTTTCTAACAGGTTTACAGATAAACAACATAATCAACAGTTTCAAGTTCAATTCACCAAAAAACCAAACAAACAAAACACAACACATAACTATTCTAAAACAGAGATATTTTATTATTATTATTATTTTATATCAGTTTGTGTGTATGTAATTCCTTGCTTTGACCTGAGTCGGTACTCTTCCATACCTCATGAGCATGCTATTGAACAGTGTTTTTCAGCAGTAGAACAGCAATTAATTTTTCTATCTTTAAAGACTTTCCCTAGGAAATAAAAGTAAAAAGGAAAACTGAATAGATGTATCTTTAATCAGGGTTAAAAAAACAGAAGAGCTTTATTAGCATTCTAGATGTTCCATCAGATAACTATACTCAAGACAATGTACTTTAAAAAAAAAAAAAAAAAAAAAAAAAGTAGTAGTGTTTGAGAATTTTGAGGTTGCTTTTCCGAAATTCAGTGAAAGCTCTCACTTCCAGCTATGACTTCTTGTTACATTTATACATGCAGCAAGAATAAACCTATTCCACGAATACAGGCCAACTGTCTGACCAACTAGAAAGCAGCTTTGCAGTAGCAAAGCTTGGGGTCCTGGTGGACAGCAAGCTGACCATGAGCCAGCAGTGTGGCTTTGAAGAAAAGAAAGCCAAAAACCTCCTGGACTGCATTAGGCAGCGTTGAAGGAAGATGATCCTTCCCCTCTGCTCAGCACAGATGAGGCATATCTAGATGCTGAATTCAGTACAGACTTCCCACTACAGAAAGAAAATATATATAGATACCTGGTGGGGAAGGGGACGAGTAGAGATGGGGTCAGACTCTTCTCAGAGGTGTGCCAAATGAAAGGAGAAGGAGCAATAGTCACAAAGAAATTCTGTTTAAGCATAAGAAACAAACAAACAAGCAACAAACACCACTTTCTTAAAGCCAGGGTGATAGAACTCTGCACTAAGTTACCCAGAGAGGTTCTAAAGAGTCCACATTTGGACATTTTGAAAATCCTATTTGACACGGCTCCAGTTGCTCCTGGGAGATTGGTCAAAACAATCTACATAGGTCCTTTCTAACCTCAACTGTTTTGTGATTTTTTGATTCTATGAATTTGTCTTATATAAATTGTAAAATACAGATGTGAAGAAGGAAATGAAGAAAAAAATATTTATTCTGTAAGGTAAATGAATTCTAAGTATATAATAAATGAGTAAGACCAATGATCTGTCTAGCCCAGTAATTTGTGTGAGCAGTAGAAGAAACTATGTATGGAAAGCACTTTAGCTCCTAATGTAGATGTCTGAAATTGGTCAAGTAAATTTCATAGATAAGTACCCATATCCCACCATTGATTATGAAAGATGACTATACTAACTAAAGAACAGGTATGTGTGGTGTGTTAGTTTGAAATGTTAAAAATGTAACTCAGCTCCATATTATAGACTCCTAAATTTGGATGCTTACATGTGGAGATCTAATACTTTATGCTAAATATATAAGCTCCCTTTTTAATTTGTTGAGTGCTACAGCTTTCATTTCATTCTAAAGTACAGGTTGGATAAATTTCTCTCTGGAGTCCATTTACCATATTTCTACTGAGTATAATAGGAGCTCAAATGTCAAGATCGCATGTAGACATTTGGGATGGAATTTAGCTCCAGAATGTAGATATATATGGCCCAAATCATTTGTTATACCAGGCATCCAGTGGTACTTGAAATACCCTGAGGTGCCCTACCTTTTTTTAGCTGTACTGCCTTCTTTCATGTTTGACATCCACATGCAAATATCTTAGGTATGCCGGGATATTTCTGGACTGGCATTGCATGTTAATGGTAAAGCAGGAGAAGTGAACTTTAGGTTAAGATTCATTCCAAAATGAGTTATTACATTTAGGTTACTACTTATAGGAATATAGGTGTTATATATGTAACCTTTCTATATATCTATAACACATCCAGATATGAGTTAGATAATGTGAGCTCCCATCAGAGACCTAGTCAGTATAGTAATTGAGTCTAGACACCTATTGAATTACCAAAAGTGTTTAATTTACTTTAATGTGAGAGGCACAGTTTTCAAGACTATCCTGACTAGATTGCTATTGTGAATAGGAGAAGTTTAGATAGTGAAATTAATTTGATTCCAAACAACTTCAACCCTTCCTGAGTTGAATCTGTCTGTTCTTGTTGTTAATGGAATAATCTTATCTTTTGGGAGATTTAACAGTCTTTCTTACCTGCACATTTTTCAAAGGAAAAGGGCAATTGCTGATTTCCTGCTTCATTTTTTACAATGCTAATTTAATACATATATCATTTTTCATACCTTTCCCTTCTTTCCTTTTTTTCTTTTTTTTTTTTTTTTTGGGGGGGGGGCATAATTGACATTAAAATATCCTATATTTTATAGCATTGTCATAAAAAAAAAAGATTTCTAATAAATTACTTTTCTTTGGCCAGTTCTGCTTCCTCCAATTCAAGGAATCCCGTTACAGGACATTGAATCCCTTCCTCAAGGAAATAGTTTGATCAGCTTTTGCTTCCAAGAAGGAAATCTTTCATAGAAAAAGTGTGTCATCTTAAGAAATTCCCTCATATATCAGTGCCTAGAGATCTGACCTAGTCTGGTCCAGAGGCTGGGAGTTAATTTTGTTTATGGTGCTTATTTCATGTCTTTGTCTTTTCTCAGATTTTATGTTTGCTTCCTTAACTCTAAGGAGAAATCCATGCATATGAAGGGAGGTTCCTAGAATAAGATCTGAGTGTTATGTGTTATACAGACAACAAATATTTTCTTTCAAATATTTGATTTCTGAAAGAATGTTTTATGTTTCTGTGCATAAACTTGATCTGCTTGTCTTAAACAAAAGAAGGTGGAAGAGATATGTACGAAGTAGATTGAAAACAAATAAGGAACTATATTTGCAGTCCAAACCATAAATAAATAAACATTCTAGAAGTAGGAATCACAGCTGAATCTTTTTACTAGTCTAAAGATTTATAGCCTTTCATACTGATCCAGGTAAATACCTGTTAAAAGAAATAAGTAGGGAGAATGAAAATAATCATAGAATGTTTGCTGTGTTCAGCGTGTACAGCATGCTATATTTGTTTATTCTTTGGTGCCAAGGAGAAGGCATACCTTCCAGATAGAAGTCATCCAGATGTGACAATATCAAACTTTCAAACTTAGAGCATATTCACCTTTGGCAAGGAAAAAGAAATATGTACAAAATCTTCTTTACCAAAGCCTGACCTGAAACATTTTCCTTCACATTTGCATCAATTAAACAGAAAACAAAACAAAACAAACACACAAAAACATTTTTCAAATAAAAAACATGCAACATCAGCACATCACCACAAAAAAAAAAAAAAAAAAAAAAAAAAAACCTATTCATTCCATGTTTATCAAGAACTGGTCATCTTTGGGAGAAAGTAGAAACATTATTTTCTTCTGTACTCCTATACATTACTTTGCATAGATCAGTGTGAGTATGGCTACTTTAACATTTAACGTAATAATTTAGCATAAAGCACAGTAGGGACAGGTCTGAATGTGAAGCAGATGGTGCTAAAGACATGACATTTAATGTGTATACATCTGAGGGGTTTACTTTTGTCTAAATGCCCATTACTGTCTGCAGTATAATTCTGGTTTCATTTCCTCCAAAAGCAATTCCATTCTTGTGCTCCAAAAGGATTCTTCAATACAAAACCAAATGTGTCAAATGGAGATGACTAGGGGATTCATGTCAGAAATAGACTTCTGAAAGTCAATGGAGACATACTGTTTAAGAACAAATCTTTCTTTCTCCATGGGTCAACTCACTTTAAAGAAATTGCCATTACTGAACTATCATCAAGATATATGCTTAAATATTATGCTTAAATATTCCCATCATATCTATAGCAGTTTTAAAATTGTTCACCCTGAAAAAAAAAAAAATAAATAAAGTCATTTTCAACATAAAACTTAAAATGAATTCTATGTGCCTACCATTTTGGAAAAGGATCCTATCTTGCTTCTATACCAAATTCATTTAGATTAGATCTGCATTGTCTTCAAAATCTAAAGACCTAAATAAAGTGTTTTGCATTGAGACAGGTTGAGGTTGAATATTATATATATATATATATATATATATATATATACATATTTTCCCTTTATCCTTACTGAATAGTACTGACAAAATTCAGTACATAGCTACATTTATGGAAAAATGTCAGGGAGACAGTTTCATGTTAGAGGACTTATGAGAGTGCGACATTCGCCTGTTTCAAAGCCCTGCCAAAGGCTTTCACAGAGACAGTTTCACAAAGCTGAATGTTTTTAATAATGCAACAGATACAGCAGATTTGGAATTGCCACTGATAAATAAACTCACTGCAGTAGTGCTAATATATGATAATAGTGATATCAGAATACTATCCCTGGGTATTCCTCACCAAAGTGTGAAGGTG
>CM021697.1:162064346-162088114 GCA_011074415.1 Stictonetta naevosa
TCCCTTCCTCCCTTCCTCCCTTCCTCCCTTCCTCCCTTCCTCCCTTCTTCCCTTCCTTCCTTCCCTAAAATGTTAACACCATTTGACAAAAAAGAGATATCAACAGAATTATAGAATAGAACCATAGAGTGTTTTGCATTAGAAGGGACCTTAAAAATCATCTAATTCCAACTGCCCTGCCATGGGCAGGGACACCTCCAACTAGACCAAGTTGGTAAAAGACCCATCCTGCCTGGCCTTGAACACTTCCAGGGACAGGGCATAATAGACAGGACTTAATTCACTCACTTATTCAACATTGTTCACAAGAAATTCATTTTCAAGGAATGTGTATGTTCTCAGAAACTGATAACAAAGCAAATGTATATAATCATGCATACAGAAAATGAATGTAGTACTTTACTGGATTTGCTAAGATCTTTTTTTTTTTGGTGACAAAGTCACTCTACAATTCTTAACCAGCTTGTTCAAGGTATTTAATGTCTTAAAAAATTGAAACTCTTTATTTCTATTTCATATTTATTACAAGCCTTTGATTAGAGACTAAAAAGCTGTGGAAGAAAAAGACCATTTTCAGACTAAGATGTTATTCCACTAATCTTGCAGGAACAGATCCAGGTGATGTGAACTTTTATACAGTTTGCACTTAAACATCCACTTGGCAAGGGGAATTAAAGAAACGTATGTAAAGCCCTGAAGTGCTGGATTCATTCCTTAACTAGAAGTTTTAGGCTACAGATTTAATGCATAGCTTCTGAAAATGTTAAATATTATACATATTAAGGCTACTTAATTCAGATTTAACAGTAGGAGTTTTGGAGGCCTGCCATGTACAAAGTAAAGTAAGGGAGGTAAGCACTCCCCTGATGTTAAGAGGAGCCATCACTCAAAATTATTTCTGCCTAATTTGAAACCATAGATTTGCATGCTAAAATGCTATCGAAGCTTTGTGCTTCAGTCAAAAGTTTACATTAAACCTAGAATAAATTGTCCCTATTACAGCATCTCTGTATCAGCAAGAGAGATTTTTACTTGTATTTTCAGAGTTCAAATAAAAATGTCTGGTAAGAACAATTGAGTCCATTGCCACTTATGGATTTTGTTAAACTGTGATTACTGAATGTAAGGAAAAGCAGTATCAATATGTTATTAATAATAACATAATATCTGTTTCTTCCAAGGAAGCATGATATTGATTGACAATTAATAGCTGTAAAGCAAATTTTAAATTACAGTATTTATTATGGATATGACTTACAATTAATTATTTGAGGAATACATTTTGTCCTAATTTACAGTAGTGCAGCATGTATTGAAGTTCTCTGCAGTTGGACATGTTCATTAATGGCTTAATGAAAATTTAAAACTTCATGATTCACATTCTGAATAAAAGCTGTTACTCTTGTGAACAGTTTAAGTCATAGCTCGTGCCGTAAGAGGTTTACAAGAATCAGACACCACATCTTTTTGAATGGTTATGTTTCGAAACATTTTATGGAATAAATTAACAAAAAAAAAAAAAAAAAAGAGAGAATTTAGGCATCTATATTTGATGAGAAGGTCATGCCATTTACAGTATTGTTTTCCCAGGTTTTGATGTAGACACCAGCTGGATTGTTCCACAGTTCACTTACTTTCACCTGTCTTGTATATTATAAAGTATTTTATGTGGCTAACCACTAGTTAATACAGCAAACGCCCTACTGAGGAGTTAGGCAACAGCTGAAGGATACACTTGATCGCTGGAAGCTGAAAATTTAGAAAATTAGTTTCTTTAGCATGTAGCTCCTACTACCAAAGAACAGTATTCAAGCATTCAACATGCTGATGGGAAGAATTTCTAAGATCAGGAATTAGAAATGGTCAGAACAAAGATTTGATACATCACTAGATGTAATTGTCCATTTGTTATTCAGAATATATTTCTAAAGTGATGCTGCAATTCACAATTAAAAATCCAGTTCTAAAAATAAATTTAAGTAGCTTCTGTGGACCTGAGTAAGTAGCTGAGGCATTAATAATTCTGGGAAAAGAAAATAAGGAATGTTTTATTTTCCTTAATTTCCTATTAAATGGAGCATCACCCAAGAGAGATAAGTATTGAAAGATTTCTCTGAAAGAGGTAGGATCCTGGAGTCTTGTCCTACTGTCAAGAAATTGTCACTCCATTCTGTGCTAGAAAGACCATTTGATACATTGTATCTCTACAATTATATATAATCTTATATAATAATACGAATAACATATATATAAAAATATAATATAATATAATATAATATAATATAAATTATAGACATTATATTAATTGTAGACAGGTTTGGTGCATGAGGGAGAGCGATAAAGTAAACATGATGGAAGTAGTCAGTAGAAAGAAGAAACCCAAATCATAATGATTACTTTGAAACCATGATTACACTAGGCCATAGAGTCCACATATGTATAAGAGAATACATATACACCAATTCAAAGGGACAAAGCAAAATCAAATAATTTCAGAGTTCACATAACCAGGAGAATCTGGACTAAGAAGTATGGAAAAGTACACCTTAGAGCTTGTATGAACTAGCTAGAGATAGGAATTAAGTGCAAAATTGCACAAATCAAAGATGCAAACTGAAGAGATAGGATTCAGAACAGAAAATGAGAACCAAGACTTCAGTAGGCAGAAAATTACAAAACAGTGTACAGCTTTAAAACACGCTTATGTAGCTGTCACTTGGAGGCATACAACTGTTCATAAGGCATAGAACAGGTATCCTATGTGCGTGGCGTTTGGGTACTGTCTCCCTGGGGAATGATTGTTCCTTCCACTCTTCTGTCTGCAGGCAGAAAATCACTTGTTAGGTGGCCAAATGCAAAACAGTTTGGATATATGGAATTGCACTGTTTTCTTGGCTGCATCAACTATTTCAGTTCTAGCCACATCATACTCCTCTATGGGCTTCACTACACTGAAGAGCACCAGTGAGGATGAAAGAGACTGTGGATGTTCACTACTCCCTCTGTAAGCATCTTTTCTAGGAAAAAAAGAAACCTTTGCAGTCAATGTAGAAACCTGCCAAAAAGGTCAGCAATAGAATTTGAAATCATCCAACACCCTTTTTTGGTTGTTTATAGTTGGAGAGAGGAGAAAAGAGTATAAGTCATCAAACTGCAATTTCATTAATGAACAATTTGATAAAAAATTAACATGGGAAACCTTTAGGTTTTCATTCATTTACTTGATTCTGCATACCTTCCCTTGGGAAAGGTCAAAATTATTAAGCCATCACATTATAATTGTGTAATTCTGCTCCTCTTTGGTTTGTTTGTTTTGATTTTTATGTTACTTTTCTCTGGTTTAGTTTCATGTTTGTTCTTCTCCATTTAATTAAATCAAATCCCTAAATCCCCCATTTGATATATAATCATAAAATCTTTTGATGATTTGCCCCTAAACTGATACCTTACTGAGCACCAGCAAAAGTTACTGAAAATTATATATATGTTTTTAAAGAGCCAAAACTCTGACTCTGTAAAAAAAAGTAAGTCACCCACTACTCTACAACTCAAGCGGAACGCCCAATCTTAGTAAAATATGAAAGCAATCTCCTATTGCTAGAACAGGCTGCTTCTATTTCGGTTGCTATGGAGCTTTACAAGTAATCAAAATGCAGACTTGAGCTGTGACACACTGCACTTCACATGTTCCATTGAGAGAGACTAGGGACCCCAACTCAATGAAACATGTAGAGAAGGATGATATATATTCCTATATTTACAAACCATAAGCTTCAAGAAAAAATGAAAGTTAACCTTAAAAAAGTAGTCGCATTGAATTTTCATACCATGGGCAATATACTTTTATGATTGTAAAATAAATTTAATACGAGTTCAGTGAAACCAATCCAAACAGTGCTTACAGTGTTTGTTTCATAGTGAGACTTAGTTACAGAAGATCAAATATTTAAGAAAAAATGCAAACATGCATAATTATGTGCTTTTATGTTACTTGTATGATTAGATGCAAATTTTCCAATCCTCCATGTTCTTCATGTAACAGCAAGTTTCCATTGAAGTTTTCTTTTTCTTCATAAATGTAAAGATTTAAAAAATAAAAAATAAAAAAAAAATTGCAATTACTTATGTGTATGTATATTTTTTTCTGTTTGATTTCATTTTGTTGAATCTTTTTTACTTGATATTTTGCTTTGAATTTTGGTTATCAGTTTAAGGCAAAAGATTGGTAGACAAATTTTTTGAAGGATGCAAATGCTAGACGTAACATAGTTGGTATTTATTACTTCTGTATAGCCATGTTCTTGAAAGTTAACTAAAAATATGGGTAAAGAGTAAATGGAATATGAAAATAGGGAGGATATGCATCATTTTTAAATATAAAAATTGTTTCCTAAAGAGTGATTTTACAGTATGTCAAGAGGGAATGATTTAGTTGTTCCTGAACACATGCTTTATATATTTAAATGTAATTCAAATTAGAATTCTGTCATCTTATGTAAGCTTATAAGAAATACATCTTTGAATATATTTATTCTCTGTATGTTTTTCATTAACCCTGTTTTATCAACTAGTGAATGACTTGAAAACACTCTGAGCAGTAGTACTGTTCAGTAAATTAGATCTTTCTCTGACGTTTTGGGTAAGTATTTAGAAATGCTATCTAAGCTATCAAAGATGAGGAAAAAGATGAGGAAAACCTGAACAAAGAAAAATAATTAAGAAGCAAAAGGAGACTTTGTAGTAATAAAGTGCTTTTCATTGAATATTTTCCTAATAATGAAAATATATTTCTATTATAATTATATGTAGTGAGTCTTTCTGATAACCATGCTACATTTGCCTTGCATTTTTATTTTTATTTTTTATTTTTATAGTTATTTTTCTCCAAGTACTTAATGCCACTCAAGAAAGAAAAATTGAAAAAGAGTTAGCCTGTGGCAAAATAATTGATGCCCCTTTAGGTTTGCCCCATGAGAATGCTCAGATAATAGCTCAAATCCCCTTTATTTAGGTCTCACAGTTTTACTTGTCAATATGTAATTATGATTCCAGAGCACAACAGATTAATCCACAATTATAGTGTGACTTCAACCATGCAGAATGGGATAGAAACATCCAAGGCTGATAAAAGGGATTGTCCCATTAGTACTTAAAATAAATAAATAAATAAATAAATAAATAAAAATCCCTGGGGACTGGGACTATACTTGTTTAAATCAGTTCAACAATCTGAAACAAGAAACCTTTAAAGATGCCCTAATTAATGCAATCTAAAAGAACTGGAATCTTAATTTTGATTGCTCTCAATAAATTTGCAAAGCAATTGTGTATGTTTTACATAGTTCTTGTTTATTTTTCTTTAATAGTTGTTGGCAATATCTTCCCAGGCAGACTGGTTAAATAATTGTCTGCAGATGACATTTTTGTCACATCAAAGCATTTTCTGTTACAGATTGTAATTGATTTTTTTACAGTTTTATGATGGCTTAACATTAGTATGGATTATCAGTACCAGTGCAAATTCCCTCATAGGGGATGAGTTAAGGTAATACCTCTTGTATTAATATATTTTTAACAGCTCCTCAAACAACATGGAAAATGTTCTTGCTTTCTCATTTGTCACTGATCTATCAGCTGTTCAGTTTCACTGGCTAGACTGGATCTCTTTAATCCAAGCACAGAAAAATTACCTGTTAAAATGATTATACTAAGTGTTAGTGAAATTGTTAAAGGTTCCTAGAATTGTGCTCTGATAGTTTATATGAGTCTGTGGGCCTTCTATCAAACCAGTTTATTTTATGAATAACAGTGAGGGGCAACTATACACACACTTTTTTTGTTTTGTTTTGTTTTGTTTCTATCAATGTAATTAGTATAGGTTCACCATAATCCGGCAGGTGGCTCAGATGTAATCTCTTAGTCTCCTCCCCCAACCTCCTCCAACTAAACCACTACTTTTTATGCAAGGAATTCAAAAGCTTCTTGTAGGAGGAAAATTCCTGCTATTACCGACTGCATAATTTGAATACCAATGACAAGTATCAGTCACACACGTCAAAAAACAAGAATATATGTCATTAAAATTACCTTCAAAGAGGTTGGGTTTTATTTATGTTTTGGCCTCATTGAGATTGACTCACAAACTCAGTGGTTTTTAAGCAACTTGACAAGCAACAGATTCAGAGAGCAAACAGCTGGTTAGCAGAATATGCTCAAGGGAAGTCCGTCAGAGGGGGGTAGACTACAAATGGAATTCTGCTAGGCATATCCAACTCTCGTTTGACTAAGCTACATTAAAACCAAACAAAATCAAACAGATCATAAATTCACATGAATAAATGCTCAAGTGTTTATGGTTTTCACTTTAATGTTTTAAATTATCATCTGAAGACAATGCTATACCTTTCATAGATTTTACTAATTTGATGATACCTCATGAGAGTTTTACAGTTCTTCATACCCTACAAGCTCCTATGATACTCAGAAGAGTAGAGGATGATTTCAGGCCTGCTGCCACTGATATCAAACAGTAATAACATACATCACCTAAAACATGTATAAAATAACAGACATGAAAAGCATTTGTGTTACATTTTAATGGAATAAATCTTTATGAAGGCTAAAAAAAATACTGTTATTATTTCCTGTTAAATAATTAGTTTTAATTATAGATTAGATATTTTTTTTTATTTTTTTTATTTTTCCTACTGGCTTTCTAGTAATTAAAAGAATGACGCAAACAATTCAGTTTAACTGGGTATTACTGTGCTCTTTGCTTGAATAAAAATGTTTTCTATTTCTTAATATTCCATAAGAACTTTTAGAAATCTCATATTGTGTTTAATTTGTTGTATTTTACCTGTCCATGCAACTCACTAGTCTTCATTTATATGAATATAATTTCATATACACCAAAAACAGAAAGATTTTGAGAGTCAAGGAAATGGAGAAACATATCCTTTTAAAGTACAGATCTAATAACATGTTGCCAAACTTGATTTTTTTTTTTTCTTTTTAAAGCAAACACTTAGGTTTCTTAAACGAAGTACAATAAACATCATACTACGTTTGTTGCTTTGGTAATGGCTTGATTCATGTGGCATATAAAAGCCTGTAGTTCTCTTACCTGTAGCCATATCACTTGCTATGAAGTGTATCACTGTGAATCTTCAGATATAAATCATAAGTTCACTTTAATAAATTGTACTGTATCTCCTTCTCAGGTCTTTTAAAATACTATATTTATGCATATCCTTCATATATTTTCTTTAAATTCCCTACTCCATTTTCCCTGTTTTTTGAAAGAAATGACATATTCTAATGTTTTAAGAATGGGGTGTTTCATTTGATTAGGAAAAAAAGTAACATTAAGGCTATTTGCAGAAAAACAGACAATTGGAATTAGGCCAATTGGATAATGACCTCAAATACAATGTTAATAATAATCAATTTTAAAGGATGTTATTTCTCACATAGAATAGAACCATATTTGAAGGAAATTTATATTATCTTCATGAGATGATACAAGTGAAATTTGAATCTTGGAAGAAAATGTACTTCAATACAGTTTTCATCAGCAATTCTCAATCTTTTGAAAGAGATAATAACTATCCGTATTCAAATAACTGTTTGATCACATTATGGATATTTACTTAAAAGGTTTTACAACCTTTTCTTAAGAAATATAAGAAATATACATTTCAAGAGAATTCTGGTTTAAAATATCATGTTATATTGCATGGATTGGATTCCTCTAAAATTCTTAATTTTTGACCAGAAATCTATCAAGATTTTTCTTGTACAACTAGTGCTTTATAAACCATTTACAGCTTATACTTCCTCTGAGTGCTCAGTTACCCTGCTCAAGATTTTTACATTATCTTGCTAGGGATATACATTAGTATAACCCTTCTCAAAATGACCACCTTCTGAAGTTTGTATCACACTTTGCATTTTCAGATAGTTCCTTCTACTGTTATCTCTCTAAAATAATGTAATTGGTAACATAATTACAAACAATTGCATTTTTATTGTTACTGCCCTTGTAAGAATTCCATAACTAACATGACAATGTACTTGAATAGTAGATTAGATCTTTCTCTTCTTGAGGTATAACAAAAATAAAAAGATCTATGCACTACTAGTAAAATAAACCATAATAAACTCTGATTTAATCCCATTTTTACTGTCTGTACAGTTCCTTTCTTGGAGCACCAACTGATATTAAATGCCTAATTTGTTTAAGAAATCTAGTAGCGTGCACTGCAGTTAATTTACTTTGGAACAATTACTAAAAGGAGCTTGGAAGTGAATACTACTACTCTGTCCTTTTGCTGGGGGCACACAAAGGGACTGTGAGTGACAGCGTGCTTAGTGGTGGTGAGAGGTTTCAGTCTGTACTCAGAAGTGGTTCCCCTTAAAACCCAGAGGGTGCAGAGGAACACAACTACCTGCCAAGTAACCAGTCCTGCCAATGTCTATGCACCAGAAATGTCTCATGGTAGCTGCCTCAGTAAAGGTGATTTTAGAGTAAAATGTGAAGCATTACCAAGTTATATTAAGTCTAAATATTTCTGTTGTCACTCTTTTTGGTTTGTTTGTTTGTTGAGGAAAGACTTTTGCAGATGTCTGATCTTATGTAGCAGTTGTGTTACCTGAATTATCTTTTCTGTTACTTTAAGACATCTAAAAATCAGGTATTTGATTCAGTCAGAAGTCTGATGCCTCTAAGAGCACGGAAAAAACAGATGGTCTGTTTGCAATATGTATAAGTTTTCTTTCAACATTATAGTTTACATGGGGACTTTTACATTAAATAGTAAGAGCTCCTTTTCCACTGCCTTCAGGTGTTTTCTGTACCACTGTCTTATCGACAGATTTTGCTGTAATCCCTAACACAAAATTAAAATCGACCTGTAAACTGAAACAAGTGTTAAACACTCAATTCACCCTCCTTTATAACAATAAAAAAATTCCTTTCTAAGTACTTCAACACTTTTTTTTTTTTTTTTTTTTTTGTGAATGTTGAAATTTTTCAACATTAAACTGAGAATATAGCTAGGCAAAATTAATTTATAACGTGGTAACTCCTTAGCTAATGTCTATCTAGTATTTAATTCTGGGTGTCGTGGTTTTCACTCTGATAGCTAGCTAAACTCAACCACTCTGCTCTCTCACTCCACCTCAAAAGGGGGAAAAAAGGGCTCAAGAGCTGAGATAGGGACAGGGAAATCACTCACTAGTTACTGACACAGACAAAAACGATTCAGCATAAGGGAGATTAATGTAATTTATTACCTATTACTAACAGGCTAAAGCACTGAGAAACTAAAAGCAAACCAAAACCACCTTCCTCTCCTTCTACCCTCTTCTACCTCCTCCCCCTAAGCAGCGTAGGGGAACAGGGAATGGGGGCTGCAGTCAGTCCCTAATGCTTTGTCTCTACCACTCCGTCACAGTCACTCTCTGCCCCTGCTCCACGTGGGGTCCCTCCCTTGGAATGCCATCCTGCGGGGGCTGCCCACAGGCAGCAGCTCTTAAAGAACTGCTCCCACATGGCTCCGTACCAGGGGGTCCATCCGTCAGGAGGAAACTGCCCCAGCATGGGTCCCCTATGGGTGGCAGCTCCCCCCAGACCCCCTGTTCCTGCGTGGGCTCCTCTCCATGAGCTGCAGCTCCAGCCAGGGTCCTGTTCCTGCGGGGACTCTCCATGGACTACATCCTCCTCCAGGTCACATCCACCTGCTCCACCGAGGGCTCCTCCAGGGGCTGCAGCATGGAAATCTGCTCCATGTGGGACCCATGGGCTGCAGGGGGGCAGCCTGCTCCACCAGGGGCCTCTCCACAGGCCGCAGGGAAACTTGTGCTGCATGCCTGGAGCTCATCCTGCTGTCCTTCTGCACTGACCTTGGTGTCTGCAGGACTGATTCTCTCTACATTTTTTTTAGTGTTCTCTCTGAGCTGCTGTTGCACAACCATTTTTGCCCTTTTTAAAATATGTTCTCACAAAGGTGCAACCAGTGTGGTTAATAGGCTTAGCTCCAGCCAGCAGCAAGTCCCAGCTTTTGGAGCTGGCTGAAGCTGGCTCTTGTCTAACATGGGGCACCTTCGCATAGAGGCCACCCCTGCAGCACCCCTCACTACAAAGCTTTGCCACATAAGCCCAATACAGTGGGAGACAATGAGGAAAACCTCTTGATTCACAACACTGAAATAGGCTTCTGCTACTATAGTAGCTACAATATATAAAATTCATAATTTCTAATTATCAGACTCTTTTTCTCTAGGAAACAATACAGAAATAACTTCACAATATTGTCTCTGCTGCCAGTCAAAAACTTCTGTTAAACACAGTCTGAATTCTCTTAGAAATCCACATGAACTATTTAGCCCATGATCAAAGTACCTTGTATTCTTCTCATAGAAAACAGTGTCTTTAACTTCTCATTTTTAAAGAGCAGCTTTAAACTGTTTCTTTACTGCTTTTAATGTTTTAAATACATTTTTTTCCAGCAATGCTTTTACCTATTTTAACCCTATTTAAGTGTTAGACACTCTGTGCTTTCTGATTAACCTCTGTATATCCATATTTGTACTATTTAAAAGTCAAGAATGGGAGATGCATCCAGGGTAGAAAAAAAGTGATTCAATATGTGACACTTCTTTGCAAGCTCTGAAATGTGAACAGACAGACCTATGCTGAAGAAAGGTCCACAAAGATGGGGCATATCTGGGGCAGTTATTTCTGCTGTACAAAGGAACAACCTCTCAAGAGAATATAGCATTTTGTGGCATCCAAGCTTCATGAATTTGAAGGTGGTTGAGCAAGTCAGACCTACCTAGTTTGCCATTTGGAAGTGGCGATATAATAAAAAGACAAAATGTAGAAGTACAGATTATTTAAAATTATTTTCAATCTCCAAGATATTTGTTGTAGTAGAATAATATCATGGCTAAAAATGCAAGATGTATTTTCTTAATGTTTCTTTTAGTCACAAGTAAAACAACAAACAAGCAAAAAAAACTTCCTGCCTGCTGCTCCTCTGCTTACAGTAGAACTGTGTTTTTGCAGCACTAATAAAAATTCTCTGAACTGAGTCATACTTTTAAATATTAACTTATTTTTCATAATGCATTGCATGCAACAAGGTTTTCTTTAAATACATACCATGTATGTTTGTTGGCTGTGGCATATTCTATTTGTGTACAGAAAAGTATATACAATTATGGACTCTTACTTACATTTGACCAAATATCAGCCTTTATATCAGTGATTAATTCAGACTGAGTGAAACTTCTGAGAAATCCACAGCAGAACACCATTACTGAATAACTTCTTTGTTGTTGTTGTTTTGTTTAAATTGGAATATGGCTTTTTTTGTTATTGCTGTTGTTCAGATAATTCAGTTATGAAATATTAGTCCCAGCAACAATAAAATAAATGCTTGAGTAAAACAAAAGTTTTCATATAATCTCTGAGAATCACCATTATGTAATAATACATCTAATGACTCTCATGATTTAAAATGTTAAATTATAAGAAAATGACTGCTTAATGAAATCCAGATGGAAGCTTTTTGTCTCACTGGGATTTTCTCCCATTCCATCTGGTATGTCACCAAACCGTTCTACTGCTTTCAATTTATAGAAGGTGTTTAGAGTAATATAGTGAGTTTAATTCAGTAAACTGCCTAAATGAAACTGATCTAATCCAGTGGAAAAAGTCTCCCAATATTTTACATTTTGTTTGATGTTTAGTTCAGAAAAGAAGTTGAGCTTCTGAATCTTCTGTAAAGTATTTTAAAAAGCTATATGTAGATTCCAAACACTCATTCTCCTAGTGTAAAATCTTACCAGATTCATGTTTCAGTGTGGCTTTTGTTCCCTCTTAGCCTCTCAGTTTCTGATACAGATAATGATAAAATTGAATAGAGCAAGTATTAGATCCCGCAAAGGCTGTAATTGTACCCATTTGCCTGTAATTTGTATCCAATTATCCCTCAGCCTCAAGTTTTGGATTAAAAGCTTTTCCCTGGGAATAAATAAATAAATAAATCCTTGGTTTCTTTCCCCCCTCTCTACTCAACACTTATCAGTACTCTTAAATAAAAAATGATGCAGGTAGGCCCAAAATTCTATTTCTAAATATCCACCAATATTTTGATATCAGTCTTTAAAAAGGGAAGAATTGCTGCTTTAGCTATGTGATAGCAATATCAACCTAAAAATTAAACTACATGCCCTGTGAAGTTTTGATGGTTAGTCATCACTTCAACTTGAATACAGGAAGAAAAGCTTTCTGTATGGAAAGGAAATCGAATTCAGTGTTCTTTATTGTTATTAGAGTCAGAAGAAAGATTAAAAGACAAGTTGGTCACATTTGCTGCCAGGTATGAGTATTTTTGTATTCTCAAGTACAGAAGTATGTTGCATTCTTAAATATATAGCATTATTTTTGCATGGCATCAGAATTAAGACTGCATTTTAGTATAGCAAAGGACAACTATAATGATGAAAACAATGTGGTTTGGCCCTTTTTCAAAAAAAATAAAAATATTTTTGAGGCATGTTTTATGTTATTATCTCCAGTTGCTGTGGATTGAACAAGTAATAAAAGGAAGTTACATCTTGTATATTCTAGCATTATTATTTTTGCTGTTTCAAAAAGCCATTAAAATTCAGAGTCCTTTGTTCCTGTCATCCTTCTAGTACTACTTAGAAACAGCAGTGGAAAAATGAAAACATTAAAAAAAGAATTTCACAGAAATTGTTATTAAAAATTTCCATTGGGATTCACCTTCTCTTTGTCAGTGGTCCTTAACTTCCTTTTTTAGCAAAGCATTCCAGTTGCACAAGTTCTTATTATATTCCTTTCACCAGCAGCAATTTACTCTCCTTAGGAAAACTTTTCTAGAACATCTGAAACAAAGTTTCATATCACTTTAAAACATAGTTCATTATAACAGTTTGTAGGCCCCAATGAGATAAGATGAACTATAGTAATAATGTAGGTGAGTTGGTTCTGAAAGCCAGAAAAGATTTACGATGAAAGTAGTGTTTCAACCTTATGCAGAGAACAGTTGCAGCTCCCGAGAGCAATAGCTTGTTAGAACCTCGTTTTCTTTACTTTCAATTAAATTGGGTTGTGAAAAACATTTTAGATAATCCCATCTGTTGTACTGAGACAGAAGGAACATTGCAGTATATTCTGCATAGTTATGTAGTTTTGTATGATCATGGACAGGTTAACTTTCTAAAATGACCACTTAGCTTAAGTTACATAAACAAAGAATGCAACGTCAATTGTTTATATGTATGATAAATCCATTGCACAAGAGTTTTCCGTGGTACAGGTTATTTTTTTCTCCATCTCTTAGAGTTGTCATTTTTGTGAAGTGTTATAGAAGCACCTGCGCTATTTTGTTCTTAAAGACTTTTACTTTTTCTTCTATTAAATTAAACTATTTTCTGTTCTAATTTATTCCCATTTTATGGCATATTGTTAAGGATGCATATATATAAAGATATGATGGTCTATAAGAATTAAACATTCCATATGTACTTAGATAGACAGACAGATTCACATGTATAAACATTTAATGGAAACTTAGCAGATTTGCATTCCAGGACAAACTAGATTTTCATCACCACAAAGACAGTGAGAATGTATGAAAACAATAAGCTTAAAATAAGCATTTTCCTAATACTTTTAGTTTCCAATACCCATACTTATATTTTGCATTTAAATTATTTACTTGAAATTCATGACTTGAATAGTAATATTAAAGAGTTTTGATGTATTTAGGGAGTTCAATAATTAGTTTATTTGCCTAATTATAGAAAAAACAAACAAACAAACAAACAACAACAACAAAAAAAACACCAACCAACTAACCAACTAACCAAAAAAAACCATCTTGACTAACCTGCATGAATTTTTGGTCTGGTAACTTATGTCTAGTACACAGACTAAAAAAATAAAAATAAAAAAGTTTATGTCAGTGTTTATCCAAGCTTTTATCACAAATATATATGTATATATGTAAGCGAATGTTGCCTTCTGAGATGCACAGAGAGTTATTTTGGGGTGTTCTGCCCTCCACCCGGTTTCTGTAATAAAAGATTAAAAAAAAAACTTAGTAGTAATATAAACATTTTAACTTATGTCTGTTTTACCTTATGTTAGAGCTGAATGGAATTCCAAAAAGGCAAGGAATTAAAAACAAACAAACAAAACAAAACAAACAAACAAACAAACAAACAAACAAAACTTTTTTATTGGTTTCATTAGTTGTTCACTTACTCTACAGAAATTTAAGTGGGAAAACCCTTGTGACTGCAGGGCTATAACTGAAACCACCAATGCAAAACACACAATGGTAGGAGTTGTTTCCTCCTTCTCTGATGGTAAGGAATAGTGTGATAGCATACAGTGTATGGTTTGTTTATTTAAATATATAATTTAAAAATTGTGGCCTTAAACTGATGGACCTGACAAATTTTTGAATGACTATATGTTCACCCAACATTTGGATGTAGACTCACTTTTGTTACAGGAATAATTATTTGTGGTGGATGGACTGCTTTCTTTATCTGTGTAAAAAATATGATGTCTGTTTATTTCAGGATAAGGCACTCAAGGGGTTAACTAAGCATTGTGGTGAGAAAAATAATTGTTATTGATTAGCAGTTGGTGCAACATTGCTGGAAGGGTTATTAAAGCCCTAAAGTACAGTACAAATGATACTGAAAGCATCATGTACTCCCTAGGCTGTCCTATACCAAGCATTCCTGTGTTTGAAATGTCCTCCTGACTTTGCTTACGATTCTCTGGAGCTTTGTTACACTTAGTGATTTCAAATTCTAAAGAACATTTAATTAGTTAAATGGGGGGCAGGGTGAAGGGGAATTATCCAGATGTAGGGACTGCTGTCTTTCTCCTCAAATGAAACTTGAGAGCTTTTTCATTAAGAAAGAAAATATTAGAATTGGATGCTATAGCCATATTTATTTTTTATGCAGCTTCACTATATGTGATAACTAAGTGACAGCAAGGGGTGGAAAGTACATGTTTCTTTCTTTCCTTATGTAGCTATTTTATATTTTCAGTCAATGTATCCTTGCATTGAGCCAAGAATACACTTGACTTTGCATGTGATATCCTACTTATTCTACTCATATTTGTCACTCATATTCCAATAAAATTGATTGTCCTACAATGCTTTAAAAGTTATGCTAAATACAGAAGTGGCTCAAGGGAAACTTGTATTAAATTAGGACAGGTCTATATTTTGAGCTTAAATCTCTTTTCACTAAGATTGGTGCTAACCCTTCTTTTCTGTATATCAAACTGAATATACTTGTCATGACAGTTCCTGGCTGTTTCAACAAAAATACAGTTTTAGGGCCTTATTTAGACACTTTTAATAGTGACTTAGAACAGTGTGGTTGAACCAGTCTTGTGCCTGGGTCTGAATCAAGCAAGACTTCTGCATTGCCTGGTGGTTGTCAGAGGCTGAAGTGCAGTGGATAAGGAAACTGGGTGGGGGGAGGTGGGGGAACAGGAATCTGGGTGACATTTCTTGGTCCATGGAAAGGTCCCAAAGGAGGTTTCTAATTCCTGTGGCTTCTTCTGGATTACATTATTTTAGAAAATTAGGAGCTGCAAAAATATAAACTGCAATTTCACTGAAAGGTTTAGTGGTAGTTTTTAATACAAGTTCTCTAGAAGTAAGCAGTTGTAGTCTCCTGGTAGTATAATTGATCCAGTCTCAGTAAATTGTTTCCAAGACTTTGCACAACCAGCCACTAAAATGGACTCTTCTAGCTAAGCAAGCAAGGAAATGCTATGGCAAAGCATAGCATTTTATTTCTTCTATTTCTTAACTTCAGTGCATTATGTCACACAGTCTGCATGAAGATGTTGGGATTAGAAAAGCATGCTTCAACATCTAGATTTTTACAAGTAGGTGTAAAAATGGTAACAGAATAGCCACATTATTTATGTCCATATATATACACATTGTTTCTATTTGTAAAAATAATGTCCTTTTCTCATCAGTATAGAACTGTGTATATTATTATTGTACTGTATATTATTATTGCTAATTAAAAAGTTCTTACATCTTCATTTCGTTGTAAGGACATAAAGATCTATCATATTTTTTTACTTAACCTAAATGAATTTTCATTCAGAATAAAACTTGTAAATGTGCTATTTAGGAGATACAGGGTAGAAGATTAACTTTTCCACACAAATAAATATTACTCCATAATGCAATGCATCAGAAAATAGCTAAGTAAATTAATTCCTTCTTGCCAAACATGTTGGGAGGCACTTGACCAACTATAGAACATAAAACTAACTAGATAAACAGGTTCACTTGCAAAACAAAAACAACAACAAAAAAAATAAATCTACACTAAAAAGCTACATTGCCTGAAATTAAGTCCTTCCAAGTTAGCCTTCCCTACCTGTGGGTAGGCTTTATGGGAAATAATATACCATTTTCCAAGTGAGTGCAGTAGGAACATGTACTTGTTTCAAGAGCTGATCAGCTGTGCTAACTCAGACTGTATCTATACTCCATGATGAAAAAAACCAGCTTCACAAAGACAGTAAGCCAAATGTGTTAGTGCTTTTGTGGAATTGCACTTGAGTTTTAAGTGACTATTAAAGGTAACACTTCTTTTCAAAAGCTTGCTCCAAAATAATACTGCTGGTTTTGACTTGATGGGTAAGGTGGTCATCCTCATCCTGTCATCTGAAGATATTATTTGACTACTTAATATTTATTTTTGCAAACACATCTTTTTACTTGGTGGTGTACAATAGCTTTATTATATTATTATATTATTATATAACATATAATAATATTATTTTTATTTATTATATATTATATTATTATTATCTTTCATTTTTAAGGTAGAACATGCCACAACATATGCCATAATTGCCAAATATTCACAGTCCATTGTGACTCAGGTATGAAAAATGCCTCTAGGGATCTTTTGAAAATTGTTTTAATCACTTACTTTTTCCTCCTGCTCCCTCTCTTCAACCTTACCATTTCCTTTTCATTTAATGCAACTCAGTTTTCTAGGATTTTGCAAAGTTCTATCTATTTTAAAAAGAAGCCCAAATTAGAATCATAGAATCATAGAATTATAGAAACATAGAATGGCTTGGGTTGGAAGGGACCTTAACCATCCAACTCCAACCTCCATAGGCAGAGATGCCACCCACTACAGATCAGGTTGGCCAAGGCCCTATCCAACTTGGCCTTGAACACCTCCAGGGATGGGGCATCCACAGCTTCTCTGGGTAACCTGTTCCAGTGTCTCAGTACCCTTACAGTGAAGAATTTCCTCAGTGAAGAAATATCGTACTTTATAGATGATCAAAGTGATAAAAGACTGCTGTAGAATCTTGAAGGAACTTAGCAGTAACTTGAACATGTTGCCCACTTCATATCATATGGTAACAAACTAAACTGAGTACTGAGGTAGAGTAATTAGGAAAATATCTGGTAAACAAAGACACAGGTAATGATTAACTAATCAAATGTTTTTCTAAGTGACTCATCCAGCTTTACCTAAGAACCAATGAGCTGTCAAATCAAGCTAGTCGTTATTAGGTGTTACTCAAGTAAGGCTCAAAAAAAGCAGTTCATTTTAATCTGTTCAGAATAAAATAGTATATTTTCTACCAACTGTTTAATCTGAAAAAAAAAAAAGAAACAAACAAAAAAACAAAAAACAAAGCAAGCATAAGTATATATACAACAATGCAGACATACATCAAACCTGGATTCACATATTGCCAAGAGACTAGTTCTGTAAAATTTCTTCAGAAAACTGTATCTTCAGTCCTGATGTAGGAAAGCTTGCACAGAACCCTTACTATTATCTTTGGTGAAAGCAGAATCAGACATATTAGTGTATTTATAAAACTACTCATGTGTCCTCTTGACTTTAGTTCAGTGAATGACAGTTTTCAGGCCTGTAGTTCCTGTAGTCTGTTTGAAGTAATATGGAGGACAGTATTTTGCATTACTGCATAGAATTAAATAGTCTAGAAATTCATGTAAATAGATATGCTTGTTCTGGTTAATATGGGTTAGATATTGTACCGCCTAAAACTTATGACTTATAGCAAAAGTTTACACAGTGTCCTTATAAAAGAGTATAAATCACTGTCACATCAGCTTGTGAGTGCCCTATGGGGAATGGTTTTGGCCAGATAAATATGAGAGGGTTGTGTGCACAATGTAAAGAAAAAACAAAACAAAACAAAACAAAACAAACAAACAAAAAAAAAAAAACATGAAAATAAGTCTTTCATTTTTTTTTTTTTTGAACCAAGAATTGTCTTACAAGCAGAAAAAATACTTGACTGTATTCCTCCACCATAGTAGGAATGCTACCAAAGATGGGTGTTTCTTTTCATTATCAAGCACAGAATCACAGAATGACTGAAGTTGTAAGGGACATCTGGGGGTCATCTGGTCCAATCTCCCTGCTCAAACAGGGTGACCTACAGCAGGTTGCCCAGGACCATGTCCAGACAACTTTTGAAAATCTCCAGAGTGAGACTCCCCAACTGTGGGCTAGATCCAGGAAATTAGAGGGCACCTTGTTAAACTGTAGAAGCTGCACAATAAGTTATATGTCTTCTTCTTACAATTTTGAGTTTCCTTGCAAAATGTGCAGGTTACCTGAATGCGTTTAAGAGCTGTATGTAACAGAAATGAATAGTCAGGACAGACATGAGACCAGCTGGTGGTGCAGAAACCTGTTAAAAGGTTCAAAGAAAATCTGTTCTTTACTCCATCCTGTGAGTACAATGTCCTTTCTAACCCATCAGTCTTCAGAACCCTCCCTCAGGTTACTGCACCTTATTGATTTGTATGAAATAAAGAAATGTGTTAAGTTCTCCTTTGGAGCTTCTTAATGCTTTTCCTTCTTATAAAGTGAACTGCCCAACTTCTTAACAGTAGTAAAAATACTATAATTAAATTAAATCTCAATGGATGGTATTATAGCACAGAGAATTTTGCAAGACTTAGTAGTTCATTTAAAAACAGAAAAGTAAAAATATAAAAAATGTATTTTTTTTCCTTTTCACTTCTTATATTTATCCATTAGCAATATTACTTTAGATTCTTAGATTTCTGCATTTATTTTCCCAACTGCTTTTGATTTTTGTGAGAGTTCTTTGACACTTAAATGTAAAAAGAGAAATACATTTGATCTTAGTTATTTGGAAAAATGTAGCCTCCTTACTAGGAAGTTGAAATGAAAATTTGAATGCCTGCACCTCTAATCAGTTATGTATTTACTACTAACCTACTCTGTGGTCTTGGACATGTAATTGTTCATCTATAGTTTTTTGCTTGTTTGTTTGTTTGTTTGTTTTCTTAAACTTTCTGCCTGATTTTTTCTAGTTCAAATATATATCAATTTGAACAGTTTGAACTTTTTCTTACTTTGCATTTGCCCAGTGTGTGCTTTTGCTACAAGTCTAATGTTACAACAACAACAACAACAACAACAATAATAATAATAAATATATATATATATATTTTTAAAAAAAAGGCAAATATAAATTCCTAGCTTTATCTTCTAGTCTTTAAGTTTGTTTTGGAATAGAGATTTATGCCTGGAAAGCACAGACCAACTGTCTGTGAAAATCTACTGTTATTCAGGAGTGAGTTGGATTACTGTGCACTCCAGAACTTGACAGCTGAGATGACTAAGTCCACAACTGTAATGGGCATATTCTTTATACACATTAAGTCTTTCTATAGTGAATTATTATTATTTTTTTTATCTTTCTTTTCCATCTTGTGACTTCTGAAAGATGTGAAATGATTTAATCAAATAGATAGAAAGAAAGATAAAAATTGTGATAAGCATGAAATGCAATGTAAGATGTAATTTTCCACCAATTTGTTGTCTGCCTTCAAAAGATATAGTTGAGTAAAGGTTGAGGTTGAAAATGATTAGCTTTGTTGCCCGTGTTTGCAGGGTGAATTGGGACACAACCTGAGCAAATGATATTTCTTGTAAAACTGTATTAAAGCAATTTCTAGATGAAACTGGAAAAGCAAGACATTTTGCTATTGGTGCACAGATCTCAGGAGTTTACAGTCAAAAGTATTAACAATTTTTGCATTAGTCTTAACTCTAGGAGATTTAGTCCTTTTGATTGAGAAAATAAATGGCAAATTGTACATTCTTAAACAATATACTAATGAGATTTGTATAGGCTTCTGTAGTTTTAGGTGAGTTTTATTATTGTGTCCCCTAAGATCTGTAAACCAGCTCTTAATCATTTGTGGAACAATTATGTAAGTCATTACCAGTTCTTATTATTATTTCTTTTAATGGAGAAAAAAATGTTGTGTAGTCTCTTTCTAGTGCTACAGTGAACACAATAAAATAAACAAGAAGTGTGATGTTACCAGGTCAAGAAAGGAGGAATTTATATCCTTTAAATAATGTGAAGAAAGCAATGTAAATACCTGGTCAATCAAATTATTAAATGATCTACCTATTTATCTATCTATCTATTTATTCAAAAGGAGGGAATATTCCTCTCTGTTAATTTTTAAAATTTCAGAAAGCATAAGTAGAACCATTTTCACCCTTGTCCTTATTCTCCTATCTGAAAAGCCACAATTTCATGTTAAAGACATGGGTCTTAAAGACAGCCTCCAAATATTGCTGGATCGTCTCCTGCTGCTGCCCAAGAAAGGTAGATGTGAGGCACTACATGTTGTAGAGAAAATTCTACATTTTGGCTGGACTGGAAGAGCAGCAGTGAGAGGGACAGCACCAGGACACCAAGTATTACTATTGCTATTTCACTGTTTTATGTTTGTGTCTTCTGATGTTTATCTAGCAGAAAGAAGATAAGGACAATTGAAGTGACGTGACCTATCACCTCATATGTACTGTAGCAGTTCTCTCTGTGTGCTATGGACCCAATCACTCCCTGGGTAGCATAACACATAATTTTCATTGACTTTGGTAGCAGTTGAACACAGGCAAGTAAGGGCAAAATTTGGTCTTTTGGCTGCTGTTATTTTGTGCTTGAAGATTGCAAAGGCAAATAAAGGTCTGTGTGATTCCCTTCCTTCTGAGTAAACTACTGTGTGAAAAAGACTAAAAAAAAAAAAAAAAAAAAAAAAAAAAAAAAAGAAAGAAAGAAACTTGCTGCAATGTCATTATCAGTTTGAAACCTCAGCTTGTGTCACTTTAAAAAGAAGGGGAATATGAGCCAAGTTTTTCAAAATGTCAAGAATTATCTCTGCTTTGTCAGATTTGAGAGTGGCGTCATGGGGCTTAATTAGACATCGTGTAATAGAAAATGCAGTGGTGTTAGTCAGTAGTGAGTGTCTTTCACAGAGATATAAACATTCATGCTGCTACATTATTCCACATTTTTCTAGTGAGCTTGTGAATGGCCTAAAATAGAAAGAAAGATTATTCTGCTATGAAATGTCAGTCTGATGTCTCAGGTATAAATCCTTCCTTATTTGTTTCTAAAAGATTTTTCAAAATCCATGAAAGGAATCTACTACAAGGATTAGGATTTTTAAGTATAAAAGTTTGGAATTATTTATTTAACTGGTGCTTTGTTATGGGAAAACTTCAAGAATGTACTGGGTAATTCTGAAAATATATTCCCCCTCCCCCACCACCACCACTTGAGAGGCTTTCAATTTGTAGGAGGTTGGAAGTATTGTATTCACAATTCAGCTATGCTTTTCCAAAGGTGTATGTGCATGAGCCTTTCCTCTAAATACAAAATGCCCTGATACAATTAGATACAAAAATAATATAGACTCCTGAGTTTTGGGCATCTCTTTGAAGAAACATAGTTTTAGGAACATGTAATTTCTGATAAGTATTAATAAATTTTTAAATGATTAAATCCCAAATAAAACCTGGTACCATTTTTTTTTTTTTTTTTTTTTTTTTTTCATAATTTCAGATATTTTGTTTGTTTGTTTGTTTGCTTGTTACCCAATTTATTAGAGCTTTAGATAATACCAGAAGACTGAATTTTAAATAATTATTGAAGGGGCATGCAGAGCTAATTGTACTGGGTTATTTGAGTGTTAATAGAAGGTAATAATGGACGAACCATTGCAAAATGCCACCATGGCTGTAATAATGCACTTTCCCTACTGTGATGCTTGAATGCCTATTAAACCATGATAGAAATTTAGGACAGATTATGATAAAATTCTTAAGTTGGCTGTTTATATATTTTTTTTCAATAATCATAGAAGTAATATCTAATAAAGTGAGTGGTTTTCCCCCCAGAGGTGGGATAGTATTGACATAAAACTACTATGTCAAAGAAGTCTCTTCCACAGTACTTGAAAATCTATATCCATTTCAGTTGCATTGCTTTACAAAATGCTTCTTCTGCATTTCAGCAGTTAAAGTTTTCCTTCAGAAATTTCAAGTATTCTTTGCTCTGTTTTTGAGATGCTATTTTTGAGATGATGTTGCTCAAACCTGAGATTTAACTTTAACTTTAGATTTAACTTGATTTAATTTGTCTGTAATGCAAACATCTCGTATACTCAATGACACAAGAGACTTCGACATTTTTTATATAGAGTAGTGTTCTGAAGTATGGATCACACAATGAGAAAACCTCTTCTCCTGGTCCCATGTGTTTTGATACTGCTTCACTTTACTTTATATATGGAAATATAGATGACATATAGAAAATTATAATGATGGGCACCAAATAGAACTATAGAGAAATGCATGACAGCCTCTGTTACAACCTCTACTTCTGGGCTAAAAGACAAAACAAATCCTTTTAAAAATCTGTGAGATCACGGCTTAGATGCCTGCATCAAATAATGTGGAGCTGATGACTGATGCATTCATGCATGATTTGTGCAAATATATATGTTGCATCCACTTAAAGTTTTTCATATACGTTTTGTTTGGCTTTATTTCCTACTTTATAGATACAGGTATCTGTAAAGCCTAGCTGGAGTTTCTGCGTGAGGGAAAAAAGCACTATCATTGCAACATGCACAAGTTTTCCTTTTGTTAGTTCATTAGAAGAAATGTCTGGTTAGTGATCCCATCTCTAATTGTTTACACCTTTTAAACATCTGCTTCATGTGCAGAAATTCCTAGTTCTCACATTAGAGATAAATTATGCTTTTTAAAATATAACCTGCCAGCTTAGGGTTTTCTTCTGCATGGTTTATAAATTATATATATATATATATATATATATATATATAAACAAACCTGAGACATCTTTAACAGCCAATTTGATAACAACTGCCTTTTCCCCAATTTTTCAAATAATATATCATATTGTAGCCTGTCACATTAGATTATATCCATCATGTAGCACTAGAGCACCTGATTTGACATAATGGGATGTGAAGGCAAGTATTAGATATGAAGGGAAGAAAAGATTTTCATAAATGTCAAGGATGCATTTGTGTGTTTGTGTATCCTCACTTATCTTACTGTTAATGCATAAAAGCCCCATTTTGCTCACATTTAGGGTTTGACTTCAACCCACTATACCAAAGACACTTTGAGTTCAGAATAAAGCTGTGTCCTTAGCTCAGCCTACCACACTACAACACATTTCCATCTCCGTTAAGTAACATCACTCATTCTTTCACAGGCTTGTCTGTTGACATTTGAGTGATTTAAAGATACTTTACTTATGAAAAAAAAAAAAAAAAAAAAGTCTCAAATGCTTTCTCTCC
>CM021697.1:162096347-162123968 GCA_011074415.1 Stictonetta naevosa
GGTATATTGATCCTTGGTCTATTTTATTTGCTGTTTGTCATGTCCTGCAAATTATTTGTATTTAATTTAAATTACCTGACCTTTTAAAATTGCAAAATAATTAACTGTCTTTCTTACAATGAGAGATGAGCTGACACTGAACTGCTCAGCTTGCTCAGCAGTTTGAACATCATCTAAATATTCAACCAATTGCTTAAAAATAAAGTGCTGATGACTGTACATATTCTTTTCTAACAGCTCTTACACCACTCTCATTTAAGAGCCTACCTCAGGATTTTCAATTAGATATGAGAATGATAAGTGTTACTGTCTGGCTTCTTTAGGAACCTTATTTAAGCTGTATGATTAAAGTTATGTGCTGTTAAGTGTCCTAGTGTTAAATTTTTAGCTTTGATTAGGCAAGACTACCAATTTATCTGATGTGTCCAAATGACAGTTAATTATTGGGCAGAGCAAAGGACAAGTTAGGGTGGTGATTCTTTTGGTGGGAAAGTAGTGACTGAAACTACCACCTATGCTCTGAGCAGTCAGGGGGAAGCCTGAGAGATTTCCTTTAAAAGTGCACTCCTGATCAAAACTAAAATGCTAATGTAGGTTCACTCTACTTAAAATATCTAATTAGGCCATGTGAATAGGTTAAATCTTGACTCATATGGAACACAACTTAATAAATAGTCCTATTAAAATCAATAATGAGATTGCTTTGCAGTGAAGTGCTAGCCAATATGAGTAAGAATATGAAAATCTATATTAAAGTCATAATAACAGTGTTCAAGATCCATAATTGATGGACTCATTTGCAGGCCAGAATTAATATATGAGCTTTTGTCATACTGAAAAAGAAAGAAAAAGAAATAAGCGGTTGCAATGTCTGCATTATGGCTTTTATTCATAGATTTTATGGATTGTAATTGTTTACTAACTGATGGTTAATACAAACTTTAGTAAAATATCAGGATTAAACATTCATGGAAGCAGCTGGTACTGACAGCAGTTAATATAGTAGTGATTAAAGAGCACTTTGTAGGTATGTTCTCCGAAGCAGAATGTTTAGGACATTTAAACCTAAAGGGAATGGTCAATGGCAAATCAAAGATTTGTCTTATAACAAGATTTCAAAGGCCACAGTTTAATGCCAAGCAAGGTTGACAAGAATAATAATATACATATATATTTATTTCTTTTTTTTTTTTTTTTTTCAAAAGTAACTCAAAACTCAGGTGTTTAATTATTGATCCAAGTAATATTTTCCTTTCAAACTCATCCAGAGGCTAAGAGCCATTAGTTAAAACATCTGACAGAAACTCTTCTTAAAGGATTAATGAAATGAACTCTTCAGCAGTTTGCAAAAAGGGATTCTTACACTAGTAGATTAAAGAAAATAGACATACTGATTCACTCAGAAAGAATAATAATTACACTAAGGTTGCTTCTGTTCCACCTTTCCCTGTACACCACTTCCAAGTGATAAGTGGTATATTAGTCTAATCCTAATGGTAATTAATGTTGCTTGTGAAAACAAAATCATTTTCAGGATAAATCTTCTGTCTTTATTC
Source organism: Stictonetta naevosa (assembly GCA_011074415.1). Classification (NCBI taxonomy): domain Eukaryota; kingdom Metazoa; phylum Chordata; class Aves; order Anseriformes; family Anatidae; genus Stictonetta; species Stictonetta naevosa. Next base: position 162,097,904 of record CM021697.1, read on the forward strand.
TTATGTTATAACTTACCACACAGTATGTCTGTTTATATAAATAAGATTAAGCAGTAAATTATTAGGCATTTTAAGGAAAGGTAGCATAATTATGGACCTGTCTCTGTCTTTCTCTCCTTGTGACTTATGAAATATCTGTGAGTAATATGCATGTAAAGATTTCACAGTGTTCAGTATGTTTATCTGTGAAGTACAGAAGTCCTGTTATAGCCATCTTAGAAATCCGTACCTTTCCCCCCACTCTGTAAAGTCATAATAGAAGATAAAAAGAGTTGCCTTAAATGCTTTTTGAAAATCTAATCTGGTGCTTGTTTTACTTTCTTGACCCCTAACAACTTCAAAAATCAAGTCCAAAGTGACTTTGCCAAGATATTACTGAAAGAGAAAGGACTTTTACCCATATCCTAGACTTTTGCCCCAACCCTTGGATCACTTATTTACAGTATTTTTTTCAGTCTTTTGGCAGTCACAATTCTAATAAATGTGAGTAGAAACAAAATTACTAGTACTGGAGTTATGAGCTGGGAGGGGTGAAAAAGCCTGTTTAGATAAATTTTATTTTGTACTCTTGCAAGATATTTTTCAGTAACCTATTTTATGGTGTTCTGCACCCTGCTGAATTGTCAGATAAAAAAATGCATCTGACATAATTGACCACTGCACACTTAAAGGCAGACCCTTGTTTAGAGAATGGTGAAGTAGGAAGACAAAATTAAATTGGTTTATTTTAGGCCTCATTAGCAGTAAGGTTTGACTATGTCATTTTACCAGAACAGGTATTTTCAGTGTTTTGTGTAGAATCTAAAAGAATGCAGTAGAATTTGTATCTATTTTAAAATTAAATAGACATTTTCCCTTGAGTGTACACCAGGAGTGAAATTATGGCCCCATTCAATCTGATGGAACTTTTTGCAACTGATTTCAGTGGGACTAGGACATCACCCCAGGAGTGTACTTTCAGGCTAGCTAACATCTTTTTTAATGTACCCCCTACATAGTCTACTAAATATTCTTGTCATTACAGAATACAGAAGAGCCCATTTTCCAATTTGTCATGCTCTGACGAGCACTCTTTCATAGAGCTCCCCTCAACCCCTGTTGTTTCCTACTTACTAGTTAGAGCATGAAAAAGCCAGTGGGTCAGAGGTTGCTTTCTCAGTCGTCACATATACCATATAGCAGCTAACAGGGTATGAAGGCATCCTAACTGGCAACCCAAATTTAGTTAGAAGATTTTGTCATGCCTGGTCCATCTGTTATTTAAATATATATATATATTACAGGCATGGTTTAGTAATACTTACATATGTATAAAAAATGTTTTTTTAAACAGCTGGCCTATGTATGTCATAGGGAGAGAAGGCATGATGGGAAAGAATTGAAAAAATATATTTCTGAGCATCTCTTTCACAAACACCACAGAAAGAAAAACAGCACTCGGTGTAAATGACTATATCCTTTGTCACTCCTCACAAAAAGCCATGTTTAAATTTGCGATGCATTTCCATAACTCTTAAAACAGATTACCTTTGTATATTCGTACTAACACCCTAGAGTCTGTGAGTACCGATGTGTGCTGCCATCTCCGTAACAATGCTGTGGCTATTGTTCCACAACACTGCCTACAACTAACTGGGGTATAGATATGAAGGAAAGGCACATAAAAACAGTTTTTCTCCCTCAAAAATGAATACAGCAGAGTTGGACTTCATATTAATTACATTGAAGAAGTTAAAATATGACAACTGAAATCTGAAACTGACTGCAGGTTTTCCTGCCTCTAAGAGCTCAGAGTGATTTATTCTGGATCTGATAGGAAAACTCTGTAGCCTCACCTAGTTTATTTAATTTACTGAACATTTACCTTCCACTCAGATATTCATATTTAAGAAATATTTCAACTCCTTTGTGTAAACAGAATGAAAATGAAAATCTTAATGATAGAATAGGAATGGCAAAAATAAATGTGAATTAAATACCTGTTTACTTAACTGTAACTCAGAAGATATATGGTCTTCTATTCTTATAATGCTTTTATCATAAAAATTACATTAAAAACTGCAGAAATTAATGCAATTAATAATGAATACAGTTTCATGAGAACGTAGCTATTCCTTTGTTTTTATGGACACATTCAAAACCTAATCCCACATGATCAAGTCCTGGGAATTAGATAACATTCATTTTAGCTTCAAAATTAGTTCAAAATTAGTTTTCCTTTCAAATATCTTAATGTTCAGTGCAGATTTTCAGCTGTTAAAAGATACCTAGGTCATTGTTTGAAGGAAGACAAATAGAAAATAATTACAATTTTAGATCTCAGAATTTCTATTGATTTCTGTGATTTATTTTAAAAGAATATGGTTTTGTTATTTTTTTGTTATTATTATTATTATTTAAACCCTGTGTTGGCCATCTACTTTCAGCACTGTTTTCCTGAAAATTGCCCACTAGATATTGCTCAAAATTTTATCTGATACACATTTTTACAGGCCAGCACTTTATTTTACTGCCTTTGTAGATCAAAAGATTGGCTTTAGGATTTATCTTTAAAGCATTCTACAAACATAGCATTCTCCTAATTGTATTCAAGTGTACAATCATTTTTAGAGACTGAATTCATTCTTGCTTAATTGGGGAAGGTTTAGGGACTTTTTATTTATAAGAGGGCTGATTAATACAAAGAACTAGTATGGACCTGATCCAACTGCAGGATAAGAACCTCTGTGCCCTGCTTATCTAATACACTCAACAGTTTTCAATCTGATTTACTCAACGTACTCAATTGTATTGTTGCTATGGTTACTCTACATTATGCTGCTTCACACATGGCCAATATATATGTAAAGAAAGAACACTACATCTTTATATCAGATTTCATACAGTTTATCTTTTGGGGTGTTCTAATTCACTGTCTGAAAACTTATTAATATATATGCACAGTACACAGAAAGAAAATAAAACCCTTTATTTCCATTATGTTTGTATGTTTGTATGCATGTTTGGTAGTTTTGTTTGTTTGTTTGTTTGTTTTTTTAAGGATTGGAGAGAATAATTATTTATACAGAGGGTGAGGGTGGAAGACTGGGTCATTCAATTAAATATCTTGTTAAAACTGTCTGATCTTATTCCTGTTTGATTTTGTCCCCAAATATGAGTGCTATAAAAGTGGACTAGTGAACAGTTGTGTGACTGGAAATGTTTTTTTTGTGTGTGTGTGTTTGTTTGTTTGTTTTAATTTATTGTCATTCTAGACTCAGAGTTACTCTGAATTTTATAATGCAAATCAACCACGTATCTGTTCATGTTTTGCCTTTAAAAACCAAAATAAGAACAAAACCTTCCAGGATGCCTGGGAACCAGCTGTTAATGAATATCAGTCAGAGTACTTTTTGAGCACATCATTTTAGCAACTTCAAACACTTTTGTTTTCATTATTTATCACATTTTATATAAATGTAGATGATGAGATAAATTAAGCATAACACCACAGTGATTTTCAATGCTAAGGGCATTAGCTGGATACTTGGACTGCAATATTTTGTTGGCAGTGACAGCAGGTCAGTCATTGCTTGTATTGGTCTCTTACTGTCTATGTAAAAATTAACCATTTTTACCATAACTTGAAAGAAACAAGAATCTCTTTTACTGAAGTGAAAGACAATTGGCCATCCCTTTGCATTACAATTGAAGAGGGGATTTGTTTTTCTGGTAAACAGTCACCTACCACTGTTTATATATATATATTTGTATATATCTACATTCACAAGAGTTAATGTGAATGTGTGGAATTTGGTAGAAATGAGAATATAACTATCTTGTTCTTTGGATATGTAAATTGATTCGGTAGGGAGCCATAGATTTAGGAGGACATTGGGAAATCCACAAGGATTTCCACTTACTTTCATTGCTACAGAAACAAAAATGTGCAATCAGATTTTAGACAGGTTTTAGTTGCACCACCTTCTCTAGTACTTATCCTGAACTGAAATTAAACAAAAGGATTTTCTTTACATCCTACAGAGTTTTACACATTCTTTGCTTTACCATTTATTCTCAGATTTTCTGTACATCTAACTAGTTGGTAGAAAGGTTAGTTTTCAAATGGGATAGAGACAGTAAAGTAGTTGATATAAAAATCCACCACCTCAGAGGGATTTGGATGTCAGCCTAGTTTAAAACATCTTAAAGGTGTATTCTTGAGAGGTTTTTACTGGTGGCTTAAACTGCAGCAAATTTTGAATTCTCACAGTGTTTCTTGTACGTCTTTGTACATCTTTTGTACATCTACATGTTTCTTGTGCTTCTTGTACATCTTATACACACAAAAGGGAAGAGCAAGTATTTTCCATCCATTCCTATCTTTATTCAAAGCTGGATTGCCTCTGTTGTCCCTGTTCTACTTTTTATAGCCCTCAGAAAAATCATGCCACTCTAACCATACCATTTTTATTTCTTCTTTCTTTGACCCTTTAAAACCTCTGTAGTCGTAACAATGAAGAAATGACAAGCAATGAGGCATGTGAACTATCAACAGTAGGATACTGAGCCTTTCCATGGAGAAGTGCAACTCCCATTCTGAGAAAACAGATTATGATTGGAGGCCTATAAATATTTTTTGTAGGTTGTGGAACAATAACTGCAAAAGAACAGTTGAATATTGTTATAAATACTATAGTCACTTTCTGTTTAAGTGGAATGGATTTATCTACCCAATGTTCAATACTCCATTGCCATCTATCTCTAATTTGAATATGCAAAGAATGCAAAGGATACAGGCTGACTAGATCTAGGGTCATACAAAATGAAGTCTATTTTTTTTATTATTATTATTGGTATTTTTTGGGAAAAGAGATGTCACCTGTCATTGTCTTGTTTTCACAGAATCACAGAATCACAGAATTGTAGGGGTTGAAAGGGACCACAAAAGATCATAGGGTCCAACCCCCCTGCCAAAACAGGTTCCTCAGAGCAGGCTGCCCAGGTAGGCGTCCACATGGGCCTTGAATATCTCCAGAGAAGGAGACTCCACAACCTCCCTAGGCAGCCTGTTCCAGTGCTCCATCACCCTCACCATGAAAAGGTTTTCCCAAGGGTAAAGTGACTGCATGTATCAGTACAACAACTACATGTATCAGTACAGGCTGGAGATGACCTGCTGGAGAGGAGCTCTGCGGAGAAGGACCCGGGGGGTCCTGGTGGATGACAGGTTGACCATGAGCAAGCAGTGTGCCCTGGTGGTCAAGAAGGCCAATGGGATCCTGCCGTGCATTAAAAGAAGTGTTGCCAGCAGGTCATGGGACCCTCTACTCTGCCCTGGTCAGGCCTCACATGGAGTACTGTCCAGTTCTGGGCTCCCCAGTACAAAAAAGACAGGGATCTCCTGGAAAGAGTCCAGCGGAGGGCAACAAAGATGATACAGGGCCTGAAGCACCTTTCCTATGAGGAAAGACTGAGAGACCTGGCTCTGTTCAGTGTTGAGAAAACTGAGAGGGGATCTTATGTTTACAAATATCTTAAGTGTGGGAGATAGAGGGATTTGGCTAACCTATTTTCAGTGGTTTGTGAGGATAGGACAAGGGACAATGTCCACAACATGGAGCACAGGAAGTTCTGCACCAACATGTGAAAGAACTTGTTCACAGTGAAGGTGACAGAGCACTGGAACAGGCTTCCCAGGAAGGTTGTGGAGTTTCCTTCTCTGGAGATATTCAAGACCCGTCTGGATGCGTACATGGGCAACCTGCTCTAGGGAACCTGCCTTGCAGGGGGGTTGGACCCAATGATCTCTTAAGGTCCCTTCCAACCCCTACAATTCTGTGATTCAGTGACTGCAGTAATGCAGCACCAGGGGTTTATGGATGAAAAGATAAACAAAGAATCACTATTATTATGATATATATATATATATAATTCTTGTAGTATCTTTGTTACAAGTTGAAATTTAAGGATATTACTGTCTTAAGGATAGTGTGACATGTAGCACTTAATATAACTTTTATTATTTCCTGACATTACTGGGGAAATATTTAGCATTGTGAATGGACTAAATTGTGTGGGCTAAACATAATCAAAACTAACATTCCTATTATAACCGTTGTTGTACTTGGAGATCATGTGCTAGTTTGCAGCCCAAAATATAAACACACTCTCTCCTTCTAGAAGTAAGACTCAAGAGAAATTGTGTAACAAATGTTCTGACTTAGGCATTAGGAATTAATTTAAACTATAGGAATATGATGTAGGACCTAATCCACTCCAAGCTTCATGTGTTACTTTGAATAAGTCTTTAGAACCTGTTTCAGGGTCTGATTGTTAGCATTTAATTGTCATTAACCTCATTTTTATTTTGAGACATTAACCGCAACCTAAGGTCATATACCTCTGTACCTTCAAGTGACTATGATAACATCTCTGGCTATATCTGTGTTACAAGGTGAAGAGGAGGCCTCACCAACCCATGCACCCAGTATTTCTGACCATGTATTTTTCTATACCACAGCTGTAGCAAAGCACCCCCACAACACTTAGTATTATAGTATATAGAATTATATATATATAGTATATATAGTATATAGTATTATAGTATATAGAATTATAGTATAACCTGAACTATTCTGTACATGGCTGTGGTAATGTTTGATTGACAAAATTACAGGAACATGCTAACATGCTGAAACTATATAGGAGCTTGGCCTATGTGGATATCTGAATATATCCTTGGGAGTTTCTAATGTAAATAAAGGGTAAGTCTAGTCTTGAACGTTTGTATGTATGCTCATTTAACTATTGGCTAACACAAATGTGTTAGCTCCCCATCCATAATGTTGTACGTTAAATGAAGAGAAGCAATTCAATACTTAGACTTGCAACAAAAATCCTGGATATACCACTGATAGTACTTGCACCTAAAACTGCAGGTTTAAAAAATAAAATAATAAAATAAATAAATAAATAAATGTTTTATTTGCTTTGTCTAAAAACTAATGTGGTCCAGACAAAGCATCTGCACTAGACAAGGACAAACAGAGAGGGGAAGCAAAACTAATAACCAAGGACATTCTGTCTATTATGATATAATACTGAACTGTCAGGAAAAATTAAATCAAAAGGTTGTGTAATCTCAGAGGAGAATCATACAGAACTTTAGCTAACGTATATGCTGTTCTGTCTTACCTTTACTTTTAATCAACTCCTTTTTTTCTCTGCTCTCTCAATTTTCAGTGTTATTCAGGACTGAGAAATGGGAGAACATGACACAGATACCAATTTAAAGGATGCAGGGCAGGCTAAAACCAGTTCAAAAGGGGCTGTTAGGCATCACAGTTTGCTCAGCATTGTTTTTGCTGCCACATTACATAGAGAAGATCCTATCTGAAATATGGTCGCAGTACAGATATTAGCAAGGGAATAACATTAGGCATACAGCTGGTATTTCAGTAAAATACACCTAGCAGACATAAATGAGTGTTACCAATTACTGTCCTAGAACTTCAGAAAGTCAAATTTTGAGAAAGAGTAAATGCCTAATGAATGGCTGTTTCAGGTTGGGAGAGTATTTGAAATGTACATGGCCACTTCCTGAGTTTTTTGTGACCCTTCCATATCTTAAATGCCATTGTTACTTCTTCCCACTGGTACTATCTTCATTCTATATTCTCAGAAAAGTCCCAGTATTATTATGTACATTGCTGATGTCCGATTGCAAACCATTGCTAATCGGCTTACTCCAGCTTCTATATATAACTTTTAAAGAGTTTATGAGAGTAACCAATTGAGATTATGGAGGGATAAGTCCCCTTGTTTTCAGGTGCCTGACAGGCATATGGAAATGAACCCACTTTCCCGTACAGTGAAGGCAAAAGTGGAGCAGCTTTCTATCAGTAATTCTCATTTATCTTTAGTGTGTCAGATTCAGTGCTTTATCATCAAACTCACTGCCTTATCACTGCCTAGTCTCATATCAAGAATACACTAAGAATTGAGTTGCCAGAGGTTCAGAGGTTGAACATTTAGTTCAGTATATAGAGCATATATATTTTTTTCTGTAGTGATTTAAGGTTGTCCTCTGTGGGGAGTAAATATAATATAGTAATAAGTATTTAGAAAACAAACATGAAGTTAAAAAGAGAAAAACAGTTCTTCTTTTAAAGGAAGTATGGAAGTACCTGATACGAGTGGGAAGAAAACAAAAAAAAAACTTCTAAAAATCAGAGATCTTTATTATTTATTTTTATTTTTTTTTCAAAAAACAAACAAACGAAAGAGAGTAATGGGATATCTTAGAAAACACATTTAACACTTTCTACATAGTATAAACTCCTTTGGATTATAGTGCAAGAAAACAGTACCAAGATCATACCATTTCACTTAATAAAAATGCAAAGTCTTTTCTGGGATGTCATTGGGAAAATAATAAAAATGTATGTCAAATTAAATAAACAAAACAGCAAACAAACAGCAATCATATCATACACTTTTTATGTATGATATGACACTTAAGGTAAAATTCAGGATACATAAACATTTCTGGAAACAGACAAATTTATTTATTTATTTATTTATTCCTTATTCCCAGTTGTTCATTTTCTCCTCAAAAGGGTAGTGTTTAAAGGTGGTATTTGAGAAGCTAGAATGCCTGCTGCACTCATTTGCATTTACTTTCTGACAAAATATTTGGACATAAAAATATTTTAAATACATAAATATGAAAATATATTTATGATTTAATATGACAGTGCTGAACTTCAACCATATAAATTGTGTAGCTGTCCGTCTTTAATACAATAAGGCAGAAATTATGGTTCTCAGAGTTTTTAAACTGGGGCACTTGAGATAAAACGGACTAGAGTTAAGGTTTTCATTTTTCTGAAGACTTTCAGTTTTTCAGCTGAAATTAGAAATTACTTTCTTTTCCCCCATAAGTAGTCTTTAAGTATCAGTAATATATTGCCTCTGACTCCCTGTGCTGTTTTCATATTTCAGGCTGGTATACACATAATCAAGCTAATTTAAGTGCTAGCCATGTCAGCACAAGCTCAGAGCAAAATCATTTACCTTTTTTCTTTGAGTGTCCTTTGTCAATCAGCAGCACAGTAATACATTTTCCTTCCTAGAACCCATGAGGTGTATGAATACAGATCCAGTTGGAGGCCGGTCACTAGTGGAGTCCCCCAGGGCTCAGTACTGGGGCCAGTCCTCTTTAATGTCTTTAATGATGATCTGGATGAGGGGATCGAGTGTACCCTCAGTAAGTTTGCAGATGACACCAAGTTAGGTGTGTGTGTCGATCTGCTCGAGGGTAGGAAGGCTCTACAGAATGACCTGGATAGGCTGAGGCCAACTGTATGAAGTTCAACAAGGCCAAGTGCCGGTCCTGCACTTGGGGCACAACAACCCCAAGCAGCACTACAGCCTGAGAGATGAGTGGTTAGAAAGCTGCCTGTCAGAGAAGGACCTGGGAGTTTTGGTTGATAGTTGGATGAATATGAGCCAGCAGTGTGCTCAGGTGGCCAAGAAGGCCAACAGCATCCTGGCTTGTATAAGAAACAGTGTGGCCAGCATAACTAGAGAAGTGATTGTCCCCCTGTACTCAGCTCTGGTGTGGCCGCACCTTAAGTACTGTGTCAGTTTTGGGCCCCTCACTATAAGAAGGACATGGAGGTGCTTGAGTGAGTCCTGAGAAGGGCAATGAAGCTGGTGAAGGGTCTGGAGAACAAGTCTTACGAGGAACGGCTGAGGGAGGAGCTTCAGATTGTTCAGCCTGGAGAAGAGGAGGCTCAGGGGTGACCTTATCACACTCTACAGGTACCTTAAAGGAGGCTGTAGTGAGGTGGGGGTTGGTCTATTCTCCCACATACCTGGTGACAGGACGAGGGGGAATGGGCTAAAGTTGCACCAGGGGAGATTTAGTTTGGATATTAGGGAGAACTTCTTTACCAAAAGGGTTGTTAGTCATTGGAATGGGCTGCCCAGGAAAGTGCCCAGGGACCATCCCTGGAGGTCTTTAAAAGAAGATTAGATGAAGTGCTTAGTGATATGGTTTAGCGGAGGACTTGTTAGTGTGAGGTCAGAGGTTGGACTCGGTGATCTTGGAGGTCTCTTCCAACCTAGATGATCCTGTGATTCTGTGATTCTGTGAAATTAGGTTACTCCTGTCTTTCCTCTTTCCAGTTTGAAGCATTGACAGTGACATTCGGGTGCTCTAAGATGACAGAAGCAGAGTTTTTCAAAGCCAAAACCACTAAAATCACAGCTGTTTTTGAAAAAGTAGTTGTTATAAGGGGAAAAGAGTAATACAAAGGTTCTTCTTTCTAAAATATATGTATGTTATAATGTGTTACTCTACCGACTGTACCAATGTATCTGTTCACCTTGTAGTCTTGATTGGTGCAAACTTTCAGTTAAACATTGTTTTCACAGCTGTAACACTACCTGTATCATCCATCATATTTGTGACATATGCCACTGTAGTTTAGCTGAAGAGAAAAATAAATTGTATTTGCTTTACATAAGCAAGTATATTAGACTATCAAAGTAAAACTTTTTTAAGACTTAAGCAAACATAGACTGTAGAATGCAATTTTAATTTCTGAGTACCTCCAACTCATCCCCTTTAAACCTAAGAAGACAGTCAAACATGTCTACATAAAAGTAAAGTTTTGATGTCTGATTGTCTCTAAGATATTATGAAGGGAAGATTACACTTTCTGTGTGGATTTTTGTTGTTGTTGTTGTTGTTCTTTAAATAATTGCTTTTCTCTATCTGATCAAATTGAATTGCCTCAGATACTCCAATACCTGAGAACATTTTTCTGTTTTAAAACATTAGGACACTTGTTCAAATGTGTCCTCTTTTCTTCTTAAAAAAAAAAAAAAAAAAAAAAAAAAAATAAAGTTGAATTTCCACTGCTGAACTAAAATCTTTAATCCAAATCTTTGAGTATAAATATGCTTTATAGCTAATGAAACTGTAGGTCAGAGATTTCCACCCCCAATTTTTTTTTTCTCTCATGATATCTCCTCTGATGTAACTGGGTTTGTAATTCCCAGAGAAGTCTAGCCAATAAAGAGAAATACAGGCATCCAAATTTAGTTTCCAAGAGTCACCACAAATTTTTAATTTTCATGTTTTTTAAGAACTGACTGAAAATCTTTTGATCTTGAGCTTTTTTTTTTTTCCTTCTCTAAAAACAAAAACAAAACAACAACAACAAAAAAGAAACATCAGCTGATTATTTGTTTCCTGATGACAGTTTCTTGAATTGTGGGCAAGACCTCAACACTGCCTTGTAGCTATGTGAGATCAAGATAACTGCCATGGGAGCACCTAGGAGATGAATGAAAATGTGTGCCTTACACTAAAAATATGAGGCTTGGTGTATTCTTAACTATTCAGGCTAAAATTTTCCATGCTGGCTCGACACCTCAGGAAGAAGACTTGAAAAAAAAACCCACCAAAATGGTTCACCTGCTTCCAACAGCTAGGCTGGAGAAAAATGTTTTTCTAATGCTAAATAGTAAGTGACCTTGAAATTTGGCAGAGGAGTGGCATTTGTGTCATGGATGTTTCTTTTGCTATCCTGTGGTAATTCAAGCAAGCTTATCCAAGTTGCAAAAGCACATATGTTCAGTAGATACCAGCAATTCACTGCTATTTTCTCTAACAAATATACTGAGCATGTTTTGATCTCTTCCAGTTCCTAGTACCACCCAGATGATGAGACACTATGCTCAAAATGATAAAAATACTTTATTCAGGTCAGAGCTGCATTGGTGAAGCTGAACACACCTAATGTGATTTGTTTTCAACAAAGACTGGCTGCACACTCAAAAGGGGGCAATGGAATTAGCCTCTTTTTCACTTGCTTTTGTCCTGTCCCAGTCCCTTTTCTTCTCTCCTTCACAGCTATGCTACCTCAGGCACAAGGTATCTGAGCAGCCAGAGCGATGCACTGGTAATAGGAGCTTGGGGAAGGTTTGGCTGGATAAGGAACAATAAAGAGAGAAGCTGCAAAAAGAGGCAGTGAGTGAACTGAATTTAATTGAAGGAGGAATTAAGCACTGGAAATCATGGAGAAGGGGGGAGGAAAAGAAGTAGAATGGGTCTCAGTAGTACATAGTGGCAGAGCAGGTGGAAAGCAAAGAGAGTAAAAAAGATTACTTTAAATAATGTGCAATAATGATATCTGAAACAAGAAACTGTAGCCCTGTGGCATTTTTCTTCAGAAACCAGTTGCTTCTATTACAGTGTTTCCTCAAAATCCCTTAAAAGCTAAACTAGATCACTAGAATTTTCCATTTCCCTTCAGCAGGGTATTGGATTGTCTGAAGAAATGGTGCATTTCAGTCCCTCTCGGTCTCTCAGCATTTGAGGAGTTATTAACTTAGTTTGCTTTTTCTCAGCCTTTTGAAATTTGACATGGATTTGTCCCACGACTCCCAGAGGCTTCTGTGTGCAATTAGCCATTGGATTCACCGAGTAATTACTTCATTTTCCATGTAAAATGTGCTTGATTTATTGTATACTGGGGAGGGGATAGCAGAGGTAGGTCAACAGTTAGAGGAGATTAGCAGGGAGATTCTCTGCTGCTGTGGTAGCAGTCCAGTCCCCAGGGTTGCTGTCTGAGTGGGAGCAGTGCCACTCATGACTTGGCAGTGGCATACCATTTGACTATTTGACTTTGCCAATTCTCTGTGGCATTAATATGAGTGTCTGCAAGGCAGATTTTAATCCCTACATAGATATAGGAGCCAGCATATTGTGGAAACAATGGAAATGTGTAAAGAATATGGTTTTTTGTAAAAAAAAAAAAAAAAAAAAAAAAGTACTTATTTTTCAATAAGAGTTGTAAGCAGTTTTAGAAGCTATCTGCCAGACAGAGTAGTTACAGTGTACTAGGGGAAAAAATGTAGACTGTCATTTTTTCAGACAGATATTATTTACACTCAGTGTTCTGGGTTAATGGCTTTTTAAATAGTGGTTTCAAAATAGTTATGCTAGAAGAATGAAAGGGAATAATAGGGAATAATGAGACTATTTCAGATCCCGCCCCCTCCAAAAGCATGGAGGGATTTTAGCAAGAAGCATGAGACAATAAATATGTATATATATGTATATATGTTAGTATGTTAGGTTAAATTCTGATAAAACTTAACTTCAATATAATCATATAATGAATTCTCAAAGAAAAATCAGTTGTTTAGGAACACCTTATATTTACTTTTTATTTATTTAAAAATTACCAGTGTTGATAATGATTTTATTATTATTATTATTATTAGTTGTTTTATTTTGTTTAAATTCCTTTAAGACTGAGAGTTTCAAATCCAAACATTGGAAATAAAATGACATATATAAGAAGTTAAATGCCACTTCTGAAGAGGATAGTATTTAACCATAAGCACATGGTTAACGTGCTTAAAAAATATGCATGACACATTGTGCACTCTTCAAATCTATGAAAGATTAACAGATTATTTTTTTTAATGAAAGTTGTATGTACTTTTACATACAGCATTAACTATGATAAAACAATTGCTAGGTGAATCTCTTCTGCTTTTGCTTATGAGATCAAATAAGTGACCAAAATAATACAATTTATCTTTAAAATCAGTGTATTTGGATGATCCTTAGCAGCTAAGATTATGCTGTCTAGTTTGCCTCTCAATATTCCTTTTATGAGCAACTAGTCACAAGTATTAGATTATGATGGTGGATAGCTTTTCAAAGGTAATGGAGATAATTTGCTGTGTGATTTTATTTTGCTCTACTTTGGAACATACTTAATATTTTTACTTTAATTATATTAACTTCCTCATTCTAATCAGTGTCAGTATATAAAGAGATGTCACTGCACTGAGAAGAATTTTTGCTATCACGTGGTGTTTATGATATACAAAAAGCTTACTGTTTGCATATAAATTCATTATATCATAGAAGCTCATTGTTGCCTGTAAGAAATGAGAAATATATATGTACCAATTTTAAAGCTGCGGTAAGAAAATGTGATAGTGAAACAGACAAAGCCTCCATTTCCAGTATTTAACTGGCTTATATTCCAAACGCAAAGAACAACTCAGTGTGCTAAGGTTAATTATAAATAAATAAATAAATGAAACCCCAAATCACAGAGAAATAAGCAGTAATTGTAGTGTTTTTCTTCCATTTGTGTAGGTAGACAGGATGACCAACTAAATCTCTCACTAACATTGATTTACAGTGCTCTGGAAGTGATTACAACTTGTACCAGATTCACAGAATTACACAACAGAAGTTTTGAGTAATCATAACCATTTCCTGAAGGTTTGCCAATAATGTGAAACAATTTTGTCAGAAAAGCTTTGTGGAAGATTAGTGAGTGTCAGTGCTGGCATGCAGACATGAAGCAGTCCTGTCTTGGACTGAATAAATCCTATGCATATCTACTGTCCAGTGGGTGTATGTGGCATTTTAAGTGTGTATCTCTATTTCCTATATCTGTTTTTGTTGTAATATTTAGTAATGTTGTACATTTTTTTTTTTTAATTTAAGGGTTTTGTTTTTATAATTGGCTGAGTGTATATATATATATTTTCAAATAAACCACAAAGTTAAAAATCCTTTCTTTTCATCTTTCTTTTACTCTAACTCCAAACTTAAAAAGAAAGAAAGAAAGAAATCCATAAAGGTGCTCTATCTCTAAATACACCCCTAACTACACCCCTAACCTTAGTCAGGATGTCTTAAAAATGATGCCAATTTTTGGCTGATCTTCTGATCTTCTGAGTTTACCCAGTTTGATCTGATGCAGGAATCATTTAGACGCCCACACTTACAACAAAATACTGAATAGTGTTCTGGCAGATGACATAAAATACTCATAATAAATGTGCTTATCAGAGGCAGTACTGGACATATAGTTTTTCTATTAGACCAGTTTTGAACTGTGTTTCTAATATTTCCTAAGTGATTCAATAGTTTTAGCTACTTAGTAGCATTTTTCAGAAATCAGAAGCTAATCAAAAGAAATATCTTCCATCTCTAGGAAAAAATAAAAAAATAAAAAAAAAAAATCAGGTCCAGAAAACAACAAACAAACAACAATAACAACAAACCTTCTGTCTTCTTTAAGAGACTAGTTACCTTCCATAGTTACTGTTTTCTTAATTATGTTGTTTGTTTTTATGTCCCCTTTACTTCCACTGTAGTTGTGTGCAGCTGTGGTGGAAATAGAATATAAGGTGCATTTTTTTTCTGTCCTTTATGATCCTTGACTGGCTTTGTGATGGCTGACCGGTTACCAGTGTCCTTAGTGCACATTAGAGAAGCATCAAAGAACACCCAACAGTATTGATTGTGTGGGTGTTGTCATGTCAGAGTCCTGATGTTAATGGATCTGTATTCCTTCATGAGGAATTTCCTCCATTATTGGTACAGCTAAATGCATTCTAAATCACATGTATTCCATTACCAACGCAGTATTTGCTTTCGGATAACTGAAGAGCTGAATCTAAGATTTTTTCTATTTCTTTGTATTGTCTCAAGTTGTCCTTTCCAGAGCTGAAGAATATTTTCTCAATGTTTGATATGTTCAAATCTTGTATTTCCTTTTTCATGGAGCTATTTATGAAGTTCAGATAGCATTTAATGATCATCTTAAGCTGAAAAGGATGCTGACTTCCCTTTTATCCAAAGCTTCAGAGGCTAAAGTTTTCCAGGAGAAACAGAAAGCTAGATCCATTCTGTGCCTGAGGACTTTACATTATTATTATTTTTTTTTTTTATTTTTCACTACAGGTCCCTGGATATTAGAGTATAAGGATTTTAGACTTCGATTTTACTCGGTACATCATGTGGTAGATACTCTGCTCAATACATAAAGGTATTCCAATACTTATAGGACTCAAGAGTGAAAAATGTTGCTATTGCCTGATGATTAGAGCACCCACCCAGGAGACAAATGTGGATTTCTGTTTCTAGTCTAGTGAATTTTTATTTATTTACATGAGGCAGATTGACAGGACCTCCCAAAAATATCCTTGACATCATTTTGTGAACAGAGTCATATGCCCTCAGGCAAATAAGTCAAACCTGTGTTCTCTAAAGATTGGTCTATTTGTAATCCTAGTCCTCTTTCTCTTTTGTCATTTTTGAAAATGCTGTGATTTGTTCCTTAATTTGTTCTGGTTTTGGGAATGTTTCCCATGATTTAATTTTACAAACATTTTAAGATTTTATGTCAGAGTATAAAACATATTGCATGTTTCAGTAACACGGGCATGCACTTTTTTTTTTTTTTTAGCTTTGTTTTTGTTGTTTTGTTTTCTACGTACTCTATTCTGACTTCTATCATTCTGATTAAAATATCAGTGTATCTACAATTGCTAGAATATCCAGTGTTTTGGTTTACTTTCTCAGGGAAATAATTTGGCCAGATATTTTCAGGGTTGATTACTCAATTTCAACATCTGTTTTGAAGATTAAGCTATGTAATACTTTTTGCACAGATTGCTTTTGATTTCCTAAATAAAGCTTTTTGCACTTTTTCCTCAACTGATGTCAAACTGATTAGACACTAATGGCCTGGTATGTCCCTAGACTTTTTTCATCTGAGAAACAGAGGTAGGATAGTCACTTTACAACCCTCAGAGATTTCCAGTTGAAATGAGTTAACATGTGAAAAACTTACTAAAGTGTCCCTATGTTCTCTCTACTCTGCTCAGTCATAAGAACCATTAACCTTTGATTAACCTTTCTGTTAACTATAGATTTCCAAATTTCTTATAAGCTCTCATGAGAATTGAAGTCTAAATTTCAGCTAATGTTCACAAAGTGTTCAGTTTTCAGGTAAGTAACCTGGGTTTCAACAATCAGACCCTAAACTTTAGAAAAAAGTTAGTTCCTGGGCCATGCTAATAAATTGACACTCAGCATAACTATATGTAAAATATAAATTATTAAACCTATGGTTTTAATGTATATTTATTAAAATATGTTTCAACCTGGTCTGAATGGTCTTACCCTTTAAAGGAAAGTGAATGTAGGCTCTGATCAAGCTCCTCATCAATGTTAGCAAACTGGACTTTACCTTCTCTGGGTAAACTGATATGTAATTTATTTGGTCCTTATTACAAGTGACACTGGAATTGCATTTTGGAGATGACATCCTATTGTTATATAATAAAACACCAGACAATGCATATTTTTATTATTATTATTATTTTATTTTATTTTTTACTTTTAGTCTAGAATAATTCTAATATACTTTGAAAAGCTTTGCTCATCCTGTAATTCTGTCCCTTCTCTTCATTTCTTCTCTGTCTCTCTCTCTGTCTCTCTCTGGCTTGTCTCTAGCTTTTACATAATTTTTCCCAATATTACGTTATTACGGCTTATACTTTTATTATTTTATTTATTTTTATTATTTTATTTTATTTTATTTTATTTTATTTGTGTGTGTGTGCATGTTTCCTCTGAGCCTTCTCTGGGAACTTGTGGCTGATCTGCCCTTCAGAGCTGGCCATTCACAGACAGATGAGATAAATGGATATTGAGAAAGATCTGGGTAAAACAGGACAGCACTTGTTGCATAGAAGCTACAGGGGGACAGACAGGTAGTTGAACACATAGGTGAATGAATATGTCAAACTTTTAATTGCAAAATAGGAGAGAAACAGAGTACATCTCGGAAAACTTTATAATATTGGAACCAATCTTGTAAAATAGGATATTCTTGACATGCTTGGATAGCCAATCACCCGAAGTAAATAAGCATCAATAAGTAATGAAAAATAAAACTATAATCTGATGTGTGTAAGAAAAGGGCATATTTGGCTGTAAAGGAAATTAACAACCATTGTGCAACATCAGAACTTTTTCAACTAAGCAGCTCTATCACAGACAATTCAAACTCCTTTTTCATTTTCAATTATTTCAATTTATTTGAATATAATATATGATAATTTCTCTAATGCAATGGCAATAAAATAACATGAACATGAACTTTTCAAAACTCGAATTTACTTATGAATGTCTTATTTATGACATATTTCTTATATACATATGTAAGTAATACATTAAGACAGAGAAATAAATTAACATTAGTTTAGGATGAGAAAACTTAAAGTACTAGTAAAAGGCATTTCATATGGTATGTCCGTATTTTGTGTAATATCAAGCACATTGTTGGTACGAAATATATTAAATCAGTTAGTATATTTCCCACTAACACAGAAGTATTTCCTTTTAGCTATTTCACAAGCCTTGGGAGTATACTTTTAGATAAAGGTTGAACTCTGCAATAGATATTATATTTTATCTAACTACATAACTAGGTTGACCTGTAAAAGCTTTATTGTAATAAGGTTGTGGTCTGTTGTGTTCAGGTGTTTTTGTTTTTGTTTTTGTTTTGTTTTGTTTTGTTTTGTTTCTTTTTCTTTTTCCTACCTTTTTTCATTGAATAAAATGAGTTTCATTGGGAGTCTCTTTAGATACAGTACCTTTTTAAAAGTATCTTCTACATCTTACAATTAACTTTTTCTATGAAGGAAAGTGCAAATATATTAAGAATGAAATAAGGCTGACTTTTTATTCACTTAGTCATATAAATAGTATAACAAACCTAATATGTCACTTTTTTCTTGACATATACTGTAAAGTGAGAAGGAAAAATCCAGTTCTGTATTTCAGGGTGGCACATGACATGAGTGTTATTGAGTATCAAGTTGGCCGGTATCACTTCACTTCACAGTCTGTATTTTACTCAATGAAATTAGTATCTGGACTAAATAGATTGTACCTTATTAATCTCAACATATTTAGAGTATTAGGAGATTTAAGAGATTTAAATTAAAAAGGAGATTAGGAGAATTAGGAGATTTAAATGCAACAAAATTCTCATGAGTGTTTTTGCTTTTTATGTAATATAAAGAATAAGTAAAACCATAATTTGGTGGTACATATTGTGGATTCTTTGTTGTAGATATATATGTACACAATCAGGTGAGCACAGACAGAACGTTAGAGTCTCATTAGAAAAAAAAAACAGAGTTATATCCATTAGCAGACATCTGAACTGATGTGATGCTTCCTAAATTATACTGATTTTGCTTTACAAAAATTAGGCAAATTCATACTGCAAGAAGGAAATTACTCTGCAAATTGAAGTGTTCTTAAAGTTTTCTTATAAAGAGACTTTCACATCCCTGATCTCCTTGCCAGTTTCTGAGGTGTCTTAACTTCTGCTTCATGTTTTCATGAAGGAAGGAATAGAGAGGAGAGTTAGAAAATTAGAACACAAATGTGTAAGAAATGAATTGCTGTTAGTTCTTTCATATATGTAAAAGCATATCTAAAAGTTGTAATGTTTACAGTTGTATCACCCCTCAGGACCTTTACTTAGTCCAATATAAATAATACTTCAGTGGTGATACTTCACTGCCACATGCTTGTATGCTTATTCACCTAACTCTATATGTGTGTTTAATATGAGTACTCAGAAACTGAACTGATACAGAGGTAGAGGTTTAGAGCCACAGAGGCCACATAAAAACAGATAACTTGTTTACTTAGCCCCTGTAAACCACTCAATGACACTTTTTTTTTTTTTTTTTTTTTTTTTACATTGTTCACTGTGCTATCACTACTTTGCCCATGGTTTAAAAAACACACAGTATTAAAGTGGTGTGTCAGAATAGTTGTGAGTCTCACAGATATAATACTTTTGTTCCAGTTCCAAATTGGGTATGTATAGTTTTTAGAAATGACTGACAGGAAACTTCACTTGAAAGCCTGATACAGAAACAACAAACCTTATCATAGTCCATTTCCTTTCAAATTGCTCTGGAAAATAAAAGCTGGAAAATGTGAAGGAAATGCTAAAGATTATATTTATTTATTTATTTATTTATTTATTTATTTTTCACTCTGTTAATAACATTCCATAACACTTAAAGTTAAATACTGCATTTTATCTCTGTGAGTGTGGCTCATATTCAGACTTGTAAAGGATGTGAGGTCTAAATTTAATTTAGAACTGATTGCTCATTAATCTTTACTATAGTTACCCAAACTGTCTTCCAACTGCAGGAGAGGCAATTGGCTGCCAGCATCAAACCTTGCTGTGCAGCATTCATTTCTTGTTTGGTACAATATTTAGCCTTCTGTTCAGTGTTTACATACACAAAATTACCGAGAAAATATTGCCTAATGAGCTAGTACAGTTGGACCAAAAGATTTAGACATTCAGTGTCTGCAAGTGGGTGGCCAATGTGATCCCACTTGAGCTGTTAGATGTAAAGCATAATTGTTTCTCAATTTTCATTTGGTGAGTCAGAAACCTTTGACTCCATGGAAACACTGAGGAACTGCTTGAGCTGCTGATTCAGAACCAAGGATAAGATGTGCAAAGACTAAATTTAATAATGAAGTATTGTGCTTTCTCTGAACCAGGAAAATTTGATTTTTCTCTTCTGCAGTGTAAAGGCATAACACTTTCTATCTATGGACTGAAAGATTCTGTGAGATGGTTAAACCTATTTTAGCTTTTGGCCTTTCCTGGTGGCTATAACATCTGACAATGGTGAAATGATGAACTCTGATATGTCCTTTCCACTAAGCAGGAAAAGAACCGACAAGTGTGATCTCTAATCAGGACACACATTGTACATTTGCTTGAGCAGATGGGAACCTTTCTCTTGGCTCACCTAAAAAAAAAATAGGCTATTTGGTGACCCATATAATTCTTTCAGTGCTTACCGAGAATATTATTTAGTTTGAGTGAAAAAGACTGAATTCTTGGAAGGTCACGTAAAATGTTGAATGATGTGATATCACTCACATTAGAAACCAGACCATCTGAGATCAGTGCCACTAACTGATCAATTCCACTGGGGATCTTAGTTCATTACCACTTTTTTAGTTTAAAAGTATAATGCAACAGCCTAAGTTCACCAGCTTTTACTTTTTGACTTGGCAGAGAAATAAAATTAAACAGAAAAATAGTATAATGTGTTGAACAACAAAAATACTACTTTTAGATGGGCATCTGAGATGCAAAAATGTCAACATAAAGCTGTTCTTAGTGAATTACCAATGAGAATGGTATTTATTTTTGAGAAATAGATGCATTTAAATGTTAGTATTATCATGATTGAAAAGTAGCATACTATTAAAGCCTAAATAAAGAATACATGTGGTTTCAGGTACTGCTGGCCTTCAAACAATTTCAGGGAGCCTGAGGACAAGGACTTTCCATGTTATGTTCCTTTTTATATCCCTATTCTGGCAGCAAAGGACAAGTTGAGTAATAGGAAACTCATGCCAGTCAAAAACATTTTATTTAGTGTAATCCCTTGTCAGGTTAATGTAAAAGCATATATCTTATTTTAATGGGACTGCCACTGATCTGTCAAGTAAAAAAGTGTACATTGTTCATCTTAAACATGTTAGTTTTCTGTCTTGAAAAGACACACAAATGTGAGCTATGGCTGCTGCTTACAGCCGTATCACCAAAACATCTAACAATGATCAGAGAAATTAAAGCAAATGTTCTATCATGCAATCAAGTCAACATTAAAAGAGTTTTAGCTGTTTTGAGCCTTATTATTGTAGCACAAAATATTTAAAGAAAGGAATATTCAATAAGAGCATAAAGCAGAATAATTATATCAGGTACTTTCAAGATATGTATGGAAATTTATTCAATATTACATCATGAATAGATCTATGACTTCTGCAATGAGACTTAATATTGCCAATCTATACCATTTGATATATGTTTTAAAAATGTAGAAATAAATTTATCATTTTATTTCTATCAATTCTGCAATTAAAATAAAATCCCTTTGAAAATAAGTAAGAGTCATTCTATATTCGTTGTAGATAAAGACTGAGCAAAACTGTATGTATGTGTGAAACTTTGGAGTCATGGAATTTTTTATTATTATTTTTTTTTCTGTCTGTATAGTCATAGTATATAGTTTAAAATGCATAGTTTCATATGGTATGAACATCTGTTTTCCATTGACAAATTTGTATTTCTGTAAGGGCTATTTTAGTGAAAACAACAGTAAAAAATCAGCCTGGAAATTTATTCCCATCATAACTGGAATTTTCTGTGGGAAATATTTATCCATGTTTAATCTGGTGGTGAGGTATCATGTTGCAGTCACTTCCCTCACTGTGTCCATGTTCTAAAGAAAGGTGAAAAATGTATGAATAAGAGGTAAATCTGTCAGTGTCAGTGCATTTGTTCAAGCAGCTAGCTGCTGATACTCTTGTAGCTGTTAGAAACAGCTAATCTATTATCTCATCCTGTTTCATTCCCCATAGTCTTCTTCTATCCTTATTATGTTCCCACCATATTTAGCCTCTTATCTTTCAACTCTTCTAATCCAAATAACTTTCCCTGATTCAGAAAAATAAATGTTGAGAGGTCTGTTTTACTTTCTAAATATCTTCCAGCAGACCAGCCAGATCCATTTCTCCACAACTGCTCCCAGAGCATTGCTATTTTATGCTGTTACCCATGACCGTCAGAATAAATGTATGCATCAATACTTACAGGTATTATAAATACATATGAAAAAATGGTAAGACCTTTAAACAGTATAACTTTTCCAGCCCAGAGATATAATGCTAATAATAGGATGGCCAAGAGTTCACATCTTCGGGTGCTTATTCTGTCCCCTAGAATCTCCAAAGGACTGCATCACAATATATGGTTGCTATGTTCCCATTGAAAAGTTTTTTTCCAAAGATCATATACTATGAACATGAAGAAGTGACACATGACAACTTTAACCAGTGAATTATATCATTCTGCTGGTATACCCATATGGCCTTAGTTAAATATGAGAACTCTTGCTCAAAGACTCATTTGAAATTAAAACATAAATTACTTTTCATGGTTTCAGGTATACATAAACCCATTGATACCAGTTCTTCTATTTTATATATATATATATAAAGAAAAAAAAAGACACAAAAAAAAAAAACGCACAAACAAACAAACAAACAAAAAACAGATATTAAAAGGGGAATCCAAGACAGTACTGAAGAAAAGCAAAGGATATCAGTCAAAAGTCTTTCTGAGGATAAAATTAGAATCATTAACATGGGAAAACTAGTGGGTCAAAGGCTTCAACATAGCAATTTACATTTTTAAAGCCTCATGAGCATAGTGAGACAAAGTAATGACTTAAACAGATGTAGTTTTTAAACAAGTACTGTGTTGTTGCCTATCAGAAGTGAATTTTTGAGTTCAATGTTCCAAATTCACACCCAATTCTCTTTCCTTCTCTGCCTTTCTGTTGTATCTCGTGTCCCAGACAGACATACCACAGAGTTACTCTCATGACTGTTTCTCACTGTCAGACACCACAGCTTGACAGACTCAGTCTCATCCTCTGTTTCCATAATCAGTGCTTCATCTCTTTTTGCTTTGCTTCTGACTGTGCCTTTTCTTTTGTCTTACATAGTAATCCCTGTTCTTCTGATATGCTGCTGCTTAGAAGGGATATTTCATTGTTCCTCCCACTTGAAAAGACAATTCTCAGTGTTAACAAGGTCTGTGTAGACTGGAGATCAGTGTCAAGCATCCTTTCAGTTTAATGATTATGGGAAAGAATATTCTATCACTCTTTTCGGTGGATATTCCTCTGCCATACTGAACATTGATTATTTGTCAAAATACTGAAATATGTCATTTAGGAAGCAACATAGTAATCTAAACCACAAATTAGATTCTGATGTGGGTTGTACTCTCATTAATATCAAAATATTGATGATTAGAAATAGGTGAAACTTCAGAACCAGTCACAATAAAGTTCTTATTCAGTTACCATAAAAATCCTGGCCCACCAGTAATACTATTGTACCCATGTAGAAGATGGGTAATGTCAAGGAAAATTTCTTAAATACTGAAATAACAATAGTAACATAGATTAATCGTAAAGAAATGTCAAATGGAAAGTGACCTTGGGTTATTAACTAAATAGAACAGACAGTGTTTCTGTTTTTTTTCTGTTAATATCTTAGGTAATAAAATGTGGAACAGCGGCTGAAGCTACCACTTCGGAAATTATCGATAGTTTTAATCATACCAGATAAAGAAGTCCCTCAGCTTTGCCTCAGGGTCCATTACTTTCAGTACAAAGCAGTACAAAGCTACTGGTATGAATGCCTGTCTCAGGTCATCCTACTTAATTTTAACCACTGTGTACTATATGTGTTCTACTGTCGCCAGCTAGGTGTTATTAATATAGAAACTCCACCTGTATTACCTATTGAATTGCACTTCTTCAGGGAAATATAAATTAAATTGGATTATTACATACTTCCTTTGTTTAGTAATAAAAGAGGAAAAAAAAAAAAAGTAATTTCTGTTGATACACTAATTCTTTTTAAAACAGGGGGATTCAAATCATATTAGGGTAACATGTAAGAAATTCTCAAACTATTAAAGAGGTATTTTCTCAGCCTTACCAAGGATCAGTTAATTTCTTTTAATATTATGCTGGTTTGCCATATATTATATTCAATTTAGCAGCACTAGCTCCACCAAGTGCAGGAATAAATTATTCTAAAAATGTAATTTACCAGATACCTCTGATTAACCAAGAACTCTTTAAAAATGTCCTTAAGAGAGGACATAAGTGTCTACTTTTCTATGCACAGTGTTCTGAGTTAGAACTGATGCTAGTATATTGGCACATAAAAGCTTTCAAGACAAAAGAAAAAAAAAAAGTACTCTTGTGAGGTTAGATGTCCGTCTATTTAGTTAGTAGTGGATGGTGATGGACAGTATCTTTTCCTGGAACTTGCATTTTAAATGTTTATATTTCATTTTAGGAGGGAGTCAAGTATATTGGTTCCTAACTGCAGGGTTTTTGTTTAGCATAAAGTGCTGAAATATTTATTGCCAGCCTTTGCTATGGACCTTCTCTGTATGGGCTTTTCATCATTTTCCATCTTACTATGATTCAGAGGTTTCAGGCATTGGTGTAAACTAAGTGTAGTAACTATGACAAGATATTTCAGTTGTTTTATAGGCACTACTGAGATTTTAGATATGCTCCACTATTCTTGACATAGAAGTTACGAGGCTACTCAACATCTCTGTAGGAGCAACTCACTGATCACTTTCACCACCACCTTCACAGACAATTCTTGCCCTTCTAAAGAGACTTCTGAGTTTTTGTGTCATTAGAAGTTTATTGAACAACTTAAAAATTTATTTGTTCCCTTGGTTTTAGAAATATTTTTCATTATTATACTCACCACAGGTTATTAATCTAGGAATTGGTGAAATAAGATTCAATTTATTTTAGATAAGTTTAGCATTTACTTTGATATTTCAGGATACATCACAGAGATTATATGGGAGTGTTGACAGGCCCCAGAGTCTGTTCAGTGAGGATAATACTGCTAGTGAGTTCAAAGAAGTTTAGAAACAAATATACTATAAAATTCTGACAAATGAAATAATGAAAAAAAAAATAAAAATAGGATCTTACCAAAACATATTTTCTCAAGATTTTCAACAGAATAAATGACAAAACTGTGAAAGTAAAATTATTTTCATTAGTAAGTCATATGGTCTGCTTGTATATGAACTATTCACTTTGCAGTGTAGTATCTCAAACTCATTTAAGGAAAAAAGTGTTTCCTTTATAATATTAATAATAACATCTGCCTGAGGCAACACGCTCAGAAGACTTCTACAGAAACTTTAGAAGAGAGATTACCATCGTATAGCATTTGAGATGTTCAAATTGTGGATTTCACATATACCAGCAGTGAAGCTGTGCTGCTGAGTGAGCTAAATCCCTAGCAATAGGAACAAAGAAGCCAGAAGCGCTTTAGAAGTTCACATTGCCAGGTCAAGGCGAGGTCTGACGTAAGCCAGATCTGGAAATAGAGTGGTTGGGACCTTTCAGGGGTCATTGCCACTTATTGCTTGTGAACCATTCCCAGAATTTTCCTTCTTTTCAACTTGTTTTGTAAGTTTTGTACTAATTATTTTGTGTCATTTGATGAAGAGGGAGAGGGAGAGGGAGAGGGAGAGGGAGAGGGAGAGGGAGA
>CM021697.1:162124908-162188533 GCA_011074415.1 Stictonetta naevosa
AATTTTACTGGAGTATAGTTATGTAAAAGACATCCAGGAATAGGTATCCCTGAAGATAAAATGACTACAGAGAAAAGCAATATATATATATATATATATTAGTGATTTGCAAATTAATGTGCAAGGGATATAAAGTTAAAATTTTAAGCACAACTTGGGGCTGACAAATTTGAAAAAAGAATGTATATATATTTATACTCAATCACCAAATGTAAAAATTTATTTTTTATACACAATTACCAAATATAAGATATTCTAGATAATTGGATTATGGTGACAGTATATCTATCAGTACTAGCAAAAAGATAATTAAAAAATCCCCTTAAAATCCTAGCATAAAAATCCCAAATACAGAAACTGCAATAAAAAGAGTCATATTTACTCATATTGATAGATATGTTGCCTAAAATGACAATATTTTGCATATCACTATTATTGGGGTTGCAAAATGACATCACTGCTGTTTAAGGTACTAAAGATGTCTAAACTGAGTTGACAGCAAAATATGTTCTACATTAAGATATTATTTACATTTCATAGACAGTTCACCCATTCCGTTATCAATGTCCAGGTAAATGACAGTGCAGTTTATCTCACATTTTTAAAAGTCTAAATTGTGAGAGTAATATTTCTTTGTAGAAAATAATAAAATAAAATAAAATAAAATAAAATAAAATAAAATAAAATAAAATAAAATAATAAAATTCTGTACTTTTGTTTTGTGCTAAATTCCAGCTAGCAAGGGAGAAAGTTATTTTGTTTGGAGAACTAAAACAACAAAATGGTTAATGTATTTCTATGAAATGAAATTATTGCTTGAGGATAAAATATATTTATAGAAAACAACATAGGAACGTGTGCTACAGTAATATTTACTATAGTTAACAAAATGTTTCTGTTTGTTGATAAATAGTTTTTGTTTAAATTTAATTATGGAGGGAGATAACACTAAAAGAAAAATGATATTCTGACTCTCCTATCAGAGTCCCAAATATACAATTAATATTTGGTTTTCCTCGGACAACTATGTTCATGAGTGCTGATATATATGGCACCTATTGCTAATCATCTTAGTAGGTGAGGCAATGAACTTCACATTGGAGTTTTCATCCTCATTTACTTACAGTGGAAAAACAAAACAAAACAAAACAAAACAAAACTTTCCTGTTGAACCCATTGGAAATCAACTGAGATCAATTAAGCTAGATGCAGAATGAAACTACTACAGCCATAACACCTCATGCATCAGTTATACTGCAGGAACTGACAATACTTACTTGCAATGCAGACGGGTTCATACACTGGTGTCTGTTAAGCCTTATTTGTTTGATCATATGTCTGAGTCCTAAGTATACCCTATTCCACCAGTGAGAATTAAGTTTCATAAGGTGTTTTCCAGGTGGGTACCTGAAAAAGAAAAGGATGAAGGAGATGAGGAAAGATGATGAATGGAGAAGAGATTCTTCTGACTGATTAGAGGACTCTGAATGTCTACTTTACTTGTGACCATTTGTATTTATGTCTGAATAGCACGTGCATAGGGGCCTGTAGGCACTAAACCATGAATTCATCTGTTATTGATCTGTGCTGTGCAACAATAACTTTATGCTGTAAGTAGAAACCTAAAAATAATCTGAGCTATTCATTTTAAGGAAAATACTGTAGATATTAGCCACATTCTCTACACTAGACACATACATACAGCATCAATTTTATTATAATAAATTTCATTATGAATAAAAAAGTCCTAATGTATTTTTTTGTATGTGCAAACTTTTATATTTTGAGAGGTTCATGTTTTGTCGAATGAGTATGAGGAAGTTGCTACTTTGTAATAATGGACTTTCACAGATGGCTTAACCAACTCTTTCTTTCTAGCATAGATTCAAAATAGTGTCCATAATTACATAGTAAAAAACAATCATTTTATAGGAATTATATCAGTGAGGAATTTGCAAACTTCAGGAAACTGAAATATATTCTTGACACCTCATTTAAAATCAGGAACCTTTTAGATCATTAGAATAATGAAATTAATATTTTAGTACACATATAGAAAGAAAGAAAGATAGATAGATAGGTAGATAGATAGTTAGATAGATAGATAGATAGATAGATAGATTCACTTGTTTGCCAAGATTTCTTTAAACTGAAAAGATTGACATATTTAGCTTTGTATTTTTATTTTTTTATTGCTTTTGTTTGTATGCATCTATTTATTTATTTATTTATTTATTTTCCAGCTGACTAAATAAGAAGATTGAGGAATCATTTTCAGTATTCCTCTTGTGTATGTCTCTCTCTATATATTATATTTGTTTTTTGCTCAATGGAAAATCTGGACAGGTATCTGAAAAGGTGTTTCCAAAATAAAACAATCCAATACATCGTATACACTAGGGTAAAGTACAAAAAAGTAGTAAAAAAAAGTTGCTCAATGTGGTAACTGATTTGTGTATGTGTGTGTGTATGTGTGTGTTGTTGTTGTTGTTTGCCTGTTTGTTTTTTTGTGTGATTTTTTTTTTTTTAATCCAGTATGGTAATTAGTTGATTTTCTTCTGCAATATCCCTCAGTAAAAATTAAACTGCACATAGATTATCTCCTGAAATGAAGCTATGTCTCACAGTTTTCAGAAACGAATGAAGTCTTTTTGAGTGCAGGGTATTTTTTTTCAGAGCTTTATGATGTGAATTAGCACAAAATTTGACACAGAAGGTTCTACTGCTAGTGATACTATGTACATAGAAAGAACTGAATTAATAAGTGGAAAACAAATATATACAGGTCTTCAATAAATCTATCATCGTCATAGAAATTTTATTGGACTGTTAGCAATAGAAGTTAAATTTTATTACATCTTCATGGAACATTTACTAAAAGTATTTAAGTGAATGTTTAATTTTTAAGTCACTTCAGTGTGAAAAAAGAAAAAAAAAAACATAAAAACAAAACAAAACAAAAAAAACACCACCACCACAAAACATTTTCTGATATAAAACTCAATTAAAAAAATATTTATTCTTATACCCCCTTTATTTTTATTAGTGTGTGTGTATGTGTGTGTGTGTGTGGGGGGTGGTGCTGGGGTCTTCAAAATTTATTTTACTGTTGCTCTAGATATGAGGAAGGTAGACTGATTAATTAAAACTGATAAATTGAGTATTTTTAATATCTTTTATGGGGCTTGTAAAACTTTGAAAATGGAAAAACAAAACCAGGAAAGCCTATCAGTTATGAAAGACCATTTATGAAATTCAGAAACCCTGAATCATTTTATGTTTTATGAAATCCTGATACTGTTCTCCTTCTCCTTCTCCTTCTCCTTCTCCTTCTCCTTCTCCTTCTCCTTCTCCTTCTCCCCTTATCGTTGCATGGTAAGGTATGATCATGTGCTGAATTTTGGAGGGAAATTATAAGTAGTGGTATGATAAATAATCTTTCCTCCAAGTATCCGTAATTAGGTACCTTAGGCTTCACACCAGAATGAGAGGATTAATATCTGGCATGTCAAATGGGCATTTAATAGCTAGATAGCTTTGCTTTTCTCATCTCACCTTGGAGATGAATAGTCTGTTGGGATTTCATGTACATATACAATCTAAGACAATGCACTAATGATTCAGGGCCAAATCCTTAGCCATTACTCAAGGACAATTCTTGATGCCAGGGGATAAAGAATTAAATTACATTACTGATACTTTTGTCCTCTTCAAGTAGTTTCCCTTTCTTTTAAGTAGAAATTTTGATCCATGAAGAACCATAAACAGTTTCTTTGTTCTTGTTTTGAATACAAATTAATAGAAAAAAAAAAAATCTCTAATGACAGATAAGTTTTCATATTGCGTTCTCCACATCTACAGCACTGATTAAAATTTCTTTCCCAGAATTCATCCCTGGAAGATTATAGTTTTTGTATGTACTTCTGGTAAACATAATTAAACAATAATTAAATATTTCTAGCTGTGTTGTTCATCAGAAAGAACCAGAGATAAAAATTGTGTTTTCTGCAATTAGTAGTTTGAGTTCGTCCTTTCATAATTTGGTTCTGACACCTGCTTAGACAGAAGCCAAGTTTAATCTAGAAGTAATTTTCCTACACAGTATTTTACACAGAGAGGAAAAGCATTAGGCCAAGACCTTCTTTCATATAGAAGAAAAGTCTAGGGAGAGAAATAGTGTTACATCATACAAAGAAGATAAGCATGAATATCATAGATTTAAACATAAGGCTGTAAGGCACTTTAAAAACTTAGAAAAGCAGGACTTTTTTGTATGGTATGGATTAAAGACAAAACAGATAATTAATTTAAAAGGAGTTGAAAATTCCCTTAAAAATAGGAGTGTAATGTAGAAGAAACATCTTGATTATGCTGTTGATTATGCTGTCTTACCGGGTTGGTATTTTACATGGAAATTGAATGCTATGTAATAGTCCTTCCATAAAAGTGAAGAAAAATCTCTTAACACATGACAAGTTGACCCAAAGACATTCAGACTAGTTTTCAGTGCTTTTCTTAATCTTCTTGACCAAACAAGAGGAACTGAAGTCAGAAGTCCCAAAACAAGGACTAGAATTTGTGCTTTAATCAGGCTACTAGCTGATGTGTTCTTGACATTGTATTTTTGCAATTGTAACTTGGGATTTTACTTTAGCAATTTAGCAATACTCACAAGAGGCAACAACAATTCATTATAGTTAATAGCTCTTATTTAAATCCAGTACCAGCCAGAGCCTTGAATATCTCATATATTTTGCTGATTTTCAAATAAATAAATAAATAAATAAAAAGTTTCACCTTCTACTTTCTTTCTATTGGCAATTATATTGCATCCTGACTCAACCTTTACACGTGACCTGTGATAAAGCAAGGAGGAACACAGTAAAATATATCCAGACATATCTTTAGCATACAACATATTGTTATCTTACAGAGTGAGAAAAAAAATTCTAGACTAATGAATTTTAAAGGAGAAAGCCTTTATACAGATTCAAAGTTGGATTTATGTGATGACTGTAATTTTTATAAGAATATGTGAATGTATACATATGGCATGTGCAATTTTATTTGTGTCACTTTTTTATTATTTACTTAATTTCACAATTTTATAAATCTTGTATTTCTTTACTAGTTTTTAGACTACTTCATGATGATAGTAATGAAAGGAGGTCAGATATTAAATACATGCATTTCTGTTAATTTGTCCATGCCATTTGAGAGTGGTTATGGGGGAACAGCTGTGAATGGAACATTTTCCTGAAGCCCTTTGCTGTCCCTCTTTTCAGTTGCCTGGATATGTTTGGTCTGAGACTTTCTGACACTTAGTAGTTTATAAAGTTGCTTGACAGCTTGGGCCATGTTGGGCCAGTGTCTGGTTCACTGTTTTGCTGTATGAATACAAATGGATTTAGGATACTCAAAAAATGTAATATATTTTTATCTAATAAAATATATTCTGAGTAGAATTAGTTAATATGGCATTACAAACAACCAAATCCCTTATTACATTCCCAGAGTTACAGAAAGAATAGTGAGAATAAAACAAGGGAAAAAATAAATAAATAAATAATTCATGTTTCGTCCAATTAAGCGCCGTAAATTAATCAAATTGTGAGGACAAATCCTCTGCTTTTAGGTCCTGGATCAATGATTTTTCCCAGTTCTTGTGTATTGAGAAAGTTTGGCCTAGAGGGATATTTGGTATATTTAATATTTTATCTTTATTTAATCAGTTTGTTTTTTTGTTGTTGTTGCTGTTGTTTTTTTTTTGTTTGTTTGTTTGTTTGTTTGTTTCAGTGTGGATGAACCCTGAAGTCGATCTGTAAATTGGAAGTTAAGTCTCAAGTCATTACATACGTCTGAGGATTTAACTGGACCTAAGTCATTACTGTAATTACTTATTTGCAAAACTAATTATCTGTAATTTCAGAGGCTGCTACCTGCAGAAAAGCTTACCATTGTGAATAAGTTTAGACAGTCCCCAAATCTGCCACAATTTGGTGTTATTTTATCAGAATAGCTACATGTTGACAGTATTAGTCTGCATGTGCAGTATACTAAATGTAATTCATGTTGAAGAAAGAGTTACTTAGGAGTTAACCTAGCCAAAACAATAAAATGCATGCTGCAAAACTGGAAAATCACATATATATCCATACACTGAAGTTTGAGATAAATGATTATTTGACTGTCCAGACTTGATAAATAGACATCCTAAATTTTTTAAACCTAACAAATTCTTCTGCAACTTAAGTACATCTTGCCTTTAGGAACTTCAGTCAGTTTGAACCTGAAATGTAGTCCAGAGATTAATATTTAATTTCACTTTCTTTATGAGTGAGGTTGAATCACTTCTACGAGTCTGTGGGTGACAGTTTCAAATTTCGTCTCAGGCAGGCAATCATCAGAGAATAACATTACAGCAGGGCAAAAAGTCGCTTACTCAGTAATGACATTTTAATATTACAGAGCAGTAGTAAAGAGACCTGCAGTCCTCTTTGAAAGCTTCTGTTGACTTACTAATCAATATCATCATAACAAGCAGCATATGTAAAATCATACAAAGAGTAAATACCTGAGGATAATGTAGAAACACATTCCTTACATTTTCCTAGGTTTACAGGTTATGGCTTTTTCTCTATAAATGATTCAGAGCAGTACTATTTCAGCCTGCCATACAGATGCAGAGACTGAAGGCCCTGTGACATCCTTTTGGGACTTTCACATTTGTGGTCAGAACTACTCTCATTTATCTCAACCTGAAATGAATTTTCTCCAGACTATGTCTTTACCTCTTTTAGGGCTAGAGTCAGAACATGGTAGACCACAATATTCTTCCAATTACTAGAGTGGGACCTGTTGCCCAAACTCCGATCTTCACTTTTGTCCAAACAGGCTGAACTTCTGTCCTAATAGTAGCCGTGTCTGTGTCCAAGATCTAGAAAAGTGTTGGTGTAAAAGAAAGGGGTTTGTGACTCCATGCAAAAAAGAGAAATGACAATAAGTAAGATTGAATTGAAACCAGGTCAGAATGTAACTGTAATTTTAAGACTTTGCATCAGTTTGCAATGTTTTATTGTGATAAAAATAAGAGACAAAACTATGTCCAGATGATGCATGACATAAATATGACACTGGCAAGTTGTTATGGCAAAACAATTATATGAGCTCTTAGTTACTCAGTAGCAATCAATGATTCAGTATGTCCTGAAAAAAAAAAAAAAAAACCAACAACAAAAAACAACAACAAAGTAGCATAAATAATTGTGATATGTTTAATAAACACATAATTAATGAGCTATGAATTGCTGAAAATTAAGATTGTTTAAAATTTGTTTCATTTTTTTTGATGAGCTTGATAAATTGTGTTTTTAAAATTGATTTAGAAATTAATTTTTAAAATAGTTTCAGGTTAGAGTCTCACTGAGTGCCTGCTTAACTCCATTTGGTTTCATAAAAGGTATATTTTCTGTATACAGTTGTTTGTATAATATACAGATATTTATATAAATGTGTGTGTGTGTTGAGGGCAGAATATATATGCAATTTTCTGTAATACTTTCCAGGGGACAGTTTGCCCACTTTCCATGTAAGATTTTACATTAGATAAATAGCTTTACCATTTGGATTTCACAATTAGATAGATAAAATAGAGGAGTCAAGAACAGAAAGTGAAAAAGGACAAACAGATATTTAAAATAACAAGCTTTATACTAATTCATTTGTTCATACTAGTTTACTTACACATATAGGATAGAAAGGAACAAAATAGGAATAATTAGGCTTATGTTTATGGGAGAGGGACCATTGTCCCTCTTTCACTACTTTAATGGTTAGTAAAATGTGTTATTTTTGTCCTTACTAGAGTTGATTCCTGTAACTTACTGAGATCAGTGGATCTCTTCTTATATCCCAATCCTATATACCACTTTGTAAAATATGTCCAAAACACTTAGTAGAGTCTCTGTGATCATTGAAACAGAACTTTGAAATAAGCAGTTGGGTCTGTGTAAAACAAACAAACAAAAAAACAAACAAACAAACAAAAGCCAACAACAAGGAACAAACAAACAAAAAAACACCCACCCAAAACAAACCCCCAATAATTGACCTTGTAATTTTAAAACAATTTTGGAATATCTATATATTTTTAATCATAGATCTGTGAAATAATTAGAGAATTTGTAGAAAATTATAATTTGTAGAGTAAATAAATAAATAAAATTGCTGGCTCACACAATAATGAGACTACCGAAGAACAATCTGGTAGCTTCCTGATTAACATACTGAATGCAGGTTACTGTCAATACAAGAGATTTTCATGCTTCACATTATTAGAAAATGCATATGTCCCTAACAGGAAACCAGGCAGAAATTAAACACTAGTGTTAATTTTAATACATTTTAATAAACTTGGGAGACAACAGCCTTCAGAATACATCATTTTTAGATTTTAAAAGAATAGCATATCATTAGTTTTAACTCTAATATAAAGGTGAATATATAAATAAATCTAGGGAAGTTTTAAAATATCATCATTGAAATAATTTGAAATTCCTTTTGATATTTCTTACCAAATCCCATTGGTCAATTTTGTACTTCAAAAATCATGCTTCCTCTTAATAAATATATTAAGATCATGGTATATGTTACCACTTTGAAGGGTAAGTGCCTGTATAAAGAAAACAAAGTGGAATATAATTTTTGCCAAAGGGGTGAAGGAAGGCAAAGGCTTTTTGATGTGGCAATAATTAAACAGTCACCAAAGGGTGAATACTGTTTGCACTGAAGTGAAATATAAAAATATTGGTAAAATAGCCTTGAAATAAGTACTGTAGGGACAGTGGTAAAATATAGAATGAATTAGTGAAAAAGATAATTATTTAGACTTTTGATCTTCAGTATGTTTCTGCACATTTTCTTCTACTGAGGTATAACTAGGAGGAGCTTCAAACAATATTTTGTACCTTCAGACATTTTTGCTATCAACGATTTTTTGTTAATATAAGCATTTATTGGGAGCATGCTGTTGCAACTGGAAATTCATCATTCAAGTCTCCATAACCTTCAGATTACAAAGTATTTACTATTGACTTTTAATTTTTAATTTATTCATTTTCTTTATTTTTCCAGCTTATTCTTTTCATTTTGTAGTCAGGTGTCTGTGACTTCTCTACATGCTGTGTAAAAGTACTCAAAAGCATAAAAATATGTTTTCATTTCCTCATTATTTGTCTTGGATTGCTTAAAAATGTCTTTTCAGCTTCTGCATTGAAGTATTTGGGAATCAAATTCAAGTTGTGTCCATGTCAGATACATTTTCACCATTTCAGAGATTGTGGATTTGTAGGTAAAAGGTGAACTGGTGAACTTCTGCATGTTCTGCATGTCTTTTTTTTTTTTTTTTTTTTTTTTTTTTTTTTTTTTACCTTAGTGTTTAAGATAGTTTGTCCTGAGCTTTTACTGATAGAATGCTATTGTGCCCCAGTGTTCAGTACATTGAAGCTGGGTCAGAAACTGAAATAGCTGAACAAATTTCATAAACAAATTAGCAGTGCAAATATCATCCAGATATTGATTCTGATCTCATCCCATTACAACTGTTGCTGTAATTCTCACCAACTTCAGTTGAAGAATTCTGACCATGATTCTTGTTTTGATCTGTAATTTTGCAAAAGAAGGAATGGATGAGTATAAAAGCAGAAAATCTGCATAAGAAATAAGCATCTGCATAACAAAAAAGCATATGCAGATGGGATCATTGTTAGAAACCAGTATTTTATTCCTAGGTAGTCTTTATTTTTATTTATTTATTTATTTATTTTCTGTCCAAGAAATACATGAATACATGGGATAGCTACATATTGCATGTCTGTATTCTCTCTTTATATATATGCATATCAAAGTATCAACTGTAACTAGTTTTGGTTTTCTGTTTCCACCACATTCACAAGAACACCTGTGATTATCCTGAATAGTCTGTAATCTGGAAGGTACTGTGATTAAGCAGCATTTTCAAAAAAGACCCTGATGTAAAAATGATATTAGCCTGTGTTCCTCAAAGTGCACAAGTCTATAGCATGGAATATGACTGTCAGTATCCAGCAAGTCTTAATAAATATGTTTTTGTTTGTTTGTTTCTTTGTTTTCTAGTCATTTTTACTTGTTTATGTATTTATTTATTTTCAAGCAAGGAATGTACATTTCCTCACTAAAACTGGAAGCAATAAAAATCAATATCACATTAAAACCACATTAGTAAAGAGCTAATATTCTTAAATTTAAATTCTTAATTTTCTTAATTTCATATGTATCCGGTGTCATGAAACTGATGAGAATTAAAAATTAGGGGAAAAATATGATGATGTTAAAGCTTAGATAAGGATTCTGGAGAATTATATGCATCTTTCTAAAGAAGGTTCTGAGTCCTTTTTATGTGTTAATTTAGCAATTTTAGCTGCAGTCTGACATCAACAACAGTATAGAGCATATGCAATATATGCAAAATTCAGTAGCTTTACATTTTTTTATGTGGAATGTCACTGATTTATTGTCTAATTGAGAAAATCATGTACATGTGCTTAATGTATGTAAGACAGCTGTAAACAAATTCATAACAGCCTCTATCCCAGATTGGTTGATTTAAAGCCAGTTCTGAAGTGCAAAGTATCAGGCCTGGTCTTGTAGTTGCCTTGAGGTTTTGCACTTCTGTAAATGTTCAGACTTAAAAAGAGTCCCACATTAAGCACAGTTGTATTTGTTGTAACTATGTGTACTTTATGGTTGGCCAGTCATGTTGGGAAAAGCAGAAGAAACAAAAATCTGTTGTGCACCATGGGAAGTGGACAGCTCGTTTCCATAATCTCTTGACCTCCCAATCTGATCTTCTATTTTCTGCCTTTTCAGAGCAATTTATGTTTTCAAAGCATTTGCATAGCCAGCTTCCTGCAGAGAGTCACTATCCCTTGTTTCTGATCTGGACACGTTCTGCTAGTCTGAGCACCAAACATTTTAAAATACACTAATTCTGATAAGCAACTGGTGACATTATGATGAAAAGTATATTTTAAAAGATATTAAGTTCTTACTGTGTATATATCCTATATTTCACTTATCATTTGACAGCAGAGTAATTGCAAAATGAACATTTAGATTGGATTGAGGACGCCATAAGCTGGAACAGCTGTGGGTGGGAAGAAAGACAGGCTTGATAGTACATCCATTGCATTATGTCAAAATAAATAAATAAATAAATTTTGCGATGCTGACAGAATGCACAAGGTAGCAATGGTACTTTCATGTTAAATCTTCATGCCTGACCTTTTATAGCACTTGCAAGTGACAAGTAAGTTCCTGAGTCTTGAGAAATCTAAATCACCTCCTGGAGTATTAGGTAGAATATGTACTATTCACTGACTATTGGGTAGACTGTGTAGTAGCTACATCCCACCCTATAATTAAGTTTCTAAAATTGTTGTTAGATTACTTACATTTAAATTTAAACACAAGCTTAAATATTTTTCACGTTAGCAACAAAAATAGTTATTAATATAATATAATATAATATAATATTATATTATATAATATAATACAATATAATAACATAATATGATGCGATGTGATATAAATTTCACAAATGTTTATGAATTTTATTTGCTGCAAACCTTCATTTAATAACAGTTTGTCAATATATATTTTGATATGGCCAGTTTTATTCTCAGAAAACTTGGCCAGACATGTTGTTGGTTTTTTTTTTTTTTTTTTTTTTTTTTTTTTTTAGTGTCAAATGTAAACTCAAAGAAATAGTTTCTTTTAATTTGGGGTCTGGGTACTTCAAGTACTTTTAATGAGGTGGGCTATTTGCCTCATTAATGTAATTGCATTGCTATTCTGCATTATTATCTTCAACACTAGGCTGTTTTCCAGCAACAATTGTTATACAAGTCATACTAATTTGTACATTTTCACTGCCCTAATATTCCACTGAGACACTACTTTAATTAAAACATGACCTTATTATTCATAACTAAATGTGAAGCATAACCTTTTATCCTCAAGGAGTGTCATCAAAGGTTGCATCTTAGTTCTGCATCAGATCAATGACTGTCATGCAGGATGAAGCTCCTATCATCTGTGAATGACATCTGATGTTAATTTATAACATTACTTGCCTACTCATCTATCTTTAGAGATATACTGCAGTCATTCTCAACCTGCCTTAGAAGGTTTCCTTTAGCACTGCTTAACTATCACTCCCCTGTGATAGTCAAGAGATAATTCATAACATTAGAGTGAATTACCATGTTTATATGTCTGAATATGAAAGACAGTAAGCAAGTCTCTAAAGGCTGAAATAGGTTTATATATGCTGTACCATCAATTTATTTTGTTTTTGAAAATGGAGGGGAACCACTTTTGTTTTAAAAGGTGAGTAGTGCTGTTTCAGAACTAGGGGACTGTGAAACAAAACTGAATGGTTGGCTCTATCTGAGATGAATAGTGAATGCAGCACTCTACAATAAAAATAGCTAGCCTTAGGTCTGTAAAAAATAATTGGCAATTGAATATGCTGTAAGAAAAATAACTAATGAACTAACTAAATGAAGTACAGTCATACATAAATATTAAATAAGGACTTTTTGCCTTTACATAAGACACTTTTCCAAGAATTAAAGCTATCAAGTGGAACCCCCTACCATGTCTAGAAAGGATGTCACTATTTACATCACTGTACAACTAGTTCCATCAGGAAAAGTGTCCTTATGCAAAACACACTTATGCAGTGAGCCATGTTCTTTAGGTCCCTGTTTTCTACTAAGCCTTGGCATTTGATGAGCCCTGCTGGGATAGGAGGGTGAAGGATGATGGAAAAGGAAGGGTTACACAGGAAAATACAGAAGCTTTTTTAGGAGTGTGGCTAGATTTAATTATGTATTGTGATTTTTCCTTTACTCTGGACATCTTTTACAGGGAATTATTTTGCTTTAAATTTCTGTCATGGATAAGCTAAAAAACAAAGTTCCCTTCATGAGCTAATACTGTTAAAAAAAAAAAAAAAAAAAAAAGTAATTTAATTAAATAATTCTGTTTACTTGTTTTGCTCATTGTTTAGTAACAATTCATTACTCATAACATTTAATAGGACTAGGTCTAATCAAAAGGTCAACTGACAATTACTGTTACTCTCTGGCACTGTTTAACTCAGATAGCAGGACACAGGAGGCTATAAAGCCAAGTATTTCAGTAACTGAAGCTGTGAATGTAATCTTAATTTTTTTCATGTACTCAACATTACTGTGCAGACCATGTAGAATAAGTTTTTTGTTTGTTTGTTTGTTTTTTAGTACAATGGAATAATATTACTGAAACTTCAAATTTATAAAATAATCAGTGAATACAGTTTTAATACTGGAGGAATCTTAGTATAGTTAGAAGAGTCACTAAATGCATGCTGTAGAATACCTAAGGCATCTTTAAATTGACTGAAACACAAGAATATGTACCAATCCAAAAATATATATATATTTTCTTATTACAAATTCAGTTAGTTTCCATAAAAATTCATGAATTTAAAATTAAGATTCAAAAGCCCACAGGAAGAAACATTACATTACAAATAATTATAAGAACCTGCTGGAATTTCTTTCCATCTTGCAAAAAGCAAAACATTCTAATTCAAACCATTAAATTATATCATATGCATGATATCACCTACATAAGAATCTATTTTCAAATCTTCCAGAGTATTCCTCTTTTTCCATTCTACCTCCAGTTTTTCAAAGTTCAATAATTTACACTTAATTTCTCAAATAGCCTCCCAATTTTGTAAAAGTACACATAACATATGCATAATAAAACATCACTCCCTAAGGAAAAACAATAAACAAACAAACAAATAAATAAATAAATAAATAAATAAATAGAAAGACATCGATTAAAAATGACAAATGGTATATTTTAATAGCGTGTTCATAGTTCAGCCTAGTAAATACTTTGCTGAATTCTTTATGCAGCAATTAAAAAAGGTTAATTCTATGTGATAATGACCTATGAATGAGTATTATACACCATAACACTGAACTTTGCCATTGGCTTAATTTTCTTTTATTCTTTGAAACACAGTTTAATTTAAATGTTTCACTCTCATTTTATTTAACCCATTTCATACTAGTTTGCCAGTTAAGGACAGCATTTTTTCTTTCTTCAAGGTGGATAGCTTTCTAAATCTTGGTAGTATGTCATTTTGAGTATGTACTTCAGAATGGAAAAGAAAAATAGCAATAAAGCATGTTTATGTTCTAAGGACTGGCTTTAAAAGTACTATGCTAAGGTCCATGTATGTATTTTTAGTGAACTCATGAATTTTGCTTAATTTCAACGTGATAAATGTGTATATATTTCCTAGTTTTATGGCTTTGAAAATCAGCTTGAACTTAGTTTTTGGTGGTTAAAATGCCATATTAGAATACTAAGTAGGATTCAGTTCTTGACTGGAGCCTTTCGTAGTGCTGCAGTAAAATAGTCGGGAAGAATAATAAATATCTGCTGGCAGAAGCTTAGTCTCCTGTCCATCAAGATTTCCAGGTCATTTTCAGCAGAGCTGCTACCAACCCTGTCCCTCCATACAAGAACAGGGAGTTATGCTAATGTAGATGTAGGTCTTTGCCTTTGTAATTTTTGAATTTTGTGTGATTCCTGGATGCTTATTCTTCCATCCTGTAAAAATCCTTTTGACTGATATTCAAAATACTGATTGCTCCACCCAGTTTGGTGTCACCCACAAACTTGACCATAATGCATAGCTTACATGTATGAGCTTCCCATTTACCCTTGACATTTATTTATTTATTTTTGTTTGTTTGTTTTGTTAGAGCATGGATCTATGAACATACAAAATCATTTTCTTCTGAGTTATCAGTGAACTCAGGAGGAGGCACTACCCCTTTCGTGACATACAGCACCTCTGTTCAGTTTTGCCCACTAGATCCTGCCTAAATATAGCATTTCAGTGATTTTAACGTTCCACTCTTGCAAATCTTCCCACCAGGTCTCAGTAATACTGGTTAGACCATAAAAGAGCAATTCCAATTCCAATTTTGCTTTTTTATTACCCAGGCTTCTAGCATTTGTATATAGGCAACTAAAGCATTTCTGTTAAAGCTTCTTGGTGTCTTGATTAATTTTATTCTAGACATCTTGATTTCATAATAAATGAGTGTTTATTTGTTTCTTGTCTACACCCTCCTTGTTAGTTTTTAGTTTAATGTCCTTGACTGGCTGAGTCAGCTGATTCCCCATAAGTTCTTTGAATTCAGATGGACACTTGTGCTAACATGGAGTATCACCAATAAATTCTTGCAAAATGACCAAATACATAAATAATATTGTATTTATACTGTGGGTAATATTCATTTTAGTAATGTAAATCAGATATCTAGTCTAAGCTGCTCTATAGGTTTGCTCTATAGTAGAGAAAGGTATCTCTGTTCTCCAAATTTAGAGACGATCTAAAAATTGAATAGATAGTCATATGGGATGTCTTTGCTGGTGGAAGAAACAACATGGATAAAGCCTTGCTAACTAGAATATCATCACTCGTTCAAAATTAGGACTTATTTAATGAATGGTTAATATCATCTTCTAGAAATGATTATTTTTTTTAATTCCTTAGATATTTCAGCACACTGCTGACATTCCTCAGTGAAGGCAGCTGATCCCAACCAAAGAAAATAAAATACAGTCCTGTTATCTGTCTGTTAATGAAGGATATTCTTTCTGTCTTCAGCAATGAGTCTTTCAAAAATATTTTTTTTCTGTCTTTTTCAACTCATTCAATTCTATTTGTGAGCAGCCATTGTTATCCTGCCAGACTAGTCAGGCAGCTGTTTTCAGTTGTTTTCTGTTCCTTCCCACAAAACTGGATTTATTTCATATAGGAGGACTTCCATCACATGTGGAATTTTTCCCAGATCTCTAAACATGTGTTTCTCACAACCTTTTCATTCTCATCTCCCTCTTCTCATCTAGAACATTTCCATATCTTCTAACATGTAGGGATAAGTTGTCACCCTCTTCCTCTGGTTTCCACTCATTTTCTTTGTTCTTTGTGAAGTGAATATAGTTGTTAAATCAGACTATCAATTTCTCCTCCTTTGGGATTGTGTTACTTAATAGAAGATACCTACTGAACCTAGTTGCTGCAGACAACTAATTTTATTTTATTTTTTTTTCAACGTGGACAACTCTTTGTACAAAGAAAGATTCTTCTGATTTCAAAAAATAATTTAAACAGAGGATCAAAACCTCTTTTATCCTCTGTTTCAATGCTGACTAGTGTAGCATGAAAAAAATAACTATACCTAGAAAATGTATCTTCCTCTTTCAGAAATTTTGTTTTCTGTTCCCAATAGAAAGTGTTCTGTGTATCATGTTTCCTTTATGTCCTTTCTTTAAACAGTCACCAGTTTCATATCTTAAATATAATTGCAAGCCCATGTTATTCCCGTGTTACCACACCAAGGTTATTCTGATTTTACACTTAAATCACTTTATATATATATATTGACTGTGTTGTAATATTTTTTCAGGGTTGGGAAGAACATTATTTTTTTTTATTTTAATTTTTATTTTTTCCCTGTGAATAAATTAAAGCTTATGGTGTGTTTAAAGAAGTGGTTATTATTGAGTGGTTATTACTCAAATATCATAGTAAGGAAAAGTACCCAGGACTTCATTTCAAATGTTGTATTCTTGACAAAGATTTATGTTAAAAAAAATCATTTGTGGGAGAAAATGAAAAAAGGTAAGTATTTAAATGTGTTTGTAACATTTAGATTTTCCTGTTCTGCACCAGTTTTAAGTCAGCTACCTGCATAGTGAGCAGAAATCACACTGCATCAGTGCCTGCTATGGGGCTTTGGAATGCTTTTGTTTCAATTCAACAGTCAGACTCCCCTGCAATAAAGAAGATATAAAGAAAGAAAATTTAATAACCTGTTTTACACAGTTTGAAATCCAGTCTTTAGGTTATTTCAGTGCCTCAGTTTTCCCATCCATAAAACCATGATAATTAATTATATCTCCATTTGGAATACTGAATTTTGTTGTAAAAGAATGCTGTAGGAGAGGCAAGCATTATTATCATCCTTGTTACTGTAACTCTTACACATTGTAATCTGCATACTGATTCATGGTATGAAGGCAATTGCTTTGTGTGGTATTCTATGGCTGAAAGTATGTCATTGTATTAAAAGTAAACACATACAATTACAGATTGCAAGCACACAGAAAAAGGGAAAAAAAATAGAAGAGTCCTTTCTTTGTGGATAACGACTCAAATTTTGCTTTTCACCTGATAGATTAGTTCTGTAGCTTTCCCAGTCTCCAGGTGAAATCAAGATCTGCATTTAAATAAAGATATTAATAGCAAGGACTAGGACTTGTTTTGGAAGGACGGTAACTATTATAAGGTATTTTGTATGAGAGAACGTTAAGTGAATACCAAACGAAATTCCAAAATATTCTGAAGAGTTCATCTTTTGTCATTTATCACATATTGTACATTAAATTATAGGTTATATTATATGAAGGCCAGTAAATGCATTATTCAGGAGTTATTGGTGGAATTCATTTAAAGCAATTCAGGTTTATTTATTGTGTATCTTTGGGAATTATTCGTACACTAAGAAGCAAAATATGTTTCTTAAGGTCATTTTGTAAGGGAGACAGAGTGAAGAAAAATAAAACAAACCCAGCAAAACAGTTATACTGATTGAAATAAACAGCTGTGTAAATTAGTGTTGGAATATATATATATATTGTGTAATAAGAGTATCAGTGTTCTGAAGATTATATAAAGGTTAGGTTAAGAAGACTTTTTGTTGCTATGCAAACAAAAATCAAATTCCAGAATTTATTGTGAGGAACAGGAAGGATTTTATATTCTGCAGTGATATAGGACTATGAGTTGGTGAGCAATGGTTAAATTGCTCATCAATCATTCCATGACTATGATTTTGAAATGGGAAATCCTCAGAAAGTGTGACATTTTTCTGAGGTTTGATGGGATGCACTAAATTATACTTTCCATCTTTACATATAATCTCTTAACTTAACAATGCAGGACATTATACCATTGTACTTGCACTTGGGCTCCACTGGAAGTTACAAAGTCCTCTTTGCTGTTAACTAAATCTTATTTCATAACTCATTGCTGATGATTTTGAAATTCCTATGCCATTTTACTCTTCTGGAACTATATATATATATATCTTTTATTATTAAGAGTATTTTGAAATTATATTTTTTTCAGATGACTATGAAAGAAATAACTTCTGCTTTTAGACTGCATAACTCTACTCTGGCCAACAAAAAATTACTGCTAGAAATTTAGTTGTCAACAAGACATAGTCAGCATATTTCCTCCTAATTTTGTTTATAAATACTATTTCTATCTGTATGAACTGGGAAACTGAGAATTGGGAAATACTCAAAATTAGACTGTTTATATTCTGTCCATTTACTATGCCTTTTGCTTTCTCGTTGTTTAAACTGTACAAATCTTTTCAAAACTTCACTGTTTACAGTTGATTTCTCATGACAGTGTAACAGTAGTAGGCAGTGCAAGCACATAGGTGGGATGATGCTCTATGTTGTGTTTAATCTGAGACATTCAAAAATGTTACTGTCTGAAATAGCTAATTCAGCTGCTCACTGAACTCCCCCGTCTCTGGCTGGACTGGTTTTGAGGTAATCAAGGGTCCATTCTTAAACAGGGGGTGATGCCCAGCTGATGCTCTCACTCACCAGTAGTGTTGCTGCTGGTCAGGTGAAGGACTATTAAGATGCTGTTTTGTCCAGAAGCTTCAT
The DNA here is from genome assembly GCA_011074415.1 of Stictonetta naevosa. Taxonomy (NCBI): domain Eukaryota; kingdom Metazoa; phylum Chordata; class Aves; order Anseriformes; family Anatidae; genus Stictonetta; species Stictonetta naevosa. The sequence continues at coordinate 162,143,776 of CM021697.1, forward strand.
TTTCCAGCTGCAGAGACTAGTGAAGAAGCAGGTGTTTCTCTGCCTTCTCAGCACTTCCCAGCTCTTCTTTGTAATTGGCTAAGAGCTAAAGAACTGTACAAATTTTCTTAGATTTCAGCTTCAAATCCCATGTGCTGTATCATAAACATTTGGGAAATATCAGGAAAAAATATAGTGTTTTAATATTGAACATGGGGTTTGAGATCACAATCTAGGAAATATACTACATGAGAAAACTGTTTTTTAAGCACAGTAATAAAAGTTTTGTGTATCCCATATTCAGGAGCTTCCTTAATTCATGTTCTTTCCAGAGAAGTAGAAATGGAGATACCTGTAGTAGACTGTAAATCTGGTTTCAGATGAGTTTATCTTATGTATCATGTCACATATTTCTCCAACACATATTAATTGCAGTCCTGATGAATTCCTAGACTAGTGTAAGATGTCAGTATGTGCAGGATCCAGCCCTGAATTTGGCCTGGCCTTGCCCCATTAAAAAACAAACAAATAAACAAAACAAATAAACAAAACAAAACAACAAAACAACAACAACAACAACAACAACAACAAAAAACAAACAGTCTCTAGTGGGAGACAATTGCAGATACCATTTTTTTTTCTTATTTTCTAACATTTTGCCACTATTAAAATTGTGAAAAAAAAAAAAAAAGAAAAAGAAGAAAAAAATTAAAGAATACTGTCACTTTCACAGTTGCAGTAATAGCTTAAAGTAGATTAATACTCATTTACACATGAGGGGGAGGAACAACAGAATATGTCTGAAGCTTTGTCTGTGCTAAATTATGATCCTTCTCTTTAATGAAACTTTAAGTAAAAGAGTACTGTGCCCCAACAACCTCTGGTGTCTAATATTCATGAATAAAATGAGTCTAGAAAAAAAGATCTTTGTCATATTTTCACTTTATATGATTATACTCTCAACATTTGTCTCTGCAGCACTTTCATTCTGAAACAATATGATAAACTTTTGTCAAAGAATAATGTCTCTTTGTGCTGAAAACAGGTATATTTCTGCCCTTATTAAAACAAATTGAATTGTCAATTTATTGTCAATAAATATTTCTAATTGTTTATTTTTTTGGCTTTTTCTAAGAAGAATGGTGATGGAAAATAGAAGAAGTGGTGATGGAAAATATATCTCTGAGTGAAATTCTGCTTTCCAGGATTTCAATATTCAACATATACTGATGTATATCCATGTAAAGACAGTATTTTCTTGGCTTAATTGTTCTCTCTGTTATAGCAAAGACTCTTGGGGTTGGACACTTCACCTGCATCAGTGCTCAGTTTGTTCTAAGGCAGCAACTTAATTTCTTTACTCATTTCTCCAATAAAAACTGATGTTTAAAATAGGTTAATAAAATAGTTTGAGAAATATTTGTGTATTTCTCAACAGAGTAAAAATAATCTAACTTTTTTTTTTTTTTTCCTGTGGAAAACAACAACAGCAGCAACAAAACAGATTTTTCTATTATGTGGCTGAGAGTGCTAAAACACCAGTTCAAGAGAAAGCAAAGTAAAGGGAAAAAAAAAAAAAAAGAGGAAAAAAATTACAGAAGCGATATATTCTGAAATGCAAATACCAAACACATTTTGACCAACAGCAGAAATAATAAAATAATCTTATAACACGTGTGAAATTAACATCATTGGGATAGCATTTAATTGGCTGAGATTTGGCTTAGTGTACTTCACTGTCAAACTTTGTGTTTTGGTTTCTAACATATATTTATAATTGTAAGATCTGATTTTTCCAGAAAGAGTTATTTGTTGGAAAACACCAACTCAGCAAAATCTTAAAGTGTGTTTTGCCATTTCCAGTGAAAATTGTCCCAAGGAATATTTCCCAAATACATTGATCATTTTCAGAAAAGGAAGAAAAAGAAAGAGCAACATGCTCTTTCTGGTAAACTGGTATTTACTGTGAAAAGTTGAGAAAAGTTCATGCCCTGCTTTTCCTCATTGATTTGGACTTGAAGATAAGCTTTCTCTGTGATGCACGCTTCCAATCCATCCTGTACCATTCTCACCATTGTTTGTCATTCTGGATGTAGCTGTACTGTTGAGAAGCTTTGAAAGGCTTTTGCTTATTCAATTGTGGTAGGAGAAAATTTATGAAAACTAATAAAGTAAATATGGGAAAATGATGCTATGGACAGCATTTTTTCATGTTCAGGTCTGTTTTACCATAATAGTTAATAGTATGTCTCTATCTCAGATCATAGTTTACTAAGTGATCAATAAGCCTTGAGCACTTTAGAAAGCAGGCTTGGAGTTGTGGATCAAACACAAAAATAAAATAAAATAAAATATTAATTTGTGCAATCTGGTGCTGCTCTGTTAAATGTAAATTGCTCTTCATTACATAATTTTGGTGGCTTGTTTTCTGCTGTTCATCCCCATGTTTATAAACAGATTGCCACGTATGACAGCAATTACAATGTCAGTAAGAATAATACAGCAAAACCAAGCCAATAATCATTGTGAAGAAGTGTATAGGATGGACTAAATTAATACCAGAAAACTATAGTCAAGCTACAGTGAAGAAATACCCACTTTCAATACTGTGCTTCTAATAAAGTCTCTAAAGCATTAATTACTAAATGCTTATTGCTTATGGCAAAAATAAATAAATAAATAAAAATTGAAGGAAAGGAGTACTAAATACCCATTATCCATTATTACAGCAATGCATATTATTGATGATCCTAATAAAATATGTGAATTAGTAATACAAAGGAGCATATGAGGAAAACTTAATAGCCTTATAGGGAAGGAGGTGGAAGACCTGTTGCTTATGTTATTTAAAATGGAAGAAAATGCAGCATTATGAAAGAAACAGTCTGTGCTGCCGGGTTTTGTGCAAGACTGAATATTACAGTGTTGCAAAATCAGACAGAAGTGGATAGTGAATTTACCAGATGATGATGGCTGTGTGAGTCAGTTGCTGTGTACACATAAGCTGATCTTTTGAGAATATCCTCGCTGAGTCCCAAGGGAATTGAAATTCCTATTATAATTATAATAATAATTATTATTATTATTTTATCAGTGCCAATGACCAGACAGTGAAGAAAGACAAACAGTCCAGAAGGCTGTACAAATTTCACTTCTGAAACACCTTTAAGGTGTATTTTTTTGCTCTATAGTGATCGTACAGGGAAGGCAGAGGAACTTAAATGGATGCCTTTAAAATTAACTGAATGCTTTATGTATTCAGCATAATTTGGAATTTGAAAGTGTTTTGGGGTCCTTATAAATCTTGATTGACAGTTGTGTGACAAAGGATGAAAGGGACAGTACCTATTGAAACATATCTATTACGCTTTTGTTGCTATGTGGGAATAATGTGGGAAAGAAAATTGGTCATCAGATTATGTAGATTTACAAAACACATTTTCTCTCCTTTTGTGGGATAATATATTTAATACTGTTTCCTGAGGAAAGGATGTATAGAATGTTAATTTTTCACAGGTTCTCAGAGTGTATAATGAATGGCATTAGATGGGGCTTGCATACTCAAATACTTAAACATATATTACTTTTTAATATGGTCAATTTCTATTAAATTACTAGTTTTCAAAACAATTTTGTTTCATTTTGAACTGATATTTTCAGAGTCAGGGTAATTTAAATTTACCAACTTGAGTGCACTCTTTAATTCAAGTACATGTTTGAAAAGACTGAAAAAGCAATTAGAATAGCTTAACTGTAGCTCAACAATTTGAGCACCAAGAGTAATGGAGAGTTGAAGTCATTCCTCTTTTACTAGATGATGCTAAAATAACCTGAGGATTAAATCTAGCATTTCAGAAGTAGACAAAGTAATAATAATAATAAAAATAAAAATAAAAATAGAACTGATACTTTTGCTGCCCCACCAATTCTTCAGTGAGACAATTACACTTCCAGGTTTTTCAATAAAATGTGCATAAGTTCTTAATGCATCCACAGGAAAATGGTGGGTGTTTTTGTTGTTTTTTGTTTGTTTGTTTTGTTTCTTTTTAATTTAACCAGGAGAAAGATTGAAAAACAGAAAACAAGAACAAAACTGAAATCACAATTTCATTTATTTCCATAGTTTTCTGGACAGTGCTGATCACATCCAAATGAGATTTCTGTGAAGTAAACTGAGCAAAGAGATTTATGGAACCACTGTAGCTCTGTGCTGTAACATCGTTAGATGTCTACAGATTTCCAGATGTAAAAGGAAACCTATAAATGGTGTTGATAAAATAATAGACTCAGGGAATGTCTAATATTTTTTACTTGTCACTAATGGAAAGCAATGAATTAGAAATGGAAGACCAGTTTTCTAAGTATGGATCTGCTTCGGCATCATATTTAATAGCCAGAGTATACATTCTAGAGTCCCTGTGCCATAGTGACATAGATTGTAAGTATCATTCAATAATTAGGTGTAAAAAAGTCAAAAATAATTTGTGGTGAGATTCTTATAAATCTACACACGTCCATATTCCATTTTGAGGGTTGTCTCTGATCTGAACACTTGTAGTGTTCTCAATTTATGGCACTCAGGGAGAATCTTGTCTAACGTAGCTCATGCACACTGAATTTTATTAAAATGAAATGGAAGGCAAGAGAGAGAACAAAATATGATATTGCAGATTTTGCTTACCGAGAAAACTTGGCTCATGGATATGTTGAGGTAGGGGACTATAATTTCAACATTGATACTAATCGACATTAATTCTCATTATCTTTTTCATGTAGTAAAGCATATACATAATAATAATACATATATTTAATAAAATACTTTTTTTTAAAAACAAAACAAAACAAAACAAAACTTCTTCATAATTTCTTTATGATTTTAAAAGTTTACTTCAACCCAGCTAAAGGTGATCTATAAATGAGCTGTGAGTGACTTCATAGTGAATTATTGATTGACATACATGAAATAAAACATCTTTAATACTTTTCAGAATTCCATCTCTTGCATTAAGATCAAAGCAAACATAATTGAAATGATGCTAACAATGCTATAAAATGTAGAAAATTGAGCTCAGTCCCTTCAGGTTGTAGCAGAACAAATCTTGAAAACTAAGTGTTTTCAAGTCTACCTAAAAATCAAACAGTGACAGCTCAGTGGAGTATTTCAAGAGTCTTTATCAGAAATTTAATGTGTCTAGGAGGAATTCAGGAAATCTATGTCCTTGCTAACTTTAATACATTAAATATTTTTCATATATAAAAATACTTGCAAGAATGTACAAAGTTTAATAGCTGCTCACTTTTTTTTTTTTTTTTTTTTTTTTTTTTTTTTCCTCTAGAACTATATATTTTCTATCTACCACAATAAACTGGAGAATTAATTTTGAGTTCTTCTGGTCTGAAATACCTGCTTTTGAGGCACTCTATCCTCCTGCTTGAGAATCTCAGAAGCACTGATAGAACTTCTAGGACATAGTACTACTGGAATTCTAGGACATAGAACTACTGAAGCAAATTCAGAGGAGGGCTACTAAGATGATTAGAGGACTGGAGCATCTGTTGTACAATGACAGGCTGAAAGAACTGGGTCTGTTTAACCAGAAAAAAAAAAAAAAAAAAAAAAAAAAGACTGAGGGGAGACCTTATTAATGTTTATAAATATCTGAGGGGAAGGCATCAAGAGGATGGACCTACAGTTGTGCCCAGCAACAAGTGAGAGGCAATGAGCACAAACTGAGGCACAAGAGGTTCCGGTCCAATATGAGGGGGCACTTCTTTACTGTGAGGGTGACAAAGCACTGGGACAGGTTGCCCAGAGAGGTTGTGGAGTCTCCTTTTCTGGAGATATTCAGAGCCTTCTGGAGATATTCAAAGCCTTTTCTGGAAATATTCAAAGCATTTTCTGGAAATATTCAAATATGCAATGTGCTCTAGGTGATCCTGCTTTGGTAAGGGGGTTGAACTAGATGATCTTCAGAGGTCCCTTCCAACCTCTCCCATTCTGTGATTCTATGACTGATGAATTTACTTAATCAGACAATGTTATTGCTTTTTCAGCAGGTATCACCTGTGTCATGGAAAGATTTGAGTCCCTAATTTTATTTAGTGAAAATTGCAAGAAAACCTATGAAGACTGCCCCAGGAGATTTCTAGATTTACCAGGAACTTCTCTCTTAAATCTACATGCTCGAGTCATGTTGTGACTTTATTCTGTGATGAAATCAGAGTTATTTGCTCCTATTTGCTAGGTTCTATCATAAGTTACCAGTGTTTCTAGGTTAAAATAATACGTATTGTTCTCCTGCATGTCATCTGAGAGGATAGATTGAGAAAACAGATGCATACAGCAGTGTTGAAGAGCACCTGTCAGGTAGAAAATAATATTCTTGCCATCTGTGATCATAAACTCTTTTTCTCAATAGAAGTTAAGCTGAGAAACATGCTATTTTCAGACTTGCTCTGTAATATGTAATGAAAGACACTGAAGTGTTTCACGGTATATTTTTCTTTGATATTGTCACTTGATTTTGGGTTAATGGTGCCTTTGTGCACTATCTGGAGACAGAATCTCTCTGTAAATCTATCAGAAGACAGGAGTTCCTTTGGGAAGTAGGTAAGGGTTAGAAGAAAATTGATGAGTCAGATACTATTCTCTTGCAAGTCTCTGGACTGTAAATCTTCCCTTAGATGTGTATCGGAAGAAAGAAATTGACCCTTAGCAATGAATCTGAATAAACAGAGGGTGCAAGAGTTACTTAAAGTATTATGGCAGGGCTTTTTAAATTAAAAAGAGGAAGAATAAAAATCCATTCCTAAATATTTTTATGGATATTAAATATTTAAAAATCTAAATTATCTCCACTTTTGTGCAAATGACATTGAGTTTGACCTATTGCAGTTGACTCAGTTAACATTAGGAATATTTCTGAGTCTCCGAACTTATATCATCAATTGAGATTTTCTGAGTGTCTTTCTTCTGTGACTTTTTTTCCACTGTGATATAGGAATGGGCAGTGTTCTCTTCATATTTTATAAAGACAGAAATCTTATTTAGTTTGCATAGTAAAAGAGGGCAACTACTTGCCAACAGATATATGCCATTTGGCTAAAAAATTGTTCAGTGAATGTTGTAACACTTTAAATATTCACAATACTTCTTTAGAATACGTTCCCATATGATTTAATATTATGTCCCCCTCTCCTGTAGTTTGTATCTCACATGGTCTGTACAATACAGTACCAACATCTTTTTTTGCTTCTTGCCCTAATCTTATGCCTCTCTAACAGGAGCACCAATACTATACTTCTAGTGTAAAATTATGCCAGGATTTATCCATCTGTTTAAAGTAGTTACTTCAATTAAGAGCACTGAAATTATGGCCGCGATTACCTACTTTTTCTCCATGAAAAAAAAAACAACAAAAACAAACAAACAAACAAACAAACAAAAAAAAACACAGACATTTCCAGAAGATGAATCATTTATCCTCTAGAAGGGGTATGTGTCTCTTTGTTGAAATCTATGTGAACCTACTGTGTTTCCAGTCATTACCTGAAGTAAAGCTGGATAAACCAAGCCTTCATCCCCAAGCAAAGTGACTGTGGATGGGCAGATTTAGAGATTTAGTTTGAAAAGGGAAATAGCAGTGTAAGTTTCTTCAGAGTAACAAGCCTGTGTGCAACAATCCTGAGGCCATGGCTGTGCATGAGACCATGTCTATGCATGGCTAAGCACTGAATGCTTGCTCATTCATTCCTTGACACTACTGCTCAGACTGCCAAGAAATGTCACAGTTCTTCTGGATATTTTATAAGAAAGACAGACTAGCCACAAGGAAGTTAACTAAGACAACTCCATTTTGAGAGAAAAAGGAAACATCAAGGAATTAACTTCAGTTCAATGAATAGTAGGATTTTACCAAGCCAATAAAAATGCCAACATCTGCAGCAGAACTGTTTAATTTGGATGCATACACCCATTAGTTTAGGGTTATCTGGGGTTTTATAAAATGCCAGATAAAATCTTCTGAAAGTGGATTAGTGATAAATAGGTGTTGGAAGTTAAGACTGGGGCTTGGGAATCGACCGTAAGATTTTAAGTCATGAGTTTATTCAAAACAAAGCTTGTGGGAGTATCTTGAGCTGCCTTAACCTTCAAGATAACTAGCCAAGCCATCTTCTAGGAAAAAACAAACAAACAAATAAATAAATAAATATTAACTTTATTTTAAAAAATTAATAATGAAACATTCAGTACAATTTGTGACAAAAGTTTGGTTTTAGTTAACTCCCTAACTGTTTGTAAAACTATTTAAAATATCATAAGATATTCCTAAAATTGATTTGTCTTTATTGTTGATTCTAACTTCAAGGAGTCTTTCTTCCCAAGGGCAAAGAAAAAATCATATGTTTTTTTAATAAATGCGAAAAATAAAATTATAAGTAAATCCTTCAGAATAGAAGAGAAACATGAAAGAGTGAGCCTGGAGCACAGTCAACACTTTGAGTGTCAATAAAGTACTTTCTATCGGACTAAAAGGAACATATATCATGGTGATTATTTATTTCTCATTAATGAGGTAGAGCTGGAACATTGTCCCTTGTCCAATTTCATGGAGTTTGGGTATGAGTAAAATAAACCCTGGAGAATGGCTGTGTGAACCTCATAATCGGTCTTCCTATTAATCATGTCTTTGTGTATAGTTAGATTTTATTTCAAAATTATTCAGTTTTGTAAGCATTAGAAAAATTACCTTGGAAGGTTTCTTTATGGTTCTAATTGTCATAGGGGATCCATTCTGCCATTGCTGTTGAACAGAGAGAGCAATCCCACTGCAGCTTCTCAGCAGCACAGCTATCTAATTTATACTAGCATTTTTATCAATAAGCTATCACATATCAAAACTGCATGATGCCTATTCATATCTGTGTTTTCATATTGTACTCAGATTTTCCTAAGACATTATGAAAATCCTCATGTGCTTTAAAATTTCTTAGATCTGCATTTTTCCTGTATCAAAATGAAGCAGGATTAGAAGTTTACCTTGGGCCACTACAGTTTATTGAGCAGATTGCATCCAAATTATTATCAGAGCTGTAATTCCACACAATCTTTTTATTTATTTTTCTTTCTTTTTTTTTTTTTTTTTTTTTGAGCTCATCTAGTCGTACATTTGAATAAACAGTACTTCTGTTTATTTTTTTCCTTAATATGTTTTACATAAAGATATTTTGTCAACTTTTCCCCATGTTGGAAGTTAATTTATATTAGGTAACATGGAAAATAGAGAAAATTCACCTTCTCACATATGATTTCTTTCACATATTTTTAAGGGAATATATAATAGAAAAATGTGTTGAAGTAGTCTGTTTTGTAGCAAGTGTCATGGAATCAGTAGATTATAAAGGGAATAATGCAGTAAGTACAAAAGATTTTAGGAGATTGTACAGTTTTTACCTATATTGAAAATCATTAATGCTAACCCTTAAGGTTGACAACATTTCTTACTAACAAAAATGTCCAAATCAAAATGAAACACCACACAAATCAATTAGTTTGTTATTTTTCATCTAAACTAGCATAAAACTGATCGTCATAAATACTGGAAGGCTGACCTCAGTGTCTCAAATCTGTGGTCTTTGGCATATGACTCTTTTATGGTCATATCCCCTAAAGGAATTTGTGTGGATTTTATTCATTACAGTAAGCCATGAAGATACTGACATAGACAATCAAGTGTCCCCTCCCCTCTCCTTCTCTTCCCCTCTTTTAAATGAATGTAAGCTCTGTAACTGGCTGACATAACACAGAGTTTGTCACATTGCAGGTGTAAAATGACCACCAATTCTGTCTCCCAGTTATATGTTAGTGTTTTTTGTTTGCAGACAGCTATATATAGAAGAAGCACAGTGGAAAGACTTGAACAGAAAGAGAAACTGACTTTTGTATTTAATTTTATTTCTTGGTTCTTCTCAGAATGAATAATTATTACCAGTAGAAGGGGAAAAAATCCTTTATTTTTCTCAATTGCCTTTTCCGTTTTCCAGGTTATATAGTATTTCTAGTTAATTACAGAGAGAAAGTTGAAGGCTTTCATTACGTTATTCATGCTCAAGTAGTTTTTTTTTTTTTTTAATATATATATATATTATTTTTTTTTATTAGTAATTTGCAATTTTATTACACAAATGTACAGGTACTCATTCTAGCACCACACTAGAATGGAAACACAGAAATATATCATAGCCAATATTATTAATACTTAGAAGGCTAGCTCTATAAAGAGATAGCAGTTCACTTAGTGAATCCTTATTCCCCAAGTATATAGATACTTTGTGATTCTGGCATTAAGTATGCCTCAGGAGGCAGAATGAGTATTATTTAAAGAATGCGATTCACAAGAGCCAGCACTAAAAGTGTTTATTTATTTATTTATTCAGTTATTAGCTTATTGCATACTTGACATTTTCTACTGAGTAGCTTAAATGCACAGATTTATTTGGGGAAAGAGGAGAGAGCAGCAATGAACCCTGTGAATTTAAAGACTCCTATTTATCTTGGGGGTGTAGTTAGCCCAGAGAGGAGTGTCCTTTAAACCTCACCTTTTCAACAGTATTTTCCCTCTCACTGGATTCATTAGTGAACATGTCCTGAAAACAGGGATTAAAGCTAGTCTCTTTCAAGAAAATACAGAATAAAAAAGTTCCACACATTTAATTACTGTTCACTGATGAAAATAAAATAAAATAAAATAAAACAAAATAAAATAAAATATGATATGAGAAACTTTACTTTAGATCCTTTCAGTGCTTGACAAAACTTGAATGCACATTTCATATAAGAGCGTATTAAGTACTTGGCAACAGATATACTTTGAATAGGGAGTATCTCAATCTCTTTTCTTGTTTCATAAAGTATCTTTCTCTGCTGAACTGCTATGAACTATTTAAATATTCTTTGTAATGGAAAAGAAATGAAGCAGGCTCTTATTTCATAAATAAAGGCTGAAGAGTTCTCCAGGAAGATGGAGTATTTGGCTTAAAATCTTTTTTCTTTTCCACTGGAAAATGGATCACTTCAGAGATAGAAAGGCAGAAGAACTACAAACACGGCAAAACAGAAACAGGTGATTCCAGTCCCAGATACTAGGACTGAGATTTTGAAGTCAGTGGTTTTGTCGTTATTTGTTATTATTATCATTTAATATATATATATATTAACATTTATACATTTATACATAATATATATATATATTAACATATATACATTTAATATATATATATATATTCCAATAAATTGTGTAAACACTCTTGGAAGCTGTGACAAGAATGTTTAAATAAACTACCTGGAGATCCCAAAATACTCTGTCAAGGCATTTATCTTGTCTGTGATGGCAGATATTTGAAAGCAGAATTTCATCTTCCCCTGCAGGACCGTGGCCTGCTTCTTCTGTCCCTTTAGGTCATTTCACAACTCTTTCAGGCCTAGCCACACAACAGTGGCGCTTACAGCTGTTCACAGAAAGGTTTTGTTGACATTCTTTGTGGAAATGACTTTAATTGTTCCATATGCTGAATTTGACGGATGTTACTAAATCTACTGAAAGAGAAGACACACAAGAGGCCATGAATATAATACAATCTTTGATCTACTTTTGAAAGTGAACATGCAATTTTTCTATGGTGGTAGATTAATGTGTCTAATGGCTAAGCTTCTGCATTTCTTTCAGGACATATGCTGTCAATGCATATAACTATATTTGCAATTTAGTGTTCTGGGAGGCGTGGCCTCAGCAGTGGAACTGGGGAGCGCTGCTAAATTACTGTAGTTGATATTCTTAGACAGGCTGCAAATATGGACTTACATGATCTCAGTGTGGAAAAAAAGGCCTAAATCAACAGGAAGTATTCCATGGCAGGGCCTCTTGCTTCTGCACATGAACTAGTTTAGAAGTATAGGCAGTTACAGAGCTGAAACTGGAGCTGTTGATGTAAGGTGGGTTCTTCCAGGATTTGACAAACAAAGACATTTTCAGTCCTGTCATAAGTATTACATTAGATTAGCATTTCTTACCTATGATTTATTTATTTATTTATTTATTTATTTATTTATTTATTTATGGATTGAGCTTGCAATTCTTTTCTAGCTGATGGAATTACTCTGCTGGGATTACCTGGAATTACCAGCTGAAGATTTGCATTAAGAATTCATATATATGTAATATATATATAAGTATAAACTTGTGTACTAATTTGGACCATTGCATGTTTTCACAATAACTGTTCACCTAAGCATACTGTGTATTCATAGACATAGTATACTGGCTCATGGAAAATTATGGGCCCCTCCATTAATCACTTGTTATTAAATGACAGTAATGATCATTCTTACTATGAGTGTAACTGTGTGAAAGTGGAGGCTGGGTCTCTGTAGCTACTGTGTTATTTTGGGTTGAAGTTGATTAGTCAAGCAGATCCTAGTGTGAGAACACTGCATTTACAGGTTGCTTCTGAATGCCTTGAGGGCTATCAGTCAAGCAAAGAAAATACCAAAGTAGGTAACCTTGACAGTAAAAAAAATGTGATGAAAATGAAGACATGAGAGTAATAGGAGCTTCCAGGAGCGGTATGTTGTGGTTGGAGTGTAGAGAGAAAAATGGGGTTGAAGAAGCAGGTGATGCTAACTTTCCTTTTTAAATCAACAGCACTAAAGATAATAAATGTAACATGAGAATTCCTCATTCTCAATCTCAGCTATTAGAGTAGAAATTTCCTCTTTCCTGAACTTGTTTTCCCTACTCTGCCTATTATCCTCTCTCATAGCCACTACTTTAGAAGGGTATATTGTCAGTCTGTATTGGAAAACTATAGGTTAATGACTGCATTGGATTAGCATTGCTACAGGGAGATCTTTCAGATATTCCTAAAAATTAGGAAAAAATGTGTCTCAGTAACTGGCTTTTGCCATTAATTTTTCTAACTATGTCGCAATTCACCTTCCTCTGTCTCTTTCTCCATATTATCTCTAGTTCCCTTATACAGGCTCTTAGGCAACCTTAACTTTTCTTGTTCATAGTTTGTGACAGTTTTGGCATTGTTTATTTTGAGATGTGGATCTCCAGTACAAATACTGAAGAAATATGCATTTGGGGGTAATGACTACAATATGTACTTTACGGTCTCGTGAAATTTAGAATTCTATGCATAGTGAATCCAAAAAACAAACATACAACAACAACAACAACAACAAAAGGGAAATGATTTCAATTTAAAAAAAAAAAAAAAAAACCTTGAATATCTAATCTAAATATTTTTGGGGGGGGGATTTACTGTTTGGCTTCTGACAAAACTGTAACATACTTGTAGCCAAGAGACTTCCAGGACAGTTTGAAGTCAAATTCAGAATGCAGATACATTAGATGACCAATAAACAAACAAACAAACAAGCAAACAAACAAACAAAAACCACACCATAGATTAGAACATACACATGTATTCCTTCTTTATTCCTTTTAATCTTTCCTGTATTTATGGGATTTTTAATTGCTGCAGATATCATAATTTGGTGCTGTGTCATACTGAATTTAAATTGAAATGCAGTGGGAATATGTTTAGCAATTGCTGCAATGTTAGATACCTGAATATCTGAATGATATTGATGATAATATTATGATGAAAAGGAGATACATGAACTTGTACTGAAAGTGCTGGATAGTGACACAGTAAATTAATTTAAAATGTTTTAATACCCATTTAAGCATCCATATAGCAATTCTATTACTGTAAATGGTAGTCTGTTTTATAGTCTCATTGAGCTAATTCCAGAATTTCATATTGACGACAGTAGCTGTCAAAACTACAAGAATAGCTGAATAAAGACACCTTAGATTTTTCTTTCCACTTTAAAATACAGTTTTTGATAATGTCAGAATCTACCAGTATGAACTGTTATGTAGGTAACACCAAAAAGCCATACGTTTTGTCTTCAATTCATACAAAATACCAATAATTATTTGATTTTCCTTTTCAACCATTCTTCTCTGCACTTAAGTACTTGCAGACAGCTGTACTTAGTGGTGTGGCAAGCAGCCTTGCCTAGAGCAGAACCCTCTGAGCATTTGCATTATTGCGTTAATCAGCTGAATGGAACATATTGCTGTAGGTCAGTCCATCCATGCAGGCAGCCCCTTAAAGGAGACTGATTCAATTCTACCCAGTATATAGCAGAATCATAAATTTGTACTAAGTATAAATGCTAAGCATATAATACTGTCCATAAAAAAAAAAAAAAAAAAAAAAAAAAAGTGAAGAACGGGATGTTCTCCTGCTACTCCTAAATCATTAGCTACAGTGATTGAATAATATTGCTTTAGTTTTTAGTTTCACATTCAGTTATTTCATTAGTCTAAATAAAAGATTGGGGTTTTGACAGTAGATATTACAAGTCATCATCTGAAAAACAGATTATTCAGATATTCTTGGTAGCCTGGAAATTTCTTTTGTTAATTATTATACTGCAGAGAATGCAGTATAAGAGAATATATACTAGGTGAATTCTTTGTTAAGCTGAATAGCTGAATATTAAGAAATAGTGTCCAAATGTGTGTGAACGTTGGGAAGGGAGGGTGCATTGGTTGCGTTTAGGTACTGTACAAAATAGAGTCATATCTCTGGCAAGTCACAATTTTTTTTCAGTAGAACAGTCTTCTGATAGCATTTCAGAGTGAATAAAATTTTACCATAATTTTCTCTTGATGTGGTTTTATTGTGTTCAACTGTCTTTTAAATTAAAATGGAATAAATATATGAAACTTACTCACTTGAACCTTAACTGTGTTCAAAAGGGCAGTGGAAAGGAACACAGGGAAATGGTAGACAAGGCACAGAAATTTAGTGCATTTTCTATTGCAAATTACAAATAAATTAGTCAGTCTAAAATTAATACACTTATTTTTATGTTTACATCTCTCCTTCAGAGGCATGAAAGCAGGATAACAAGTAATTATGCTCTTTTTTCTTGATATTACAGATTGTTTAATTATCTTGTTGTTGCTTAGTAATGTATAATTAACAGTATATTACATGTGGTAACCTATATGAAAAGAGTTAGTAATGTTGCTAAAACTAGTTAAAATCTGATTACATCTGCATTATTTTTTTGTAAAATCTCATTAGAATGGTAGGAAGATGTCAGAGATGAAGTGCTCAATTTGTACTCTCTGCAGAACTGGAGGGAAAAAAAAAAAAAAAAAAAAAAAAAAATGCTCAGTCTCAGTATTTCTTAAGAACAAACTTCCATTGAGAATGGTGGATTTTTTGGAATTCCTGCATCCTGCATCTTCTTCTGTGCCATAAAGAAATATGGCCTAGTAGCCAGTATCACAAATAGGTAGGAAAACAGAAAATGTATGCCCTTACAGCTGAGTTAATTACAAGTAAATGGAAAAAAAATAAAAATAAAAATAAAAATAAATGTTGAGTACTTTATTATCTCCCAACAGAATAACATTTTAAAACAGGTAAATGCCATAAAAGTGTATTTTTATCTTCCTGTCTCTCTGGCAGATAAGCACAAACTAATTTTTCCTTTAAGCCTGCAAGCTTCTGAATCCTTCATTGAATTTCACTAAAGGCAAATAACTGTATTTTCATGCTTCCATGGCTGTGCAACTAAATAGGACTCTTCTGCCATGTTAGCTAATGCAAATCCTGATTTGTCAAGATTTTTGTATACTGAAGTAAAAAATATTATTGGTCTCCATATTTGAGTGACCCCTTGTGTAAGGGGGTGTTGCAAAGGGGGTGTTGTAAGGGGTGTTCTGACTCCAACCTATGTTTTCTTTCAGTAAATTGATCGTTTCATCAATCTCTAGAATAATCAGAAATTTTTGAATGACCCGTTTCTCTTCAAATGCCTGGTAATTTAAATTGGGTTTGTAACTCATTCATCAACAGGATAAATGAGTTTGTGAGCAACATAGTGCAGCTTCAATAGTTATCTTTTTCTCTTGGTCCTGCAGTTCTTACTGGAGTAAAATTCCCATTCTCACTAAAACAAGGACTACAGATCCCTGATGTCTTTGCTCACAATTTTATCCAGTGAAAAGAACAGGTAGCACAGATGGAAACCTTTGAGGTAGGGCTAAGCAATCCTGAATTATCTTAATAATTTTGCCACTGACCCATTATAAGACTTTGAACATTTATTTATTTTTTTAATTCTGTTACCACCTATATTTATATTCCTTGTCTGTTTTATGTATGTAGGTAATATTAGTCAAAGGCATGTCTCCTCATAAATCTGTAAAATAACTTGGATATGTGGTCTCACTTAGAAACTCTGGAGAGTACTCTGTACCACCATACAAAGAAATAATAAATCAAATCTACAGAAAACTTGATAGATGGCAATTGCTTATTTTTTATGGCATCAAATAAATTAGATTTAAAGCACACTTGGAGAAACTGACATCAAAACAAGAGACTTCTTTCTGCCTGTCAGCTAATTATCTGTAATTTCTGCTCAAGATTTATTTTTGCGTGTCTCTGTGTGTGTGTGTGTGTGCTTGAAAAATATAGCTCTTTATCCACTCACTCCCACCTGCACTTTCTCAGAGATTGAGGAAAATTTGCTTAATATTGCACTTAACTATCCTTCCAGCAACACATCTTATTTAAGTCCTCTGTTTACATAAAATGCCATAAGCAAATGCTGTGAAGATTAAGCAGAGAAGTCCAAATTATTATTATTTATTAGTAATAAAAATAATAAATAATAATAATTCTCCAACACATTCTTCCAAGGACAGTGTCAGCAGATTACCAGGACAGGAGGATGGGAGTCTAACAATTCAGTGAGCAAGTGTTTTCTTGTTTAATCAAACTGAAAGAGACACAAAAAATACCTAAAAATATTTTTTTCCCTCTTCACAGGCATGCCTGTGCTCTTTATTGGCATTGTGCATATGGTAGTTACTTCTCTCTAATAAGCAACACTTATGATTTGTTTTCTTTATCTATTGATCTAGTTATGTACAATCTATAGTAAATCTATGTCTGTTAATAATCAAAGGGAAGAATAGCATTCTTTTTCATAAATGCGTCATCCTGAAATACTTATCATAGGATTCATAAACCAGATGCAGTATTAATTCTTTCAATATCTAAATTCTTTAGGAGAATAAATTACTACATTGCTAGTGATGTCATGGTATGAAGGTTCATTTACAGGACCTCTTAACCTAGTACAGAAGTACAGGATATATTTTGAGGAAAATGAACACCTTGTATATATAATTTGGCCTTTTTAAAATGCTAAAAAAAAAAAAAAAAAAAAAAAGCTTTTTACAATAAATGATTCCTTTTGTAAGGACAGCAGAATTATTATAAGGGAAAAAAAATGCATGCTGTTATCAATTTCATTACTACTATTTTACTGAATATTTGAAGTAAGGTACATGCTACCTTGAGAACACTTAGGTAGAGTGCCTGCATAAAAAAGATTCACTAACATATTTAATCCTTATTAATATACTTAGTTTTGCTGAGGGCTTACTGCATTGCAAAACAATAAGACCTTCAGCTAAAGTTATTCATAATAACCAATAATCAGAGACAGAATATTTTTTCTGTTCCTAAAAACATAATAGTTGGCCAAGGAGGAGAAAATTACTTCATCAGCTAGGGAAATTGAAGCACTCCGCCACTGAATCCCAAAAAATAAATTCAGATGCATTAGCAAAAGTTCTTCATTTTTAAGTCAAGTCAGCTGTAGAAACATATGAAAATTCATTAACAGAAAGAAAAGGAAAGATAAGAGGAACAGAATACCTTATCAGTTATTTGTTTTCTAAATACATGTTGTTGTTGTTTTTTCTTACAAATGATTATTTACAAAGGATTGCATTTTGACTCTCTTTCCCTAGAACTGCTTATCTGTATCTTTAACTAGTACTCACATCAGCCCACTGTTTACATATGAAATTTAAGTTAAATCAAACTCTTAGAAATTCTTAGAAATTATAACATTCAAATGTTTGCATGTATTTTAAAATAGTATTAAACTTTTAATTTGATTTATTTATTTATTTATTTATTTATTTGAGAAAAGGGTCTTAATATTAGCTTTGTGTTTAATCTCTGTGTACATGGTAGTTAAGGTACCTTTTTGTAAGGATAATGAAGTATGTTCATTTTCACATGTATTAGAATGTATTTGCTCTGTCTGTCTCTTATTACCGAGTCTCATTTTGGAGTAGGTAATTATTCTTCTTTAAGCAAAGGCCACACAAGTGAACTGTGGGAGAAAAAGATATAGAAAATAAATTCACCATCATATATATATATATTTAAATAACAATTATATTACCTTTGACTAAAAGAATTGTCATAGCAGTATTCAATAAACTTTTCCCCCCTGGCAATAGTATTACATTTCACAGAATTTTCAGCTAGACAACACATTTTTCTGTAACTGTTTTTGTATCATCACCATATCATCTCATGCAAGAGTAGGTAATGGAAATTAATACTGTAGTGATACCCAGTGACACTAATTAGACTAGCTTAGTTTACTGTTATTGAAGAAAAAGGATTGCCTAAAATTTGTTTTAGAGGACCCGCAGTAGAAGCAAATACAATGCATAATGTATGCATTTGTCTGAGCCACTAATAATTTTCTTGGCTTTGCAGAATGTTATTAAAATACCTAAGTATATGGTGCATAAAATTGCATTTTGTATAGAACAGAAGAGATATATAAAGAATCAAAAGAGTAATGAGAAGGCTTTAAAAGTGGAGGTTATAGGAAGATGAGTGGATGATCACTATGTAAGGAAAAAAAAAATCACATTAGTTCAAGTGACACTCACTTAAAAGAAGCTTTCCTCATTGTAATCACTATCATGAAAATGCTTGCCAAATTTGCAGAAGATTTACTATATATATATATATGTATATATATTCTTTTTCATTTATCTTAGTCAAGAATTAAAAAATTATCCCTGGGTACAACTAAAGGGATTACCCAATGAGATACTAGATGGACCATTTTATTTGTAACTGATTCTATCACCAGCTAAATCATGCCTGCAGCTAATCCAACTGGATTATAGTTTGTGCAAAGTAAGAATGACTTCAGCCAGTAATATCCATATTGTCGATTAAGTGGGTCTGTGAGACTTAAAATATGATCCTAATGGCACTTAAGACAATACATCTCTTTTAAATACATATGTACCTACAGTGTATCCCAAGTTTAGTCCCAAACTGTTAATTGGATTTTTTATTCTTTTTATTGTCTGTGAACAATGAAAGCTTATACATTTGTTGTAATAGAAGTGCTGGGAATACTCGTATGTTTAATAGCACTTATTATTATTTTATTTTATTTTATTATTATTATTATTATTTTATTTTATTTCATTTCATTTTATTTTATTGTGAGCTGTGAGTGAAATAGCTTTTTTTCTCAAGGTAGAGGAACTATTTCATTCCCCACTGAGATTATAGTAATGTTAATGGGGAGTGAGATATCCTACCTTTTCCATCCTCCCAAACAAACAGTGGATTTTTGAATTTGTTTCCTCCTTTCAGCAAATATTTGGAAGGAAGTTGGTAGCCTGTGTCTGAATCCCAGAGGCTCACAGTTGCCAAATTATGTCTCTTTGAAAATCACAGAGGATTTTTGTTTTCCAGATTTGGTATAGTTTTAACAACTTTGTGACTTTATCATCATTTTCCTGTAGTAACAGAGCTTTGTAAAGGCTAAAGTTTTATTTTGGTCTGAGTTTATGCATGAATTAAAAGAGGATGAGAGGTTGTGCATGTATCCACTCCAGTGCACAGCCCCTAGGAAACTTGCATAAAAGTAAAGATACTGGAATTTGGAGTAAATCAAAATTCAGAAAACCAGATTAACCTCCTGTGACTGCTAAGCCTCAGGGAAGCAGGTCACAAAGAGCCGGAGCTATTATAATTGAAGTAATGGTGTTACATGCTGTAAAACACAGACCAACAGGACTGTAAAAATGGCTGTCCATTGAAAATATGCTCTGTACTGCAATTGTGAAGAGGTTAGATGTAGAATTCCATTTTGATATGATTGCACAAATGCAATATGTACAGGGTGTTTGGAGTTGATCAAATTTAGCAACAAAGATGATTCATAGTTTATAGCTCGTGGATTTTGGAGTTTTTATGTGTGAAAAAGAAAGCTGGTGCTTTCTAAATGTTAAGTGTACTATGGGCTAAATAAACCGTTACTCCAAGTATTTCTGGTAGTAGCTGGAAATATCTGCTCCATGTCTCTTGGAATAAGGATGCCAAGAGCTGGTCCTGAAGTGTCATTGCTCACTCTTGCACTGTACAGAGCTGAAAGGCCATGTATTACCAGGAAGGATGATAGACACCAAAAAATTATGTGTATTATTTTTTGAATTTCCTGATTTCTTGACAATGAACTCAGACCTTATGGATTTGGAACTGCTTTTAGCATGAATTCATGTGTTTATCAGAGCTGACAAAGTGACAGGGGAATGCAAAAATAATTCTCTGCTGTTTCCTTGATTTGCTTTCTTATCCCTCGCATTAAAATTTCATGGGATCAACATTGAAATAGGTCTTTCTTTGAAACTTCAAACAAGCCAACAAACCATTTAAAGAATGAAAACTTGCTTTCAGTAAAGAACATTTATTTTAAAGAAATAATTACCTAATTTACTTTTAATGCCAGATAGCTTTGGTATTATTTGTGCTTAGTTATGTTGCAGAAAATGTACTCCTTATCTCAGCTAACCTATCTCGTATATCTTACTCAATGATTGACTATTACTTGCTGTAAATATGTTTGAGTGTTATGTGAAAGTTGCAAATTCATCATACCAGCATGTGCTCAGCATCAAGGAAGGGTGGGGTGGAAGGTTGCAGATTCTTTTCTTCTAATTATTCCTCAAATTTCATAATTTCTAACCCTTTTTGTTTGTTTGTTTGTTTGTTTGTTTTAATTCAGTGTAACCATTTCTTAGTTTAATTATTGGATACAGGAATCTTCTAGATGCATCAATTTGCCATGCTCAGCTGCTTAGTGGTAACTCATTAAACTGTGGTTATTTAGTTACATCTTGATTTTTTCCTTTTCTTTCCTTCCTGTTGATTCTCTCTCTTCTTGAAAAAGGTTGCCCTGCTTCTTACCCTTGCCTGAACTTTTCCTTATTAAAAAAAAAAAAAAAAAAAAGTCTAGAAGCTGCCTCTGCAGGAAACTCAGTGTTGTCCATGGCCTATCAGATAAGGTCCTTTAGAGATCTCAAATGCAGGTCCATTTCTGACTTTCAAATGGACTTCAAGCGTGAAAAAGCTACTGAAATGCTCAGATTAACTACAGCAGCCTCCCTGCGTAGTCCCTGGGTCTGAGCAATAACATAACTTGAGACAGATATAAAACTTTCTGGGCAAAATCTTGCAGTACTTGGATATTAATCATATTTTTATGGTCTTCCTGCTTCAAATTATATTCTGTTTGCCATGGACTTTGTGCATTGTTTAGTCTATCTTTGCCTAAATTTTCCATCATCAAAATACAAATATTAATAACAAATATTTTGAAAGGATAAAATTATTAAAGAGTGTAAAGCAATCTGGATCTGTGGTGACAGAAGTCAGTTACTTGTTAGCTTGTCATACTTGGTTAAAAAAAAAAAAAAAAAAAAAAAAAAAAAGCCATTTCTCTTTTGCTGTGATTTATCTCTCTTTTCAGATGAATTAAAAGCAAAATATGCGTGTGACTCCCAAGTGATGACTTTCTTTGAGTGACATAGCTTAAAGATGCTTCAGGAAAGATTAGAGTGATAAACTCTCTACAATTACTTTTGAACTGATCTTATCTGATGGGCTTAAGAATGTGTGTTCATGAAAAAAAAAAAAAAAAAAAAAAAATCAGGAGGCCTAAAAGAGACATTCTACTCAGTATTAGCATGCAGAAGAGAAGTGGCATATAATGATACTTAATGCTCTATTACTAAGAACAAAGGAGTACAAATCACAGCATGCTGGAGATACCATTTTTATAAAAGAAAGGGCAAGGAAGAAACAAGGGAAGATATGGGGGAAGAAAAGAACTAGAAAAAAAAAAAGAAGAAAAAAAAGACAATTTCTGATGCTCATAATGCTAAGTTATATAGGTGTTTCACCTGTATTGTATTAAATTGAGTGTAAAAAAATAATTTAAAAAAGGCAGTGAATTACATTGGTTATTAGCAGCTACTTCAAGATTACTATTTCAAGGAAGACAAGAAATCTGGTTTTGAGAAAGCATATCTTTGTTCTCTGTTCTAAGTTATACAAATCTATATAAATCTTGAAACTGTAACTTCCATTGTTTAAAGCACTGAATTATAAAACTGTTGTTACAATCCTTACTATTTTCAGGTTCTTTTGACTATTTAATAAAAGCAGACTATTCCTATTCAAATACCTACTGTACCTTTTTGTACGTAAACCAAACTTAGGAGATTTTACTGAGAGGAACAGATACACTTCCAGTTTATCCCTAAAATACAAACACACAATTCCTTCTGAGGTGCATTAAAGGGATTGTCTTCACTGCCTAATTTTTTTTTTGTATTAAGCTCCTCTCTGCTGTCAGAAAGTTGAATAGATGATAGAAATTGAAAATATGCTGGTAAGATAGACTAAATAACCAGAAGTATGACATTCTGTGGCAGTTTGCAAGACAAGATTTTAAAAGTATTTTTTCTTTAAACACTGCTATCTTACTCTACTGTGCTGTAGATGAAATCTGTTAGCTTATTTGCAAAGGAAAACCACTTTAAAACAAGATCACATAGGACTTCATCCTTTGTAATGCATTGCTGGCTCTACAAATAGATTTTTCCATGTATCTGTCTGCTACATTCTTGAATAAATCTTTCTTCATAGACCTGTTTCTAAATGCTTATTTCCCTCTGGCTATGATGCTCTATTGGTTCCTTAAGTCTGGGTCAAGTTTATTTTTCTTCATTCCCATTTATGCCTCTTTACCTTCTTTCTTTGAAATGTCCTTATCTGAACTAAATATGAATTTGTCTACATTTCTGAAAGGCAGAATATATACAATTTCCTGTTTTTATTTCTTAACTTTAAGGATTTTAGACTGTCTGCATAACTCAGCTGTTAAACCAGGGACAGACTCGACTGGGATTTTTTCTTGTGTTTTTACCTTTACTAGACGTTGTAAACAGAAAAAGCTTTCATGGTTTTCTCTGCCTTCAGAAGTAGGACAGTACATTATCATCAGAGCACACAATGCTCACAGGAAACAGATATCTATGGCAAATGTGATATAGCTGTGTGTTTTTTTATTTGTTGATTTTTGTACGTTTTATTTTTATTAAAGAGTGTACACCCTAGTCCAACTAAAATAAAGCTGTAGCTGCTTTTTGTCAAAGTTCTGTGAGGTATCTGGATTAGCAGACATTTTATCCTACCTCTCTAGTGAGAGACTTTCTCTTAAACCATTCATTGTTTTCTCATCAAGAGTCCTCATGATGAATCTCATTATTATTATTATTATTATTATATTTAATTTGTGGTTTTCAAGTTTGTAGAGAGAAGTTTAAAGAGAGGTTAATAAACACTCAGAATCCAGAAAATGGCTAAAATAACACACCCTTTAAAGAAAAAGTATATTTCAGTTTCAATAAGAGAGGCTAACTTTTTTGAATTCATAGCAAAGCACTTTTTTTTTATTTCCTTATTTTTTAGTGAACCTGAAATCTAGGTTGCATTCTTTCTGTCATACATGCACTCTACTGAGATAGGTGGAGGAAAAATGTATTACAATTTTAATAACTAAATATTTTCTTTGAGGGCAAAGTGAATCAGAGGAAAGAACATGGGTAGTGATCATAGAATCACAGAATCATAGAATGGTTTGAGTTGAAAAGGACCTTAAAGATAATCACCCCTGCCATGGGTAGGGACACCTCCCGCTAAATCAGGTTTCTGAATGCTTTGAGTTAGAAGGGACCTTATGGATTATCTAATTCCAATCACCTCTGCCATGGGTAGTGGCATTTCTCACTAAATCAGGTTTCTCAAAACCCCATCAAACCTGGCCTTGAACACTGCCAAGAATGGGGCATCCACAGCTTCTCTGAGCAACCTTTTCTGGTGCCTCACCATGCTAGGAGGAAAGAATTTCTTCCTAATGTCAAATGTAAATCTACCCTCTTTTAGTTTAAAGCCATTACTCCTTGTCCTATCACTACACTCCCTGACAAAGGAGTCCCTCCTCAGTTTTTCTGTAGGCGCCTTTTAGGTACTAGAATGCCACTATAAAGTCTCCCTGGAGCCTTCTCTTCTTCAGGCTGAACAGCACCAGCTCTGTCAACCTGTCTTTGTAGGAGAGGTGCTCCAGCCCCTTGGTCATCCTTGTGGCTCTCCTCTGGATATGGACCTCTAATAGGTCCATTTCCATCCTGTCCTGTGCTGGGAACCCCAGAGCTGAATGCAATACTCCAGGTGGGGTCTCACAAGAGAAGAGTAGAGGAGGAGAATCACCTCCTTTGACCTGCTGGTCACATTTACTTTGATGAAGCCCAGGATATGGTTATCATCAAATAGCTTGAGAATCCAAACAAAATCATGTGGCAAGTATCAAAGAAAAGTTTCTACCTTTTTAATGGAATCACAGAGTCAGAAAATCTTCTTGGTTGGCAAGGACTTCTGGAGGTCTTCTGTCTGAACCACTGCTCCACTTGGGATATTCTATAATTCTTTGAACTTGTGTCCATTGCAGCAAAATCTCCCGAGAGCAGCAATCACTATGTACCTTCAAGAAGACTGGTTCTGTCTTCTTTGTGCTTTGCCACTATGTATGTGAAGACAGCAGTGGGGTTTCCCTCAAGCTTTCCCCTCTAAAGGTTGAAAAGGCTGTGCAGTCTCTTCTAGCCTCTCCTTGTACAATGTGTGTTATATCCCCAACACCAGCTTGGTGGCCTCTTCTAGACTGCCCTGGTTTGATTGAGATATATTTTCTTCTTAGTAGCTTGCATGCTGCTGTTTCAGATTTGTAGTGAGAATAGTGCTGATAATACACTGATGTTGGAGCAGTGTTTACAATGAGTCATGGTCTTCTCTGTTTCTCAAGCTGCCTGCTAGGGAGTTGGCTGGGGGTGCACAAGAAGCTGGGAGAGGACACAGCCAAGACAGCTGACCCAAGCTGGCTAAAGGAATGCTATGTATTGAATATGCTCAGTAACTGGAATAATATGATGAGTATGATGTCACACTCAACAATAAAACTGAGGGGAGTTGGCTGAGGGATGAGAGGGCTGCCATCACTCAGGGACTGGTCAGCTGGTGGTGAGCAACTGTGTTTTGCATCACTTTTTTTGTTTGTTTGTTTTTTCCATAGAGTGTATTTATTTATTTATTTATTATTGTTTAATAGCCTTTATCTCAACTCATGTTTTCTAACTTTTGCCTTTGTGATTCTCTTTCCCCCATCCAGTTAAGCAGAGGGAAGTGAGCAAGTGGCTGTGTAGTGCTTAGCTGCCTACTGAGCTTAAACCACAACATAGTTTCCCTCAGTGTGTCAGTGTCTTGTGCTGGGAAGTCCAAAACTGAACATAGCACTCTAGATGTGGTCTCGCTTAATACCTGCATAGTAAAGAAGGATTGCTTTCCTGGATCTGCTGATTATACTTCCACTAACCTAGACTAGGATGTGGTTGACTATTTTTGCTGCAAGTGTGCACTCATGACACATTTAATCACACACCAGAATCTTCAGATTCTTTTCCTTCATACTGCTTTCTATCTTACCTGCATAGGGTTATTCCCTAGAGATGCAGGATTTTACACTTTACTGAACCTCATGAGGTAGTTGTCAGCCCATTCTTCACACCCGTACAGGTCCCTCTTAGCAGCAGCCCTGCTGTCAAGCATATAATCTGTTCCTCACAGTTTTATATCATCTGTTCCTCCCAGTTTTCTATCATCTGCAAATGTGCTGAGACTGTTCTCTCTCTCCGCAACCTGGTTGTTAATAAAGTCATTAAACAGTATTTGTTTCAATAATATTGCTAGTTGACTGAGCACTGCTGAGTCTTTAAGTTTATTCCTGAGCACTGCTGAGTCTCTCAGATCAACAGTCCAGACAATTTGTCATCCACCTGATTGTCCACTTATCTAGTCCATAGTTCATCAGTTTGGATATACTATTGGAGACTGTGACAGATGCCTCGCTAAAATCAAAGTATGCCACTTCATGGAAGGGATCAGATTGGTCAGGCATCCCTAAAAGTGAAATCAGTGATTAGCATGTTTCTTGTCATGATGCAAATGGCTGCTCTGAAACTTTGTTGTAGGTGAAACTGTGGAAAGGATTGTTCTTCTGTACAAAGAGCAGAGGATTGAAAGAGTCCTTTGGTTATAGGTTATTTCATCTGTGAACATACTGACAATAGAATTTCTTGTCAGATCTTAGTCTATATTAGGTATGATACAGACCATGATAGATGCTGTAGTTGCTTTAAGTCTCATGTTCCCATTCAAGGAACTTCAGTAGGGGTTAGCCAACCCTATGAAAGAATAGTCCTCATGCTGTAAACCAGCTGATGTACCTAGGTATTTTGTTGTTGTTGCTGTTGTCTGTTTGTTCGTTTTTTTTTTGTTTGTTTGTTTGTTTTTTCCCCACTGGTTACATGTCTTAATGAGATTCATCTGATCTATCTTTCCTTGTCATCTGGACAACTCTTCAGTTACTGCAATGAAGTAGACTTTTCTAGGATATAATTCAAGTAATTTATAACAAACAGGTACCAGATAGTGATATCAGATTTTTTTTTTTTTTTTTAAATACTAGTTCTTTTACTGAGTATAAGGAATTTAAAGAACTAAATATTAGATTTAGTGAGTTGAATCCCACATAGAAAAAAAAATCTTTTACAATTTCCCCCGGATACTACTGTTACACCTCAGTTATTGTTAAATGGTTAAAAGAAAGTAAAAATCTATATTTTTCTCACTTCTAAAATATTCCAATCCAGAGGTCCTTGAGGATTCTGTACATTGTGCCCTGCACTAATATATGTTTGAGTTTCCTTCTAGTTCTGTGTTCTGTTGGCACCATCTGAACAATCTGTTTCTGTTTGCTGCTGCTAGCCATTGTGTAGGTATTTTAGAAATATGTCAGTTTTTTAAAGGATCAAATCTTGCATGGAATTTTTGCTATTGCCTTTTATATTGCCTTCAGTGGATGCAAAATCAGGTCTTCAGTCTTCTTGCTCTAATGCAATTCTAATTATGTTGCACTTTTGTCCTTCTGTGCTTTCCCTTGCAACATTAAACTTAATTTGTTAATTACCCAACATTTGCAAATTACAAGGCAAATCTGGAATTCATTTTATTTCCTTCCCTGCTTGCTCCATGTTCTCTCTCTTAAACACATGGTGTGATAAGCATCTATTTTTTTTTTATTATTTTTTATTTTTTTTTGCTAAATTTGGTGTCCTTTATTAAAGTCTGGTGTACAGTGGTCCCTGTTATAGTCTTGTCGGTTTACCTTAAAGAAATTACTTTGCTTTTGTTCTGATTCAGAAAGACATTTAAGGTTACAACTAACCCCAGTTTTGTTAGGAATAATACTGAACTTTATGAGACTGCTCATGATGAAGGCTAGGTTTGTCTGTAACTACCACTGGTAGTAGGGACTACTTTCAGAATATTCTATTAAAAAGATAAAAACATTTATCAAATACTGTGAATACTGGTAAACAGCCCTTTACCTCTTGCAAAAATGGCACATCTAAAAAAGTAAGTTTGAATAATGAAGGTGATTTAAATGCAGAATTCCATCCTGTGTATTTCTTGAAATATTACTAAGCACCACCTTTTCTATCGAGGAAGGAACTATCATCAATCCTAGATTAGCTACCAAATATATCTTTTGAATTTTTTCTTAAAGTCCTATACTGAAAAACCTAACCAAACTGTTTTGTGCAAGCAATCAAAATCTCTTTACAGGTTTTCCCCGTGTCTGATCATGGCCTTCTTCTTGATACTCTGAACAAGAATGTTGCTTTTAGTGCAAGAGAAAGTAAACTGAGTGTTTTATTGCAGGAGGAAGTGAATTCTGTCCAAGAGGAAGCGAACTGAGACTGTAGGATTTTTCGTAAGCAATTGAATAGACATCAATCAGTAATGATGTTTAGTTTGGACATACTAATGAACTGGATCAGTCAGAAGTTTAAAGATCATAGTTCTTTTACCAGTCTTTACATACTTTAGTAATATGGGATGTTTTATTTCAATTCCTTGTGGTATTTTTTTTCCTCTCTTGACATTGTTTTGTATAATATCCATTTTTAGCTGTATTCTAAATCTTGTTCAAAAGCCCTGTTTTTCACATTATTTATTTATTCAATGGTTGTACTGTATCAGTCACGTTTAGGTCCTCTAATTTGACCAGGTCTCTTGGGCATTAAACTAAAGCTAATAGCAAATCACTACTTCATCTCTCTGCAAGATTAGACCTGAAAAATAGAAGTAACAATGATTGCTTCTTCACAAGCATCAGAATTATTGTTAATAGCCTAATGCATCATTTTGTAGGTTCAGATCTCAGACTGCTTTTGGAAGACTTTCAGGTTTAGAGTCCTTTCCCTGCAGCAAGGTTCCCTGAAGCTCCAACCAAAATGTTGAAGAGAATTATTTAAGCCAAGGATTTGGGGCTCCATATTCCAAGCCCTGAGAGCAATGAGGACCTGGCAACCCCGGTCCCATGACTCTGGAACTTGAGGAATCCTACTGTGGGGTCTTCCACCTGCCAGCATCTGCCTACAGCTCCTCAGCTCAGATCTTTGTCCATCACCTCATCTCTTCTGGCTGCACAGCATGTTCATGGTGTGCACACTCTGATCAGTTATACTCTATGAACTAGAATTATGTTTATGTTTCTGGTAATATTTTTTAGCAAATCAACTCCTGTCTTCAAAGTCTTTGATATGATCCCTCACCACATTCTTCTCTGTAAATTGGAAAGGTATAAAGGATGGACTGTTAGGTGGATAAAGGTTGGTTGGTTGCAGCCAAAAAGGTTGTGGTCAATGGTTCTATGTCTGGGTGGAGGCCAGTCACAATTGGTGTCCCTCAGGGGTCAGTATTGGAACTGGTGGTCTTCAACATCTTTATCAATTACATAGATGACAGAATCAAGTGAACCCTCAGCAAGTTTGCAGATGACACCAAGCTGAGTGGTGTAGTCGATACAACAGAAGGAAGGGATGACATGCAGAGGGATCTGGACAGGCTGGAGAAATGGGCCCATGAGAACCTAATGAGGTTCAAGAAGTCCAAGTGCAAGGTGTTGCACTTGGACTGGGGCAATCCCAGGTATTTATATAGACTGGGAGAAGAAGAAATCAAGAGCAGCCCTGTGGAGAAGGACTTGGGGGTTCTGCTGGATGAGAAGCTGGACATGAGCCAGCAGTGCATGCTTGCAGCCTGGAAGGCCAACTTTGTCCTGGGTTGCATTAAAAAGGTGGCAGGGAGAGAGAGGTGATTGCCCCCCTCTACTCTGCTCTTGAGAAACCCCATCTGGAATATACTGTGCAGGCCTGGGGCCCCAAGCACAAGAAGGATGTGGAGCTCTTGGAACAGATCCAGAGGAGGGTTGGTTGATAGTTGGCTGAATATGAGCCAGCAGTGTGATCAGGTGGCCAAGAAGGACAACAGCATCCTGGCTTGCATAAGAAAGTGTGGCCAGCAGGGCTAAGAAAGTGATTGTTCCCCTGTACTCAGTTCTGGTGAGGCCGTACCTCGAGTACTGTGTTCAGTTTTGGGCTCCTGCTACAAGGACATCGAGGTGCTTGAGTGAGTCCAGAGAAGGGCAATGAAGCTGGTGAGGGGTCTGGAGAACAAATCTTATGAGGAGTGGTGGAGGGAGATGGGATTGTTCAGTCTGGAGAATAGGAGGCTCAAGGGTGACCTTATCACTCTCTGCAGGTACCTTAAAAGAGGCTGTAGAGAGGTGGGGGTTGGTCTGTTCTCCCACGTGCCTGGTGACAGGACGAGGGGGAATGGGCTCAAGTTGGGCCGGGGGTGGTTTAGGTTGGATAATAGGAAAAACTTCTTTACTGCAAGGGTTGTTAGGCATTGGAATGGGCTGCCGAGGGAAGTGGTTGAGTCACCATCCTTGGAGGTCTTTAAAAGACGTTTAGATGTAGAGCTTAGTGGAATGGCTTAGTGGAGGACTTTAGTGTTAGGTCAGAGGTTGGACTCGGTGATCTTGGAGGTCTCTTCCAACCTAGATGATTCTGTGATTCTGTGAGATTCCTATTGAAAAATGCTCACAGAAAATTACAGCATTTACAGGTAGAGATTGCCAGAGTCTAACTGTTCCTGTTGAGGGCCACTAAAATGATCAGAGGGCAGGAGTACCTCTCCTGTGCAGAAAGGTTTGGAGAACTCGTCTTGTCTAGCTTGGAGAAGAGAAGGCTCCAGGGAGACCTCATTGTGGCCTTCCAGTACTTGAAGGGAGAATATAAACAGGAGGGGGAACTCCTGTTTGTCTGTGTTGATAGTCATAGGACAAGTGGGAATGGTTTTAAACTAAGACAGGGGAGATTTAGATTGGATATTAGAAGGAATCTTTCTCACTCAGAGGGTGGTGAAGCACGGGAACAGGTTGCCCAGAGAGGTTGTGAATGTCCCATCCCTGGAGGCATTAAAGGTCAGGCTGGATGAGGCTCTAGGCAGCCTACTATAGTGGTTGGCAACCCTACCCAGAGCAGGGGGGTTGAAACTAGATGATCTTTAAGATCATATTCAACCTAGGCCATTCTATGATTTTATGATTCTATGACTGCATTCTGGCCTGCTCCATTACCATTGTCATGCAGTGCAGTAGTCTTAAACTTCATATGACATCAAACTTGAAAAGCTGCAAAATTTTGAGGTCTTTCTTCTCTGTTTTCATAGCAACTCCTGCAGTCAGGAAAAATTTGCATTATCATTCCTTCATGCAACTTCCTGTTATTGACTATATGCCTTACTGAGAAGGTCATAATTTCAGAAATTAGTCTGATTTTGGATATGTACAACTATAGCTTTCATATGATAAAAATGCCAGCAATTAGATGTGTACACAAGGCCTACTGTCTGAAAATTCACATTTGGGATGGAGCTGCCATATCTGTGATCCTAGAATCTCGCTGAATATGCATTTTCTCTCCATTCAGTCATATCCTACAGTCTTTCTCACCTGAAAAATAAATCATATTTAATGAGCTCTTGGCTATTCCCTTCCTTTTCCCCCTTGTCTCACTCCTGAATTTATCTAGAGCTTACATAAATAATTATTGTAACTGTACCACTACCCTTTGAATTAAGGAATGCCATGGTAAATATGGGTTTATACAGTAATTTTCATCTGCCTTCTTTTCAAGTTTAATTCATATTCTAAACATGCAACAAACAGCTCTTGAGTTTGCCACTAAAATACAGATAAGTATTTGTTTGGCTATTTTGCTATGTAAAGGGAACTAGCTGGACTGTGGAATAAAAAATCTTGTGTTGTTTTTTTTTTTTTTTTTTTCCTAAGGATTTTTATTTAAAGAAACAAATAGAAATAATCAGAAAAACAAACAAATAAACAAACAAACAAATGTTTACAACATGAGGTTGGAAAGTGTGTTTGTCCTTGCTACTGGAAACATCTATCCTGACTTTTAAACCTACTCTTTTTGAAGATATATGATTTATTCTGGCATGAAATTCATAAGACCTGCAGCAGTTTAAGTTGCTCCCAAAAGCACATGAAACACTGGCTAATAGTCTCATTTTATATAGTAGGTGTATATATTCTTATATATAACAATATATATATATATTGTATATATGCAATAATATATTCTTAATATTATTGTACCTCCCCCCCAAAAAAAAACAACAACAACAACAAACAACAAAAAAACTATTAGAAAAAGGCACTATTATCACTTTCCTTGTGGAAGCTTTCCAGTATTTAAAACTGTCATTTTTGTATGCCTCTGAGCCACAGTATATAAACAGATATCAATAGATTACAGGATCAACCATGCACCATCCAGGAACTAGACATAAAGGTAGTTTTCTGGATTGTAAGGAACTATAAGAAAAGCTGACATAAGAAAATTAGTGTTGTTTTAAGAAACTTAGTGTTTGTTTTAAGGACAGTCAAGTGCTAATTTAAAACCTAACGCAGCAAGATTTTTTTTATTTTTTTTTTTTTCTTAAAAGGAACAAAATAGGAACAAGAATATTGCACATAAACTAGCTTTTAGACAGGCATATTACTATTTTTCCAAAATATAATATTTTGTCAGTTAGAAAAGATTTTTTTTTTTTTTGTATACCTGTTTGATATACAGAGGCAGTTTGTAATAAACACTGAAATCTAAATATTTTACAGAAATAAATTACAAATGCACAATTAGTTGTCTCAGTCATGCTGTTCTTCTAGGCTATCTCTGTTGATAATGGCGATGGGTACCTTGAGACAATGATTTAATTCTATCTTAAAATGGAGTAGTTAACCTATATTTCAAAGTACCTGTTTATTTCCTTTGACTCCAAGGCAGAACGGATCATATGTTCAGATTATGTAATTTAAGAACCTAGCTTAGAATACTTAGAATTCTAAGTTAGGTTCACGAGTCTTGCCTTTGAAGACTTTCACAAATGACAAAGTGACTTAGTGACTAAATGGTTCTCCTGATATTGCCACAGTGAATTTTGAAGAACTCAGGCCATTCTGGTTTAAGTATTACTACTGCTTATCATTTTTCTCTGTAGAAATGTTTTAAAGGTCAACTTTAGACCAGGATGGAAAGCTGTCAAGAACACTTTTGGTATAGTAAAATACTAAACTATTGCTCAAAGGAGGGTTGTTTGTTTGCTTTTGTTGTTGTTGTTGGCTATAAACTATATTTATTTTCCTTGTTTTTATGTAAATAAAAAATCATTAAGGAAACTTTTTTTTTTTTTTTTTTTTCTAGTTAAATGATTTAGAAGATGAGAAAAAGGACTGATATATTGGAAGCCAAAAACTAGGAGGAACTCTGGAACTGATTGTTGTATTTTATAATGTTCCAATGGGAAATAAAAGGACTTATTTCTTATTGTCTCCAGCCTTGGTGGCCAATTAAAAGACTTTTATGTTCCAGCTGAAGATATGGGAGGTCTACTGTTTTAACCACAGTATTGTGAGGAGTATAATGAAAGCTAAAAGAGCCAGAGTGAGATTTTTTTATTTTTTTTTTTCCCTTGGCAGTCAAAGTCAACTTAAACATAATTAACTTTTCTCTCTTACATAGTTACTTCCAATGCTTTGTTTTCCATCTTGCTTAAAGGGACAAGCCAAGACCTCAGTAGGTTTCTATCACAGGTATTGCTCAAGGAGTTTAGCATAATGAAGAGAAATTCACTCTTTAAATGGTAAAGATGTACGCCAGTTATTAAACTTTACTGTTCAACTTTACTGGCACTGTGCTCTTGTTTTCTTAAAAGCTTTTTTTTTTTTTTTTTTTTTTAATTTTGAAGTCTTCCATGATTTTAAAATTTTGTGATCTTTATTTCAAAATCACTAAGACTTTGAAACTCCTCAAGGAGAAAGCAATACCTGTTTAACTTGGAACAGACATTTTCCTGCTGGTTGTTATATTTCAGAGAATGGGTGATACCTGGTGATATGGGTTTTTCAAAATTGTGAATCAGGCAAAGCAGAGACTTGGAGATGGCACTTTAGAGTAAGTTAAACAAATCCATTTATTGAGTCTTTGGGACTGGGTTTCTCTCAGGCTCATTGTGGTTGTCTCTCAATGAACTTTTCATTAAATACACAGTATAACAGAATCTTTATTGCAGCTATTCTTTATCAGGAGTGAGTACCCTAAACCTTTCATTTTATGGAAATCAATATGACAAAAAATAAAAATAAAAATAAAAATAAAAATGAAGTAGGTACTCTTAGAGAACAAAAAGGGATGGTCTTTATCTTACAAGAAGCATCTATGTCAGAACTACCTATCTACTCTCCAAATACAGTCTCTAGAAGAAAAAGTTAGTTCTAGTTGTAATTTTTTCTTATCCTAAAGCAGGTGTGTAGGAAATCACATAAATTTCATGCTAATGGCATCTGTTTCTGCCCATTGATTATGAATGAAACTAGAATGATAAGCTCTGTTGCCTACACTGCAGTTTTGCTAAAGTGGGTAAGATTAATTATAGCCATGTCTCTATGGTCTAATGTTTCGACTATTCATCTGGAAACAGATGGGGAGACCCATTCTTCTCTGAGACTGTAATAGGACCAAAAACTGATGTTGATACTTTATGGGCAGGTTAGATCACAAGTGGGAAATGATTCAGGTAGTAAAGTATGCTAACTTGAGCAAGGTGCAGTGCTGAAAGTATGTTTAGACTACACCTTAGGAAAACACTGTGCCTTTAATTTTCTCTTAGTGAAATACAAGCAATTCTTGAACATATTTCTAAAGCTAAAATTATGCTATTTAATCACTTGCTCTCTTAACTGTTCCTTCCATTTTCTTATCAATTTTGAATAAATAAAAAAGTTGAAGTTGGTTAATATTTGTTCTTTACATACCTTCATTGCTTTCATTTTTAAGGTGATCAGATTATAGAAATAGTATTTGAGGCATCAGATATAATGTCCTTTGACAGTATCAGAATAAACAGTTGAAATTAATAGAATGCTTGCATGAAAGTATTTGTAAATGTATATATGCATCTGCACAATACACAAGCATATATATTCTAATGTAGGCATAGGTATGTGTTTGTATACCTGTTATATTCCTTTCTTAGAAACAGGGCGTATAGAAACAGTAAAGATATATGTTCTGTTATCTCCGAAGAAATCTTACAAGTTACATCCTTATTTTTCATAACTGTATTATTTTAACCTTCATTTCAATTTATAAATTTGTCTCTGCCAATATATCTTGGAAGGGTTTTTGTTGTTGTTTTGTTTTGTTTTCCTATGTCTCTTTATGTTCTGTTTCTTTAATCCATTGTTTTCCAGGTTACTACTAGGGAATAATATAATATACTACTTGTTCGATTTGCTACTTTAAGGCATTTTTCTTAGGAGAATACATGTTAAACCCCAAATTAACATTGCGTAACTGAAGAAAATAGAGACACTATAAAATTTTTAAAAACAGGAAATCTGGGGCATTATAATGTAAGTCATGCCTAGAATGTGTGTTGAGGTACAGTTCTGCTTTCATGCATATGCAAATATTATGCATTTGTAAGGGAGGGAATCATAGATGGTTTATTACCTATTAAGATTTATCTGTCCTATCATAACAATGGTCCAGAGAGTGGAATGCTGCCGAGAAGAACTATTAGCAGAGCTAACTAAAAAAAAAAAGAAAAAAAAAAAAATAGGACTGAAACTTTAGATAATGGGTCACTGCCACATTTTTCAGTACTGTAGATTGATCTGCAACATTTTACCTCTATTACAGCTTCTGGTGAAGACATACTGCATACTGCAGTAAGATTTTTCCTCTAGAAAAAGGAAATGCAATTATTGCTGTTTAGGAGAAAAAGAAGAGACCAGACTATGCTTTTGAAAAGTTATTCTTTCTACCTTTGTTTCCCAAAGGAAATTAAGCTATGCTTGTTGTGGATATCTGATGTCTTTTTTTTTTTTTTTTTTTTTTTTTTCTGTGATAACTAATCTATGTTAGCCATTTCAGGGTGTCAGTTGAGTAAATACCGACTATATCTCAAAATGTTGCAGCCCATGGAGATCTTACACTTAGCTGAGGAGTTTATACTTCTTAGCTTAGATTAGATGATTTTAGCTTTGCTTAGATGAGTTTATGCTTAGTTAAATAAAGTCAGTGTACATGCTAAATGTAAGAGATATTCTATAGATGATTTCTCTGCAGACCTCTCTTGCTGTCCCCTGTGAAATTTATGTTCACTGACGAAATGCACCTTATGAGGAACCAGGAATTTACTGATTGTTTAATCAAAATAAAAACAAAGTTATTTTTTGTCCTGTTACAATGTTTCTTACTCCTATAAAAAAAAAATATATATATATACAAATACTGCTAATTCCCAGTAATAACACAATGAACAATGATGCATACAAACTTTCCTAGTTCCATCTGCTTTTCCTGATGTTATGCTCATCCTCCAATGCTCTGCTAGATCCTGAGGCTGACAGCACCACTTTTTCTCAAGGAGAATGGGCTGCCATTTGTATTAGGCACTATTTGTATTACATAATGACAATAGATCTGAATCTTCAGCAATGAGAAGAACTCTTCCTTTTTAAATTTTGTCTAAACTTTCTTAATGAATATGGATGTGTTTGGGCACAGAAATGTAACATCTTGTATCCTTTAAAAATGCTGTTTCATTTTAAATTTCATTTAAAATTTAACTTGGAATATTTGCCTTATCCAAATGAGCAAGCCACAACTGTAAAGCCAGGTTTTTATCCTTTGCCAGAGAATCATAGAATGGCTTGGGTTGGAAACGACCTCAAAGATCATCTAGTTCCAACCCCCTGCTGTAGGCAGGGGTGCCACCCACTAGGCCTCAGGGCTTAGATGCTCAGGGCCTCATCTAACCTCGTCTTGAACACCTCCAGGGATGGGGCATCCACAACCTCTTTGAGCAACCTGTGTCTCACCACCCCATAAGTGAAGAATTTCTTCCTAACCTCTACTCTAAATCTCCCTTCTTTTAGTTTAAAACCATTCCCCCTTATTCTGTCATTATCTGATTAAAAAAAGAGGTGTTCTGCATCTTTTGTATTTCTTTAAGTACTGAAAGTCTGCAATGAGGTTCCTGTGGAGTCTTTCTTCTCTTCTCCAGGCTGAACAGCCCCAACTCTCTCAGCCTTTCTTCATAAGAGAGGTGCTCCAGGTGATCAAAATTCTTCTTGTGCTCAGGCTCCAGGCCTGGATGCACTACTCCAGGTGGGGCCTTATAAGGGCAGTGTAGAGGGGAACAATCACCTCCCTTGACCTGCTGGCCACTCCTCTTTTTAAGCAGTCCAGGATGCAGCTGGCCTTCTGGACTGCAAGCACACACTGCCGGTTCATGTTAATCCTTTCATCCACCAGAACCCCCAAGTCCTTCTCCACAGGGCTGCTCTCAATGAGTTGTTCTCCCAGTCTGTACTCATGTCTGGAATTGCCTCGGTCCAAGTGCAGCACCTTGCACTTGGACTTGCTGAACCTCATTAGGTTCATGTGGGCCCGCTTCTCAAGCTTGTCCAGGTCCTTTGGATGGCAAACCTTCCTTCTGTTGTATCAGCTGCACCATTCAGCTTGGTGTCATCTGCAAACTTGCTGAGGGTGCACTTGATCCCACTATCTATGTCATTGATAAGATAGATATTATACAGTACTGGTCCCAGGACAGATTCCTGAGAGACACCACTTGTCACTGGCCTCCACTTGGACACAGAGCCATTGTCCACTACTCTCTGTGTGTGACCTTCTAAGCCAACTCTTTATACACTGAATGGTCCACCCATCAAATCCATATCTCTCCAATTTGGAGACCAGAATGTCATGTGAGATCATGTCAAAAGCATTGCAGAAGTCCAGGTGGATGATATTGGTCAGTCTTCCCCTGTCAACTGATGCAGTCACTGCATCATGGAAGACCACCATATTGGTCAGTCACAGTTTACCCTTGATGAAGCCATGCTGGCTGCCTTGGATCACCTCTTTGTCTTTCATGTGCCTTGACATTGCTGCCAGGAGGATCTTTTCCATGATATTGCCAGGCACAGAGGTGAGGCTTACCAGTCTGTATTTCCCTGGGTCTTCCTTTCTACCCTTTCTAAAAAGATAACAAAACAGCTCTTTAATGAAGATATTGAACAAAAGGACTGAAGACCTGATCTCCCCTTAATACAAGACTCATACATCAATGAACAAGTTCTAGGAATCTGAGTCATTGTAATGTCTGTGCTGTGATGAGAGGAAGCTAAGGCTACCTTTTGTCTGACTGCCATATAGAGTGTAATTATCTATCATCATACACAAGATACGAGGGAAATATTGCCAAGAGAAATGCTTTCTGTGATCTAGTTTAATAAAATATAAGCCTGTGTACTTAGGAAGTTACTTAAACAGGGAGACTTTTGTATCATAATGTTGGCCTTCCTTTTGTCTTAATTATTTCATTTAAAATAATATGATATGAAAGGAATGTGACAGTGGATGATCTGAGAGCTTTACTGTGTTAATGAAAATGAAGAAGATAATCTCATGAAAGTTGTTAATAAGTATTAAAGTATTATCAATGTTTTAACATATTACTGTCTTTTGTATGTTATTACAGAAAGGGGAGTTGGCTAATGTGATAAGAAACCAATTAATATGATACAGAAGCAAGCATATGATAAGACCATTGTTCAGTATATTGCATTGTTCACTATATTGCTGGCTTTGATAAAACCATAGGCACAGTAATTCAATAGCATGTTCATTGCAATTGTGATTTTTTTTTCTCATTTTATTTTTTTTAACATCCACCATAGAAGAACATGGGGATTTATTTACTGCTCTTTAAAAAGTCTGTATCATTATCAGGGATGAAGTAACAGCTTGGAAAACATTAGATTCTCTCTTTCTCTTACAATATCTCAATTTCCAGTGCATTACTAAAACTCATGGATAACTGAGATTTTTTCATTGTATTTGAAATATTCGTTTTAAAATTTGATTCCTTCTATTTTCTATGTGACCATTTAAATATTATAATTGTCATCCCCTCAACTATGAAAAAAAATATAATTTTAACTGGACTGAAAGAAGTAACTGATTCCATGGTTTTCATGGAATTATGGAATAGAATCATGGAATATCCTGAGTTGGAAAAGACATACATGGATCATTGAGTCTAACTGCTGTATCTACACAGGACTGCCCCCAAATCAGACCATATGTCTGAGACCGTATGTCTGAGTCCAAACACTTCTTGAACTCTGTCTTGCTCAGTGCTGTGACCAGTTCCTGTGCCCAACCACACTTGGTGAAGAACCTTTTCCTAACATCCACTCTAAACCTCCTTTGTTGTAGCTTCATGACATTCCTTGTGTCCTATCATTGCTCACCAGAGAGGAGATCAGTGCCTACCCCTCCACTCCCCATTGTGAGGAAGCTGTAGGCTGTCATGAGGTCTACTCTCATCTTCTCTAGGCTGAAAAATTCAATTGATTTCAGCCACTGCTTGTACATCTTCCCCTCTAGACCGTTCACCATCTTTGTAGCCCTCCTTTGGACACTCTCAATTAGCTTTATGTTCTTTTTATATTGTGGGTCCCAAAACTGCACAGAGTACTCAAGGTAAAACCACATCAGCAGAGTACAGTGGGACAATCACTCCCCTAGACCAGCTAGCAATGATGTGCTTGATGTACCCCAGGATATGATGCATCCGTCTGGCTGCCTGAGCTCACTGTTGACTTACATTCAATTTGTTGTCAACCAGAACCCCCAGGCCCCTTCCTGCAGGGCTGCTCTCCAGCCTCTCATAACTCCAGTCTGTATGAACAGTTCAGGTTTCCCCTACCCTTGTGCAGAATCTGACACTTGCTCTTGTTAAACTTCATATTGGTGAGTTCCCAGACCCCCTAATTCTTCAATATTTCTCTGCAAAACCTTTGAGGGAATCAACAGCTCTTCACAATTTAGTATCATCTGCAAACTTACTCAAAACACCTTCTAGTCCTACATCTAAGTCATTTATGTAAACATTAATGAGAAATGGCACTGGAGAACCATACTGGTGACTGGCTGACAGCCTGATATAGCCTCTTCTACTGCAGTCCTCTGAGCCCAATGCAGCAGCCAATTGTTCACTCTTTGCATATTATCCTAGATATTGCATTCAGCATATATTGTTGTCCTATTGGAGCCCTGTACCTTTAAAGCATGTAATAAATCCTACTTTCAAGCAAGGTTGAGACTGTTTTGACAGACATTTGTAATTTTGGACTGTAATTTTATCTGCGATCTCCAAAAGTTTGTCATGTTTTGTCACTATAAAACTACAATATGAATATTTCCTTTTCAGAATTTTTTGCATTAAGGCAAACCTGTTAATGGCTTCATTGAAAAACAAAGTGGAATATTTTAATAAGATATAGTTAAAGAGGAATACAATTACAAAAAATAAATAAATAAATAAATAAAATAAAATAAAAAGAGGAAACAAGCAATGCAAAACAAGTGAATTCAAGGAAGCTTGATTCTTCCTATCTCATACCACAGGTAGGCAATACATTAAAGAGAAATGAACAATGGGAAGTCTAGAGATAATGGAAAAAAAAAAAAAAGAAGTGAAAATTACTCTTTGGATATACCATGTGCATTTTCTTTAATTTCTTTGTGATCATAAGTTTGGCACCCTATGCTAGAAGGGAGTATGACTAGCAGATGCTGCCTTCTAAGGCATGTTCAAATTTGTTCTCAGGTTGAATTCAGAAGACACAGCTGACAATTTAAAAACTGGTGGGAAAGACAAATGCCAGATTTAAAAACTGGGTGACAACAATAAAAGAAAATTAATCATATTTTTAGTTAACAATTTTGTGAATTGTTTGCCAAAAGGAAGTATTTAAAACTTCATTTGCTTTTACAAAGTTAAGAATTAAAGCCTCCATCAATGTTTCTTTTCTTTTCCTCTCCTCACAAATGAATTGCTCTTTCAGCAATAGATGATACACTCAAGGAGCATTGAGGTGAAGATACTGCTATGTGTATTTAAATTCTATTTTAATTACACTACCTTAAATTTTTTCTTTTAAATTGTTCTTTTGTGATTTGCATTTTCAGTTCACTAGGTTCTATTCTAAACATCACTGAGCTTATAATTGTTTGAAGCACAAATAATAAAAGCTAATTTGTTGACATTCCCTGAAACACCAAGAAATCCAGCTGAGACTTAATGGTTTCCTCCATCCCTTCCTTAAGAGGCAGTTTCTAGTTTAAATCCTTCTCTGGCAAAGCATGTTTCACTGATGCATAAATTCAGGGATCTAAAGGCTGTGAATCTAGCTTTTGGCTGTTCTATTTATTTATTTATCCAGGGTCATGAAAGCTCATCCTGAGATACTGATCTCATTTAATCTTTAAGACAAAAATGGCGAATACAGTAAACAGGATGAGTTTATTTATTTCTATAAATGCCAAACAGATTCAGTATTATTCACTTTTTTTTGTTGTTTTTGTTGGTTTTTTTTTTGATAAATGATATGAGAGGGACCTCTCAAATTATCAAAAATATCTGGTTGTTTTCATATCAAAATTGCAAAATGTGAAACACTCATCTAGATGGACTTCTTCTTCTGAATCTTCAAAACTGCATGTTTCTTTTGCATCTTCCTGACACTGCTGGTGAGATAGCTAGATAGGGAAGGCAACCCACTGAACATTTTGCTTGTGGGTGATGTGACAGTTCGAAGCTGTCTTAATCACAGAATCACAGAACCATCTAGGTTGGAAGACACCTCTGAGATCACCAACATCTGACATAACACTAACAAGTCGTCCACTAAACCATATCACTAAGTGCTACATCTAAACATCTTTTAAAGACCTCCAGGGACGGTGACTCAACCACTTCCCTGAGCAACCCATTCCAATGCCTAACAACCCTTTCGGTAAAGAAGTTTTTCCTAATATCCAAACTAAACCTCCCCTGGTGCAACTTCAGCCCATTCCTCCTCATCCTGTCACCAGGCACGTGGGAGAATAGACCAATCTGCACCTTTAAGGTACTGTAGTGAGTGGGGATTGGTCTAATTAGTATGAATTAATAGAGCTTTTGATTTTTGGAAAAGCAAGGAGTTAGTAGAATCTGCCACCTTGAACTTCTGGAGGGCAGACTTTGGGTTGTTAAGGAGACTGGTTGACAGAAACCCTTGGGAGGCAGTCATGAAGGGCAAAGGAGTCCAGGAAAGCTGGACACTCTTCAAGAAGGAAATCTTAAAAGCATAGGAGGAGGTTATCATCATATGTCAAAAGATGAGCTGGTGAGGAAGAAGACCAACCTGACTGAAAAGAGAGCTTTGGCTAGAACTCAGAAAGAGAGTTTATGACCTTTGGAAGAAGGGGCAAGCTATTCGAGAGGACTGCAAAGATGTCATGAGGCTATACAGGGAGAAAATTAGAAGGGCCAAAATATAACTGAAGCATAATCAGGCTACTGTCATTAAAGGCAATAAAAGAAATGCTTCTAAAAATATATTAGCAACAAAAGGAGGGCTAAGGAAGAATATCCATCCTTTATTGGATATGGGGGGAAACATAATCACGAAAGATGAGGAAAATGATGAGGTACTTAATGCTTTCTTTGCCTCAGTCCTTAGCAGTAAAACCAACTGTTCTATGAGTACCCAGACCCCTAAGCTGGATATGGGGACCAGAATGAAGCCCTTATAACCCAAGGGGAAATTGTGGCTTGTCACACCACTTAGATGCAGACGTCTATGGAGCCAGATGGGATCCACCCAAGGGTACTGAGGGAGCTGGCTGAAGTGCTCATCAAGCTACTTTCCATAATTTATCAGCAGTCCTGGCTATCTGAGGAGGTCCCATTTGACTGGCAGCTAACAGATTGGTCAGTAGGAGGACTCGGGAAACTAGAGACCTGTCTGTCTGACTTCATTTTTGGGGAAGGTTACGGAGCAGATCATCCTGCGTGCCATCACATGGCATGTACAGGACAACCAGGTGATCAGGCCCAGTCACCATGCATTTATGAAAGGCAGGTCCTGTTTGACTAACCTGATGTCCTTCTATGACAAGGTGACCTGCTTAGTAGATGAGGGAAAGGTTGTGGCTGTTGTCTACCCAGACTTCAGTAAAGCTTTTGACATCATTTCTCACATCCTTCTCCTGGAGAAACTGGCTGCTCATAGGTTGGATGGGTATAAGATTCACTGGGTAATAAACTGGCTGGGTGGCCAGGCCCAGAGTGTTGTGGTGAATTGAGTTAAATCCATTGGAATCCAGTCAAAATAGTGTCTCCCAGAGCTCAGTACTGAGGCTTTAATTCCCTTTAACTCCTTTATCTTTGACAAGAGGATCGAGTGTAATAAATTTGCAGATGATGCCAGTTAGGCATGTGTTGATCTCCCTGAGGGTAGGAATGCTCTACATAGGGATCTGTATAGGCTGAATTACTGGACTGAGGAAAACCATATAAGGTTCAACAAGGCTAAGTGGCAGGTTCTGCATTTGGGGCTTAACAACCCCATGTAATGCTACAGGATGGGGGAAGAATGGCTGGAAAGCTGCCCAGAAGAAAGGGACCTGGGGGTATTGGTTGATAGCCATCTGAATATGAGCCAGCAGTGTGCTTAGGTGGATGAGAAGGCCAACAGCATTCTGGCTTGTGTCGGAAATAGTGTGGTCAGCAGGACTAGGGAAGTGACTGTCCCCCTGTACTCGCCTCTGGTACGGCTGCACCTCGAATATTGTAATCAGTTTTTGGCCCCTCACTACAAGAAGGACATCAAGTTAATGGATGTCCATTAGATGTCCAAAGAAGCACAAAGAAGTTGCTGAAGGGCCTAGAGAACAAATCTTATGAGGAACAGCTGAGGGAACTGGGGTTATTTAGCCTAGGGAAGAGGAAGCTCAGGGAGGCCTTATTGCTCTCTACAGGTACATCAAAGGAGATTGTAGTGGAATGGGGATTTACCTCTTCTCCCAGGCAACAACTGATGGGACAAGAGGAAATGGCCTGAAGTTGTGTCAGGGGAGGTTTATGTTGGGTATCAGGAAAAATTTCTTCACCAGAAGGGTTGTGCAACATTGGAACAGGATGCCCAGTGAAGTAGTTTAGTCACCATCTATGGAGGTATTCAAAAAACATGTTGATGTAGTGCCTAGGGACATGGTCTAGTGATAGACTTGGTGGTATTACCTTAACGGTTGAACTAGATGATCTTAGAGGTCTTTTCTAACCTAAATGACTCTACGATTCTTATTTCTTTAAAAAAGTGTTTCCTTGATCAATGTATACATTCATTTAGCCCACAAGCTAGTGAGCTAGTATTATTCAGCAATGTAATTTCTCATTTTGATTGCTGTAATATTTCCATAGGATGACCTCTAAGTTGTTTACTTTGCTGCATTTCCTAATAGTCTTAATTTATAAGTATCAAGTGGATTTTATTTATCTATATATACACATATATATACATGTAAATTTATGCATATAAGGGCACTAGTTGAGGCCGATAAAAAGAGAATAATGTAAGAAAAAAATGATAATGTCTTCGTTACCAATCTCTCCAAATGTTTACCATCACTGACTTTTGTGATTCCTACGAAATTTATTATTTTTGTAGTAATTGTTAAATCATTATTTTTCATGTAATGCTCCTGTGTCATGTACTCATGTACAAAGTGAAAGTAAAGAACATTCAGGATAGGAATCAGGAGTTTGGTGTTTCTAAGGAAATAAGCTTAATTTTATCTATCTTTCTTAACTATATAATGACCAAGAATAAGAGTGTTGAAATCAAGCAAGAAATTGTGATGTTCCATACAACTCTCACTCCCATCTCTGAGTGGGCCTGAATGAGGTTGCTGTTGTCAGATGAACTCAAGAAACTATTTTGAGGGGCAATACGAAAGATTACAATTCCTAGATAGAAACCCCTAAAGATATATATGAAGAAAGAAAGAAAGAAAGAAAGAAAGAAAGAAAGAAAGAAAGAAAG
>CM021697.1:162188543-162207404 GCA_011074415.1 Stictonetta naevosa
AAAGAAAGAAAGAAAGAAAGAAAGAAAGAAAGAAAGAAAGAAAGAAAAAAGAAAGAAAGAAAGAAAAAGAAAGAAAGAAAGAAAGAAAGAAAGAAAGAGAGAAAGAGAGAAAGAGAGAAAGAGAGAAAGAAAGAGAGAAAGGAAAAGAAAGAACATACCACCACCAAAGAAACATTCAGGACTTTAAATTTGGTGGCTGCATCTGAGAAAGCAGTGGTG
Source organism: Stictonetta naevosa (assembly GCA_011074415.1). Classification (NCBI taxonomy): domain Eukaryota; kingdom Metazoa; phylum Chordata; class Aves; order Anseriformes; family Anatidae; genus Stictonetta; species Stictonetta naevosa. Next base: position 162,188,763 of record CM021697.1, read on the forward strand.
AAAACCCTATTTATAGTCAGTGTAGACCTAGCCACAATAAATAGGTCACCTAGGACTTGATTTAGCTGCTCACACAAAAGTGCATGATACTGCATCACATAACGTAGTTTCTGATAGAAATCTCCATGGGTCTGTTATCTAACACACAGATAGTTCTTTAATGACATATTAATTTCTTGTAACTTTCATGTGTACACAATTGAAAAGCAAGATAAAATTACTTATTGTTGTGTAATTCAGGAACTACAAATAAAAAAAGAACTGAAATTCCTCTTATATTAAGGAATTAAGCATTTAATCGATTCTTATACATTTAACTTGCCTTTTAATGGCAATAAACTATGATAATTACAGGTTAGAATTTTAATTTCATTTATAGTCTGTTAATTTTCATTTAATAAATGTATTAATTGAAATATATGGTGCTTTAGATTGAGATCAATTAAAAAGGGAAGGGAAGGGAAGGGAAGGGAAGGGAAGGGAAGGGAAGGGAAGGGAAATTTCTTTAATTAAAATAAAGCAATTTGGAAAAATGATTTATAAACTAACCTATATCATATAAATTTGCTCTAATCATTGTGAGCATTCTTAAAGCCAAACTCCAAAACCCAGACATCTGAGGTGGTGGGGGTTTAGTCGAATTTTACTAGTTTATGACATTTAATTGAATAAAGGGAACAGCAGCTATGAAATCCTTATAGTGAGGCTCCTTGTTAGGCTGGTGAAAGAAACCACACATGTGGTCAATATTTCAAAATCTTGTTGTTTCCAAAGACACCATGAAGTTTTGTCTTCAGATTTCAGACTTTCACATGTTTAATGTAGTAAAGATGTAATGTAGTAAAGATGAAGTAGACACAACATGTCCCTTGAACTAGTTAATGTAAAAGTTAATGTAAAAGTCAATGGGCTAGAGACCCTCTTGGCTAGTATTGTTGTGCAGTGTTTGGTGTATTTCTGTCCAAATTGCTCAATGGTATGAATAACATTTTCAGTACTCATTCTCCCCAGCTGTGAACTTGTTGGAGGCAACACAAAATTAATAAGAGATAGTAGAAGCCAATCATAGCCCTCAATATTAAAAGCAAATAGCATGCTACAGTATGTTTAGTGTATGCAATCGTGTTTTATTTGTTTGTTTGGTTGTTTTTTTCTTTTTCTGTGTGCTATACTGGGAGGAGGGGATAAATAAATAAATAAACACAATTAATCATTAACTTGGATCAACAATAGAAACTCATTTTTAAAGTACAATTAATTTTAATTTAACCCACCTTTCCCCACTCCTTGGATCCCCCTGGAACGGAAACAAGAACAATTAAAATTACTTATTTAATATAATATTTAATTTCACAGAATTATCAGTATAAAATAAAAAGCTTACCATATCCAGCATATATTACTTATTTTCAGTATCTAGATGGTATACAGTTTCATTAAGACTTCTTTTTATTACATCTCTAAAATATATTTAGGAAAACATTGCAACAAATCTCACACGAGAAAGAGGTTAATGTTTTATGCCTGTAACAAAGTATCTGGATCATATAAAGACAAAAATTCTGATTGATTCTGATGCAAGATTAAAGAGTACGATATTTGTTTGCAACCTCTACACTAAGAAAGTGAAGAAAAAAACAGGTTTTCCTGTAATAAACCATATTTAGTATAATAAGTACTAGAACATAAAGTTTGGGGAAAATTATTGCTGAGGTCTTCCTAAATGATCTTGTTATTAAGGAGTAATTTTAATTTAATATTTGAGAGATATTGTTCATGTTGTATTCTGGACACTGCATAGTACAAAAAGAAGTATTGAAAATATTGCTTTGAAGACAGTGAAACTCTGCATTTAGTAGAAAGACAGTAAACCTCATCTATCATCTTCACAAAAAATCCCAAACATGGTCCTTTTCACTGATCCTAGCTAGCCTAGTTGTACCACAATATCGTACTTAGTTATTATCTTCTGGTGTCAGCCTTTGTCTCTCTGGAGCCTGTAAATAGCTTTGATCTCAGACAATACAGTTACAATGCAGGCAGTTGTGTTACCTTTGTTGCTCTGTTATAATATCTATGTATATAGATGCTTTCATTTGATCTCTGTTCCATGTAATTTCCTATCACTGTAATCAAGACTGTGAATGTGAAAATATACTTTCTTTCTGTTGAATAGTACTTAAATGTTGGTTAGATCTATTTAATAGCTTATCAGACATAATTGGTTTAGTTGCTACTAGGAGAAGAACTTCATAGGATTAAATAATCTAGTTTTCATAATCTAGGTTTTTTTTGTTTTGTTTTTTGTTTTTTGTAATTGTATCATTTTAATCTGTGTGCTTGTGGGACCTGATATCTGTGAAATTTAATGAATTCTTGGTCTTGTTAATGTCAAAGGAATTTTGCTATTATCTTTGTTTAAATAAGGAATTGGCAGAAGATATCCAGGAATTCTGTGGATTCAGATTTTCCTTCACTTTGTTACACATAAATTATTCCTTAAAAAAAATCATCTCCTTTTTTTTTTTTCTTCATGAATGAAGAAAAAAGATTCTTTCTTAATGACTGCTTCTTAACATGTTATAATACTTTCTACATTCATTCTTTTGACACATCTCTTAAAAGTACCTGTAAAAATGAAAATAAATTCTAGCAAAGATAGTATCATGTTAAGAAAAATACATTCAAAAAAAAAAATACTTTTAAACACTGATATTTGTGACTTAGCAGCTGGTGCTGGCAAATATTTCAAATTTCATGCATATGTAACTGGTGTAAAATTAGACTCAGCAATATCTGAATCACATGCTAAAAGACATAAAGATTACTGCTGGAGATGTTCAAAACATGGGCAACTGGACAATGAAATTAATAGTCTCTCTCCCATCTTTGATTTTTTAGACCTGCATTATAATGAAAATGTGAAACCTAGGGGCAAGTGAACTGAATGTAAGATATTTGTGCAACAATAATGCTAGAAACCATCAGACTGGGCAGCCACTCAGTCTCTTGCAGAACCATGTCACATCATTCCAGCTAATGATTTATCTAGCCTTTGCTGTAGCATCTGCAATGACATTGCCTTGACCAAATGCCCTTAAGGAGCTTATTTCTGCAACCAATTGATCCTCATATTAAGACTTTTATCTTATTTGCTGCCACCACTTTTCTGTTCTTTGCTTCTAGGCAATGCCCCCTGTCCTTACCATTTTTTAGACTAAAAAAAAAAAAAAATCCCTTTCTTTTATACATTATTACCTTGAAAATATTTAAAGAGACTGATCGCGTCCCTAGAATATCCAGTTTGGTAGATGACACTGAATCATTTAGTCTGCCTCCATATGGTTTATTTTCTGCTTACTGTGTTTCGTTTTTGCTATTGATCCTTTTATTCCTTCAGTTTCTTCTATGTGACTCATTTGTGAGAAACAGCATTGCAGATTCTGGGCAGCATTCAGACTCTCAGTCAAGACATACAGTGTACCAGCCTGAAGCAGAGTAGTAAACATGTTAAACATACTGCTAAAACTGGTCACTGTCCTCAGGGTGCTGGTATTATAAGAGACTATGGGGTATGCTATGTAACATAATCCCTACGGAAAGGAGAAGCACAATACCAAGTTAACACTTCAGGCTCCATTTAAACTTTGGGAATTGTTTTATGAGCTTTGCCATGGTCTACACCAAGGAATGAAACCTTGGATGGCACAGGGTAACTGAGGAATGGTGGGGAAAAGACTTTTGTCAAGATGTTCTCACTATAAAACATAATTCATTCATTGTTTATGGGTTCAGAATAGTGTCAGACACTTAAACTTTGTAAGTTTTAATCTTCTTTTTTTGTTCTGTCACAATACTCTTCCATTACAGCTATCAATGGACCTAATTGAACACAACCTTATGGAAGGGCAGGATAATAATTTCTACCTGGGCTGTTTCTAGGGGTATAAATTTGGGTCTTTTTGCAGCGTGTCACATCTTAACATTCCCTCAGTGATGAGGCTTTCACTTCTCAAAGTGAATGGGCTGAATGTGAGAAATTGGGCCTGATACACTTCATGCCCCCCTCAGCTGATAGTTTTATTGGTGTCTGGAGGATGAAATAGATAAGTTTATGCCATATTTATCTGTGCATGTATGTGACACACTCTCCTCACATACCATCTGAATATAGACGGTGGTGAAATTACCTCCATTGTGTCAAATAAATCTCTGCTGTAGTGCAGTAAAGTAGGCATTGCTTTTTGCATGCTTTTTTGTTTTGTTTCTCTAAGTGCATGAAGCTGAAGAATTGCCTGCAATGTTGTTGTGTGCAAGTGTGAATACATCTAAATGGAAAATAATCTCCAGAATTTCAAGGAAGATTTAAGAATTTCATAGTAGATTTATGAAGGGAGCAGGTAGCAGAAATCTGATATAAGATGCCATGCTTTCCAGTACTGCTTTCACCTCAGGTTCATTTTTAGCAGTTGGCTGCATCTGTATAACCCCCAAGGGGCTGATCCCATTCCAAGTGGTACAAAAGTGCTCACGTGCATAGCATGACTCAGGCGCACCCCACCTCAGACCAGATTTGCTGTACACTACTACATAGCATATGGTCCTGGCTCTAATGCCTGTCTAAAACAAAACACTTATTTATTGTGTGCTTTCTTTGACCAGGGAGTCTGAAATACAATGAAGGGTATGCTGCAGTCAATTTTAAAGCACAAAATGAGATGTGAGGGCAACTTGTCCTTAGATGTAGCAGACAGGACCACTTGCAGATACACAAACTATGTAGAGCAAAGGAACCAAGTCTGATGTGGTCTTCTGCACCATTTATGGAAACAACCCCTGGTGGAAACTATCCTCAGAATACTACTCAGATCTGGTTTTGGAGGCAGTTAGTGGGTTCACTCAAGAAAGTTGAGAATGAACTGAGATTTGTGTAACATGGAAAATTAGGGAATAAGGTACCGGGAGAGAACTGGGCAACTGCTATTTGGCTTACAGGAAAGTATTTGTTGAGGATGGTTTAAACAGCTAGTCCTTCTTTAACTCTCGTAAGTGTATATATGGACTGCAGAATATAATTTTGTATATAAGGAAACAATGCTTTTTCCCCTGGGTATCTGTGAGCAGCACTACTTAATGATCAAACAACCTTGATCAAACACAATAGCAATTACTTTAACAAGAGATACAAAATCCCAGAGAAAAACAACATTTTAAACAGCAAAATTATCTATGTGTGAGTGTACCTCACTCAACATCTATCACCCTTTATGACAACTCAGGCAATTTCAGATATGCTTCTTCCTAGTTCAGTTTGTCATCTTGGTTCTTCTGAAGAATGACTATTCTCAACAAAACAAAATAAAACAAACAAAAACCTATAAACAAAACAAAACAACAAAAAAGACAAACAAAAAACAAGACATATCATTGATCCCACCATAGTACTTGCATTTGTATTTATTCTTTAAATAATTTGTGTGCAGATTTTAAGTCAGTTTTATAGGTCAGTATTAGGAATAATTAATTAAGTTGATAAATTCAGCAATGCTCCTTAGTGAATCTTTAGCTGTTTATTATGTATGGTTTATCTTGAATCATGCCTCCTACTAGCAATCTATTTAACACAACTTAGTTCTAGTGCAACTGTTCAAATGTTACAATGACCTGTATATATTATTTATGTTTTTTATTGCGTGGTGAGAGGAATGTGTACTGAGATTTTGAAGTTCTTGTTGAGGTTGTCTGTGGAGAATTATATCTTAAATATATAACTTTTATTTCATTTTAAGAGTCATAACAAGTGTAAAGTGAATCTCATATTCTTAGAATATTTCCGTCTGCGCTTATTTGCACAGTAAACACTCACCCAATGTCTAAACAAACTTTCTGCAACAAAACTTATTCTAAAATTTTCAGGTATGATAAAAAATTGAAAATAACAAAGACAAAAGATGACCACAAACATTGTTATGCTAAAAAAAAAAATCCAAATTTTATGGACTTTTCTGGACCATCAGACATACCTGAGGCAAAGGTGCAAGGTTCTGCATCAGTTGTTCTTTCCAGAATCACTGCAGTACAATCTGTCAGAAAAAAAGATTTGTGGATGAATGCAGTGTCAGGCTGACTTCCAATAGAAAAGTTCTGCACATTTTTATATGGCTGTATTTTTAAATAGATGCTGAACATTTGTTTCTAATGATCAGAAGACTTTTTTTATGTCTTTAAAGCCTAGCTTTAGATGCTTTTTGCATCTAGCTATTACGAAGCTCATTGCCCAGTAGTAGAGATATCCATTTTACAAACACATCAATATCAGTTCAATCACAGCCTGTGAATTGTGCATAAATTTAGGATGATGCAGAGATATATCCCTCAGAAAAATAAATAAATAAATAAATAAATAAAAATAAAGGAGCAGTCAGTGAGTCAGTGTTACCAGTGGAAGACTTCCATCACAGAAAGAGTATGTCCTTGGATTTCACTTGACAGAAAAATATGTCCTTGGATTTCATAAATTACCTTTGCTTATTTTTAGTATTCATAATGCATATGATCACTTCTGGAAAATCACTGTAAAATTAACACATTTGAACAGTCCCACTAAATTATAGGAAAATATTGGAAAGATTGGAAAGGAAAATATTGGAAAGATTGGAAAGGAAAAGACTGTTAGTTTAAATATAAGATAGTTAAAAATAAGCTGTCTTTGGAACTAAATTATTGGGCTTTATTTTTCTCCTATTACATTCTTCCACTATCCTTTTTTTCTTTTCTTACTGAGAGCCATCTTTCTTCCTCCACATAGCAACTTATTGCTATCTGCACACGTCAAAAGCCATACCCACTTGAAAGATTTAACTTGGTTGATATATTGACTTGAATATCAAGAGATCCCATAAATTAATGAGTCGTATGGATCTCTTATCTTTGACTTATTGCTTAACACAATCTTCAGATGCAAGAAGAAAGGCTTTACTTCTTAACTGGAGGTGTTCTATTACAATCACAAAGAGTAGAAATACGATAAGTAACTCTGAATCTTTTAAGTAAATGGCAAAATTTTCAACTGACATCAGTGAAAGCCAGATTCACCCTTTCTTTGTGAGGTTTGAACAAAGCATGACGATAACAAGCTACAGGAAACAGGCCATGTCTGCCTCCTTGGTTGTTTTTGTCACCCATGCACCCCTACATCCCACTTAGGAAATTGCGACTATATACTGCTATGCTTCCTTAACCACAAAAAGCCTGTAGTGAAAATACTGATTCAACATTGCTTTCACACTTGTGAGTGTCTCTCTCTCTCTTTCACATCAGTGCATTCTAAGCAGCTTAAAAAGATGGCTTTTTTTTTTTCTTAAAACAACAAAACCAACCAACCAACCAACCAAAAAAACAACAGAAGAACATGAAGTGTAAGCATAAGAAGCTTGCCACATCTCTGCTGATATATCTATAATTTCAGCCAGTAAATCTGTGGTTTGATTTCAGTGGAATTATAGAGGTTCTAAACCCACAGAATCACAGAATCACAGAATAGTCTAGGTTGGAAGAGACCTCCGAGATCACCCAGTCCAACCTCTGACCTAATGCTAATAAGTCCTCCACTAAACCATATCCCTAAGCTCTACATCTAAACATCTTTTAAAGACCTCCAGGGATGGTGACTCAACCACTTCCCTGGGCAGCCCATTCCAGTGACTAACAACCCTTTTGGTAAAGAAGTTCTTCCTAAGATCCAAACTAAACCTTCCCTGGCGCAATTTTAGCCCATTCCCCCTCGTCCTGTCACCAGGCACGTGGGAGAATAGACCAAGTGCCACCTCACTACAGCCTCCTTTAAGGTACCTGTAGAGTGCGATAAGGTCGCCCCTGAGCCTCCTCTTCTCCAGGCTAAATAGTCCCAGCTCCTTCAGCCGCTCCTCGTAAAACTTGTTCTCCAGACCCTGCACCAGCTTCGTAGACCTTCTCTGGACTCGCTCAAGCACCTCGATGTCCTTCTTGTAGTGATGGGCCCAAAACTGAACACAGTACTCGAGGTGCAGCCTCACCAGAGCTGAGTACAGGGGGACAATCACTTCCCTGGACCTGCTGGCCACACTGTTACTTATACAGGCCAGGGTGCTGTTGGCCTTCTTGGCCACCTGAGCACACTGCTGGTTCATATTCAGCCAACTATCAACCAAAACTCCCAAGGTCCTTCTCTGACAGGCAGCTTTCTAACCACACATCTCCCAGTCTGTAGCTCTGTTTGGGGTTGTTGTGCCCCAGGTGCAGGACCCAGCACCTGGCCTTGTTGAACTTCATACAGTTGACCTCGGCCCATCGGTCCAGCCTATCCAGATCTTCCTGCAGAGCGTTCCTACCCTCGAGCAGATCAACACACGCACCTAACTTGGTGTCATCTGCAAACTTACTGAGGGTACACTCAATACCCTCATCCAAATCATCGATAAAGATGTTAAAGAGGACTGGCCCCAGCACCAAGCCCTGGGGGACTCCACTAGTGACCGGCCTCCAACTGGATTTGACTCCATTCACCACAACTCTCTGGGCCCGGCCATCCAGCCAGCTTTTAACCCAACGAAGCGTATGCCAGTCCAAGCCATGAGCAGCCAGTTTCCTGAGGAGAATGCTGTGGGGAAGTGTCAAAAGCCTTACTGAAGTCAAAGTAGACCACATCCACAGCCTTTCCCTCATCCACTAAGCATGTCACCTTGTCATAGAAGGAGATGAGGTTCATCAAGCAGGATCTGCCCTTCATAAACCCATGCTGACTGGGCCTGATCGCCTGCTTGCCCTGCAAGTGCCGCATGATGACGCTCAAAATAATCTGCTCCATGAGCTTCCCTGGCACTGAGGTCAAACTTACAGGCTTGTAGTTCCCTGGGTCTACCTTCTGGCCCTTCTTGTAGATGGGCGTCATCTTTGCTAGCTGCCAGTCAAGTGGGACCTCCCTGATAGCCAGGACTGCCGATAAATGATGGAAAGCGGCTTGGCCAGCTCTTCCGCCAGTTCTCTCAGTACCCTCGGGTGGATCCCATCCGGCCCCATCGACTTGCGTACATCCAAATGCTATAGCAGGTCGTCAACCATATCCTCGTGGATCGTGGGGGCCACATTCTGCTCCTCATCCCCTTCCACCAGCTCAGGGTACAGGGCATCCAGAGAACAACTGGTTTTGCTGCTATAGACTGAGGCAAGGAAAGTGTTAAGCACCTCAGCATTTTCCTCATATCTCGTCACTATGTTTCCCCCCACATCCAGTAAAGGGTGGAGATTCTCCTTAGTCCTCCTTTTTGTACTGATGTATTTATAAAAACATTTTTTGTTGTCTTTAACAGCAGTAGCCAGATTGAGCTCCAGATGAGCTTTGGCCTTTCTAATTTTATCCCTGCACCACCTCACAACATCCTTATAATCCCCGAGTGGCCCGCCCTTTTTTCCAAAGATTATAAACCCTCTTTTTTCTCCTAAGCTCGAGCCACAACTCTTTTCAGCCAGGCCGATTTTCTTCCGCGCTGGCTCGTCTTTGGGCACGTGGAGACAGACCGCTCCTGAGCCATTAAGATTTCTTTCTTGAAGAGCGCCCAGCCTTCCTGGGCTCCTCTGTCCTTCAGAACCGCCTCCCAAGGGACTCTGCCAACCAGTGTCCTGAACAGCTCCAAGTCAGCTCTCCAGAAGTCCAAGACAGCGGTTTTACTGCTCCCCTTCCTGACTTCGCCAAGTATCGAGAACTCTACCATTTCGTGGTCACTCTGCCCAAGACAGCCCCGACCACCACATCTCCCACCAGTCCTTCTCTGTTAGTGAACAGAAGGTCTAGCGGGGCACCTCCCCTGGTAGGCTGGCCAACCAGCTGCATCAGGAAGCTATCTTCCACGCTCTCCAAAAACCTCCTAGACTGCTTTCTCTGGGCTGTGTTGTGCTTCCAGGATATGTCTGGGAAGTTAAAGTCCCCCACAAGAACAAGCACTGACAATTTTGTAACTTCTGCCAGCTGTCTGTAGAACTCCTCATCCGTCTCCTCATCCTGGTTTGGCGGTCTGTAACAGACCCCCATCAGGATGCTTGCCTTGTTGGCCTTTCCGCTGATCCTAACCCATAGCGGCTCAACCTTATCATTCCCAGCCTCAAGGTCAATGATATCAAAACACTCGCTAATATAGAGAGCCACTCCACCACCCTTTCTGTGCTGCCTGTCCCTTCTGAAGAGCCTATAGCCAGACATTGCAGCACTCCAGTCATGAGAGTGGTCCCACCACGTTTCCGTGATGGCAACCAAGTCATAGTCTGCCTGCTGCACAATGGCTTCCAGCTCCTCCTGTTTGTTACCCATGCTGCGTGCATTAGTGTAGACACACTTCAGTTGAGCCTTTGCCTTCTTCTCCGGCCTTGCCATTGTTCCCCCTGGCACACCTCCAACAAGCTTTGTTTCATCCCCGTCCCCCTTCTTACCTAGTTTAAATCCCTCTCAATGAGCCCTGCCAGCTCCTGGCCCAGGATCTGTTTTCCCCTTGGAGACAGTCAGGACCTGTCTGCGGCCATCAGGCCAGGTGCTGAGTGAAGCACCCCATGGTCGAAGAACCCAAAATTCCTGTGTTGGCACCAGCCTCTGAGCCACGTGTTTATCAGGTGGGCTTTCTGTGTCCTCTCTGAACCCCTCCCTGCCGCTGTAGGAATGGACGAAAGCAACACCTGTATTCCCGCTCTGTCAACTAACCGTCCCAGCCCCCTGAAGTCACGTTTTATAGTCTTCAGGCTTCTCTCATCAATGTTATTACTGCCAGCCTGGACTATCAGTAGTGGGTAGTAATTGGAGGGGCGAACCAGGTTGGGAAGCTTTCTGGCAACGTCCCTGACCCTGGCCCCAGGGAGGAGCAGACTTCCCTACGGGTAGGGTCAGACCGACAAATCGGGCCCTCTGTTCCCCTGAGAAGGGAGTCGCCCACAGCGATCACCCGTCTTTCTTTCTTGGTGGAAGCAGTCTTGAGGCATGGAGCAGACTTCCTCGCCCTAGGCTTCCTGGGTAAACTTTCTACCACATCCTCATCCACCACTCTCTCAAGCTCCAGGGCCTCAAATCTGTTGCATAAGGGCACCCGGGAAGGTGGGGCGGGGGGGGGGGGGGGGGGGGCGCATTTCCTGCAGCGTCAAACAAGAACCTGTCTCCATTCCTCCTCCACTCCTGGGTCCCTTCCCTCTGCGCGATAGCGACCGGGCAGGGGGTCCACCCCCATTTGGGGAGTCTCACTCCAGTGCCTCTCCTTCAGGCCTTGCAGGGAGTTGTTCCACCAGTCTATCTCCCGCTCGCACTCCCTGATGGCCCTCAACCTCTCCACCTCCTCCTAGAGCTCTGCAACCAGGCGCACCAGGTCACCCACCTGCTCGCACCTCACGCACACAGTATCTCTGCCCCCCTCAGATGGCAGCAGCAGGCTCTGACATTCCCTGCATCCAGAGACCTGAACTGCCGCATTTTTGAGCGGGCAGTCTGTCTGGGTGGCTACAGACTTTCTAGAGAGAGCTCTCTGCCTAGCGTGGACCATTGTGGCCTCGCTAGTGGTAGAAAGCGATGAGTCAGATGAGTTGTTCATAGGGGCGGGGGGGGGATCGCTCTGCCCTCCCCGCTCGTCCTGCCTGCGCAAACTGCCGCGCAAACAGTCGCGCCCCGCCGTTCTGACGCACCCCGCCCTGTTTGTCTGCTCGCCCTGGTCACCACGCTCCTGGTCCCTCGCGCTCCCCAGGGGCAGCTTTTGAACGGCCGGGGAGGGGGCGCTGTTGGCTCCGCCTACGCCTCGTCAGCGTCCCGCACGCGGGCTGCCGGGTCGTGGAGGCTGCCTCGGCTGCATGGAGTGGCCTCGATGCTGGGAAAATAGCCCTGCCTGTCCCGATCCCCCGCTCAGTTGCAGAACACGTCTGCCTCGGAGCCGATCGCCTCGGCAAGTGGCCAAGAGATAAGGCAGCAGTGTAAGATAAATAAAACAGTGTGAAAGTCATCTCTGAAATAAATATTCCATTAACTCGTGAGAGTTACATCTGTCCTTATCAGAAGATTTAAACACCAAAGGAAATCATAATTACGGAACTGTAAATATACATAGTACTTTAGTCACAAACAGTAAGTCAAGGTTACCTTCTTAGTTGTTAATGTACTGAGAGACCTAATTACAAAAGTGTTCATCTCCCCTTCAGCTGACTAAAGGCAACACAACAATAACCACTTCCACAGTTCATTCTTTGCCTTAACCTTCTTCACATTCAACTTGGCTAGGTGGAAGGAGGAATTCTTTAAAAGGTTGCAAGCATTTACAAGATAAAGGGAGATGCACTATACACATATATATACACATATATTTACAACTTACTTTAAGTGGTTTAGTTTTTGTAATTTCAAAATTAATTTAATCATGAAAATAAACATAGACAAGAATACAAATGTATTCCCAATGAAGTCAATACAAAACTATCCAAGACTTGTAAATGAACAGCAAATCTGCTGCCTGTGAATTTTGCAATCTAAGGCCATTCTTCTAAAATCATATGTAGTGTCTGAGTATCTCATCGGGTGTTATTGCAGATTAGTATTGTTTTGTGCTGTGAAGTTGTTTCTTAATATTGATTGATGGTGAATAGAAAGTGAATATTTCCTGTCATATCATCTACAATTTATTATGTCACATAGAATTTGATTTGAATTATGTGACACTAAAGAGAAAAAAAAAAAAACAAAAACAAAAAAAAAAACACCTTTCTGAATGAACTAAGACTGATCTCAGAACTTCACTTCTATTGGCACATGGTATTAACTGTTTTGCAATTTAAATACTGGACAGTTTTTTTGTTTGTTTGTTTGTTTTATTTTAATTTTAATATTTTTTTTCCACTTACTATACACTGTGATCTGCTTCTTTACTTCAAAAGGTAACCTGTGAAGGGAATCAGATTTACCAAAAGTCATGTATTATATACTCTTCTTGAACTTTCTAACTAGATCAGAAAATAACTCTTCTAGGAACTGGTTTTCATTAGATTTCTGCTTATTTTATGGATAGTTGAACCACATTTCACTGTGCCTTGTGGTTCACAGAATGTTACTTACAGACAAAGTTCAGAGACAATCTTGCAGGTTATATTTGAGAAATTTGACAATTGTATCAATTGCATTGTCACTGAATTATGCTTGGAAAAAAATACAGAATGTTAGACTATAGAAACAGAATGTAAAGTGTGTTTGTATATAATATATTCTATAAGGCCATGAACTTAAAATGTATATCACTTTATCGCTTTAAAGTGATATACATTTATCATTTATTATACATTTTATTATGCATTTTAAGGTGATATACATTTATCACTTTAAAATAATGAAGACTAAAATGCCAAAACAGGATGCCACTTCCTAGAATATATCCAATGGTGTGCCATGTATGTAAACATGTTTGCAGAAATTTTCATTAATTAACAGTGGAATATTCACTAATATATTTTGGTTATTTCAGGTTTATATTCTTTATATGTAGATATCTAAAAGCACATACAATTATTTTAAACTGTTTCTGAAAATGGTTTTGAGGAACCAAATCTTCTAGTACAGATACCTAAGAAACTCTCTTGAAGTTTCTATGAGTGAAGTGTGAAAGCATTTGAGGGCTGATCAAGCCTAAAGGTTCTTCCTTGAAATTCACAAAGAAATTTAAGGTCAAGGTCTTTCAATGAGGTTTCAATATTGATATTATTACGTCTTATTACATGTCTTTGTGGCACGTAGTGAATCTTGCAGCAAAGAAGTTCTTTTTTTTATTTTTGTTATTTGATAACAAATTGTTGTGATTGGGACAAAGGAGGGAGATACATATATTTTAATTCCTTCTGTTTCCCACAAAAATACTTACTGCACTTGTCCTTCACTTACACCTCCTCATCACACCCAATACAAACACTCATTACATAATGTTTTATTATTTAATCATTCATTCAGTGCAGGTTTTAAGGTACGAAGATTAATTTATCAGTTGTGTAATATTCTCATCCTTCTCCTTTTTTCTTCTCTAAACTATGATTTGGTATTTCTTGTGCAGTGATGTGAAGGTAAAAACAAAGTGTTTTATGTATTTTCTTATGTTCTCCTTTTACATCAATAATTGTTTATTATTTTTATTTTTAAAGAAATAAAAACATAATCCTCTCAAATGCTTTACTGTAGAATACTATTATCTCTGTTTCTAGGGAAGTGGGCCAGATTGTGGTGCATAATGATGAATTTCAGTTTCATTGCTCATAGAACCATCCCAACCACTGTATTCAGATCAATCTGAATATTATCTGAAAAATTAAAATCCTGTAGATTGTTCTTCAGGATAAAGAAGCATCTTACCTAAGTGCAGGCATTTAACTAAGTAAATCTTGATTTGGTCACTAAAGTATGGCACTGTGCTAGTTATTTTTCAATGCATAGGAAGAGTGCCTAGGTAAATGGTCTTTCTAATTTAGTTGCCAGAAATAAGGACCTAAAATTAAGTAGTGATCTAGGCTCTGCGTCTTTTTTCCTTTCCTTCCCTTCCCTTCCCTTCCCTTCCCTACCCCAACCATTTTAAATTTACCTCTAACTTATGTAGTAAATGTAGTAAACCTTAAATAACTAGAACAGGAAATAATAGTACATTTTTTTCTAAAAATTGTGATAAACTGGACTCTCTATGAGATGTCTACATATGAACAAATATGTTTTTTGCACATATTTAAGGTAAGACTCAAATGTACTTAATATGAAGTTATCATGTGTACAGGATTTAGAAGGTATATTGGTCTTCTCACACTTGAGGTAGTTTAAGCATAGGCAAAAATATACATACTATTTTTAGTGGAGTAACCAGCTGAAGACATAAACTTATCAAACGTTACATGGACCTCAGTAAATGCTTTGTATATATCTCAATTGGAAGAAAAATCATATTTGCCTTACTCATTTGTATTAAAAATATCTTAAAAATATTTGCAACCAGTTGTGAGCATGCTCAAAGACAATTACTACAGGCTAAGAGAGGTGCAAGGGTGTGTTTTTGTGCCAGAATCCTCAATTTCTTGTGTGGAAACACCTAGTTTGCTAGATTAACAGTCAGACTTGATGATCTTGGAGGTCTTTTCCAACCTAAGTGATGATACAATATTACGATTCTATACAGATTTTAGTTCCTGGTGCTGTGAGCTATGTCTACACTGCTGAACACATCAGTTCAGGTCAGTGATGAATTGCTTCTGAGCTGAGTGGTGCAGGGTGCATACCCACACTATCTGGGACTGTACCTACTCTATGTGATGTTGAGCTGTGGGTTTCCTTAGATACCCAACCACTACTCTTATATGAGCCATTAGTATCACTTCAAAATGTTTTGAAACGATATGAGGGCTGTATTACAAACCATCAAAACAACAATTATGTTGCATGAAACAGATGTGTGTTGTGTTTCAGGTGTGGTATAAGGGCATAATAGGTCCCAAAAAAATGATAAGGCTTTTTTAGGCTACTGGCCTACCAGTCTTCTGGGATTGTAGGGGTTGAGAGCAGAGCATGGAGAAGGGGTACAAAAGTGCTATGATTACACCCATGCTAAATTTCATGAAAGGTTTCTGACATGACCTGTCCTATGTGTAATGCGTCCTGAAGAGTGTTGGCTAGAATACAGGAAACATTTCTGCAGTCCAGATTAGAGCTACAGTTTACTTCACAGTCCCATTTATTTAGCATTAGAGATATATTCTCTTTTTATTTCTTCTTATCTCTATAACACTATGGAACAGTAGCATCACTGTTCTTAAGGCTGATCCAATCTTTGTCATTTAACCAACTTTTTTTCTACATTCTGTAAGATGATACGTATATATATACACATGCTAAAACCCAGATAAAACTGTTTTCAGTGCTTTCTTATATCTTTCTGTGAAGTGAAAAAATGCCTCATGCTTAACATTCAGAATATCAGCATTTCTTTGCTATAGTTATTTTCCTTCCCTTTCATTTAACGTTTGCCCAACAACTCCAGAAACTTTTGAAGTATTTGCCTAATCCTGGAATATGTGTGTGTACTGTTTCCTGTCTTAGTTCATCAGGTTTTATAAATCATAAAGGAGATAATTTATAAACCGTAAAACAAGCTACAGTACTGGGTTTATCTTAGGAAAAAAAAAAAAAAAAAAAAAAAAAAAAATATGTTTGATTTTCCAGCAATATTTCCCTTATAAGCAATGTCTCTATTGAACTGTAGGTGCCAAAATCATCACATGCTTCTTTTTCTTAATATCTTAGTAGGCCCTAAATTTTAGTTGTAATTTATAGCTTCTCAGTAACCAGTTCCTAGTTCTGTACTCAGCAGTATCACAGTCCTCAAGTTGCTAACCTGTTCAGCAAGCAGTTCAGGGGAAAATTGTGGCACCTGGCTGGTTTCCAGATGTGCCTGGACCTCTGCTATCCTGGAACTCTAGGGTTCAATTATTTCAAACTGAAGCCACTTACCCTACAAACTGAAATAATAATTAAAAAGAAAAAAAATAAAATAAAAGAGCAAGTAATAATAAAAAAGTGATGTTTTAGGTACATCGACTAGTATTTAAGGTACTATCTTAATTGGAGTCTTTAACAGGAATATTCGTGCTTTGTATCATTCCATTGTGTCATCCATGTCAAAATTGTCTTAAAGGAAAATGCAATGTGAAGATCATTTTTCTGAAAAGCTGACTGTACCATTAAAGATTTCCTTTCTCTATTTAGAAATAAAACTCTGATTTTCAAATAGTAGCTTACATATCTTATACTTTTTTCTTACTGTTTTTTGATATACTTTGCCTGATCAGAGACTAAATTTGAAAGCTAAACCTGATTCGCCAGATGTACTGAGTTTAGCCACCTTACTGTTAAAAGAGAGAGAATGTGTAAAATGACTGTTCTTTACTGCTTATCTGGTTTACATTATTCACAGAATCACAGAATCGTCTAGGTTGGAAGATACCTCCAAGATTACCTCTGACCTAACACTAACAAGTCCTCCACTAAACTATATCACTAAATTCTCCATCTAAATGTCTTTTAAAGACATCCAGGGATGGTGACTCAACCACTTCCCTGGGCAGCCTATTCCAGTGACTAACAACCCTTATAGTAAAGAAATTCTTCCTAATATCCAACCTAAACATCCCCTGATGCAACTTTAGCCCATTCCCCTCGTCCTGTCACCAGGCATGTGGGAGAATAGACCAACCCCCACCTCACTACAGCCTCCTTTAAGTTACCTGTAGAGTGCGATAAGGTCTTCCCTGAGCCTGCTTTTCTCCAGGCTGAACGGTCTGAAGCTCCTCCCTCAGCCGTTCCTCGTAAGACTTGTTCTCCAGACCCCTCACCAGCTTTGTTGCCCTTCTCAGGACTCACTCAAGCACCTCCATATCCTTCTTGTAGCGAGGAGCACAAAACTGACCACAGTACTCGAGGTGCAACCTCTCCAGAGCTGAGTACAGGGGGACAATCACTTCTCTAGTTATGCTGGCCACACTGTTTCTTATGCAAGCCAGGGTGCTGTTGGCCTTCTTGGCCACCTGAGCACACTGCTGGCTCATATTCAGCCAACTATCAACCAATACTCCCAGGTCCTTTTCTGCCAGGCTTCTTTCTAACCACTCATCTCCCGGCTTGTAATGTTGCTTGGGGTTGTTGTGCCCCAGGTGCAGGATCTGGCACTTGGCCTTGTTCAACTTCATAGAGCTGGCCTCAGCCCATTGTTCCAGCCCATCCAGATCCCTCTGCCAAATTATTTTTTAACATCTCTAGCTTTCTGGCTTTTATTAATACCTTTGTGTGGAGGTATTAATACCGTAAATGATATTGTAAAATATGTTAGTACTGAGATGTCTGAGATATGTACAACAGCTTTGTACAACAGTCTCTGTTCTTGAGAGGAATCTTGAGGAGGCTCCTTTTTAATGTCATGAAAATGTTAGGTAAGTTCAGTGTTCAGTGCTGATTTCTTTTGTTGTAGATCTACACTGCTATGAAAGATCTTAAACAAGTTTATTCTGAAATGTGGGTGTCCACCTCTAGTTACTCTCCCTATAATCTCTAGAGATAAATGAGCACTTCTATGAGGAATAATTCATGTGACTTGCTTTAGAGTGAAATGAATCACAACCAAAAAATTTCTGTTTCTCTGAAATGACTGTAAATGAACCTAACTTATCTTCAGATATAGACATCTTTGTAGTAGAGATAGGTGAAGTTATTTGCCAGCAATTATACTCTTTCAGTATGCTAAAAGCTCAAATTTATAATAAAAGTTATGTTTAGTCTGGTCAACAACACTGCCATGGACATAGCATTCAGATGGTATTAAAAATATCCACGGAGTAACTGAAAGTGTCAAAAGATAATCCACAGATATAACCTTATTTTAAAGATACATGAATGGAATTTACGTATTTGATAATAACCAATCCAAGATTAAGATTTACTGCCAACCTCAGAGAAAATTCTTTGTTACAGCATAACCTAGAAATCTTAATCACCTCATATCAGGAAAGACTGAATTCTTTTTTTCTTTTCTTTTCTTTTCTTTTCTTTTCTTTTCTTTTCTTTTCTTTTCTTTTCTTCCA
>CM021697.1:162207804-162232771 GCA_011074415.1 Stictonetta naevosa
CTTCTCTTCTCTTCTCTTCTCTTCTCTTTTCCTTTCTTTTCTTTTCTTTTCTTTTCTTTTCTTTTCTTTTCTTTTCTTTTCTTTTCTTTTCTTTTCTTTTCTTTTCTTTTCCTTTTTAATTTATGTCAATATTTGTTGGACATATTTATATTATTAATATTATTCGCAATTATTATTATTATTTACAACAGATCAGCTATGACTGTAAAGAGTTTACTTGATTACTTTGGTACCAGGCACAATTAAAATAACTTTTTTTTTTTTATTTTTTTTCCCCTATGAAATCAGTAAGTCATAAACAAATGGTTAACAGTGTGATGCGTGGCATAGTCTTGAATTATATTTTCCCTGTGATTGAGATCACCTGTAAGGCAGCAGTAGATTTCTCCTTGGCTGTTTGCATTAGATGAATGGTGCTTGAGGGCATGGTAGTTGAATTGGCTTCTATCACTTATACAGTTATAAAATGTACTTGAAATGGAAAAAAAAGGATGCTTCTCCATTAAAGAATCCCAAAAGCCTCGTCCCTTACTGAACCCAGTCTTTAATATGCAGGGGAGAACACTGTGAGACGGAAGGAAGGGAGAGTGAGCTGTAACAGTAGTCTTAAATAGCTTCATAGAAGTTTGTTGTTGTTGTTGTTGTTATTGTTGTTCTTCTTTTCTTTTCCGGTGCTCTGTCTGAACATTCTAATTGCTCCTTTTCCTCTTCCTTGCTAGTTCTGTAAGTGCTTCACACACTGTAATGTGCATAATAACACCTTACACTAGAGGTGAAAGTATGAAGGTCACCTGGTAGACTGGCATCATTTTAGTGGAAAGGTTTTACCATCTAGTATTCTTTAAATGTGGTCTTTTCATTTATAAATGTACTGTGTATTTAATTTTTTACTTGAATGGATGGTGTGCTTTTGAAGGACATTGTTTTGTTTTGTTTTGTTTTTCTTTTTTTTTGGATTTTATTTTATTTTTCTAACTGGTATGTGCAAGTCATATGAGTTGTGGTCAGAAATTTTATTTGAAAACCTTAGCTTGAATTTATTGGAATAAGGGGCCTGAGCACTTTTCAGTATGAATGCCTTTATGAAAGTTGCATTGTTGAAATTTTGGAACAGTGGAGAACATATTACTTGACCTGACATATAAAGTGATAATAAAGTGATAGTATGGCATTTTGCATTTTTTTTTTCTTCACTTTTTCTCAGATGGTCTCAGTTTGTTGTTGTTATTTTCCCCACTCTGAAATACCAGGTCTGCAAAATTAGTCAGAGCAGCAAGCTAATGTGTTTTCTGATGGCATATGCTTTGTGCTTGAAACTTATTTAAAATCTTCATTTAAACGATACCATGCTCATTTTCTTCTGTGTGAAAAATCATAGTGGCAAATTCACTTTCCTAAAGAAAAAATGAGTGTGAGAGATAGAAATAGCAATTGATAAGGTCCATATTTCCCCTTGACACTGGTTTGACCTTCCAGCTGCATAGTTAATGTTCCTGGTGCACCTTGTAAAATAATTTTCATTCACAAGATACATATAAAACCCAATAACTAATAAGCATTGAAAAGGATCAATCATTTCCTCTTATTATTCTGATCTATTAGCTGTCAATTATATACAAGTGTCTTGAGGTACATTTTATAATAGTACTTATAAAGCATACGTATAAAATGCCTCTCTATAAATCATCCTCTCTATCCTAGCTGCATCAAAACTGCATGATTTTGATGATACAAAATCATGAAGATTTGGAAAGTAAATAAAAATAATGTAGTTAAAAACTATTTTTTACTTAGTTTCTTATAATTTGTTTTGTTGACAGTATATTAATAGTGTCAAGTCTGAGATACATTGCTTTTTCTTTCTTTAGGTTTTGGTGTTCTAATGTTTTGAGTGTGTTTTGTATCGTTAAATACAAATGATACTAATTTAAAGTGTTAGGAATTAAGTATTTTTGCGTAGGTGAATTTAACATATAGCACATTTTTCACACCATGTCAGCATTAATAGGAGCTCTAGTTTATAACAGCATGAATAGTGACATTTGTGCACTATCCATTAAGAATATTTAATAAATCAAACTTCCAGGTCAATCAACAACAATATTGAAAATAATTTTAACCATCAGCTACTTAAATTAGTAGAATGAATATTAATAGTTAAATCAAATTGCATTGGCATGTGTACTATGTCAATGCAAAGCACAACAGAAAAAAAAAAAAATCTCAAGCATTTTTAAAGATTCATACTACTGCATTTTTATTTATTTATTTATTTTAGTCAAACGAAAGCTGCAATGGTGAGTAAATACTATTGCTCAATTTGTCCTATTTACATTTCACAGTTTTGTTCCTCAGATAATTTTTTAGGAATGGCAATTTTTAGAAAATTCGCAAATATAGAAATTAGCAATTCAGAAAATTGCTTCTCAGATGATATAGTTTTCCCGTATGTAGTAAGCAAGAATACAATTATTTATTTTTTTATGTCTTTTTCTGTTTTCTGTTGCTTTCTGTATAGAAAGACTTCACTAAAATTAATTAAATTCAGTATGTTCTAAATGAGAAATAGACAGCTTTCATATACCTGAATTATATATATAAGCTTGCTCATTTACTCTTAAGTAGAAAAAATAATAATAATTATTATTATCTTCAACCAAAAAAAAGTGTATTCAAATTTGTAAATGTCCCTTGTCCTGCAGTAGAAAATGTATATCAATCAGTAAGATACAGACTGGCACTGATGGTCAGTATGGGTTGCCCATTGAGATCATAGTGATTTAAGAGACGATTTGCTTTTTGGCAGAGATGCAAATCCAAGGCAAAAACTACACATGCAAGAGGAAAGTGATCATTTGTCTAAATCAGACCTTTATTTAGACAGCTGGTGACAGTTGGCACTGGCTGCAGTTAGATGGATAGACTGTATTTTCCTGCAGCCCTACCTCAGGTAGCACGGAAACTTGAACCCATCTGAACAGTTAGAGGACACAAAGCTACTCTAGGGAAGCAGTGAAAGATCTTGAAATAATGTTATATCTTATGCTATCTTTTCTGTAGCAATAGGTTGGAATTGTATGTCTGAAAATAGAAAATAAATAGCATGTTCACTTTCTAACATTCTGTCTTCTTTTGGACTCAAACATTTAATTAACATTGAAGGTACTGCAAATAAAATACACAATACAATGTTTGAGACCAACTGATGACAAGAACAAAGAATATCTATTGTTGCCCCAACAGCTTTATTTCTTTAGCACATGGGACTTTTTCTCTTCTGGCAGAACTGTAAATCACTACTCCTTTTCATTTACAGATTTATCTTTACTAGTCTATTTTATTATTGGTCATTCTGTGGCATTAAATGAATAGTGTAAGGGTGAAAAGGATCTGTAAAATGTTAGGATTCAGCAGTCTTTTGTATAAGATAGTTAGAACCTTTGGCTAACAAGGAACTAAGCTGATGAGTTTGCAAGAGAGGCTAGCCAATTGAAAAATATTTATATTCTCATAGAAACAAAATGAGGAATCTATGTGGTTCATAGAAAAGAAATGTGCACAGTGCTTTGTTCACAATTCAGAGTGGATACACTTAACATCTTTTTTAAAATGTTAATAATAAACATATATTTACACAAATGGATTATAGCGTCATAGAACCCCAAAAGAAAATATGCATATGACTCTTTACATGTCCACTGATTAAAATAAATAAAGCTACAAAATATGAAAATTAATATAAATTTAACTCAAACATTAAGAAATACCAGGCTTAAGTTTATCCAAACAACATGAGATTGATGCTGTGTGAGGCTGAGGTACATTTTCAAGGCAAGGTTTTGTACCTTTGGAGGAAAAATATAATTTAAGTGCTACCTTTCTGGAGAATATTTTTTAATTATTAATGAAAGAATAGAGGTCTCATCTGGTGACAAATTACTTTACATCGTCCTAGATATTTATCCATATCTAGATTTTGATTTGCGTAGATGGGTCCGATACTTGGTTATAAGTGAAAGTCCCTGGCACAACTCCAGATTAATACAAAAATGACCCAATTCCACCAGACTTTAGTTTGAAGTCCATGCTGCTTTTTGACATGTATCTTCTCTTGCTTCAGTGCTGCTATAGTTTTAGCATGACTCTTGTGATTCAGTTCAATAATCATTCTTCCAAATTATTTCAAATAGTCTATTTTTACCATCTTTCAAGTTCTGTTTCAGTTCTGACCTTATTTTGAAAATGTGTTATAATTTTGACTCAACTTTGTTGCTTCAAAACCGTTTTCAGTTTGGATTTCACACAAAACTATTTTTTTTTTTCCCCCAAACAATACCATATAGCATCCTTTAAAGTAAATTGTATTAACATACTGTAATGTTTCATGATAATTTGCCAGAGTTATTTGAAGCTTATTTAAAGCTTATATTTAAAGCTTATTTACAAACAGCTTTTAGCATCCACATCATGTACTCAATACATTAATAGATTTGTCATCCTTTCCTCTGCAATAAATTACAAATGTGTAATTATTTTGTCATTATAAATGTTTCTATTGTATCCTCTAAACTGAATGGGCTTAGTCTAACTTCTATCTTTTTCTTCTATCTTCTTCTAACATTTTTTTTTTTTTTACTAGTATAGGTTTCATTAACATATTCATTATTTTTTTTAATCAATATTATTATGCGTTAATGATTTTTTGCTACTTTCTCTAAAACAAGGTAAAATAAAAATATAAGACAACTCAAGTCACATGTTGAACAGATCTGGCAAGTGGAAAAAGGTTGTTTTATGCAGATATATAGATTTAATTATTTTAATATTTAGGTAATCAATATTTTTGTTTTGCTATGTAATGGCCTTATATAAATATTCAGTGAGCAATACATTACTGTTAGAATTTCAATGTAGATACTTGCATCATCTTTATCACCACATTTGCTAGTCACCTAACTTTAACTTATGTACCACATATGCTTTAGCCAGGGTAAAGCAAATTAAGCTTATTTATTTAACATCATAGTTTACAGTTTTAATCTCTCTCCTACAGAACCTGTATTATACATATATCATAATAATGAATTGTGGTTTCCCTGAGCTGCTCTATTACCTACTTCTGAACACAAACATAATATTGTATAATATTTCAAATCTAAAACATGGTTCTATTTTTTATAGTTATTTTGTACTCTGCATGTTTGAATCTACTGATAGGATTAACCGATAGAAGACATTTTTCTGTCATTCCCATTCCTATTCTGATTTGCCCATATGTCACAATAGCATTATCTTTAGGGCATTTGTGAGCAACCATTTTATATGCATTTTCTATGTTTTTATTTTATCAGAAACTCTGTCCAAGTGGCTTCCACAGGCTGTCCTTACAAAATTTGTTTTATTATTCATACGAAATCCTGGTCAGTGAGCTCCTGGCAAAAATAAACAAATGAATAAACGAATAAAATTAAATCCAATGAATCTGATAGAAATACAGGCACCATAGCATACTTCTGTAGTTGGCTATCCTCAGACACATAACCAATGATCTTTGCTTCCCTGTATGCCCCAAGCCAAAACAACCCAATACAGTAAGCAAGAGAATGAAGAGATAGAAATGCTATGAAAACAAATAAAATACTGTGATTAAAAGAGGATCTGATGAATATAATATGGTTTGTATCTAGATAGCTTAAAGAGGCTCTGAACTTCCCAGCTAAAACACAAAATATATTTTCTGAATGTCCAGTCTAGTTGTGTTCTCTCACAAACAGTTATGCAAATATCATGGGACTTGAAGCAAGAATATTTGTATGCATGCTGGAATCTCATTGGCAAGACTGGACTCCTAAAATAAATCTCTACACATTATATGATGAATTATTCTGCAGATTAATTCTGTTGTTTTTAGGTTGCTGTAAGCAACTCACGAAGTCATGAGTATGGTCATTCAAATACAAAACACTCACAAA
Organism: Stictonetta naevosa; assembly: GCA_011074415.1. Classification (NCBI taxonomy): domain Eukaryota; kingdom Metazoa; phylum Chordata; class Aves; order Anseriformes; family Anatidae; genus Stictonetta; species Stictonetta naevosa. The sequence goes on from CM021697.1 coordinate 162,213,777, forward strand.
TTCTGACATAAAAAAATACACGTAAACTTCTGACCATGAAACACTAACTTGAAACACTCAAACTCAATATTAATATCTATGACAGGTGTTGTGAAATATATATATTTTTCCTTATGGAAGTAATGAAATGCATGACTGTAACTGTCAATTCTTGGTGTTATTGATGTGCTTGAAACATTTACTTTGTTCACATACTAAATGAGTGATGACAGTGATTTCTGCATGCACTTTAGCCAGATAAATAATAGCCAGATAAATAATAGCCAGATAAATAAAGCATAGTGGTAGTTTGAAGAAATCATACATGGCCAAATTTGTGAGCTGTTACTGCAGAAGAAAACGAAGTTTTAAACTGACCATATTTCCTTTTTTTTTTGGTCAACTTAGATCTCACAAATTCTTGAAGATATTTTTATTTTAAATGCTATAAATATATGTTAGTCAGTAATGAAATACTAAGTGCTATGCCTAGCCCAGTGTGACTTTTTATGAGTAATAATGCCATGACAAGAATGGAAGTGCTGGCAAGCCCTTGATTAAAATATGGTGAGCAGCATAGATATAATACATGGCTTTTATACTCAAAGTAGGAGTCATTCTCATCTGGCTGTAAATCTTCTAAGAAAGGTGACACTGGGCTGTATTGTGCATGGGAAGGAGAGGAATGTGTAAAATTTGAAAAGTCCATGCTTTATGTAAGTGCAGCAAGTCACAGTTTTATTTTGAGGAATATTTCTCAAAACATCTATTAGTAGGCTTGGATTTAGGCTTGATATGTAAATTAATTATAAATGGAAGTTTAATGTATATCCTATAATAAATACATTCAACACAGGTAAAGTGTTTTGTTCTCTGACTTGGAATATGACTTTTACAAACCTTTTCAGATCCCTTATTCTAGCTACCTTTCAAGTAGTCACACATTTTCTACAGAGCAAAAAATACTTACATAGTAAGAATAGAGACGAGTGAGGAAGCAGGCCATCCAAAAAGCACCTATGTTTCTCTCCCAGCAGGATCTCAATAATGGCATTTGAATTCAGTGATTGAAGTGGTGCAATCTCCTAGCAAGAAACTTATATGCACTTAGTGACTCCCTTTTAACAATCCATTTGTAATAAATTATTCCATGGCAATCCTTTAATTATTTATGATACCAAATAGTCTTTCAACATTCTGACTCATGGCTTGATTCACTTAGATAAGCACAGCTACTCACTGCAGTTTTCAAATGTGTTAGGCATTTTTATTGGAGTCAAGCCTGGTTTTAAAGGCCATGTAAATTGCAAACAGAGGCTAAAATGGATTATCTGCTTTTAAATCAAAGCCATAAATTAAGATTATAGCATAGAAAGAATGCCTATATTATTGTATATATGTAAATATATATATGTGCGTGCATATAAAAATAGATACACCCTCAGAGTAAGTTTGTTCCAAATATATACATAAATATTGTTTACACACTCAAGGTTTTGTTGTTATTGCTTACTCATTCTCCATAAACACACATACTTGATTAAAATTCTTTATTATGATTAAATTATATTGTCACAGAATCAGAGTTTGCAAGGGTCCTGATTAATTCCATCCTTGTGACAGGCTCACCTCAGATATTTATATGCATTTAATGAGGTCTCCCCTCAGCCTTCTCTTTTACAAGCTAAACAGGCTCAGCTTTCTCAGCCTCTCCTTGTAAAACAGGTGCTGCTCCAGTCCCCTGAACATCTTAGCGACCCTCCTCTGGACTCACTCCACTAGTTCTGTGTCCCTCTTGTACCGGGGAGCCTGAAACAACACAATACTCCAGGCGTGACCTCACAAGGGCTGAGCAGAGGGGGAGGATCACCTCCCTCCACCTGCTGCCAACAGTATTCCAAATGCAGCCCAGGATACTGTTGGCCTTCTTGGCCACAAGGGCACATTGCTGACTCCTGGTCAGCCTGCTGTCCACCAGGACTCCCAGGTCCCTCTCTGCAGAGCTGCACTCCAGCAGGTCAGCCCCCAGCCTGCACTGGTGCCTGGGGTTGTTCCTCCCTAGTTGCACGACCCTGCACTTGCCCTTGTTGAACTTCATGAGTTTCTTTTTGGCCCATCCCGCCAGCCTGTCGAGTTCCCTCTGAATGGCAGCACAGCCATCTGGGTTATCAGCCACTCCTCACAGCTTTGTGTTAGCAAACTTGATGAGGGTGCACCCCATTCCATTGTCCAGGTCACTGATGGATTAGTTGCACAACACTGGATCCCATACTGACCCCTGTGGTACACTGCTAGCTACAGGCCTCCAACTAGACTCTGCATTACTGAGCACAACCTTTTGAAATTATATTTATTACACATATTCTCTTCTTATAGCCTATATATATATATGTATATATTTTTCCCAAAGAATGTAATTGAATCATAATATTCTGTCACACTTTATTCAACATAAATTGCATTATTTTATTGGAAATTATTTAATTTGTCTTATAGGTTAACTGTATGCTTACTTCCTGTATCTTCAATATTGAAGCCTTTCAATATGTAGAAGCCTTAATGTATAGTGCACATATAGAAACCATAAGTGTCTCTTAATGCTTCATGCAACTAGCCTCTCTGTCTCAAACACAATGGGCCTTATTTAAACAACCTAATTTTTTTTAGGTCTGTCTACACAACATTGACAGGGCATAGGCAACTTCCTACTAAACAGTTTTTTAAGCCTCCTTATTGGTTTATATAGTTTTTCAAAGAATTTATTTCAATTAAATAAAAGCTTCAGGTTGAACTTAGACAAGCTAAATATGGCCCAACAACTGAAAAAGCAATTTTCTGTTTCAAAGTAGGTTCAACGTTATTTATTTAAAAGAAACTGGGAATATATAACACATCAGATTTGAATATGCTCTTAGAAACACAGGAAAGAACTGTATATTCAGGAAGGTTACCTGTACTCTTGCACTTGTAAACAATGTTGAAAAAAAATATTATTATTAATTTGTATATATGCATGCCTTTGCAATGCAGGTGTAAAATCCACTTTAATCCAGTAGCTGTTCAGTAGCATAATTAACCTTTGTATCATGTCCATCTATGGTAAAACAAGAGGCAATGAGATTTATTTGCATATGAACATTTGGCTAGATATTAGAAAATCGCTAATTATGAAGGGTTTTAAGCCTTAGAAAGACTTAGGGACGCTAAAATATACTGTTCACTCGAGTTTTCCATAACAATAAGATAAATATCTTAAATACCTATCAGAAAAAGCAGGTATACTACAAAAACTCTTCTTCTGTAGCAAATTTTACTTCTGTGATACCAGTTTCAGTTTGTTTGTTTGTTTGTTTGTTTTTAAAAAAAGAGAAATAAAACAGATTTTTGTCCACTGAGATCTGTTTTTCAAGTTGGTTATGGGTGACATTCTAAATGCAACGGGACAAAAGTAAGTATATTTTCATAAGTATAGGTGATACTCATATCCACTAGCATAGAAATCTACTATTCAGGTGGCTGACAATCATGTTACAGAAATTCTTGCTTATTCTCCGCAGTTATTTATCTGGACTAGAAATTGGTAGTTAAAAATAATTGAATAAGTTATTGTTGAGCTCAATACTTCTAACATAACGAGGTTGTACTTTACCTGAATCATAGAATCATTAAGTTTGGAAAAGACCTTCAAGTTCATCTGGTCCAATCATCACCTTATGATGGTTTTACTAGGGTGGGTGGCCGAGCTCCACGACAACCGCTCTCTCACTCCCCCTCCTCAAAGAGGAACAGGAGAAAATATGATGAAAAGGGGCTCAAGGGTTGAGATAAGGACAAGGAGATCGCATAGTAATCGTGATGGGCAAAACAGATTCAGCATAGGGAGATAGTGAGATTTATTGCCTTTTACTAACGAGCTAGAGAAGCGAGAAACAAAGGAAAGAAACCAAAAGCACCTTCCCCCCATCCACCCTCTTCCACCTCCTCCCTCTGAGTGGCACAGGGGAACTGGGGAATGGGGATTATGGTCAGTCTACAGTGCTACTTTGCTGCCTGTCCTTCTCGGTCACTCTCATCCCCTGTGCTGTGGGGTCCCTCCCATGGGATGTAGTCCTTGATGAACTGATCTGGCGTGGGCTTCCCACAGGCAGCAGCTCTTCAAGAACTGCTCCAGATATGGGTCTGTACCATGGGGTCTATCCCTCGGGAGCAAACTGCTCCAACCTGGCTCCTCCACGGGCAGCAGTTCATGCCAGGTCACCTGCTCCCGCGTGGTCTCCTCTCCAAGGGATGCAGTCCTGGCCTGGAATCTGCTCTGGCAGGGGTCTTCCACAGGCTGCAGTCTCTGTCGGTGCAGGTCTACCTGCTCCACCATGGTCTCCTCCACAGGCTGCAGCGTGGAACCCTGCTCCACCGAGGTATTCCATGGGCTGCAGAGGGACAGCCTGCTTCACCATGGTCCTCACCACAGGCCACAGGAGACTTCTGCTCTGGTGCCTGGAGCACCTCTCCCCCTCCTTCTTCACTGGTCTTGGCGCCTGCAAGGATGTTCCTCACTCCCCTCACTCTCCCAGCTGCTTTGTGGCACTGCATTTTTTTTCTTAAATATGCTCTCACAGAGGCGCAAAACAACATCACTTATTGGCTCAGTTCTGGTCAGCAGTGGGACCCTTACCAAACATGGGGCGGCTTCTAGATCCTTCTCACAGAAGCCACCCCTATGGCCCCCTGCTACCAAAACCTTGCCATGTAAACCCACTACATTCCACCCCTCGCCTCAGTGAAAAGCATATTTAAGAATAATGACAATATTCTCTCACTTTACAATCATCACAATCTTCACAAACTTGACTTACAGAAAAAGAAAGAGAATTCCCCACACCAAAATAAACATAACATCCTCACAATACCGACAAGGTGGACAATTTACACACATAAACACCGACAAGGTGGACAATTTACACACATACCATCCCTCATCCCTTCACCACACTAACATGAAATATACTGCTTCACAATTACTGATTTCTTAGATTCTTCACAGTTACTACATTCGTGACAATCATCCAGTCCATATTTTGCCTGTTGCCTCTCTCAACTATCATCCTTATCTCAAATTCCTTGAACCCCACGTTGGGCATCAAAAAGGACTGTGGTGGTTTTACTCTGGTGGGCGGCCGAGCTCCACCACAACTGTTCTCTCACTCCCCCTCCTCAAAGAGGGACGGGAAGAAAATACGATGAAAGGGGCTCAAGGGTTGAGATACTAAAAATGTCACCCACTAAACCAACCATGTCCCTAAGCACTAGGTCCAACCTTTCACTGAACACCCTAGGGATGGTAACTCCACCACTTCCCTGGGCAACCCATTCTACTGCCTCATTACTCTTTCTGAGAAGAAATGTCTCATAATTTCTAACCTGAAAGTCCCCTGGTGCAACTTGAGGCCATTCCCTCTAGTCCTATCACTAGTTATCTGAGAGAAGAAGCTGACCCCCAGCTCCCCACAACTACCTTTCAGGTAGTTGTAGAGGGCAATGAGGTCTCCCCTGAGCCTCGTCCTAAACAACCCCAGCTCCCTCAGACTTTCCTCGTAGGACTTGTGTACCAGGCCATTCACCATCTTCGTAGCCCTTCTCTGGATATGTTCCAGGGACTTGATGCCCTTCTTGTACTGAGGGGCCCAAAACTGAACACAGGACTTGAGGTGCAGCCTCACCAGAGCTGATTACAGGGGGATGATCACCTCCCTGGTCATGCTGGCTACACTATTCCTGATACAAGCCAGGATGCCATTGGCCTTCTTGGCCACCTGGACACACTGCCAGCTCTTGTTCAGGTGAACATCAGTCAGCACCCCCAGATCCTTTTCCTCTGCACAGCTTTTGAGACACTCAGCCCCAAGCCTGTAGTGTTGCATGGGCTTGTTTTGGTCAAAGTGCAGGACCTGTCACTTAGACATAGTGAACATCATCCCACAGGCCTCTGCCCATTGACCCATCCTGTCCAGGTCCCTCTGCAGGGCTTTCCTACTCTCTGGCAGATTGACACTTCCCCCCAACTTGGTGTCATCGTCAAACTTACTGAGGGTACACTCAGTTCCCTCATCCGTATCATCAATAAAGATATCAAAGGGAAGCGATCCAACACCAGTCCCTGGGGAATACCACTGATGACCAGTTTCCAGACGGATTTCACTCCATTCAACCACTACTCTCTGGGTCCGGCCATCCAGACAGTTTTTAACCCAGAAAAGAGTGTACCTGTCCAAGCCATGGGCTGCCAGCTTCTCCAGGGGAATACAGTGAGAGACAGTATCAAAGGCCTTGCTGAAGTGTAGGTAGACTACATCAGTAGGTTTTCCCTCATCCACCAGGCAGGTCATAGAAGGAGTTGAGGTTGGTCAGGCAGGACTTGCCTTTCATGAACCCATGCTGACTGGGCCTGATCCCCAGTGGTCCTGCACATGCAGTGTGATTTCATTCAAGATGACCTGTTCCATCACCTTTGCTGGCACTGAGGTCAGGCTGACAGGCCTGTAGTTTCCTGTGTCCTCCTTATGACCCTTATAGATGGGTGTTGCCGGAGTGGGAGACAGATCCAGAGTAATGACGCAACCTTGATGCGAGTATAATCGTTCTCCTTTATTGCGTATTCTAACAAAGTATATATAGGCTACTCCCTACAACACATGCCGACAACAGCTTATGATTTGTCTAGCTTCTCTGTGCACACGTCTCTGGCACTAATATGATTGGTACAATGGTGTCATCTCTCCTCCTGAACATAGTTCCGCATATTCTAGTTGTAACATCACTCAAGGTTATCAGCCCTGGGCCTACATTATATTCACCGTCCTTCAAAACCTGAGTTGCTCATTGTAATTAAATCATGCCCCTTCTCACTTAACCATGACTCCACAGGGTGTCACATTAACAAGTCTCTCTAACTTTTTCCACCTGAACTGTGGGGGATTTCTTCTGCTCCCCTTCCCAGACTTACAGGCTGGGAGGATGAGTACCCCAAGGATAAGTGATCTGGCTAGTAAAGACAGATGTAAAGAAGGCATTAAGAACCTCAGCCTTTTCCTTATCCTCAGGAGTCATGTTCCCCCCTGCTTCCAGTAAAGAATGGAGATTGTCCTTGACCCTCCTCTTGCCATTAATATACTTATAAAAACATTTTTTGTTATCCTTAACTATAGCCAGGTTGAGCTCATACTGGGCTTTGGCCTTCCTGATTTTTCTCTGCATATGCTGGCAACTTCCTTGTACTCTCTCTGAATTGCCTGTCTCTTCTTCCACTGGATGTAAGTGCTATTTTTCTCCCAGACACTCAGCAAAATTTCCCTGTTCAGCCACGCTGGTCTTCTTCTCTGCCAGCTCATCTTATGGCACACAGGGACAGCCTGATCCCGCACCTTTAAGACTTTCTTCTTGAGGACCATCCAGCCTTCCTGGACCCCTCTGCCCTTCAGGACTGACTTCCAAGGGACCATCCCTACCAGCACCCTGAATTATAAGTCAGCCCTCCGGAAATCCAAGGTAGCAGTTTTACTGACCCTACTCCTGACTTCACTAAGGATAGAGAAATCTACTCATGGCCACTCTGCCCAAGACTACTCCCTACCACCACATCTCCCACCAGTCCTTCCCCCACCAGTCCCCCATGAGAACAAACACTGGTGATCGAGCGACTTCTACTAGCTGTTTACAGAATGCCATATCTGTCTCTTCATCCTGGTTTGGCAGTCTATAACAGACCCTCACCAGGATGTCCGTCTTGTTGGCCTACCTCCTGATCCTTATCCACAAGGACTCTATCTTATCATTCCTAACCCCAAGCTCAACAGCACTGAAACACTCTCTAATATAGACAGCCACATCACCACCCTTCCTTTGTTGCCTGTCTCTTTTGAAGAGTTTGTAGCCATCCATTGCAGCACTCCAGTCGTGGGAGTGGTCCCTTGATGTTTCAGTGATAGTGACTAGGTCATAGTTTGCCTGTCGCACAATGTCTTCCAGCTCCTGTTTGTTGCCCATGCTGCAGGCATTGGTGTAGATACACTTCAGTCACACCTTTGCCCTCATTCCCAACCCTGGGACTGCTCCTTCAGGCTCATCTCTATTGAGCCTCATTTCCTCCCTGTCCCCTTCATACCTAGTTTAAAGCCCTCTTGATGAGCCCTGCCAGATCCTGGGCTAGAATCCATTTCCCCCTTTGGAGACAGGTGGGACCCATTGGCAGCCATCAGGCCAGGTGCCAACTAAACCTCCCCATGATAAAAAAAAAAAAAAAAAAAAAAAAAAAAGCGCTTCCCAGGGGCTGCCTTTGTACTTTGCTGGCTTCACCCACGCCTTGTCAGCTACCCTCGGAGGGCTGCCAGGTTCTGGTGGCTCCCTCGTCTGCCTAGAGTGGCCTCGATACAGAAAAGTGCCTGCTCTCCGCCATCCCCCAATCTGCTGCAGAACGCACCTGCCTTGGAACTGACTACCTGTATTTACCTTCCTCTTGGGAATTAAGCTATAGAGAACTACCAGACCAATTTTCTGTGGTAGCTAAGTCTTCCAGTACGTTGTGGTCTATTTTGAAGAAATTCTGCACTCAGAGCAGAAATGGACCACCGTGCAAAATTGGAGTGCACCCTGGAATAAGCAACTTCAAGGTGAATAAAACCTATTTTTTCCTTAAGTAGAAAACTAGCCATCATCATTACAGTATTCAAATATGACATTGGCAACTGAAATGAGCATCTGGTTGCATTTGATAATTATCTATCACTGGAAATAAGGTAATACATTTCTCCACTACCAACGGTGCTCATCTATGAGTGAAAGAAGATGACCTTTTATATTCCTAACTGGGCAATGTTGCAGATTTGTGTGATATTCCTTTTGATGTAAATCTTAAATAATTGTTAAAGATATGTCATCGCAAACTAAACACATTGCTTTCAAACAGCCTCTGTGATATTCCCTGTTACAATTCTGTTTTAATGTCATACACTTTTCAGATATATTCACCTGTGTGTGAAGTACAGAATCCAGACTTTTCCCCTTTACTACAAATACATCCTTAATGTTTTCAAAGGGGAAAAGCATAAGTTTTCTGTTGTATGCTGGAGGAAAGCTGTGACTTCTATTCTTTTAACAACATAAGAATCATCTTAAAGCTGATTCATATGCGATTAACATTTGTTTCTTCAGAAACATTCCTTTGTTTCTGCCACCTATACACTGGAAAATTCTCAAGGCATCAAACTTGTCTATGGAAATTTTGCTGAAGCATGCAAATAAAGGAACTACTCTTAATTATGAATCAAAAGCTGTTTTGTTTATATATATGTATATGTGTTTTGTTTTCAGCAGTAGTGGTGTATTTCTGGATGCATTGGATATTCGTTAATGTTTGGGTTATCATCTAATGTTAGGCACCTAATTAAGGTGTTAAGGTCAAGATCTCATGCTTATAGACTTCTTACATAATTATTGATGAAAGCAGGCACTCACCTACACTTCAGAAGTAGCTGGGTTAGCTCTCAGTCTCCATGTTGTCACAAAATTATAAAGGCTTTCTCCTCATGTTTCATTTCTAGAATGTTGAGAGGAGAAGCTAGATAATTCAAGTTCTCTGTAATAACATCTGTGTTGAAGTGCCAGCTAGGACCAAGAATGTGTGTCAAGAAAGACTAGCAAATAGTGACTGTCATTGCAGTAAACTGAATTTGATGGTTTAGAAGATCCCTTCTGTTGTACTTTTCCTTGCTAAGGTGCTGTGCAAAAGTCTGGGGACTTTATACAATCACAGTGAGTATAATATATTTTGTCAAACAATGCTGTGTTGTAACTCTTGCTTTTGCAGTTAAAAAGTTGGGTTTTGTGTGTGTGTGTGTTTTATGCGTGTGTGTGTACCTGGGGAGGGTGAAGGGTGAAGGACAGTGAGCTTGTTCATGATAAATGAGTTGCTGCAGCAAAATGCATTTCATTGCTTGCTATGTCTACATGTTGTTAAGGGGAAATACAGTTGTAACAGCATTTTGGCTTCTGCATTACATGCATTTAAGTGCCTGTCCACTAAGAGTGCCTGTTTCTACTGATTCAAGACAGGAAAGTTGGCATATTATTTCCCAGTGCTCTAAATTTGATGTTAGCTTCTATTAAATGCTGCCAGACAGGCACAACAATATTTGAAACAAGACTGTTTGAACTAAAATGTAATTGGACTCATTTAAAGTCTTATTACAATGTAATCTGACTTCCTCCTTGTAATTTGACTTGCAGAAACCTTCAAAAAACATTACCTTTTGCCACAGGCTGGTCATTTAAATTCTGCACTAGGTAAGCATAATGAAAAAAGAAAGTTCTGACATGGCTGGAGATCATATCAGCTCTCGCTTTATTAATTATTTCTATATAATTAATCAACTCCTTATTTAGATAACTGGAGGGACTCACTAGTTAATTTGTGAGAGTAGAATAATGAGGGCAAGTATTTATATGGCCAGTCAATACTCCAATTTGTGCTAAAAAGTCAAATGCAGATTTGAAAATAGCTAGTAGAAGAAAAGTGAGTGAAATAACACAACTTCTCTGTTTTTAGATACATATTAATTTCACTTCAACCTCCACTAAAATATTTGCCTAAACCATCCAGACAACTACCTCTTAAAACAACTATAAAAGTTTGTGTAGACACTTAAAAATAGTTAAAATAAATAGCAATGCTTCATTCATATAACCCTCAGACTTGCAGTTGTTGTTTACTCTCTCAGTTTCTACCTTAACAGAGCTTCCTTTCACCTACAAGACAGATTCAAGTTCCGCTAAAGAAAATCATTTACTTCTCAAGTAAAAATGAAACACTTTAAAATTGCAAAGCATCACAAGGCATAAGTTATAGAAAGGATCGTTTGCTGCTCCACATACTGCTCTGTGTAGTGATTAATTCACCTGAAATATATGATGGCCAAATCAGTAGACTAACTTCTGCATTCAGAGTTAACTCTCCGACTTCAATGTCAGATATTGAAGGATAAATTGGCAGAGGTTTTGGAGAAACATTGTCCAAATTTACTTTTCAGTGGTTCCCCAAAGCATCTTATCACTGGCAAATGTCTATACATGAGCAAAAGAGAAATAATCATTTCGACTAACATCATATTTCTCCACCTTCTGCTCAAGAGAGGAAAGAAGCCAAATTCAAAATCTGACATTTCAGCTAAACAGTTTTTATCAACATCAGACTGATTTTGACAGAATATTCTATGAGAAAAAAAAAAAAAAAATTTTTTTTTTTTTTTTTGTTTATTTTCTAAGGAAAAAAAGGTCTGAAATATTTAAACGTATAAAAATGTTTGATATTATATGTATAAACAACATGTATAATAATGCTGTTGTTTTTATTTTTCTATATAATCTAATTTCATTTGTGCCAACATATCAAATGAAATGATCTATGAAGCAACATTACATTTTTATTAGCTATTAAGTAAGAAAAAGTTTGGAAGGAGAACTTTTTTTTTGAGTCTGATGGAGGAAAAAGACAATGTTTTTGCACATGTCTAATAGATGACAACAATACTGTTACTTTTACTGTTCATGAATTCTGATATATCAGATATCATTAACATTTAATAAATTGAATGATAAAAGTCATTTTCATGTTTATAATCATATCTACATAACATCAGAGGTTTTAGATGAAATGCTATCATAGAAATTGCCATCATAGAAATCACCATCACAGTTGCAGTTCATAAATACTTTAGTATAAATATAAGGTTCATACAAGGAAAAAAAAAAAAAAAAAGGTCTCAAATCAATTAATCTATTCAATCATTTACAAAATTCTAAGTTGAGGAGCATCACTGTTACAATTTTTGCTATGATGTGTGCTCCTGGTATTGCCAAATTTTGAGTGAGAACAATAATTCATTATAACATAAGTGAAATTATTTATCTTAAAGTGTACATGAAAAGATTTAAACAAAAATATATTTCATGCTGCATTTGGTTTATTATTCATTCAGTACTGCTGTCTTGTAGATATCCTCATGGTTTCTTGGCACAGTTTTGAATTATTTACTAGATTAAATGCTCATCAATCTGCACATTGATCTTCCTAAGGGATGACCTAATTTACAGGTCTTCAGTCTTCTGTGATCTTGCTGGGCAATAGTTAGGTAGATGGTAAGTGGGAATTAATGAAAGGATTTTATCAGAGCTGTAATTTTAATCTTAAATGTGACAACCATGGTAAGGAAGAAGTGCTCTGTTCATGTGTGTTAAACCCATAAGCTGGGACTGTTTAGCCTAGAAAAAGTTTCTCTAGTTCAGGTAGGATCCTATCAATGTGTATAAATAGCTGAAAGGAGGGTGCAATGTGGATGAAGCCAGGATTTTTTGAGTGGTGCCCAGTGAGGGAGGCAATGGGCACAAACTAGAACACGAGAGGTTCTGTCTAAACATCAGGAAGCAATTCTTTCTGTGTGGTTGACTGAGCACTTGAACAGATTGCCCAGAGAGGTGGTGGAGTCTCCCTCCTTGAAAATCTTCAAAAGACATTGTCCTGGGCAACCTGCTGTAGATGTCGCTGCTTGAGCAGGTGGGTTGGACCAGAGGGCCTCTAGAGATCCCTTCCAATCTCAACCATTCTGTGATTCTGTGAAACCAAGTCTGGATCAAAGTGGCTTATCAATTTTTGAATTATATGTTATTCATGGGACAATTGGAGAACTATACATTCAGGATCAATATCAGCAGTGCACCTGATAAAGCAAAATACTGGGTATCTATGAAATGTGAACTCACATCTACACAGTTCTAACCTCCCTCCAGTAATCCCAGGAAGCTCTAACTGCATATGCACAAGCACACAGTATGTGCGCACCCTGCGCCCCCACATCTGTGAGTGTGGGTTCATCCATTGATACAAAACTCCCATTGGGACTGCAGGTGTGCTTGCTTTATGTATCTTGTACCTTACATTCTACTCCTTCTGCTCCCACTGCCTGTGGGAGAGACTCCATGGGCTCACACAGGTACTCCCAGGTGTGGGTCCTAGTGTGTGGCACCCTGTGGAGTCATCCCACTAGCTGGAGTGCAGCTGCTCACACCCTCACAGGAGAAGGGGACTCCATCACGCCCAAGTGGAGGTTGAGATGATGGTGGAATGACTTCTGTCAGTGTAATGTTGGGGTCACAGTGCTGCTTTTTTACCTCTTTTACATTCCAAAGTGTCTCCCCAGTTACAAATTTTCATGCTTTCTATTCTGTTCAAACTGACTTTTTTTTTTTTTTTTTTCTGAAAATACCTTTGTAAGTCTCTGATTGTTAAAGTTTGCCTGAGAATGTGTTAGAAAAAGCTGTATTTGGCTGATCTTCCTCTAACAAAACAAAGATTTATTTTCAAGATAAAAAACAGTTTGAGGGATCTGGGAACATAAAAAAAAAAAAAAAAAAAAAAAAAAAAAAAGCTGGTTATATATTTTGCTGTGACTCATCTATATCCTCTCCAGTCTGACGCTCTTCCAAAAACACCTGCAGAAACTGTTGAAGTGTTAATGTATGCCCTTTACATATGGCTGTGTGCCAAGCCGTATGATTTTTTTATAATTCTCCTTTCTAACAGCTCTTACCATATTAAATTTGTCCTTGGAATGGACAGCACCATTAGGAGTGAAGATTTAATTATAGTTACTTAAAGACAACTTAAGAACTGTTTTTTTTGTTGTTGTTTGTTAGTTTTTTTTGCGTTCTTTTTTTTTTTTTTTACTACAATTTATTTTTTTAAAAAAATACTGCAATTTTAAAGTGGAAGATAGAAATAGTTGGGAGCTTCAGTAGTTTTAAAATACTGGCACATAAGACACCTTGTCAAAGATTTGTGTAGCACAATTTCATTCTGGAGGCAAGGAGAGGGGAATAAGGACATATTTATTTATTTATTTATTTATTTTAATCACCAGTGGATGTACCTAAGAGTAATCAGACCAAATTTTTTCGGTATATCAGGTTGTTATAACTGCTATAGTTATATATGTTAAATAACATTGTTGTATATGATCTAATGGGCTCTTGTTTATTTTGTCATTTTGAACAGAATTCATTTTGCATACCTATAGATATTTATGTTGTATGCACATGCATCAGAAATCACCACCCTTTACATTTAACAGAAAAATGACATTTTAGGGAATAATTCATTTGACCTATTCTAGATGGCTTCTTAAGATTGAAATGAATTATATGCTATATAAAAATATTTTTCATTCAGTATAAAAAGTACTTTAGTCAATTAGCTCAGATATAGATATTTATTTTTTGTATAATTAATTCAATTCCAGTTGTCTTTTATATACTATAAGCTATACTATATATACTATAAAGCGTTTGTTTCTATTTAAAATACTACTACTATTTAAAATAATAGGCCTTTTTTTTTTTTTTTTTTTTTACTATAGTGTCTGTAATTCTGTGCTCTCTTTTCCAGTCTATACAAGTGAATGTGAAAATACCGTAATTTGTCATACTACTGAAAACATTGTAAATGCTGTTAACCTATGCCAATTATATATCCAGACTGAAGGGGATACTTTCAGAGGGCTTATTGTTAAAGATTTTTTTCCTCCTGTATGAATATCCTACCAGGAAGTCAGATATCTCCAGGAATTTTGATTACTTGTTCTGTGACTTGAATGAATTACACGTCATTTCTCTTTACACATTTCTCTTTACAAACCAAGAATGGGGTAACACAATATACTTGTACCCTAATACAGAACCAGAATTCTGTACTCTGCTGTTGGGTGAGTGCCTCCATTTAAAATCAGTGAATAATAACATCCTTCACAGTTATAAGAACATTGCCCCTGTAACAGGATTATTTCCAACTCTAAAATATTCAGCACAGTCAAAAAAATAAAAATAAAAATAAAAAATAATAATCCCTGTTGTCTGGAAATGTGTGGTGGTTTTACCATGCTAGGCAGACAAACACCACAACCGTTCTCTCACTCCCCCTCCTCAGATGAGGAGGGAAAGAAGTAAAGGAAAGAACAACTCACAGGTTGAGATAAGGATAATTTAATTAAAGAAAAAAAGAAATATTATTATGGAAATATTATTATTAATTAAACAATTCAACTAAAGGGAAAAAAGGGAAAGGGGAAGAGGGAGGGGGAAAGGGAATAACAAAACAAAACAAGTAAAGGCTATGTGGAAGTGCAGAGGAAAGAAATTACTCTCTACTTCCCACAAATGAGCGATGCTTGACCACGTCCTTGAAGCAGGGCCTCAATGCACATAGCCGGTGTTCAGGAGGAGGACAGATGTTTTCGCAACGACAGCCCACCCCTCCCCTCTTCTTCCTTTTTCCACCTTTTATTGCTGAGTGTGACATCATATGGTATGGAATATCCCTTTGGTTGGTTTAGGTCAGCTGCCCTGGTGATGTTTCTTTCTCACTTTTTTGCCCACCCCCTAGGAGGGTAAGAGAAAGTCCTGATGCTGTGCCAGTACTTCTCAGCAGCAGACACAACACTGGTGTGATACCACTGCTGTTCTAGCTACAAGTGCAGAGTGCAGCACTGTATGGGCTGCTGCAGGGAAAGTTAACATCCCAGCCAGACCCAGTACAAAATGAAGAGTTGATTTTGAGCTGGCATATGCCACACCAATACATTTTTAGCTAAGAACATATGGCTGGCAAGTTGCTTCATTTCATGGTATTTTAAGATAAAACATTAGACTATTTCCTAAAAAGATTTCTAAAACATTCAAACACACAGTCTAATACTTTTGATCTAGATGATACTTCTCAGACAGTTATGCCATTTTCATTTTTGTCAAACTGCAATTCCTGTAGAACTTACAAGTCTTTAAAGGTGTGGTGGTTTTTGTTTGTTTGTTTGTTTGTTTATCCACGGATATAACTGGATCAGGATGTATTAATTTTATTTCCCAAAAGCAAGTTTTGAAGTCAGTTAATTGAATATATTTGTGTCTTTATAATCCTTTTTCAATTCTCCTCTGCTTTGCCTTGGGCTGTGTTTAGCTAAAAGTTATTTTTATAACCAAATTAATTTTCAGTGTTCCTTTGTTGTCAGGTAATCTTTCACTGATACTAGAAATCTGTCTACATACAATTCTCTAATTTAGGAGCAGTATCATAAAAAGTTTTAATACATTCTAAAATACTCAAAAGTAAAATTTAGTTGCTGACAGTCTTTTCATCATCTATAAAGAACTTAAAAATTACAACTGAACAACCAGCTTCTCTTTATACGAGTAACATTTAATAGCTAGAAAATGTTAAGTTGCTTTTAAATGTAGGTTCCAGAGAAAACTAACTTGTGGGATCATGCCTCAACATCCTTATGTATTCACGTCTCATGAACTGAAATGCCTCCTGTTGTTCTGAAACTAATGCTATAGATGATAAAAAGTTTTCTAGCATTTTAATCATAGTATATGTTATACATTTTCAAATACTCTTAGTTCTCAACAAGGGATTACTTTTTCATGGCTAAGATCTAAGACATGAGTGCATTCAGCCTGGACAGTAATGTCCAGCTGAAAGTGCACAGCAACTTAATGTGAGACCACATATGCAGTTCGTATGATATCCAGCTTGTCTGCATATGTGAAGCTAGATTTACCAGGCAAACAATGTAGGCATATCTGCATATAGTATATGGATAGGTATATATAGATAGAAAGAGAAATCTTTTCACCATAAAGATAGTCAAGCATAGGCTTCCTGGAGTGCAGTCCCATCCTTGGAGGTAAAGACCTGAACAACCTTGACTAATCTCATTGCTGATGCTGCTTTGAGCACAAGGGTGGTAGAGACTTGCTGAGATCCCTACCAACCTGACCTTCGATTCTACAATTCTTTTTTGTGGGCACATGTGCTGTACCCAACCTCCTTTCAACTATACTTTGAATGTCCAGAGTAGGTCCAGCTTGTTGTAGGCAAAACAAATTTTATCTGCTGGTATTGAAACATCTGATCAAAAGGAAATATTTGCCAGTTGAGAGTTTGTCAGTGGGAGAACATTCAGGAGCGCTTCTGCAGCTCTGGGAGTCATTGTGTTTATCCTCATGACCTCATTTCACTGCTTTCCAGCTAGCAGCTGCAGATTTGAGAGGGAAGCCTCAGGTAATGTAATCACTTTGATTGAACATGTGCTGTCCCATTTATGTTCTGGAAGTTAAAAGAGGTCAAAATGGAATTTCTGCATGTCCTACAGCACAGCTACAAGAGGACAACTTGGCCAAGGACTTATTACTTTTCCTTATTGTATAAGTGTGAAGGAAAGTGGCTTTCACATTTTTAATATAAAATAAATGGAATATTTTATGTACTTATTTGTTTATTCAAAGGGAACAACTAAATACTTATATAGAAGTAGTTTAGATTGTTTTACTTTACTGTGGGGGAAGGGAAGAAGAAAAAATGAAGTTTTTTTTTTTTTGTGGAACCATTTCTTTGGACATAAACAGGCAACTATTTTTATTTATTTATTTATTATTTTCTAAATGATATTTTCTGGTTATAATGACATTCCATAAGTAATCAAGTTACCATTTTAAATTTATTTTATTGATTTGTATAGGGCCTCCTGAAGATTTTTTACAATGTTAAGTGTGTTACTTTTAACACATTTTGTTTCTGATTTTGATGAACTTGGCTTTTTCTTTATTAAATATATATATATCTGTATTGTATTCCAATTATATATATATATGTGTTATTTGATGCTAAAATCTCATAAATAGAAGTCTGTTTTTATATATAATTATATATAAAATTTGAACTTAATATATTTTACTTTGTATACTTTTGACAAGTCTATAGACCAGCCTATTAGCACAGATATGTTGGTATGCTTTGTACTGTTGGTAATGTTTGCTATGTTTGGTAATACTACTGTCAGCATGCCACTTTATCTTTTAAATAGTTGACACATGTAAAGTCAGCATAAAGGTTCAGCATATACCTTAGGGTATTTTGGCTTCAGAATTAAATTTGATTATTTTAATGTAAAGACATAATCAATATAATATGCAATAAATTACTTAATTAAATAAATAAATATATATTTTATCTGTAAAATTTTATAAACCTAAGAATGTTTATTTTGTGCATTTTCTTTTGCTAGAGACTTCAGGTGTCTTTTCCTTGTCATATTCTGTAAAGAGCTTTTCCTTCATAAGACTTTAAAATTGTTCAATGCTTTCCTAAGAGATCTATCTTTTATATTAAAGCTCTATTCATAAGCATGTCACTGGAATACCTTCCCCGTAACTTGACTATCAATAGCAAATCTCTAGTGACAATATGGGCTATGTTTACACTAACTAAAACAGCTCCAGGGAATGTTTCCAGCCACTGGAACTGGAGCGTCTACATTGTTAAAAGGTTAGATTTGTCCCTCACATGGTTTTGGACCAGGTCAGATAAGACTCTTCCAAGTAGCTCCTGGGCACAGTCCAGTGGTTACAGCAGAGCAAAGACACAGCAGGCAGTTCAGATGTGCCTTGGCCTGCCCTGATTATTTTTGAGAGCAAAAGATTTAATAGCAGCAACACAACCTGTTCCATGATGGTTTATCTCCATGTCAGAGAACTGTCCCAGGATATTTAAGTTAAAAGTTCAGTCATAGCCTTAGAGGCTTGTTTTGATGTCATTTCAGTATTTAAAACTTTCAGGTGAAGACTTCTATTCCTTTATTTTTGTTTATTTGTAATTTGATTTGTTCATTACACTAGAGGTCTTTTGTGTTTTTTGTCATTTGTTTTCACCATTTTGAGATACTTTTGCTTGGTAATGTCAAATAAATTGAACTATTGATATGTTATCGATGAGGTATTTTGCGAGAAGTTCTTTACCTGATTTATTTATTTATTGTTTGCACATGCTTATTTTCTGTTTTTCCCAAGTCTCTTCTGTATCAAGTGTTTTCTAAATATAAGCCACTCACTTTATTCATTTATTTATTTTCCTTGCTGTAATT
>CM021697.1:162232871-162255741 GCA_011074415.1 Stictonetta naevosa
GTGATCTATTTTGTTCTAGGAATATTACTGTCTAGGTGTTTCACATTAAAATAAAATTAAATAAAAAGATTCAGTCATTACTCTGATAATTTATGTCCTTAATCAAGTAACAGACAGATACTGGCACATGAGTGAAATACTGATGTATTATGGCTGTATAACACCATGTGATAAAACTAGGGCAGTAAAGTACATACACAGCAGGAGTTTTAACACCACACTATAAAGTAGATAAAAGCCAGACAACATGATTCATTCCTAATGTGCAAGTTCCATTTTCTTTTGCTTTTTTATTTACCTGAATATATTTAGGTTAATTACAGGAGAAGATGGATACATGAGATGTAGCAAAGTTATTTTGCAAAGGGTTACACACTGATCAGATCTTAAAGCTGTATATAATTATATTGTTTCTTTGTGGTGGAAATAAGAGAGGAAAATAACTTAGTACACTTACATCTGAACTTTATGAGCTAACAACTGTTGTGTGAATCAGAGACATATTATTCCTGTACTGGAAGATCTGAAAAGCTTTTATAAAATATTATTTTATTGCCGAAGTGTTGAATGACAACAGCTCCAATATTTCATGTTTAAATTCATTTTCATTTAAACACACAGCTTTGTGCTCTACTTTCTCCTTGGGGCTTTTCAGCAAAGTTATTTCCATAATCATTCCTATAAAGAGGAGCTAAAAATGTAGCCCAGAAACACATTTTGAATGAGTATTTCTATTTCTGTGTAATTCAGCTTTCCTGGGAAGTATATTTTTAATATCTAACCCCTTTTGATTATACAGAGTGAAAGAATGTAATGTCGTTTATAGTTTTGTTCCCAGAAAGGTCCATTTTCAGTCTCCCTCAAGCAGCAATTAATTACTCACAGAACTATTAATATTGCTTTGAAACAACTTCTGAAGTGCTTGAGAGTATCTGGAGGAAGAAAGAGTTTTATACGATGTAAGTCTTCTGAAAAACTGTGAGATCCAGTTGCTATTAATTAATCATTTTTTTTCTATAATTTTGCCATGAATTAATCCTGTGTAAAACTGGAGCAATATAATATTGGATTAATTCAGACTATTTTCCACACTTTTTTTTTTTTTTTTTTTTTCCCCCCCAGATTTTTATATAAATAATGGATTCTTTAGAAATAATCATTAATAAAGACATAATAATCTCATAATTTCATGCATTGACTTTAGGATGACATTGAGGACAGTTTTCATACACTGTTTTTTGAATCTAAAGTGTTATGAATTGTGATTTGTTGGAGATTTTCTCTGTCATCTCATTTCACCTTACTGCATAAACAACCACTACTCCTCAGAACTCTGAGGAATCTGCCAATTTTTCACTAGGTGTTTACTTTTTTTCAGTGTTGTTGAATTGATGGACTGTTATAATGATTTGCATGTTGATCAATCTGTTCCTGTGTTTAATGTAACTGTAGATATAATGTAAAACATGAATATTTTCAGATAAGCTTCTACTTTAACATATAGACCTTCAGAAGCCTATTCATGATTAGTGTTTATTTCAGACATCTGCAGTTGTAGGTAAACTCTAGGAGACTGTTTTTTTTTTTTTTTTTTTTTTTTCTTTATGTGGGGGACTAGAAAAAATGCGTAATAGGCAGTGAAGAATGCAGTTATATGTGATATTTTAAAAAGTTGCTTTGATGAGCATTCAAAAGACATCATTGGCAATAGAAATGCTCAGAGGTCTCATTATAAGAACCATTCAAACACACGCGATTTCTGCCCTAAAGCATTAACTGTCTAATCTATGACCAGACAAAACAGTAGAATTAATGTTATGAACAAGGGCATATGGTGCAGAAGAATCATGTTGCCAAAGCAAACAACGCATGATTGATGTAACCTGCAGTGAATAGGATGTCGCTATAAGTGTTCATATCTGATGAAACAAAGAAACAAACAATGTGAGAAAAATCTCAATAATTTTCTTCAGACAGGATCTTTTGTGAAGCTATTTTATTCGCGATTGCAATGGTGGTCATCCTGCCAATTAGGAGCGCATTATAGTAAACATATAATAACCTTTTATTCCCTATTACCATGCACCTGATCACCTCTCCTGTTTCCTCATTGGCTGAGTACTACAGGTTCACAAACTACTCGATGCTCCTCTATACCATACAAGTACATTTTTTTTTTTTATCAAGCCTTTAATTTCTCCTTTTATTTTCTTAGGTTTTGAGAACTTGCTATCTTTCTTTTACTGTTCTCACACTGCTCATCCTGTTTTTCTCAAGCTTCTACCATATTTTGGAACAGTGAGGCCTTCTACGCTCCACTTTTCTACTTAGCGTTTCTCCTCGTTATGACTACACAACTACCTTTGAGTACAGAAGGTTAGTTTTCTACTGCAAAAACACAACTTAGTTTCTCACAGATGGCAACAACAACAAAAACAGCAATATTGAATTCAGAGAGATGTTAGGAGAAAAATTCAATGGGGAATTCTTCAAAATATCTGCCATGCTTTCACTGATTTTATAATCTTAATTGATGTTACAATTTATCTATTGTTGCACGTAGTTATAAATTGTATAATTTTGCCAGTAATGTGTTGCAGATAGGTTTTTACCGTTTTGCTTTTTAGTTATAAAAAAAGATCTGACAAGTTTTTTTCTTTCTGACAACTTTTATTTTTCTTTAAATGTGTTATGAAATTTAAATTCTTGTGAATCAGAGATTGTTGATGAGGAATTTTATAATTTTTCTGTAAATGGGCATATGTATTATCAAATACAGAAATGTATCAAAATTTCTAAGCAGTAGAAGTCCATGAATGCAAGATTTTGTTAGCAAAGCCTGCTGGACTCAAAAGTATAGATTATTTCTAGTTATATGTTGACACATCGTAAGTGCTTTGTAGGTCTTCAATGACATTCTCCAGCAGGGGAATGTGGAAGTTCCTTTCCACTCTTTTCTACTTGTGTTTTAACCATCATAGGTCAAATATTTAACCTTAAGTGAAATTCCAGTGTTAAAGCTGATTAACTACTGAAGGACAGCTTCTTCATTAGGTCACATATTTTTAGTGTTCTATGTGAAATGTAGCCAGAGGAAATTTTGAGGAGAGGAAGTCGAGAGCAAAAGGGTAAAAATAATTTTAAAATGCAGATTAGAAAGCAACTCAGTTAGGAATATGTGTGATAATGAATGCATTATAGATTGTTTAGTGTCAGTGTTAACTTTTTTGATGAGTTCTTCAGAAACACAGTGAAAAGAGATAATGTAGTTGTTACTTTTCTAAGAATTTTTAGGAGCAAAAGTATTTGGTGATGGTTAATTCTTTTCTGTCCTGTTTTAGTAATAAGGTCTAGTTTAAAGGTTTTAGTAATTAAAGATTGATTCCTTCTCCAATCCTTAGTTCAGTTTATCAGAAACTTCTCCATTTCTGCTCTTCATTTACTTTTGTGTTTGAGTACACATGTGGTAGGCATGGACAGTAGTCAAGGTTTGCTTTTCTGGCCGGAAAGCTGAGCACATTCTATATATACTTCAAGCTTTTGAGTACACATACTAGAATTTACCAATAATACATTACAGACAGATATTTAACTAATTTGGTAGCTAAGAGTCTGTTATTTAAACAGCTTATTAAGCTGAAAGCTAACAATTATCTGAATTCAGAACTAAGCTAATTAATACTACTTTAATCTATGTGATGCTTTAGGCCATGTCTCTACTGTGTGCAGGAATAATAATAATAATAAAACTGTAAAACCTTGTTTTCCAATGTGAAAATGTTGGTTTCAGTGGAAGACAACAAATGGGTGCTTATGATCATTTCATTATGATGAAAAGATGATGAGCATAGTAGTAAAATGCAATGGAGGTAATTTGTGAATACTGACAGTAAATTACAATAGTTCCAAATGATATCTTTGAGAAAATTAGAAATATCACAAACCTTTATTTAAATATTGATCTTCATCTCTCACATATTTCATAATAAGATTTGTCTATCTTTGAAGTTAGAAAGTGTTCTTTTTGATTAAATGCTCCAGATAAACCTTCTGAAGTAACTGGTTTTCTTGCCCCATTTCTTCTTTAACAAAATTCTGCTGTTAAAATAGGAAAATGTCCAATCTGAAGCCTTTGAACATGATTCATCCCCACAATCATAGCAAGTGGGTATGAAATAGATAATGCAGTTCAGTATTCTGCTATAATTCAGTAAAGCTGTTTTGTTTCCGATTTCCACGATAGATTTTCAGATTTGACTCAATTTGCAGACAAGGCCTGAGGTGAGAAAAAATTTACAATTATGAGATTTAGAATTCAGATGAAACATAAGGGAAAAATAAATAAATAAATAAATTTAAGTTTTAAATGAATCCATTTTTGAGGGCACTGTGAGCCTTTTATGAGATTCTAATTAAAAATCTCCCCTTCCTTACACAAATGTTTATGGAAAACAAGTTTTGAAGCAGCAGCTCATGCAAGACAACACTGAAAAAACCACATTCTCATTTAACCAAGGAATGAGGTCCTGAAGAACTATCATTTTTAGAGAAGGATTTGTGATTAGTCTATTTTCAGTGAACCTCTTAGTGGATTAGGAGTTGTCTACAGATAATGTTGTCTATGTAATTAGGCTTAGATTCATTCTGTTACTTGGTATATTGTCAGTTGCCTCACTGAAAGTGTATTAGTTGCTTGTTTTCTGTCTTGTAACAGAAGATAGTACCAGCAGAGAGTGATTCAGATTTCAAATATGCAGTACTAACTGAGAACATGCACACCTTTGACTATTCTTGTTCCTAGATCCTTCACTTGTTTGAAGTGTTAGTGTTATAAATCTAGTCCTCAGATTCTGGACAGGGAATAATAGTAACAATATCATTTTCTGCAATTAAATTAGATTTCTAAGCTGTTTTCATATTAAAAACCATTTTTCTAGACAGACAGGTATTACTGTGTAGATGCTTTAATATGCCTTCCTAACCAAATATCTCAAGTACCTGGTTGAGCCCTAGTCATTATCTATGATCTGTCCTAAATCACTCTGATTTAGGCTGTCTACAGTGGAAAAAAAAATCAAAAACTGTTAGGTTTTTTAAGGTCATTGGCCAGTGTGAGATTTATCTCAACTAATTCTAGTCATGTAAATGTTTATTATCTAAGTTTAGCCTAGTCAGGCTCCTTTGATTATCAAAAGAAAGAAAGAAACCTCTCCAGGAGAAATTGATCTTACCTGTCTTTGAAAATCATTTTAGAAATGAATTGCCATTTGAAAGTTGCCCTGCAGTGGCTATCCACTAGCTGATGTCATTGTTACACACCTAAGGTTAGGTGAGATGAGTCCCATTGATATGTAAAAATATGAATTGCTGTATTATTATGCTGTTAGACATACCCTCTTGTATTAATCCATCTAGAGTAGCTCATGAGTAGGATGTTCATGTTTGGCAGTTTAATGCTGCATGAGAATTTCTTTCCAAAGATTGATCTGCTGCATTTATGTTTATTTTATTTTGTAAATATGGAGTTGTAAATATATTTTCTGACATTCAGCCTGATCATCTTTTTAATGTATTTCAAAAGAGCTTTCCAGAAATTGCGCACACAATTTATTTTCTAAACTGTTGTAGTGGGTTTACGTGGCAAGGTTTTGATAGCAGGAGGCCATAGGGGTGGCTTCTACGAGAAGGATCTAGATAGCTGTCCCATGTTAGGTAAGGGCCCCACTGCTGACCAGAGCTGAGCCAATAAGTGACGTTGTTTTCCGCCTCTGTGAGAGCATGTTTAAGACAGGGAAAACAAATAAACAAACAAAAAAACAAACGCTGTACCACACAGCAGCTGGGAGAGTGAGAGGAGTGAGGAAAAGCCTTGCAGGCACTAAGGTCAGTAAAGGAGGAGGGGGAGAGGTGCTCCAGGCACCGGAGCAGAAGTTCCCTGCAGCCTGTGGTGAGGACCATGGTGAAGCAGGCTGTCCCCCTGCAGCCCATGGAGTACCATGGTGGAGCAGGGTTCCACGCTGCAGCCCATGGAGGAGACCACGGTGGAGCAGGTAGACCTACACTGACAGAGGCTGCAGCCTGTGGAAGACCTCTGCCGGAGCAGATTCTGTAGGCCATGGAGAGGAGCCCACGCAGGAGCAGGTGACCTGGCAGGAGCAGCTGCCCGTGGAGGATCCAGGTTGAAGCAGTTTACTCCTGAGGCATGGACCCCATGCATGGACCCATATCTGGAGCAGTTCTTGAAGAGCTGCTACCTGGTGAAGCCCATGCCAGATCAGTTCAGCAAGGACTGCATCCCATGGGAGGGACCCCATAGCACAGGGGACGAGAGTGACCAAGAAGGAGCAGCAGAGAATAAGTGCTATAGACTAACCATAATCCCCATTCCCCTGTTCTCCTGTGCCACTCAGAGGGAGGAGGTGGAAAGTGCTTTTGATTTCTTTCCTTTGTTTCTCGCTTCTCTAGCTTGTTAGTAATAGATAATAAATTTACTATCTCCCTATGCTGAGTCTATTTTGCCCATCACGATAATTACTGTGTGATCTCCCTGTCCTTATCTCAACCCTTGATCCCTTTTCATCGTATTTTCTCCTGTTCCTCTTTGAGGAGGGAGAGTGAGAGAGCGCTTGTGGTGGAGCTCAGCCACTCAGCCGAGTAAAACCACCACAACTGTTCAGTTCAGAGTGGACATCTATATTTGGGAAATCTTCTTTTTTTTTTTTTTTTTTTTCTTTTTCTTTATTTTTTTTTCTCTCCATTACTGTGTAAAAATCTTATTTTTAACCAAGGGTATTATTATTTCCCTTTCTCTCTCTCTCTATCTCTCTCTGTTTTTTTTTTTTGTTTGTTTAACTTCACCTTTGCTTTTCATTTTCAGTATTTGCATGTGTATACAGAAGTATTGATTTGATTTATTTTAGTTATATAGTAAAAAGTTTGATGTCTTTTTTTTTTCTCTAATATGAGTATGTTTTGATTTATGTTTATCTTTATCTTATGCTTAAAAGGCAGATTTCTTCCCAAGAAAAATATTTCAGCCTTTACAGCTAACCTTGGATTTTGTTGATGTATATTTTCCCTCTTCTCATAGCTTTCCAGTACCACTTTGGGCACATAATTTTTGTCTTGGCAGTTCATATCCTTCTACTGTGCAGAGGATAAATTTGCCTTCTTCAGATTTCATATACAACCCCATTATGAGACAGTGATAGTCTCGGGGTCTTCTGCTATTGTCAGTATCAGCCCCAAAATAAAAATACAGGTCAGAACTGGCTAATTCTGCTCATGTACTGTTAATGTTTCTTAAGTTCCTTTTCTACTCTCAAAGCCAGTGCACATTCCTTTCATAGTTTTCCCCCTCTTTTTGTTATCTCAGGCTGGAAATTTGGAGGGATCACTGAGAGATAGGAGATTAAACATATTTTGCAGGGTTTGTTAAACAAAGAAGAAAATAGTTTTGCCAGGTTCTTTCTTTCCTGAGGGTGATCAGAAACCACAGTTTTTTCAAGGGTCTTGTAATGGCTGCAGAAGTGAGAAAATCATTTTATAGCTTCCTATACTGACTAATGAATACAATCTGTCAGGAATATCCAGCAGTCCTCTGGAAACAATAAAACACTGAGGTATCTGTGGTACTTGCAGACAAGCATAGGAAGGGGAGCCTTTTCCTAAACATGAGTATTTGAGAAATGTGGTTGTTTAAAGTAAAATTTTTACTCCTGCTTATATCCAAAATTTTGCTGTTATGTTCTTTTCAATTCTGTTCTTTAGGCATCTAGTATCCAACACCATTTCAATAGTATTCTCTCATTTCTAGCTCTCACTATCACCCCTTGCAGGTACAAGGCAAAGGCACTCAGGGAAGTGTCTCTTTCAATATAAAGCTTTAATGACATGAATACATTTTTAAGCTTGTGTTTAAGTTTCACAAATGTCAACAGCTGTTAAAGCGCATGCTGGAAGATGAGCCTGTGCTAAAGTACTTCTCTAAATAGATGTAGATTTAAACATGCTTAAGTGCTTTCCTGACTCAGGGACCAAATTATATCCAGAACTAAACTCAAGTAACATTAGTGAGAATAGCACACTCAGCTTTGAATTTTATTTTGTTTTTTATATTTCAGCTGCTGTTGCCTTAAAATTTTCCATTTAAGACTTTGATATTTAGGCTAATTTAAAATTAAGACTGTACCAGTTTGAAATCCCCCCCTCCTTTTAAAAATAATAATAATAATAATAATGACACTTTCCTGAAATTACATATCTCAGCTTGTCATCTTACTTTCTGATTTCTCATAACTCTATCATGTAAAGCTGTCTTTCATTTCTACCTCACACAATCTAAGCAGGATGTGCTAATGGAAACCACTCTGGAGATTCATTGCAAAATTCCTTACTATCAGATAAATCAGTTAGATTAATTTTATCTTTGTCTTTTAAAGTGTGTTTTTCCTCTGGACCTAAACTAAGCATTCTTGCAGACTGCAGGAGCAATTAGGTGGTCGGTAGTAGAAGTAGTAGACTGTATGTAGAAATACGTGGAGAGAGGAATGGAGATGGTGGGGAAAAAAAAAAAAAAAAAAAAGCAAAAAACAAAGAGCATTCTTTGTTAGTATGTTTTCATTGAGATTTCTGTTGGATGTTTTAATGAAAAGGAAAACATGAAAAAATGCTTCAGTCTAGATACCTACTCTAGGTGTCCCTGGTTGACCAGATGACATTCAGAGGTAGATGGTCTTCCTTCCAACCTCAGCCATTCTGGTCTGTGAAATTATAATTTCATTTATTCTAAATGAAACGGACTAACTTCATTTGTATCCAAGGAATACTACTTTAACATGTGCACAGCTGATGTTAACATTGTAGTCAAAGAATTTTAAAATCTTTGGAACAACTCTTTAAAGTAATTGAACACATTGCCTCCTTCTGTCCAAATCTGTCCAAATTGAGAGTATCCTCAACTCTGCTCCCATCAATCCAAGCCATTCACAAAAAAAAATACTCTGCTAGTAGTGTCTTTTTAAAAATCTGGTTGGTGGCCAGTATTTTTTAAGTTACTTCTAGGAATGACTTGTATATATAACCCCTCTCTAGTACTGCACAGTCAAAAGCATTTTATAAAAAAGCCTTTGGGGTTTTGCTCGTTTCTGTGTTGTAAATGAAGCTGCTCATCTATTTACCTTTAAAAACTCAAAGCTCAGTACTTCACATGAGACTTTTCACTCATACTCAGTGCCTCTGGCTTACAAGTGTCATATGGTTGCAGTTAAAAGGATGTCACAATAAATAAATAAATAAATAAATAAATAATCGTTGTAAGTAGGGTAACATACGCTTTTAAGGGGTTTGTTTCAATTTCCAGTACTTGGAGTCTTGCTGGGGTTGGGAGTCACATCTTTCACAGCTAGTCAGCCTTCCTGCTTTAGATATGTCAGCTGACAGGGCGCCTGTTAAAACATCTTCTGGAAATGTTGAAAAGTATTTGAATAAAGAAAGGCAACTGCACCAAATAATAATAATAATAATAATAATAATAATAATAATAATAATAAAATGATGACAAAGGAATAGCGGTGACAATTTTTTCTCCAGAAGTAGTACGTCCATCAGTTAAGCAGACTATTAGTGGTATTTGAGAAATGTTTCTTGTTGAGGAATAGGGATGGGAAGGGTTTTCAGTAATTCTATCTTCTGCCACAGGCTTACCAAACATGAGCCAGAAATAGAAACAATATGTACAGAAATAAAGGAAAGGAAAGGAAAGGAAAGGAAAGGAAAGGAAAGGAAAGAAAGGAAGGAAGGAAGGAAGGAAGGAAGGAAGGAAGGAAGGAAGGAAGGAAAGAAAAAGAATGAAAGAAAGGCACTGATCGTGCAGAAAAAAGAAATATAAGGAGATTTTTGCTTTTCACAGAAGGCTAAAGCTGAACAAATTTGGTCTTGTTACAAGAACAAACTGAATTATTGAGAAAGATTTATTCTGGATGCCTATACTTTTTTAAAATGCATAGCTGGAAAATTACTTGGATATATCTGCAAATAAATGCCTTGTAGAACTATTTCCTCATTCTGAATTTGAAAAGGGCAGGCATTTGACTCAAGTTCTCAATATGCTTTGGCACATGTACAATCAATTTGTCCTAGATTTCAGCACAATCTTTACATCTATGATGTAAAGAGAGCAGGGAAATCAATCTGCAAATTGCACGTTCTAGGAC
Organism: Stictonetta naevosa; assembly: GCA_011074415.1. Lineage (NCBI taxonomy): Eukaryota > Metazoa > Chordata > Aves > Anseriformes > Anatidae > Stictonetta > Stictonetta naevosa. Next base: position 162,243,086 of record CM021697.1, read on the forward strand.
TATAAAAACACATTGTCATTCAGTCTTCCTTCATATATATATATTTTTTTCCCCGACAGAGCTTTATTTTTCCCTTTCATTTTAATCCTTTATTTTGCAATTGTGCTTTCCTTCCCAAATGGTTCACTTCTCTGTGTACATTAGTAATTCAGTTCTGTCTGCCAGAAAATTTAGCAATTAAATGTGCTGGGCAGAAAATAGCTATTCTTAATTATTTTCCTATATAACCCAAATATGTTATTTCAGCTATGAACATTATATATATATATATAAAATCCTACTGAAGACAAGAGTCTATTTCAGTCTGTTTTGTGAAAAAAATCATTATTAATGTCATAGAAGACTTAAAGAAATTCCCTTTACCATCTGTGTTAAAGTTCTTACAATTAGAGTGGTACTAAGGTTCCAGATGATGTTCATATCGAGTAATACTGAAAATTGCTCTAAAGCCCATCCAATCAGGTCTTGAACACTTCTAGGGATGGAGCATTCACAGCTCCTCTGGGCAACCTTCTCCAGTGCCTCACCACCCTCAAGTAAAGTAAGTACATTTTTCCTAATATCTATGTAAAAGGAATGTAAGGACTTTTTCCTAATATCTAATCTAAATCTACACTCTTATTTATTTATTTATTTATTTATTTATTTATTTAATTATTTTTTTTTAGATTGAAACCATTACCCCTTGTCCTATCACTACACTCCCTGATGAAGAGTCCCTTCCTGTCTTTCTCTTTTAAGCACTGGTAGTTCCCCTATAAGTACTGGAAGGTGCCGTTATATGGTCTCCCAGAGCCTTTTCATCTCTAGGCTGAATAATGACAACTTTTTCAGCCTGTCTTCACAGGAGAGGTGCTTCAGCCCTTTGATCATTTTCATGTCTCTCCTCTGGACCTGCTCTAATACATCTACACCTTTCTTCTGCTGTGGGCCCCACAGCTGAATGCATTATATCTTAAAGGTGACAATATTGAAGATTTTAAATATGAAAGTACTAATGATATCTACTATTTCTAGGTAATGTTTCCTTTTCTAAATCTAACTGTAAATTTCCCATATTTATTTTCTCCTATTAATTTTTGTCATTTAAGATGTTTGATTCTGGTCTGTTTAAACCATACTCATTTATATGACCAGAATATCCTTACAACATCACATCTTTGCATAAGACGTGCATTAATCTAATTGTACTAATCTAATTTAAAAACAAAAACAAAAACCATAACAACAGCAACAACAAACACAACCATGGAGATCAGAAAAACAAAACGTGTCTGAGTAAGTGTTAGGGTGGGAAAGAACAGAAATTGACCATATTGGTATGGTGGTGTCACATGGGTGGGCAGCTAAGCTCCACCATACTGCACTTATGCTCCCCCTCTTCAGAAGGACAGGGGAGAAAATATGATGAAAAAAACATGTGGGTTAAGATACATACAGGGAGATCACTCACTGATCACTGTTGTGAGAAAACGACATTCAGAGTAAGGGAGATTAAAGTAATTTATTGCCTATTAATAATAGACTAGAACAGTGAGAAATAAAAGCAAACTAAAACCACATTCCCTCCATCCACCCTTTTCTATCTCCTGCCCCCAAGCAGTGCAGGGGAATGGGAAAAAAAAAAAAAATAAATAAAAAAAGTGTAAAAAAGTGTTGCAGTCAGTCCTTAACACTTTGTTATCTGCTGCTCCTTCATGGTCATTTTCTTCCCTTGCTCCAATATGAGGTCCCTCCCATGGGATGCTGTCCTTCCTGAATTGATCCTCTGTGGGCTTCTCACAGGCAGCAACTCTTCAAGAACTGCTCCCATATGGTCCATACAACAAGGTCCATCCTTCAGGAGCAAACTGCTCCAACATGGGTCCCTCATGGGTGGCAGCACCTGGTGCTGTGGACTGTTCTCCAAAGACTGAAGATCTGGACCAGTCTGTTCCAGCAGGGGCTCTCCATGGGCTGCAGCCGCACTGAGGCCATATTCACCTGTTCTATCATGTGGTCCTCCATGGGCTTCGTTGGGTTAGAAACTGGCTGGATAGCTGGGCCCAAAGAGTCATGGTAAATGGAGTCAAATCCAGTTGGAGGCCGGTCACTAGTGGCGTTCCCCAGGGCTCGGTGCTGGGGCCGGTCCTCTTCAATATCTTCATCGATGATCTGGAAGAGGGCATTGAGTGCACCCTCAGTAAGTTTGCAGATGACACCAAGTTAGGTGCGTGTGTCGATCTGCTTGAGGGTAGGAAGGCTCTGCAGGAGGATCTGGATAGGCTGGACTGATGGGCTGAGGTCAACTGCATGAAGTTCAACAAGGCCAAGTGCCGGGTCCTGCACCTGGGGCGCGATAACCCCAAGTAGAGCTACAGACTGGGAGATGTGTGGTTGGAGAGCTGCCAGGCAGAGAAGGACCTGGGAGTGATGGTTGATAGTCAGCTGAATATGAGCCAGCAGTGTGCTCAGGTGGCCAAGAAGGCCAACAGCATCCTGGCCTGTATAAGTAACAGTGTGACCAGCAGGGCTAGGGAGGTGATCGTCCCCCTGTACTCGGCTCTGGTGAGGCCTCACCTCGAATACTGTGTTCAGTTTTGGGCCCTTCGCTACAAGAAGGACATGGAGGTGCTTGAGCGAATCCAGAGAAGGGCGACGAAGCTGGTGAGGGGCCTGGAGAACAAGTCCTATGAGGAGCGGCTGAGGGAGCTGGGATTGTTCAGCCTGGAGAAAAGGAGGCTCAGGGGTGACCTTATCGCACTCTACAGGTACCTCAAAGGAGGCTGTAGCGAGGTGGGGGTTGGGCTGTTCTCCCACGTGCCTGGTGACAGGATGAGGGGGAACGGGCTTAAGTTGTGCCAGGGGAGTTTTAGGTTGGATCTTAGGAAGAACTTCTTTACCGAAAGGGTTGTTAGACATTGGAACAGGCTGCCCAGGGAAGTGGTGGAGTCACCGTCCCTGGAGGTCTTTAAAAGACGTCTAGATGTAGAGCTTAGGGATATGGTTTAGTGGGGACTGTTAGTGTTAGGTCAGAGGTTGGACTCGATGATCTTGAGGTCTCTTCCAACCTAGAAATTCTGTGATTCTGTGAAGAAATCCTATATTATTTTTTACATAAGATTTTATTGTTTCTGTTGTTAAGGAGTCCTGATTAATCATGTACTGAATGGTGTATCAGAAATCACATGAAATGATTAGTGCTACTACATAGGACACAGACACAAACAGAATCACACAGAATGGTTGAGATTGGAAGGGACGTCTGGAGATCATCTAGTCTAACTTCCATTGATAAGCAGGGTCATCTAGTGCGTGTTGAACAGGATTGCATCCAGGAAGGTTTTGAATATCTCCAAAGGAGACTTCACAACCTCTCTGGGCAACCTTTTCCAGTGCTCTGTCACCCTTAAAGTAAAGAAATGTTTCCTCATGTTTATCTGGAACTTCCTGTGTTTCAGTTTGTGCCCATTGCCTCTTGTCCTGCTGCTGGGTACCCCATCCTCTTGACACCCTCTCTTCAGGTATTTGTACACATTGATAAGATCCCCTCTCAGTCTTCTCTTCTCCAAGCTAAACAGCTCCAGCTCTCTCAGCCTCTCCTCATATGAGAGATACTACTGTCACCTAATCATCTTTGTAGCCCTCCACTGGGCTCACTCAAGTAGCTCCATGTCACTTTTGTTCAGGGGAACCCAGAAATAGACACAATACTTCATGTGAAGCCTCACCAGGGCTGAGCAGAAGGGGAGGATCACCTCCCTTGACCTGCTGGCAACACTCTCCCGAACACAGCCCAGGATGCCATTGGCCTTCTTGGCCACAAGAGCACATGGATGACTCCTGGTCAGCCTGCTGTCCACGAGGACTCCCAGATTTTTCTCTGCAGAGCTGCTCTCCAAGCAGGTCAGCCCCGAGACTGTACTGGTGCTTGGGGTTATTCCTCCCTAGGTACACACCCCTGCACTTACCCTTGTTGAACTTCATGAGATTCCTCTCAGCCCAACACTCCATCCTGTCAAGGTCCCTCTGAATGGCAGCACAGCCATCTGGGTCATCAGCCACTCCTCCCAGCTTTGTGTCGTCAGCAAACTTGCTGAGGGTGCACTTTATTCTATCTTCCGGGTAAAGAATAAAACGAACAGGACTAGACCCAGTATTGACCCTAGAGGACACCGTTAGCTACAGGCCTCCATCTAGACTCTGATCACAGCCCTCTGAGGTCTGCTATCCAGCCAGTTCTCAGTCCACCTCACTGTCCACTCATCCATCCCACATGTCGCGAGTTTGCCTATGAGGATGTTGTGGAAGACAGTGTAAAAACCCTTGCTGAAATCAAGGTAGACCACATCCACCACTCTCCCTTCATCCACCCAGCTAGTCATCTCATCGTAGAAGGCTACCACATTGGTAAAGCATGATTTCCCCTTGGTGAATCCATTCTGGCTAATCCTGATCACCTTCTTATTCTCCACATGCTTGGAGATGACCTCCAGGATGAGTGATTCTATCACCTTTCTAGGGATGAAGGTGAGGCTGACTATCCTGTAGTTGCCTGGGCCCTTCTTCTTACCCTTTTTGAAGACTGGGGGTTTCACAGGCTTTCTTCCAGTCCTCAGGCACCTCTCCTGTTCACCATGACCTTTCAGAGATGATGGAGACTGGGCTAGCAGTAATATTTGCCAGCTCCCTCAGCACTTCTGAATGCATCCCATCTGGGCCCGTGGATTTGTAGGTGTCAAGTTCAGCTAAGAGATCTCTGACCTGATCCTCTTTGACCCATTCCTAAAATACAGGTAGCCCTGCATGACAACATTCCAGTCATGTGAACTATCTCGCCATGTTTATGTAATTGTGATGAAATCGTAGCCTTGAAACCTGATACAGTAATTTGTCCTGTTTATTCTCCATGCTACGTGCATTGCTATACAAGCATTTCAGGGAGGTGATCAAGCCTACAGGTTTTCCAGGAGGAGTGAAAGACTTTGACTTTGTAGTCATGTCTTACACTCACTTCCCTGGCTGCATGTATCCTCTGGAGGCATTCCAACTTGAGCCACTTATTTCTGCATACCCTGTCCCTGTAATTCTTCCCTTCCTCTGTCTTTCCTAGTTGAAATCCCTTCTTTCCAGGTTGGCCAACTTGTTAGCAAGGACATGTGTGCCCCTCCTAGTGAGGTGGATCCCATCTCTCCCCATCAGTTCTTGATCTTCAAACAAGGTTCCAGGGTTTTAGAAGACAAATCCCTATTGCCAACACCAGCAGTGTAGCCAGTCGTTAACTTGGAATATCTGTCCCGTCCTCCCATCCTTCTCCCTAACTGGAAGTATCGATGAAAAAATGACCTGGGCTCCCAGACCCTTGACCACCATGCACAGATCTCTAACGTCCTACTTGGTGGTTCTTATTTTACACTTAGTATCACTGCTCTGTCAAGGTCATTGTTATTTTTTTTTTTTTTTTTTTTTTTCCATGGATAAAGAATAAATATAGCAGTGAGTCTTCAGTGAATATGTCTCCATTAGTATTTTGGTTTGTATCAATTCAATGGTACCATTTTGAAGCAAATCCTGTGTTCCTTTTTTTATTATTATTATTATTTTATTTTATTTTATTTTTTATTTTATTTTTTTCCTTGCTTTGTTTCAGTTTGCAGAGCAGTATTGGTGCATAAATTCCTGGTGCAAGGTGGACTTCTTTCAGAGGGAACTAGTCTGGAAGCTCAGTCCTCTCCGACCCAGAAGTTTTTGCTCGAGATGTAAGGATCTTAGTACCAATTAATTTGATTTACTACACCACAGTTGTTGCTCCAAGCTACTTGCTATTGTGGGCATAGACAGTAGTAACATAGTGGACTCTGGAAGCTGAAAGGAAGTTACTCTATCCATTATGACAAAATAAGCCTGGCTGTGAAAGGATTGAAACTTTTAGCTTCACTTCAGTGAAAATTCAGCCTAAAAGGCTTTAAAGCATTTAGTCCAAATTTACACACACACACATTCACACACATATATATATATATTCAAGAAGTGCAAGTTTTCCAGGGGAAGGGGCAGAACTATAGTAGTCAATCCCAATGTTATCATATCTGAGCACAGAGCTATATTCAGTAACACAGCCTAAGGGTGTGTATGAGTAGGATTTTTAAATTCTAAGTAGATATCTTCTAAAATCTAGGATTATGAAGTAATGTTTTTAATAACTAAAATGAAAAGCACATATCTTATAATGGAAAAGTAATTTACACAATTGTCATCCATCTATTATATTAAAGCTATTATATTCCAATGTAATTCATTTCAGTGTATGCAGAAGAAAGACAGATTTGAATTATACACTTTTACAGGTAAAATGCAAAATTTAGAACAAATGGAGGACTGTGAAATTATGAGATTAGAGTACAACTCTTCACATCAGTTTAGAAACTCATTCTGGTAGTGCAGTTTCTATCTGTTTAGTGTATCCTGGTGGTGCTTTAGTGTAGATTGAGAGTTTTATTGATTCAGTAGAAACACACAATGGGAGTACGTTATTATGCAGATTATCTCATCAGTTAGACAATATAAGAATATAAAAGATCTTAACATGAGTATTTGAGAAAGCAGAGTGGAAATCCCATTTAAAATAATTGCCTTCAACTTGCTCTCAATGACTCTCTCAGAGCACTGAGATTGTATCAAAGAATTGGCTTGCCTTTGAGTTACAAGTGTTACAAGTAAGGATTTTCCAGTTGCAAGAAAAAAAGAAATAACTTTGATAGAGCTGGGATAATTGGTTGAAGTGTTGTCAGGATCAAGCTTCCTGAGAAAACAAACACATTTCTATAGTAGTAATTAGAGAGTAAGGCTGATAACAAATTCTACAATTCATATTAACCAGTTTTACCTTGAATTCTTCTTATGTACATTCATGTACTACTCAGCTACTTGAGTTAAGGCTGTTTTCAGTGTATTTTCAGATTACCTAAGACTGTCAGTTTGAAATATATATTTTAAATTAATTAACGTTTGGCTTTGCACTTATTCCTTAGTGGTTCAGATTTGTGAGTTCCCTATGTGGAAACAAAATTTTACAAAATAAATCAAAGTAAATCCAAAGACAACACATCTATTTTTGCAACAAACTTTTGCTCATCATAGTTAAGGAGATCTGAGGGATCCGCTGTATGGCAGTCATGTAGGTTATGAGCCCTTATGAGCACCACATCTTGAGATTAATAAACACTCTCCTGGTTCCAGCATCTGGAGTGAGAGCTCCATTTTGCATAGGATGACCTTGATTGAGGTGCCAAAACAGAACTGTGTGTTTCTGAATTTATAAATTGCCATTAATGCCAGCTACAAGGAAATAATACACCTAGCTGGATTTTATTTTATTTTATTTTATTTTATTTATTTTATTTTATTTTATTTGTGTTTGTGTGTTTTTTTTGTTTGTTTGTTTGTTTGTTTTTGTTTTTGTTTTCTTTATCTATAATTTTACAGCTTTATTCATGCAGGACATATACAAAAGAGCTTCTTTACCTTTGATGTTCTCAGTGTTTCTACTAACAGTAAAAAGTAAGCTCTCTGAATGATGCACTCAAACAAGCTCTTCTTATTTTTTTATTTTTTTTATTCTTTCCCTAGAGGCAAATTTAATAGCAGTTGATGTCAGCCAAAATATTCATATGGAATTCATGGAGTTCCTAACCTTTACTAACCTTAATCCAACTTTATCCAACATTGCATGGATTGTCACCACATGTAACCTATCGCAATAGACAGCAAAGGGTAGTGTACTAGTAACTCCTCATTACTGTGCCTGTTGGGTTTCTGAGTTCATATGCCTGCACACTGAGTTTTCTGGATATTTCCTTTTGAATGCAATTCATCTTCATTGGAACCTAATCACTAATTCTGTAGCCAGAGATACTGTTATTGTTGTTCAGAAAAGACTCCTAAGGACATGTCTATATATATATATTTTAGGGACATGCTGTGTGCTTTCACTATTATGAATGATGACTTCACTGTACAAGTGGAAAAATTGTAACTGTCATATATTTTCATGGATTGCCTAAGTCTTTTGATTTATTGTAGTATTGTATTGCCTTTCAAATTGTCCTGGAGAAGGACAGGGGTGATATCCATTGTATGTGTACAGTGTTTCTTAGGTGGTAGTCATAAAATTTTTAGAGGAGTTTTGGAAGATCTGTGAGCCTCCAAAATTAGCTGATCTACAGGCAGCAACATTGAAGAAATATTGAGCTGTGAGCAGCATCATATTTTCCTCTATCTTTGGATTTCAATTTTCTTTTGAATTTTTCTGAGACAATAAATAACTTTAAAAATCCTATGAGACATGTTTCTCAGGAGCCAGTATGGGAGCGCTTTAGGATTTGCATCCTGATGGTATAAAAATAATATTCTGAAAGGCCAAAACTAACCTTGCTTTAGACAACATGATGTAGTCAAAACCAAACCAAACCAAACCAAACCAAACCAAAAACAAGCAAATGAACACACACACTCACACACACACATACACAAACAAACAAACAAACAAACAAAACAATAACAACAAAATATTTTTAGAAGCACTCTCAGTGATACAATGATGAGCACAGCATGAGATGGATAGATGTTTTGAGATACAGGGCCTGATTATTTCTCAGTGAAGTTTTTATTTTATACTCTCTGAATAGTTTGTACCCAGTGAGTGCCTTCTGATTCATAACATGACTTAAAGATTTCCATCTGCTGAATTGAAGTATTCCACATGGTAAGTTTACTAAAATAGCTGAGTAACACACTTCAGAACCTAGTCACATAATGAAGCCTCCTAGTTGTGGATTCTGAGGCCATCTGTATTGTGAATATAGCAACAAGTCATTCACATCATTTACCATACAATAACAGTCAGGGAGCTATTTTAGGAGCAATGGTCCTTACATTGTAGACATCTAGCAAGAAACTACAAAATACAATTTATTTACTTCAGTGCTTCACAAAGATTAACTTTATCCTTGGGAGGCTAATAACCCTAGGCTCCCTTAACAGTCCATGGAAAGAAATAAGCTCTTGCAGTTGATTCTGAGCAGAACCCTAACTTGAAGGATGTGGACCATTTGGAAAGAGTACAGAAGAGATCAAGAAGAGATTTCCAAACAACAATCTGCTTGTAAAGACTGTAGAAATTAGAGTTGTCATAAAGAAGAGATGAGAGTGGGATATAAACATTTTAAAATGCATAACAGATTGCTGCAAAGTCTGTTCTCCATGTAGTCAGTGAGTAAGTAAATAATAATGCAGCAAGGATTTATATTAGACAATAGGAAAACAAAATCTAGCCGTACAGAGAGGGAAGCAAGCTGAAAGAATTTCTGAGTAGGTTACAAAGTCTCTGTTGCTAGTGGACTGTAAGAAAAGGTGAGGCAGATGTCAAGAATGTGATAAATACAGCTGATTCTACATGTGGAAAGGAATAGACTGGGTGACATCTGGAGGTTTCTTCTATCCTATTTTGGAGGATAGTTCAGGGAAATTTGTCTCAAAAAAAAAAAAAAAAAAAAAAAAACACAAAACCACCACCACCAACAACAACAAAACAACTTCTGTAACCATTCATTTGGTGTGTGAGAGGTTGTCAGGATGCTGAGTTCCTACACATAAAAGATCATGAGCTCATGGATTTTGCGCTTGAAATCTTGCCTATGAATAACATTTCATACATAATGTCTTTGATAGTGTTTCATCTTATGGTACACATACTTATTGAAGCATCTGATGCTTCAATTATCTTCAGTATTGTCTTATCTCTCTTCTCTTGAAATATTTGATTCCACATTGATTCTATTTTTACTATGATAACTCAGTTTACTAATAAAGTGTTCTGAACTGTAAGTCAATTTTTATACCCAGCCTTCATTCTAATACTTAAAGCTTTTTCTATCATCTCTTCATTCAATACTCCTACTGGAAAAGTACAGGCTTCAATGGTGTCTTATCAACGTAATGAATTTAATGTTATAATTGATACGTAGTAGTAGATATTTGCTTTATTTCTCTTTTTATTTATACTAGTGATGTAGAAAATAATTCTTATGAACTAAGATCACTTATTGTGGTTTTGTAATTCAATGTTATTTATCTCCATATGTTTGCTTATGAACATTTTTGTTTGTTTTTGTTCTACGGGATAGGTTAGCATGTGCACCCTTTAAGTGCAAATTAGGATAAAGTACAAAGGAGCTGAAGATTTTGAATTACAATCTGCGGGGCTATTTACAAACTAAATTAATAAAAATATTTTTGTTTTCTTTAATCAGCAATTCTTTGAAATTAAAGTTCTTTATTAATTCCCCCAACTCAGTTTTAAAGAAGGGTTTAGAATTTAAATGCTACATTGTCATTTCTTAATGTTCAAATTAAACCTATAATTTTTGTAAAAAAAAATTAATCATGTTATATACATAAGACAACATTTGGGGTTTAATTAGACTTTTAATATGAAAATACTGACAACACTATTGATTATTAGTAATTTTTCAGCAAGTATAGAAGCAATGGATTTCTGTCCATCATCACCTTGTTATTATTACACTAAATGAAGACTCCCAGCCTTTTAAATTTAAGTATTTTACTACAAGTATTGCTGCATGTACATATATAGTATACAGTGCTAGAGAAATATTAAATAGAGAAATATTAAAATAGTGACCTACTTCACCACTGTCTGTGGATCTGACTCTACCATCACATATTCAATTTATTAATATGGCATTCAGAAGAAAGCTCATGAATACACTAAGAATGCGCAAATGTAAATGAAATTATAGGTATTTAAAATCATGTTAGCTTCTTATAGTAATAGTTTAAGATCTTTCTAATAGTCATCCTCCTTCATTATAATTTAAATATTATCTTACTTGGCAGAACTATACATAAATGTTAAGAAGCATATCTTACTATTTCCTTTTATTTTATGTATTTTCCTTATATAAAAGATGGAGGGCAGTTAATCTTCCCCTACTATTATTGCTTTATTATTATTATTATAATATTTATTATTATTATTATTATTATTATTACTTTCCACATAATAAGTGCAATAGGTACAATTTAAAGAGGTTGGACAACCCAGGCCAGTGGAAGTGTTCTGGTATTTGAAGTGCGCAACAATTACTCAACATATAGCACTCAAATAACAAACAAACAAACAAACAAAAACAAAAAGCCACAATAACAAAACCAACCAAACCAAATACATGAATTGGGTAATTGTATGGTTAATAATATGCTATATTTTCATAATAGTAGTACCCGGGCAGCAAATGAGAATAGTAAATTATTGTCATGCAAAACATCAGCAAGGTGCATGATATCCAAGTACAAGAAAGGCATAAATCAACAATAACATGGGGAAGAGAGTGTAGAATTACACAGCATTGTGTGAAAGAATTGCAAGCCACCTCCATTGTCATTTTGCTCATCAGTTCTCTGTTTTATTCCCTGGGCAAGAAAGAACTAAGAAAATGTCAAGAAAAGTTAGATGATCTGAATTCAGGCCAAGGCACATAAATCAGCAGAATGATGCAGAAAAAAAAAAATATTTATTTATTTTTATCTCAAATTGTTGAAAAATTTCCTGTACCTATTTCTGGATATTTTCTATAGGAGATGAGCAGTTCAATTTCTTTAGAGTTACAGCTCTTGTGACTGGAACATTTTTTTCTTAAAAGTCCAGATTTATGGTCATATGTTTAAGATATATGCATAATGAGGATTTATTACAAAAATAAATAAAAACTATAAAAAAGCCAAAACCACTTTATTTTATTTTATTTTATTTTATTTATTCTAGGATGAATTTTGGTCCTCTACTCAGAACTCTAAACATTTTAGATTTGCAGTGTTTCATGCACATGGTCTTCTTGGGAGAAATTTTCTTTCAACTAGTGCATGAACCATGAAATTGCTGAAATCAAATGAAGTTTCAGGATTGTACATAGAGCACAGGCAGTTTTTCTTTCTTTACAGCTATGTATGAAACAGTGTTCCCAGTGAGCTAAGCCAAGGAGAAACATTTCTGCATCGATTTTATTTATTTATTTATTTATTTATCTATCTATCTATCTATCTCATGGATTAAATCACCAAACCACATTCTCTGCTGCTATAAATCACTGCAGATTACAGTTTTATTCAAGGATTGCTAGTGTACAGTTTGTGAATCTTACATTTGCTTTCCAGTGTTTACTTTCTATAATTCTAGCCAGGTTTCTTACATAATTATCCTACCAATTATATATTTAATTACGTCGACAAAGCCAATTTTGGGTCACTGAAGACTGTATAATTGGCCACTGGGCTGCACAGTGTAGCAAAGGAATAAACTTTCTTTTGCATGTATTGCTCTGGAAGGAAATAAATAATTAAAATAAATAATTAAGAGTAGCTGTGAGAACTGGAATTGCTTTGGGATAAAATTAAGTGCCTTATGGAACTGTTTATGTTGTCATTGGCAGAAAGGTATGGGTGGTCTTTCTGAAGAATTAACAGATATTAAACTATGTGTCTAATAGGAATAATTACATCTTGTAAATTATGATCTTCCTAATCCCTATAAACAATAACAGTCCACAGTAGGTGCCATAATAATAATGATAATGATGTAAAAATTGTACTGAAATCTG
>CM021697.1:162255841-162317943 GCA_011074415.1 Stictonetta naevosa
GGGGGAAATTCAGTCTAATTAAATATTTACAAGTTAGGAAGTACTTTTAAAAATAATTTCCTTTAAATGACTGTAGTACTTCAAGCAACAATTATCAAGGTTATATTTTTCCCCTTTTGTCTGTCATTCTCTATGGAATGAGTAAGTTTTGTAATCATTTTGAAAAGTGACAATGTAGTTAGAATACATGATAAAGGTGATTTTTCTATGAGGGAATTTGCAGAAGAGAATTATGACTTTTTTGTTTGTTTGTTTGAGATATGAACTCACTGAAATTTACATTGCAATCATGTTTTGATGAGTGTCAGGAGAAAGTACTATTGTAAAGTAAAAGCAAAAAATTAAACTGGGGAAACTAATACAATAGACCCTGTAGACCCTAAAGGAAAATGAAAGTAGTTCCTTAAACTGTAGTACGTATGTAGTATGTATGTATTCACATATTCATTTACATTATAAATAGCTATCAAAGATTTACATTTTTTTTTTTTTTTTTTACATAATAAATAGTTTTATTCACATCAAAAGTTGTGTTTCATTTTGTGTGCATGTCTTTTCAAAGTCAGCTTCTAGCAGGAACTGCTGCAGTATAATCTCAGATGTCCATGCAGGAACAGAAAGTAGCACAGTGAAGATAGTGAAGAGAAATAATAACATGATTTCTGCAGTTGGTTTTTCTTAAAAAAAAAAAAAAAAATTAAAAGAAAAAGATGGATGTTTGACAGCTGCTTAGAGATTTGTAACATTCAGATTGGTCCCCACAGAAATTCTGGGCCAAATACAGGTAAAATGATGTATAGTAGATGCAATCTAATCTTGTTTATTATGTGTATCTTATCACATCATATTTGGCTGTAGTACACATTCATTTTCCTTTCTACTTGAAAGCTACTGTTTCATATAAACCATCCTTCATTGGCATTTTTAATGTTGCCAAAGTGGACTAGCCTGCTGCATGTTTTATGATTTAATTAAGCATGGTGAGGGGGTGATGGAGAGTAGGATTTCAGCAGATTTTTTCACATGTGATGTTGCCAAGTGTCACCTGCAGTAAAACCTCTAACATAATGCTTGTTCTGGTTGAAGGCAAAGTCTGTTGGTCCTAGTCTCATTTTCCTCTTTTATATTCTTCCATGTTAAGAGAAGCAGGAGAAGAACAGTAGATACTGGAAGTCACTGGACTTTTACACTCAGTTCAAATTATGTCTCAGAAGCATGTGAAATGAGATGCCTGGAAACCTAAATCTAACCCTAAGTGGTTTTTTTTTGTTTGTTTGTTTATTTGTTTGTTTGTTTTTCCAAAAATTCCATCCCAAATATTTTCTAGCCAAGGTTCAGGTATTTCAATTCAGATATACATGTTAGTACCTCAAAAGATTTGCAATGCAGATTCCTTATGCTTCTCTTCTTTTTGTGGTTCGACCTTCCTAACTGAATACACATCTGCAATCCACATTTCTTCCCTTTTGGAATGTTGCTGATATTAAAAGGTTTTGAAATGGAAGACAAAAGATCTCAAATACTTTTAAGATAAGATGTCCCAGAAGAGTGTGTAAGAAGAAATGATTCATAAAAAATTGTCTAAGTGAATTTGGCCAAGAATCAAAGGCTTAGAAAAATAATGAACTATAAATGCTGCTTTAATTGCAAACAGTTTTGCATCTATATATATATATTTGTAATATTTATTATTTCAATGAAAGCCACTTTTTCTCACTATAGATTTTATAGCCAAAAAGAGCAAAAGAACAATGCGTAGCATACTTAATCTATAGTTGATATCTTGGAGTTTTGTGTATATGGAAAGAATGGTACTGGACTGTAGCAGAACGTTAATATGTTGAAAACACAGAAAGGTATTCATTAAGAGTACCTTGTTCTTGCTCCAAATATGGTTTTAGACTCTCTCTCCACTGTCTGTGGAGGAAACCTGAAATTAGCTTTTGTTAATATGCCCCAGTTACCAAAATATTGCTATGTGGTATCTTTTAGAAAAGTTCACAGGTTTTTCAAACCCTGCTGTTTAAAAGCCGTAGAAGCTAGGCCATTAGTAGACGGAAAAAAACAAACAACAACAACAACAACAACAACAAAACCCTGTCTCCAAGGTTTTGTAGCAATATTGATCTTCAAGTCAATGCATCATTTTGTCGTTCTGTGAGACCACTCATATCCTATTACTATGTAAGTGCAGATACTGATTTTTATTATTATTTTTTTTTTAATGGAAATCATACTTGGATTACAAGCAAAATCAAAAGAAGGAAAAGCAACAAAAGGAATCTACAGTCAATAATATTTGACCTTATCCAATGTTTAATTGGTTGGTTATTCGAGTCTTTAAAATGGTAGATTACTTACCCTATACTTACCCTGGTTAGTAGAGAGCTGTTTTACAGTAATTAAGTACCTTTTTATTGATCATGCTATGTGCTTGATCATGATTACGATATAATGAGTAGTTCAATTGGGAGAATTTACTTGAACACTGTTACCTTGTAATAAATTGCCACATGTTCAAAGAGTGGTACAAAACTACAGTTCTCTTCCAGAACTGAGAGATACTGAAGCTGTAGTATTATGAGATAATTTATAAAGCAGTGGCATCAAACTGGAAAGTTTGAAGTTGAAGTAGAAAGGGTTTGCGAGCTGTGAAATTTGATGGAGTTCAACAAAAGGGATGTCAATATTTTTGTTTTCTTTTCTTTTTCTGTTTGAATCCATTTCACTATTCTTCCTTTTTCTAGTTCTAATTTTATCATTGCTAAAATTTAGGACTTTTGTTACAGGTAGGCTGTTGATTGTCAGCTACTGACAGCAGATATTTAGTAGTTAAAGATACCTTCCCCAAAGTAAAAAGGTGATTACCCATAATTTTGTCTTTTTTTTGTTGTTGTTGTTGTTTGTTTCCTTAAGCTGTCTTTTGTCTTTTTATTGTTGTTAGCATGAATTGATCTACTTACTAATTCCTTTACTTTCAGCTTCAAGAGTATTTTAGTAATGTCATAGCCAAGTATAGAAATCCTAAAAAGAACCTGTTACAGAAATTGTGTGTCCTCGTATTATTACACAAATCATTAAGTAAAACATTTCTGTTATCATTAAACAGCATTTGGCTCTTACATGCTGGTATGCAACAATGATGACTTCAGCTGAGGAGAAATTTAATGCTACAGTGCATAAAATAAACACATAACTGTTAACATTATATATTTAAGACAGAAGAAGCATACATACAGTATTGAAAAGAAAAATAGCATGTTGAATATTTCTGGTTTTGAGACACTGTACAATTTGTTCATATAAATCTTTGCAGAGTTTCTTCATTTTTCAGTTAGGAATTCAGAGGGTACCCTACAGCACATTCTCATGCAGGAGCAACTAATTGAGGGAATTCTTTCTACTATTTATAGACATTACATTAGCTTAAAGTACTTCATATTTCACCAACAGTTTCTCTAAGTTGGAGGAGCAGAAGCTTGGTCTGGATTTTCCAGAAAACTTCAATTAAATACTTTTCATATTACTACTTCTCAGTCTATGTAACAAGGTTTTACCTGAAGAAAAAGTTCTTCTGAGCTGAAAAAGCATGCTGCATCTTTTAATGCAATTATTGTTCACTGGAAACATGGTGAGACAGTATTTACAGCAAAGAATGGGTGTAATGGAATATGGATTGCAAGGCATATGACACAAATAGAGAAAGCTTTAAAGACAGCTGATTACTCAAGGCTGTTATGGGGAGATTGTAGATTCATGCCATACTCAGTGTTCACAATGAAATTGCATAGATCTAGCTAGAAAAAATATGTTGTCTTAAATAGAAAATGATTTACAACAGAGAGCCTAATTTTCTTTGTATGAGATTTTAAGGTAAGTTTTTTAGAGATTTCTACTTGGATTTTTTCTCACTGGAAAAGCAGTATGTTTTAACAGTGATATCTGAGTATTTTAAAAGTGAAAAACTTATTTTTTCTTATCATAAGTAATAAGTTTTTCAATGTTTTGTCCTACAAGTGTCTTTTTCTTTACTAGATATACTATTTTTTCATTTGGAGGACATGTTTCTTCCAGGTGACCTTTTAAACAATCATCTGTAAGCAGACAAGTGTAATGAATCATCTTCTGTTTTCACTTTTCAGTTCCTCTAGGTAGCTGTGACAGGGTAGTTCATTACAGTGTTTTCTTTTGGAAGTTGCCTCAAACATTTTTTTTTTTTTTTCTGGAAAAAAATCTTAACAGAACAACAAAATGTAAGCAGCAATTTCAAGGATTACACAGACCAGGATATTATTTGCAGCAGTAATATTTGCAGTTATATGGGTTTTCAAATGCAGACCAAAAGCTCTGCAAAATAATCCTTGTCCTTGCCCTTAGCCCAAACTGTTTAGAGTTTGTTTTGATTAACTAAATATTTTTAATGGTTTGGTCATGTATATAGTTCCAGCCAACCAAAACTATATTCCTTTTTTTATTTACTAAAACCTACAAAAATTGTAACAAAGACTTTTGAAGTGTTGTAGCTTTGGCTACAGAGACTATCTATACAATAAATATGCCTGTGACTGTGTCAAGGCAACGAGACAATCCAGATAGACCATATCTATGTGAGCAAGCACTGCTAGTCTCCAGAGCAGGCTGGATGCTGGAAGCATTCCATGCCAGTTCGCAACCCCTAGACTTGCCTGAAAGATATCGTTCCACTAAAGAGGAGGAGAAATACTTCATACTGAGCCCACTTTTGTCAAAATTCACAAATCTAGGCTAATGTATCAACAAAAAAATTATTTATTTGGTTTTACCCTTTAAACCTGTAAATGGTATTTTGTAGTTCACTTTCTGATATCAAGTTTGAAACAAATTTTGGAGTATTTACAAGGCTAGTTATTATGCTTACTACATAAGAAAAACTTGCATCAAAAATTTGAATGTTTTTTCTTTATAATGGGTTCATGACTTTAAGAGTTTATCCTTTGAAAGCATTTCTTCTTAGTATTTATCATCAGATTTTCTTTCTGAATACCATATATGCTAAAAGATGAAGTATATCAGAGGAAATTATAAGTGAAAATTTCAGCATGTAAATATGTGAAAACTGATTATATTTCAGAGTTGGTGTTTTAATCTGTTCACAAATGTCTTGCCTAATAATTTTTTCTTTTGTTATATTTATTATTGGACTTTGCAGTCAAAAACACCATAACATTAAGCTAGAAAAATATTGGTAAATGATGCCATTGGTGGATGATTAAAATCAGGGACTTGATATTATTTACACCACTGGTTTTGCAATAATACTAGTGGACAGTTTCAGTTCAATATCAGATATTGGGTGTGAATAGCTAGTAACTCAGATATACATCTGAGAGATTTTTTCTTTAAAACACTATTCACAGATGCATCAAGAGGGGTGAACAAATAGAAGGGGCCAACAGTAGCTTTCTTCATACAGCAGGAAATAGTGAAAGCAGCATTCTTATTCTTTATTGATTATTTTGACCTTTATTATTATTATTCCACTTCCAACTGTTTGGAAGGCCGTCACTGGTGAAAAGAATACTAAGATACTAAGAATACTAAGAATACTTGTAATTAGAGACTGCTGGTAGTGTAGCCTTCTGTGGGTCAATTTTATATATCTAATATTGGAATCTAGAGAATCTACAGGAGCATCTCACAAGTCTTTTTGTTTTAAGTTTATAGTATGCAGATTTGTTGTATTTTTTTCTCTTCTTTGAACACCAAAAACTCATCTAGCTAAAAGAGGGCTTTTGCAAACTTACTTAGGATCTGTGAAAATTTCCAATAAGATTTTCCCAAGATTCAACAAAAATTCTGTCTATGCAAGTGCTATACAAACCTGACTCTCATGACTATTCTACCAATAATTCAAATCACATTATATATAGACTGGTATTAGGTCATAGCCAAAGATAAAACTGTTATTGCAGTGCAGTGATGGATGGTTTTATATAATAATATCAAAAACTGATATTGATTCATGAAGGTTCTCATACTTTCAAAATAAGCAACCTTGACCTTGCCTTCAAAATTTGATGGGGTGGGGTTGGAGAGGGAGAAAATAGTTTCATTTTCTTGTCTAGATAGATATTTCAGAAGCTCATTATCTGATACTTTTTATACCCACTAACTCTTTGTGCTAGTTGTTTGTATGATTTCCAGCAGAAGGAATGCAATCTACTTAAGAAATCATTATCTGGAATATATAATGGTAGTATGCACAGTACAGAATAAAACAGATCAGCGGTGGCCAAGAGAGTGTTACGCAACTTAAGCTATGTATGCCTTACTTATTACTATTTTATGTCCTTTAATAATGTGTAGGTGACATGACACACTATGAATCTTAAACATTTTTATTTTTGTTCCCACTTCAAGAAGGGAGAAATACCGTGTTCTATATTAATTGGATATTTTTGGCTCAAGCTTTTAATACTGACAAATGGAGATGTGCCAAACTGCCTGAAAGTAATTCAGGCTGTCAGTGAACCACAGTGGTTGCCAGTTTGCAGACAATTTCTAGTTTTCTTGGGTCTGCACATCTCATTCACACTACCTATTTACCATCTGAATAGACAGCCAGCACTCTGAGACATAAATGAATGTATTTGTCTTTAATATGAAAGTGTCTCTGTGAGGACTTGTGTTACATTGTGTCACACATCATAAACCAGCCTGAACTTCTGCAATGACACAAACTGCAGACAGATCTCCTCAAGCAAGCAACAATTAAAGTGCTGCTGGAAGCCAAAGAACGTAATTAATAAGCAGGCAACTCTGAGGCTGCCACATAATTTTCTCAAGTTGGAATTATGTTTGTGTTAGATTAGCTCATTCTCTCCAGGACACCTGAAAGTATATTTATAATAGAACAAACAACTTACCCCTGTGGAGACAGCAGCAGAAGGTTTTGTTTCTTTATGAGCTTGGTCCAAAGCAGTTTATGCTCTTGAGTTTACAGGAAATACAGGGCAAAACTTTTATTTACAAATATGGAACATTTGCTGGGATAAAACAAAAAAGCATGCAGCATTGATCAGCATGCAGGTTTCATCTTGAAGGGCTTCACTGACTGGAACTTTTTAACATTTGGAAGATTCACCTTGGTAAGAGAAATGTTGTGTGGAAATTGATAGCTCTCTGATTAAGTCTATCATGCTTTGGAAAGGGGGATGGTACCAGGTTTGAACAAGTCTGCATGATAGAACAGAGAATGTTCATGGCTGGGAAAAAAAAATAATAATAATAAAAATTACCTCATTATAACTCTGTACTCTTGCCCTTTGAAACAAAATGAGAGAAAAGCTTGCTGTGGTACTTCTGCTAACAAAATCTGCTTTCTGGAACATGACCAAGTCTCAAGATATATAATCTATGAGAAATAAGATAGTCAAAATATTGCATTCCTAAATAGGCTTGGAATATCTTGGCAACTGCTAAGAAAAAAATAAGAAACTATGTCCTGCTATTTCAACTCTT
This sequence comes from Stictonetta naevosa, assembly GCA_011074415.1. NCBI lineage: Eukaryota > Metazoa > Chordata > Aves > Anseriformes > Anatidae > Stictonetta > Stictonetta naevosa. Next base: position 162,263,342 of record CM021697.1, read on the forward strand.
AAATTATGCAGCTGTTCATTACCAGAATTATATATCTCATGCTGCCCTTTGGAAGGAAGACATGGTGAACAGAGCTGGAACAATTACTGAATTATAGTACAATAAGAAAGACCTCCCACAGTGTCACATGTATACAGAGAAAGATTAGAAAGGCCAGCTTAAGTTCTTGGCATTTTAAAGAAGGCAATCAAGAAACCCTTTGAATTCTTTGCTTTCCTTTCCTTGCAGTTCATCTACATTTTTATTCAAGTCTGACAAAGCATCCCATTCATGTGTCAGCACTCTCCTCTCTAGATGCATTAGTATTTATTACAGGCTGAGTTTGCAGATGCTACCATTTGAAAACAGTAAAAGAGCCAGTTGTGTGGCCTTAACATTTATATAATTAGGGAATTATCTGAGTGACATATTTGGCACATTTTTGCACATTTATCTATGATCTGATTTCTTTAATATATTAATCTCACATAAAATGTATACTCTGAAGAGTGTACTAGAGTGTCTTGAATCTTTTGTATCTGCTAATTTGAAAATAATATGTTGTATTTTTTATACCCCAAAAGCTTATCCGGGACTATGGTCTGGAAACTAGTCTAACAAAAGCCTTTGTATTCCTTATACTTTCAGTCAGTGTTTCTCTTCTTGCATTTGGATTGTACTGAGAATCCCTGTACTCATGCCCAATCTCTTGGATGAAATCATACAGTATTTCTAGTTAAGTTATTACTTATCCAGAAAGAAAGCCTTTCAAGAGAGCAAGTATTACACTCTTGTAGCATACAATGGTGTTCAACATGTTTGTGTGTTAAACACTTCCTGATATAGACAAAAGAAAGATAATTTAAAAAGCCATACCTAATTTATTTCACTGGTTGAGAGTAAATTTTAGTAAATAATAATGTTGGTAGACTAGAAGAGCATTTAAGGAAGATTTTTTTTTTGTTGATGTTGTTCAGCTGTTGTTTTTTATTATATTATTTTGTCCAGAGTTTTAAAGGTGATGGGTTCAATTAATTTCTGTAAATCAGTATCAGATTCTAAGTAAACAATCTGTAAAAATATGAAAAGGAATTATTAAGAACAACAAAAGTGTCCCCACGTTGTGTAAATATTCTGTGACGTAGGAAAAAAAAAAAAAAAAAAAAAAAAGGAATTACTTGTTCCTTAGAGAAATAACAAGGTCTGAATGTCAAGGGTTTAGGAATGATGTATGAACACAGAGGGAGCTCTGATAGTCTTACAGTGCAGCAATGCCTAAGAAACAACATCCCCTTTATCAGAGTTGAGAGACACTTATTGCTTTTATCTGATGTGCAGTAGCTTTACCAGAACTTGTAAGGATTGTATGTGAGGATTCTTATGTATTTTGTCTCATATTCTGTTTATTTTGCTCTGCTGTAACTAGTCAAGACTAAAAGCTTGTAGCACTGCTAATATCAATAAAATCTCTGTTGTGTAGACTGGGCAGAAACCACTTTTCCCTTGGCTACTTTTTCAGTGACCCAAGAATAGGATGCTTGAGAAGGGAAATAATTAACAAAGTCATTAATGTCTGTCCCTGGCTAGTTGAACAGGCACCTAATCATTGCCCATCTATTAAAGTGCTTACTTTACTAGAAATGTAACTGTCTTCTGCAACAAATGCTTGAAAGTCTTTTAGCTTTAAAAGTGTTTTCTTTAAAGGTATTAAAGACATCTGTTCTTTTTCCTCTCAGTTTCCAAACCTTAAGCATAGCCAAATCAGAATCAAACAAAGGCATAACAAAATCTGCCATAAAGAGACTATGTTTCTCTTTTTCTAAACCAAGCTCCTGAAGGGAGCTCATGCACAGGTTTCTGGTTTCCCACCTACATTCTTACAAGTTCTGTGTGTACACTGCTATGCATGCATAGTGCCTGTTCTGGTTAACATTCATCCATGAGTGGATTTGGTTTTGTACTGTATGCTTGTATTATCAGCTTGTGGGCAGTATATAAGGTCAACAGAATGAAAACAGCACAAGCACATGGGTTTTGAAAATTTTGTGGTGAATGAATTCCTGAGACGGGGCAAGAAATGAAGTCATATGGATTGAATGGAGCACAGAGGCTCCTTAGTCCTCTTAAATTAGCAAAAAGTATAGGCATTATTTTAAAAGTTGAAATTGTATGTTATTAAGATCTTGCTAATACAAAACTGAATAATCTTTGCAGTTGTAAATTAATACCATTGGTAAGGAAATCATAGACAGATTACTGAAAATTAAAACTGGGAAACCTCAGCTTTAAAACTGATAGTTTAAAAATATTTGATGGAAGCATATATATATATATATATATATTCAAGTTTTAGGAATATGGTCTCATGGAAATTTTGCTTTTAGGTAATTCCAAAGTGGAATAATTCTGGATTCCTTTCACTTAGCAACTTTATTGGATCGCAAGTTTCAGAGATCTGTTTCTGGTCTTTCAAGATGTGGTTTGTCTAGATATATGAGCATCATCTCCCAAATTTTCTCTCTCTTTAACCTTTAAGATTTCTCCACTTGCTATCTTTTACTTAGGGTAATACTTTGTTATGGCAAGAAAACAAATAAACAACAACAACAACAACAACAAAAAAAAAACAAAGCAAAACAAACAAAATAAAACAACACTGTACATTCACTGAGAGAGAAAGACAATCTTTCTATGAAAAGCTCATTAAGTTACCAGTTACTGTTTCTTGTTCTGGCAGTTGTCTGGTTACTGATAAATTATGTTGCAAATTTATAGTTAAAAATGACCTACCATAATATCACTGTCATTTAAGTATTCACATTTAAATAGTATTGGTTTATTCTTGTATCTCCCATACAGAGACAGATACTATAATGGATATCCTCTCTGACTTCAGTAGTGCTATAATAGATAGGGATCTCTTTTATCCCTTCTGTGAACTCTTTTGGCTCGATGAGAACACACACACAAATAAACACACAAATAAATAAATAATAAAAAGAAGATTTACATTTATTTTGTGAATCTTTTTTTCCTATGGAAATTGAAGAGACTTTTTTTTTTTTTTTTTTTTTTTCTCTGAGATGAATTTCAACTTTTCATATTTTCATATATTCACATGGGGCTTATTGATAGGCTGTAAACTAGATTTGAAGGGGGAAGGGACAAAAACAGGCCCACCACTGATAAGCTGTGGGACTGCACACTAAAAAATGAGGGACTGTGTGTTAGCGAGACCCTTCAGTCTGCCCCATGATGGGCTGTGTTCAATGAAGCACATCTGAAATGTTTCTATACAAACACACACAACATGGGAAACAAGCAAGAAGAGCTAGAAACCTTGGCCCAGTCTCAGAGCTATGCCACCACTGGCATAAGTGAAACTTGGTGGGAAGAGACCTGTGGCTGATGTGTATCAATGGTCATTTACAGGCTTTTCAGAAGGGACAGGCAGGGCAGGGGAGGAAGGGAGGTGGTGTTCTTTGTAATGGAGGCACTGGACTATACAGAACTCACAGTTGATGACCATGCAGCTGAGAGCCTCTGGGTAAGGACCAAGGGACAAGCAAATAAAGGGGATATTGTTGTGGGAGTCTACTATAGACCACACAGTCATGATGATGACACTGATGAACTGTTCTTTAAAGAACCAAGAGTTACTTCAAGATCAGCTGCCCTTGTTCTTATGGGTGACTTCAACCTGTCAGATGTCAAATGGAAATATCGCACAGCTGAGACAAGCAAGTTCAGGAGATTCCTGAAGCACTTTTTTGATAACTTCTTGGTACAGGTACTAAGAGAGCCAAGTAGGAAAGGTGCTGTCCTGGGCCTGTTGCTTGTAAACAGGGTGGGTCTTGTGGGTGAAGTGGAGGCACGTGGCTGCCTTGGTCAAAGTGGCCATGAAGTAGTCAAATTAAAAATCTTTTGTGACAGGAGGAAAACTGCTACCAAAACTTCAACCCTGGATTTGGGGAGAGCAGACTTACGACTTCTTGGGGAACAAGTTAGTAAGATCCCCTGGGAAACTGCTTTTAAAGACATTGGGGTCCATCACTGCTGGTTGGTTTTTAAGCTCCACCTCTGAAGAGCAGAGGAACAGAGGCAGAAGGCTGGTTTGGCCCAGCAGGAATCTTCTTCAAGAACTCAGGCAGAAAAAGCAAGTGTTTGGCCACTGGAAGCAAGGTCAGGCAACATGGGAGGAATACAGGTATGCTGCTCACCTTTGTAGAGAGACAATCTGGGAGGCCAAAGCCCAATTACAGTTGAAGCTGTCTAGCAGTGCGGGGAACAATAAAAAAGTATTTTTAAAGTATGTTTACAGGAAAAGGAGGACCAGAACAAACAATGCTCTGATACTTGATGAGGATGGTCACCTCACAAAGAGGGACATAGACAAAGCAGAGACATTTAATGCATTTTTTGCCTTTGTATTCAACACCAGTGATAGGCTTTGGGAGCTCAGATGCCCTGAGTTGGAGAACTTGACTGCAGGAATGATAAACTCCCAGTTTACCCAGAACTTGTGCGGGATTTGTTGCTCCACCTGGATGCATACAAGTCCATGGGGACTGATGGGATTCATCCCAAAGTAATCAGGGAGCTGTCTGATTTCATCACAGGACCTCTCACTTTTTCAATGGTCTTGGGAATCCAGAGAGGTCCCAGTTGACTGGAAGCTGGCAAATTTTTTCCCATTCTTCAAGAAAGGCAAGAAATGGTGCTGGCTGCTATAGGCCTCTCAGACTCACTTCAGTGACTGGTAAAATTATGGGGAATATTATTCTGGGAGTTACTGAAAAACACCTGAAGGACAACGCAGTCATTGATCAGAGCCAACATGGGTTGACTAGTGGAAGATCATGTCTAACAAAATTAATTTCCTTCTATGACAAAATCACCCAGCTAGTTGACCAAAGGAAGCCAGTCAATGTAATCTTTCTGGGTTTCAGAAAAGCTTTTGATACTGTCTCTCACAGTATCCTTCTGGACAAAATGACCAGAACACAGATAGGTAAAAGCATGATAAGATGGGTGATGTGCTATGCCCAAAATGTTCTTATAAATGGGGTTAAATCAGGATGGCGACCTGTCAATAGTGGAGTTCCCCATGTCTCCATTTTAGGACCAGTCCTCTTCAATGTTTTCATAAATTATTTGGATGAAGGACTTGAAGGTTTTTGAGAAAGTATTATTTTCTATTATTCTATGATTTTTTTGAATATAAATTTCAGTCACTATAGGAGAACAAAAGAGAGTATTTCTAAATAGATATGGTGTTTTCAGAACAGATGAGGAAAACATGACATCTCCTCACAGGTCTGACTTGCTTGAGGGGGTTACTAGTCTGTCATCTCTAGCACAGCTATCTCAGTACTTCTTTTGAGAGACGTAAGGAAACTCCAGTTTGGTGTTGTAAGCTACAGATAAATACTCCTAAAATCAAACAGGGAAAATAATTTCTATTTTGGCTTTAAACATCTAATTGAAAATATAGTACTGGTGTTATTAATGACAAGACCACTTTTGTACCTATTTCCTTGCACTCTCCAAATTCTATCATCAGCTATTAGCTCTAGACAGCTTAATATGAGATTATTTATTTATTTAATTATCATTTGTAGCGACTTTGAATAGTTGCTTTCTCTTCATGGCTGCTGCTGCTGTTAAAATATTTATAACCTTTATTTATTTCAAATAAATAAATCCTCTATGTTTCTCTAAATCAACGCAGTTAAAACCCTTTATCCCAGGGAATTCTGGATGAATGCCAATTTAACCTTACGATAAAAAGGCACTTTCCTGCTGGAGATATGCAAGCTTTGGCTGAAATATAAGGATCATTCTGACAGAGGTTCTAGACAAAATTGGGAGTAATTCATCTAAAGTCAATTGATATTGGTGTAAATGAGATCAAAATCAGCTTTTGCATGTATGAAACAAGCACATATTTTATTAGAAGAGCCATGGTATAATGCTAGAACTGTTGTGATTAATCTTTCACTAAAGATTCAAATACTGGCAAACATTTCCTTGACTGCTGTCTTAAAAAGAGGTCAAAGAAGATTATAAAAGGATGTATCATATATCAGTGGGCAATGAACACAGATGATTCATTACTGCAGCAATTTTTTACTTGAATCATGAAAAAAATGGAACAGCTTGTGACAAAGTGAAAAACATATCCTGTGTGAATTCTCTTATTCAGAAGGGAGGGATACTCCCTATTTCAAAAGCATCACTGTTTTTGTTATGATTAATCATAGCATGCTTTACAGGAACACTTTCAAAGGCACTTTGCTTCAGAGAGATGTCAAATGGCGGTCTTTGAAAATAAATTGGTTTGTGAATTTTATTCTCTTTTCTTACTGGTTTCCTCATTCAACAGTCCATAAAGAGGCTTCCATTGTCATGGTATTTCACAGCCATGTAATCTGCAACCCAATACGTTGCCTTGTAAGATATGGAAATTCTATTATCTTAATGTTATAGATGAGCATTAAAGGCACACAGGGACTAAATGACATATTTAAGGTCACTTACATTATTTTTAATTAATTAGATATTTTGAAAGAACTGTCTTTTGTTGCTTCTGTTGTAGAAGGTAAAGATCCCTCATATAAAAGTGAGGTAGGTTTTTTGGGTAATTTGATAGTTAGAAGGGAGAAGTAGGCATTTTCAGAGTACAATTCATCTCATCTTAAAGTAAAACTTCAAGGATTTCAGATGAATGAAGTTGTAAAAGAACCTGTTTGAAGAATCTAGATTAGCTGAAAGGTATTCATCAATTACAAATGCCAGTGTTTATCTGAATAATTTTACTTCTAGTACTTCTAGTACTTTTTTTTTTTTTTTTTTTTTTTTTTTTTACTGCTGAGATTTTCAGAAGTATGTGAATACTGGACATAATTATTACTAGAAAAGCTTACCTTCTTGCTCAGGATTCTTATCCTTAGTGATACTTAATGTCTTCTAGTCTTTTGATAAGGTAGCTTGGTCTTTACTGATATTAATTCTCACTTTGGTGGGTCAGGAGCAGCCTTTCTCATGTATTCATATATTGTTACTGAAAATATTATTCAGGTTTAGTTCTAATATTGAATTGTGAGAAACCTCTCTCCAGCCCTGTACTCCCCTTTCCAGCAATGTATATACACTTATTTAATCAACCTTCAGGTTTCATTAGCTTATATTTTAGTTAAACTAAAATAATTTCATATATGACACTTCACATGCTTTACTGAAGTCCAGAGAGATAAGATTTATGCATTTCTCTTTGCTTACAAACCATGTAATTTACCATGGTAATCTAACATTATTGTTTTTAAAATTGATTTGTCAGTTATTCTGGTTTTTTAGTTGTCATGGTATTTTATTTTCCTTTCTGTTTCTCTTTAATTCATTCAAATCATTTCTTATAGATTTGGGGTTATATACGCTCATATATCTCTCCTTTAAGTTTGTCTGTACACTTATGACATCCCCGTCAGGTAGCACTATCTCATACTTTGTACATTTATAAAATAGCTTGATGTTGAATTGGGATTTTTCCTCTGACTAAATTGTACCACCTTGTTTGTATCATCACTAGTAAATGCCTTCACAGTAAACAGCAGGTATCCAAAAAAAAAAAAAAAAAAAAAGCATACCAAGTATGGACCAAGAACTTCAGAAGAACTTCAGGAGAAATGTACCACACTGTGAAATTTAAGCCAGTATTTCTATTAGGTTCTGTGATACTGCACGCTATGCTGAGCTAAGCATTTGTGCAGACAAGAACTTCTCAATCTTATTTAATCAGACTTGTCAACAAGGAGATCTTACTACTTCTGTCTTCTACTTGTGAAAACATAGATCCTTGAAGGTTTACTTAGTAAGCTAACATAGACCCAGAGAATACACTGACGATGTATAAGCATTAAGACAAAGAATGTTCACAATAAAACCTTCAAGAAAAAGAGCACCATGGAAGGAATATGCAAGCCTGCAGTGAACAGATTACCAAAATGTTTGTGTGCCATTCCCATGTTTGTTGACTACATAGGTATAGAAACTAATGGAGCATAAAATTCCTTTTAAAGTCAGACTACCAAGAAGTTGCAAAATGATTACCTGAGACTGTGAGTGCTTAATAAAAAATTTCATAGTCAAGGTGTCTGCCATGTGTTTTCTGCTTTCAGTTTAATTTTTCTCCCCAAAAACAGAGAATATTTTTCATTTTAATCAAAAATACTGCTAGCACTTTATGCATGAATGGGGGACTAAATAAAACTTACAGTACAATCCATCTTTTCAAACTTTTTAAAATGTTCATCATCTCACTTTATATTTCAGTAGAGCATTAAAATTAGTGGAATTTTCAGTTGTCTTTAGTAAATGATTATTCTTCAGTCTAGTTTTCCTTGTCTCACTGTCCTACAGCTACAGCTTTGGTCCTTTAATTCTACAGAAATTCTTACTTTTATGGTGAGAAAGATCAGTATACTGTGAAAGTGAATTACATTCCTGATAATTCTATGAAGTTCCATTCTATTTTCATGTCACAGTGAAGAAAAACTGAAAATTTGCTCTAGAAAAATTGTTTTGAAACACTTCAGCATGTAATTTCAGACTATCTGTAAGTTTTTCTAGAGTGATCTCAGTATCCCCACTCCAGATGTAATTGGAGAGATCACAATTAACAGCTCAGGAAATAAATAAATAAATAAATAAATAAATAAATAAATAAATAAATAAATGCTTCAATGGGTTTCATTCTGTAAGGAATTATATATGTATATAGGGTATATATATAAATGGTTTGATATGGCAATTATTTTTAAATAATTAATTAATTTCATAAGGGAAAGTTTCCTAATGTGTGTGTGCACGTTAAGAGATCTAAGTGATGAAGTGCTATGGCAAGGTCAAGTGTAGGATATAGCTCCAGATGCAAACACTATATTTAGTTGTCCACAATGAAGGTGTGTACCTAGGAGTTAGATGACATGATTTGTCTTTATAGTTAATGGAGATGTAGTCACAACAGTCAGTAGCGTAAGATAAAGAGGAATTGAGATTAACTTCTGTACATTTCAATTGTGTTGTATTGTGTTGAACCACTCTATAATTCTATGACTGGGACTATAGGATTGACAGGATCTGTGTTAATTAAAATGAAGGTTTAGAAAATCCATGTACCCATGGTTCCCATGTACATATATATATTATAGACATCTAAATTTTGAAGGTGAAGCTGAATCTTAGTCCTACAGCTTAGTCCTACAGCTTCTCTGTAACACTTCATCACAACAGTCATTAAGTTGTAAAAATAAAAAAGGAAAACCTTCATAATCAATTTAGATGCCTGACTTTAGTGCAGAACACTAAGGTAGGTGAATCCTAAATGGGTCCGCATTTAAATTATCTTAAGTTTTATACTTAAATTCAATACAAAAAGAAGCCCTTCACTTTTTATAAGGGAAATCTGGTGACTAAATTCAATGATATAAATGTGAACAGCTTATCATGCAGGCAGCTATGAATACAGTGAGAGTAAATAGTGTTGTGGAAAATAAACAGGAATGTTGATGAGACCTGAGTTGAAAATGTGCCAAAAAGAGAGAAAATGGAAATATATTTAGACAACTTGGGAAAAGTAGAGTCTTGAGCTGAAGAACTGGTTAAGAAAAATTGGTGTGTTATATAGAGAAACTAAATGCTGAAGGAATGACCTGTAGTTCACTAGAGAATTGATCACTTTCCTTCAGTGCGTGACTTCCTAAATCAAGTTGTCCAACGAAATTCATTTGATGTTCTGCAGAGACGGAAGAATCAGTTTTGTACCCAAAGAAGGCATTCATAAAATTCCATCCTATTTCAAAGGAGAAGTACATATCCACAGAACCTGTAGAGACACAGATGTCTGTCTCTGTTATCCCACCGAATAAATGGTTCTGGAATGCTTCTCTTTGTCTACTAAAAGTAGAGTATTCCACATCATATCATATTCTCATATTGTGCACTTAAGAGTTTGCTATTGCTTTTAAATGACATGCTACCCCTGAAGTTGACATTTAATAAATTAACTCACTTGATGAAAGGGTAATAATCTTCTCAAATATGACTTTTAATACCATCATAACTACAATTTTATAACAGTTCTCCTTCTAAAACAACACTGTTGGCACAAAGCCACAAAGCCATATATAGGCTGAGGGTTGCAGGAAAAAAAAATAAAATAAAAATGCCAGTGATCATTCTTCAGTTCAAATCAGTCACTGAACCCAAGCACAGGACAAAGGTATTAACTGAACAATAATTCTTAGGTGTTTTGACAAGGAATTTTATAAATGTTAATTAACACCTGAACTGCAGGTCATGAAAGAGAGGTGAAACAGTGAAAACATTAAGTGAACTAAACTGGGGAACTGCAATTTTTCATTTACTTTTCACGTATTAGTAAATCGGCTTTTTTTTTTTTTTTTGAACACAAGAAGAAAAACATATAATTTTAAGTTCTTAAAATGAGTTCCTGCACAGTTTTTTGATTCTCCAACAAACTGCCAAAATGTATTGTGTGTTGTATTACAAAATAGAAAATAAAAACAGTGAATTTAAAAATTTGAAATTAACTTTATGTCTCAAAATGGAACAAGAAAAAAAAAATAATAATAATAAAAAAAAACTTGACAGAACTTCCAAATGTTCATAACTCTTCTTTTGTCAGATTTGTCTAAATAGTCATATTTTTATATGATTGAGCAAGGAAGATTGTTTCTAAACATATGAATTTTAGGGTGATAAGGAAGTCTTAAATCGTGTCTTTTTGATATTATACAAAAAAAAAAAAAAATGGTTTAAGGAAAACACAATAATTTGTCTTGATATGCTCCTGTCCCAAACTGCTTTGCACACATAAACTAAGTTTCCTAAACTGCCAATTGATTTTTTTGATGACTTGAGAAATCAAGCAATGTACAAGCATAAAGGAGAAAATAAAGAACCTGTTACATGTGTACATACACGGTCTGTTCTCATAGCACAGATTCTTCCCTCAGAAACTCTAAATACATCTTAGTTCATTTCACATCTTAGTTCATTTCAAAATATATATATATATGTATTTATATATTTGTTGTCTTAAACAAGTCCAGGTACCTGGAGACACCAGCCAGGATATTCCTCTAAGTGTGTTGGTAGGGATATACCATATGTGCACTTTATGCACAGATATCAATCTTTACAGTTTATACCTAGATTTGGATGCAAATTGAAGTGGCTTTTTTTTTTTTTTTTTTTTTTAGCATTATTTGCATGAATAAATATAATGCAATAAAAAAAAAAGAAGAAGAAAAAGAAAAGAAGCAAGTGTAAGAGTTTTGGAAAGCTTCGTTTGTTGAGATTTTTCATTAAATAAGAAGAAGATGAAAGAAACTTCAATCTCCATTAAATGTGGATTCACTATTCACGTGAAGTATAATTTGGTTTCCTCTTTAGCATCATGAAGATTTTTTTCTTCAGTATAACTCTTGCTAAGAATTATAACAGGACTGTATGTCTAACCACATTTAGTTGGAAAACAGTGTATGTTGATATAGCTTCCACATTAATATTCAGCGTATTATATGTAAGATATACAGACTCATTTTAAAGAGTATTGTTATGTTTTGTCTCAGGACTATTTATTTAATGGCAGCTTTATTGTAGATTATATAAGCTCATTAAGAGACACGAATATTTCTTGGAGACAAAACAAAAACAAAAACAAAAACAAACAAACAAAAAAACAAAAACATTGCAAGTGAACACAGTTTTTAAAGAAATTGAAGAAACTATATCATGGGCAGGAGTCACATGTAAGGTAATAAAGCCCTTTCTAGTACTCATGCAATATGCCTGCAATTCTATCAATTCTACTGGTACTGAACTGAATTTTACACATTGAACTAAACGAGATATGGTTATACAAGCAGAATTAGGAAATGGTTCTTTCATCTCTGACATTGGTGTCCTGTGAAATTTATCAAGCATACATGTTGTGTAGAATGGAAAATGAAAATAACAATATAATCTAGCTTGCTATGCACCTAATTTAGGCACTTTCTACTGATATTTCTGTTATTCAGATTAATGTAGCATAAGTTTGCAGTTTTAGGTCCTAATTCTACAAAGAGAAGTATACTTCAAAAGAACCTTTCAAGTCAGTTAAGCTACTTATTTACAGAATAGAATTTACACATAGGGCATCTGACACAGATTTGCAACAAATTGTGTTTAACCCAAGTTTGATTTTAGTCTGAATTGTGCTGAAGAAAACCAGGAAAACAGTCAAGTGGCAAAAAATCTACATTAGTAATAAAGCTTTTTTATTTTTTTTTTTTTTTAAAAAAAGAAAACAACAACTACAAAAAACACCTGAACTATATCCTGAACTATATTTCTTAATTAACAGTGGTGGTATTTTTGTCATTGTTATTTTATTTTATTTATTTATATATATATTTTTAAACACTGTAGTATATGTACGTATTTTCATTTTGCTGCTAGATAAATTGCTCTCTGGAGTACAAGTTCTATAACTTGTTGACGTCGTCTTTCCTGCTCCCATTTGTCATTTAGTCTTTCAAGTAAACAACTGATCTTTTCTGCTTTTATTTTAAATTCATACAATCATGAGAAAAATGTTTACTTGCTGCTATACACAGGTTAATCTACTGATAAAAAAGATAATACCTAGGAAATAGGGTTGAATGTTTATAAATACAGCTAAGTGATAGACTTTGAGCTGAAACTACATTCATCATTCCCAATAACATCTTTATGTTAAAAATGTGCTAAAGTTCCCAAACCTAATAACTTGGGACTTCATAGAATCACAAAATTGTTTGGATTGATAGGAACCTTAAAGATCAGCTAATATTCCAACCCCCCTGCCATGGGCAGGGACACCTCCCAGCTAATCGGGTTCCTCAAAGCCCATCCAATCTGGCCTTGAACATCTCCAGGGACTGCTCATCCACAGCTTCTTAGGGCAACATGTTCCAGTGAAGGAACCCTCACCACCTTCGTAGATTTTTTTTTTTTTTTTTTCCCTAACATCTGATCTAAATCTACCCTTTTTTACACCTTGCCCTTTCTTTACTTCTTGTCCTGTCACTAGGCTCCTTGACAAAGAGTCTCTCCCCATTTTTCCTGTAGTCCTCCTTTAGATAGAGGAAGGGCACTATAAAGTCTTCTTGGAGCCTTCTCTTCTCCAGGCTGAATAACCCCAACTTCCTCAACCTGTCTTCATAAGAGATGCTCCAGCCCTTTGATCATCTTTGTGGTCCTTCTCTGGACTAGTTCTAATAGATTCACGCCTTTCGCGTGCTGGGGGCCCCAGAGTGGAATGCAGTACTCCAGGTGGGGTTTCACAAGAGCAGAGTAGAGAGGGAGAATCACTGCCCTTGACCTATTCTATGCTTCTTTTGATGCAGCCCATGCTACATCTGGCTTTCTGGGCTGCAAGCACACATGGCCAGCTCATGCTGAGCTTCTCATCAACCAACACCCCCAGGGTCCTTCTCCTCAGGGCTGCTCTCAATCCATTCTCTGCCAGGTCTGTATTTGTGCTTGTGATTGCTCTGTCCCAGGTGCAGCACTTTGAACTTGGTCTTGGTGAACTCCATGAGGTTTGTCCATCTCTCAAACCTGTCCAGGTCCCTGTGGATGACATCCCTTCCCTCCAGAGTGCTGGACATACCACACAGCTTGATGTCATCAAAAAACATGTTGAGGGTTTACTCAATCCCACGGTCCATATCACTGACAAAGATTTTAAACAGCAGTGGTCCCAGTACTGACCCCTGAGGAACACCATTTGTCACTGATCTCCACTTGGACATTGAGCCATTAACCACAACTGTTTGAGTGTGACCTTCTAGTCAGTTCCTTACCCGCTGAGTGGTCTATCCCTCAAATCCATGTCTCTCCAATTTAGAGACAAGGGTATCATGGGGACATTTGATCATGAGCCAGCCTACCGGGGCAACCTGCTCTAAGGAACCTGCTTTGGCAGGGGAGGTTGGACCCTATGATCTTTCGAGGTCCCTTCCAACCCCTACAATTCTGTGATTCTGTGACAGTGTCAAATGCTTTGAACAGGTTCAGGCAGATTATGTCAATTGTTCTTCCCCTATCCACCGATGCTCTAACCCTGCTGTAGAAGGCCACAAGATTTGTCAGGCACAATCTGCCCTTAGTGAAGCCATGTTGGCTGTCACCAATCACCTCCTTATTTTCCATGTGCTTTGGCATAGTTTCCAGGAGGATCTGCTCCATGATCTTGCCAGACACAGAGGTGAGACTGACTGGCCTGTAGTTCGATAGGTCTTCCCTTTTCCCTGTTTTTAAAAAATGGGGGTTATGTTATGATCGTCTTTGTCCCAAGATTAAAAAAACAGTCTTTTTACTTTTGGAGAGAAACAAACTGAAAGCCCCAGACAGGAGTACCTATTAAAACTGCAGTTTGCTTAATAAAAGAATGCAGGAATGTGGTGAAAACTTGGACAAGTTTCCTGGAAGTATGGAAACACTGTATGACAATGGCAAAATACCCGTTTCCATAAAAACTAGATTTAATGAAACTATCAGTATCTGTGATTAATAAGATAATTCTTGGTGGCTTCTACCCTGGTCAGCTGTTTATATGACTCTGCGGTATCTGTGCTGTATGCTATTACAGTTAACTTCTGTTTTGGAGACTCTATTGTTCTCTGGTCTTTTCATCAAGTTATGTTAGACACTCAGCCTATTGCTATTTCTAGAACTTGCTTTAAAGAATAAAGTTTTATGTCACTTTAAAACATGCTGTGTCCTTTTTAAGAGAAAGTTAAATTTTATTAGAATACAATAGCTCATATAAAAAAAAAAAAAAAAACAAACTATTGTAATAAGAAAAATAAACTTTTGTTCTTAAGTTATCCTGTATGTATTAGACTAGTGGCCAGATATTATTGCTAGTAATATTTCAAGATTACAGGGAAACTGGGGATATGTGGGGATTACAAAATAGCTGGAGATATCTGGGACAACTATTGAATGACTTATAAACTAAGATGTATATAAACCAACAAAACTACTGAAACCTAACACTTGGCTTGGATTTCATTAACTCTTTATACACACTTTGAATATCCTAAAGATATTACAGCAAATAAAACTATATGTGTCTCTGGATGAATATAAAGTTTTTCCTAGTTTAAAGCCCACATGGGTTTACGGTACAATAAATAGCTGACAAAGATACCATTTTAAATCTCAACCACAGAATTTAAGCATCTTCACTTTTTCACAGTTTTATATTCTCAAAGCTTTTAACTGTATGACCTGTCCTACTATAAGGACTTCAGGACACCTCAAATATCAGTTTCTCTCATAAATAAAAACATTTCAGAGTTTTCCACCTATTTCAAAGTATGGAGAACTCAAATCATTTTGAAATACGTATTTTCTGAAAGATAATTTCACTCTAGCTGGCACCTCCAACAAGTCTCTTACAGGCTTTACAGAATCCTTCTTCCTGAGTATCATTGTTATTGCCATTGGGGTATTTTGTGTTGCTGTCTGATGGTTTATTCACTGGCTGCTGTAACCATGTTGTTTATAATAGAAAATCTTTATTTATTTGGATTTAGAAAAGGACAGATTCCAAATTATTCTAACATTCTCTAGAACGGCCACAAAATCCTAGACTCATCACACCCATTTTAAACACATAGAGCTGTGGTGGTTTTACCATGCTAGGCAGCTGAACACCACAACTGCTCTCTCGCTCCCCCTCCTCAGATGAGGAAGGGGAAGAAGTAAAGGAAAGAACAACTCACAGGTTGAGATAAGGATAATTTAATTAAAGGGAAAAAAAAATAATATTATTATTAATTAAACAATTCAACTAAAGGGAATAAAGGGAAAGGGGAAGAGGAAAGGGGAAAGGGAATAACAAAACAAAACAAGTAAAGGCTATGTGGAAGTGCAGAGGAAAGAAATTACTCTCTACTTCCCACAAATGAGAGATGCTTGACCATGTCCTTGAAGCAGGGCCTCAATGCACATAGCCGGTGTTCAGGAGGAGGACAGACGTTTTCGCAATGACAGCCCACCCCTCCCCTCTTCTTCCTTTTTCTACCTTTTATTGCTGAGTGTGACATCATATGGTATGGAATATCCCTTTGGTTGGTTGAGGTCAGCTGCCCTGATGATGTTTCTTTCTCACTTTTTTGCCCACCCCCTAGGAGGGTAAGAGAAAGTCTTGATGCTGTGCCAGCACTTCTCAACAGCAGACACATCACTAATGTGATACCACTGCTGTTCTAGCTACAAGTGCAGAGCTGAGCACTGTATGGGCTGCTGCAGGGAAAGTTAACATCCCAGCCAGACCCAGTACCAGAGCTAGATGGGTAATTGCTATCCATGGATTCACTTTTTATTCATGATTTTTCTTTTTATCAATGGACAGAAATTCACACCGCCAGAAAGTGTGTCAAATCATCAGAATACCAAATCAATCTGTGCAAATATTTCTCTCTATCTTGATATTAGGAAGCTAGGATGACTGCATTGCATGACTTAATTGCATGACTGCAATTAAGTTGCTCATTTCGTAAGTGATTCCATTCACTTCATTGGCAGGGGCATTGGACTAGATGAACTCTGAAGAACCCTTCCAGCCTGAACCATTCTATGATTTTATGAATATATAGCATACTATTTATTATTTTCTGCTATTAAAATGAAGATTTTAAAAAGTTGAATAAAATACATATATATAATACATTTATAATAGAACACAGAAAATATATGTCATGTACATACAAATTAAATGCATAAATATATACATATCTGAACATGTAGCACTTTCATCATCTCTCTATATATATAATGATGATGACTTGTGTTTTTATTCAGTTATGGATTAGTAAAGCCAATATCCTTACTAGGATAAAATCACCAGGCACCACTCCTGGCCTCAAGGCATATGTATTTATTACACATCAGAAGATCAGACTTTTATTGGGGGATAAAGAGCAACCAAGAAAAGCAACCCTTTAATTTAGACTACTTTTTAAAATCATAAAATTCAAATTAAAAGCAAGTTGACTGGTTTCACATTTTCTGTACAAAAACTAATGGTAAGGCATATTGTAGCTGTATAAAAAGTTTAAAAATTGCATAGTAGAGAAATAAATATTACACAGCTATCTCAGTGGCAGTAGTTTTTCAACATTCTGCCAGATGTTTTCATATTGGATACTACCTTTATTAATATTGAATCTTACATTTTTTTTTTCATACACAATGTGGAGAAATTACTTGCAAAAATTTGATTTTATGATAAATAGTTGACAGAATCTCTCAAATGGAGACTTAAGTGTTTTTTGACTGACAGCATATTTGGGGCCCTTTAATAGACCAGAAAATGTGACCATTTGAAAAGTGTTGCTGTCTCAGCAGGTTACATGTAAATCAAATCAACAAAATATTTTGATCAAGTGCCACAAATACTGAGGTGTGAGAGACAAAAGATAGTAAATCATAGAATCATTCAGGTTAGAAAATACCACTAAGATCATCTATTCCAACCTTTAACCTAGGACTGACAAGTCCACCAATAAACTGTGCTATGAAGTTCTACATCTACATGTTTCTTGAAAACCTCCAGGGATGATGACTCAACCACTTCCCTAGGCAGCCTATTCCAATGCCACACAATCCTTTCAGTAAAGAAATTTCTCCCAGTACTCAACCTAAACCTCCCCTAGTGCAGTTTGAGGCTATTTCCTCTTATCGTTAGGTTCCTGGAAGAAGAGACAGATTCCCACCTCAGTACAGCCTCCTCTAAGGTAATTGTAAAGTACAATAATGTCTCCCCGAGCCTTCTTTTCTCGAAGATAAACAACCCCAGCTCCCTCAGCCACTTCACGTAAGACTTGTTCTCTAGACCCTTCACCAGCCTTGTTGCCCCTCTTTGGAAATGGTTGCCTTTTCTTTTGACACGAAATGACTGTGACGATTTTATTATCACCATCCATCATCATTCTTTGGGAATATATATATATACACATAGTTTAAGCAGCAAAATAAACAGCTACATAAGGAAAAAACAACAACAACAACAACAAAATAAAAATGAATATTAATCCAAATATCTGAATGATGACTGTGTTTTTAATCCGTTAAGTAATCTAATCAAATTTAGAAGCTTCATTTGAATCCTCCTTGGAAATTTTATTTGTTAGATGATCCTGTTAAGATTAAATGTATATCTGGGAAAAAATGCTAATTTTGAGGAAATAAGATTAGATGAGATATTCTTCATGACAGTAGCTTCATTTAATATATTTTTTATTATTATTGTTATTTCTGTTAACAAAACATTGTGTTGTTGTTGTTGTTTGTTTTCAAAAATCCTATTTGCATTTCTTTTTTCCTTGTCATCAGAGAACCATAGAATGTCTTGGGTTGGAAGGGACCTTAAAGATCATCTAGTTCCAACCCTAGGTCAGGTTGCGTAGGGCCTCATCCAGCCTGGTCTTGAACACTTCCAGGGATGGGGCATCCACAACTTCTCCTGACAACTTGTTCCAGTGCCTCACTACCCTGACAGCGAAGAATTTCACCCTAATGTGTAATCTAAATCTATCCTCTTATGGTTTAAAACCATTCCCTCTCATCCTATCATTATCTACCCAAGTAAAGAGTCCTTCTCCATCCTTTTTTATAAGACCACTTTAAGTATGGAAAGGCCTCAATGAGGTATCCCCAGAGCCTTCTCTTTTCCAGTCTGAACATCTCCATCTCTCTCAGATGTTCATCAGAGGAGAGGTGCTCCAGTTCTTTGATCATCTTTTTGGTCTTCTTCTGGACTCTAACATGTCCACATCTTTCTTGTGCTGGGGTCCCCAAACTTTGATGCAGTACGCCAGGTGGGACCTCACAAGGGCAGAGAAGAGGGGGACAATCGCCTCTCTCAACCTGCTGGTCACACCTATTTTGATGCAGCCCAGGGTGCAGTTGGTTTTCTGGGCTGCAAGCATGCACTGCTGGCTCAAGTCGAGCCGTTTGTCCACCAGAACCCTCAAGTCCTTCTCTGCAGGGCTTTTCTCAATAAGTTGTTCTCCCAGTCTGTACTCCTGGCTGGGGTTGCCCTGACTCAGGTGCAGCACCTTGCACTTGGACATGTTGAACCTCATACAATTTACATGGGCCCATTTCTCCAGCCTGTCCATGTCCCTTTGAATGTCATCTCTTCCTTCTTTGGTATCGACTGTACCACTCAGCCTGGTGTCATCAGCAAACTTGTTGAGGGCGTACTCAATCCCATCGTCTATGTCATTGATGAGAACATTGAAAAGCACCAGTCTCACTCATCACTGGCCTCCACCTGGACATAGAACCATTGATCACTACTCTCTGGGTTTGACCACTGAAAAAATTCCTTATACACCAGATGGTCCACCCTTCAAATCCATATCTTTCCAATTTAGAGATTAGGTTGTTATGTGGGACTGTGTCAAAAGCCTTACAGAAGTCCAAGTAGATGACGTTGGTATCCTCATTCTAGAATACTACTATCTGCACCCCTAATATTAGCATGGAACACAAATTTTATTGGTTTGTGGTTTATTCGTTGATTTGTGCCTCACACATTTCCAGAAGTGTTCCAAATATAAGTGATTTCTGAAAATAAAATAAAATAAAATGAAAAAAGGCAGAAAATCTTTCTGTAATCTGCCTATGGGTATAAACTAGAGAAAGAAAAAACAGCTTGCACTGCTCTATTGTTCAAAACTACAACCTGTTATATGTTTGTTGTACGTTTGAAATGCCAACCACATTGAGATATTCAAAGTATAAAGGTAAGGCAACACTTACTTTCTTAACCCTGATTAGATTTAGGCATGAAACATTTCAGTCATCAGAGGACTGATGCAATTCTGTGCAGAAGCAGAATTTCAAGTATTTGAATAATCTTGCAATACAGAATTAATCTGATAGAGTCAAAAAAGTCATCATGTACAATTTTTGGAATTATAGTTTGAATCTTAGACATCTACATTTCAGTGGAACCCATTTGGATTACTTAGATCACTTAAGTACTTCACATAATTGTATAGAAAATATAAATTTTATTTTTCCTGTCTGTTAAGAAACTTTTTTTTTTTTTTTTTTTTAACATTTAACCAAACTAGAAATGAAGAACAGGCTCTCATTTATTTCAATAATGTTTAATAGAAAAAAAAAAAAAAAAAAAAGTGAAAATAATCTTTTTATTATAAACTGGTTTCCAGTTTTTATATTTATTATATATAGTAGTTGTAAAATTGCCATGAAATGCAGAAATGTCATTTCAATTCCAATATATGTGGAAAAGGCTGTAAAAGACATGTAGTTTCAGAAAAGGTCATTTAGTAAAGTAGCCCATGAAAGCTTAAAAAAAAAAAAAAAAAAAAAAAAGAAGAAGAAAAAAAAGCTTTCTATATTTGAGGTTAAATAGAGCTGAAAATGTTGTTGCTACCATTGTTTCTTTCTTTTCTTTTTAAGAAGTAATATAAAAAATTAAATAAATATGTTTGTCTGAAACACAGGTATGGCTGTTTTCATAGTGATAATGCCTCCAGGCAGAGAACACTTTTTTTTTTTTTAAAAAAAAAAAAAAAAAAAGCTAAAACTGTCTCAATGAATTTAACTTATCTTGTAGTCTTGAATCCTTCAGTATTGAAGACAATTTTCTATCTTCTGGCTCTAAGGAAGAGAGTTTTAAAGAAGCAGGTTGAAAAGCAGCTGGTCAACACACCAGAAGCTAGTTGTTAATTGCAGCAGTAAGTTAATCAATGAAATAGCAGTTTAGCTTCAGGGTATAATAAACAAAGATAAAAGACCACACAGAAGTTCCACCATTAGGGTATGACTAGCTCCTTAGTAGCATACATTATTTTCCTCCTTACACCTGTCTGCTTTTGAGGAAGCAATTCATGCATCTGCTTGACAGCTATTAACAGAATAAAATAACAACAAAAATCATTTTGGGGAAAGACCTGATATAAATATTTACAAAGACAATTTAAAGGAGTGTTATGCACTTTTGTATTTGTTTTCAAAACATTTAACTCCAGAGACAGATGGCTTGTACAGTTTTATCAGCACTTGTGTCATTATATATTCAAGCAGCCAAGACTGATAACCAGCTTCATGTAATATGGATTGTTCAAAGAACAAATACTTTGAAAAAAGCATATCAATAAGTACTTCAGTGTGGAAAGACTTGATACAGAAAATTCAACGACATTTTTATGGAGAGAATGAAAATAAATTAATTCAATTATAAAATTAAAGCAGCAAGAACAGGTTTTTAAGTGGTGTCATTGTATATGATAATGAAACAATTTTAGAAAATTGGGTGAAAGCTATTGTTCAGCTGTGCTGGTGGAGAAAGATAATTACTATTAAGTCAACATTGTGCTTTCTCAATACAAAGCAGCTGACTCTTCAGTGCAAGCTACCTATGAAAGATCTCTCTCCTATCATACTGCTCATGATCGTTTCACTTCATGCTATTGAATAGCAACCTGAATAACGAGAGTCTGAGAAAATAATATGTTTATACTTGAGAACATAATTACACTAAACAGAAGCTAAAGAAAACCCTAATGTCTTTTTTAAAAAATAAATAAATAAATAAATAAAAATATTTCTAAAATCTGTTTATTTTCTTCTTCCAGAATCTCACAGTAGGATACTTGTAGAGTTCCTTAAATTCTCATAATCCACATTATTATCAATAACATTTACAAAAACTTCGTGCTTGTATATAAGGGACTTAACTGGAAATCAGATATGACAGCCATCACACACATAATAAATGAAGCTGCCTTACTCCTAAACCAGACAGAATGATCATCCCTTGTAGCAGCTCAACAGTAAAATATATAGCTTAAAAAAATCTATGTTTAAAAAAAAAAAAATAATACTTTGTGGAATACTTCTTCTGTTGTGATGGCTTAAAACAAAAAGTAATTAAAGTAATTTAACTTTAATTATGTATTAGATTAACCCTTCCAAGGCCTTCTGGAAACTTA
The DNA here is from genome assembly GCA_011074415.1 of Stictonetta naevosa. NCBI lineage: Eukaryota > Metazoa > Chordata > Aves > Anseriformes > Anatidae > Stictonetta > Stictonetta naevosa. Next base: position 162,285,415 of record CM021697.1, read on the forward strand.
AACTTCAGCAAGTAAATCTTCCCTGTATTTTACAGATTGGATAGCATAAGTCAGAGTATTTGAAAATGTTCACACTCATTTGAGTAGGAGTGTGAACCTGTTCCCAAATCTGAACATGTATTTCATTCATAGATTTCTATGTACAAGCATAAGTAGAGGTGTGTGCAAACGTGCACCATACCTCACGGTTATCTCAATGATTATACAGCTAAAGCAAGTGTGCAAGTGTTACCCTGGGGTTCCTAGTCCTCTTTTAAGAGCAGAAGGTCTCACTCTGCTTACAGCTGTCATTTGGTGTAACCTACACCCATACAAAAAATATAATTAATCCCCTAGAGAGGCTACGATGGTCTTGGGTTTAGTTGAAGTCTCTGCATAAGGAATTTTGAATGGTGGAGGATGTGTGCGCCAGTCCACGTGGGACAGCAGTTCTTTGTTAAACCAAGCCAAACCAAATCAATGGAAACAAAGAGAAACAAACAAACAAAAACAAAAACAATAACCACAGAAAAAGGAACTGTTCCTCCTGGTTAGGTGATCATCTCAGCATTGTCATCCCATTCCTATTCTCTGTTGTTCACAGTAATAAATATCTTAATATTTCAGAGTTCTCCAGAAAATTTATCAGTTCAAATATGACTAAGGCAAAGGAAATTTAAGTCCATTCTTAGCTTAACTGCATCAACAGTCTAGGACTGTTACAGAAGAAAGCAAAATACATGAAGTAAATCTTCCCCAAAAAAGTGTTTAACATGTCGCTTAGAGGGCCACATACATTTTGTCCTAAGTAAAACCAGTTTATTAATCATTTACATTTTAAGTGGAAATAAATGTCTTATCACTCGAAATGTATTTAACTAAGCAGAAAAATAAACTTATCCCTTTCAGAACTGTAGTAGTGAAGGCTCTACTGTTCACTTCTTACTCCACAGCAAATTGGAAGCACAGAGGACATACACTGTATTTTTTGAAATGTGTCATTCTGTGGTGAGCATTTTTAGTGTATTGAAAGTTTAAATCCCAGTCAAACCTTTCCTCTTTGGTCAGCAAGACAGCAGTATATTGTAAGAGTGGACAGGTTGGAAATAATTCCGTCACTTCTTACTTTCTTCCTCTGAAAATAAATAAATAAATAAATAAATATATGTTGTCAGCAGGACAGTGTATTATACAGGGAAAGAAGAAGGTACTTTTTTTTTTTATTATTATTATTTTTTTACAGGTGATTGCATTTTGTCACATCAACACTGTATTCTTCAAATAGTCAAAAAGAGGAACTATTCAGAGATAACACAAGTTATATTTGAACATGCAGAAATAGATTTGTTTACATTTTCAATGTGTGTGTAAAAGCAGTGTGTTGATAATCTATGGAACTGACTACCATACATTTTTATGTCACAATTTAAAAAACAAACAAACAAAAACTGTGAAAGAATAGTAATTTCCTTTAAATTAATTGGGATAATTTGAGTCATCAGAAAAAGGCATATTACTAAGAGTAATTTAATATACATGCATGGAATACAAGAGAATGAAATATTCTTTAACATTGTAACATAGAAATCTTTGTTAAAGTGTCTTCATTTATCATTTTGCATCTCAACTATATTATTGTAAAGACACTTTTTTGCTGATACACCACTGACATTTTTCTTGATTAGTACTACTTTTAAAGATGCTTTATAACTTCACTATTCATTCCTGCCTGCTAAAATTCTAAAATCAATCTTTAATTTCCTTCCTGTCACTGGGATGTTTAATCAAGGAAAAATGTCTCCTTAACTCTTCAAATATCTACAACATTAGCCAGTTGATTTACTCTAAAGTCAAGAAGAGGTCTCAAAATTCTTGCTCAAAAGTACAATACAGTTAGCAAATCATGACAAAGCATATCTGTCTTAGATATTGAGAAATATCTCACAAATACATACAAAGTGGTTTCTCTACCTTTTTACTAGCTTGTCCTTCCTTATAAATCCATTCTGGTCAGATGAGCAAGTTCAGTCATATTGGAATGCAGTAAGACTTAGAAGAATTTAGTGCTGCTGAAAACATGGGTGACCTGCTAGATTGCAAGATGTTTGCAGGTGGCCAACTGTGTCTTCAGTAGCTGTGAAAAATGATGTGGATATTTAATATTCATAGTATATTAGCAGTCTTCATTTCTGCCTCCTGTGGTCTCTTATTCCTGATTTACAAAGAGTTATGAGAAAAGTTCTTTATCATGAACAAGATTTACATAAGTTGCATTTTTTTTTTATCCCTTTAATTTTATTTTTGCTAAGATGTGTGTTAATAGCCAGAAGAATCACAGTTTTTACTCTGTTTTCTATTGCAATCTTTGTAGCATTTCATGGATTCATATCAAATCCAGCACAGTTTAGTTTGTCTTCCACTTTCGGAAGCTCCACATTAGAGCTTTATGGGTAGGTATCTAGAATTATGCACACTGATCTGAATTAGTAAAACAGTAGAAACTACATTTTTTTTTTTTTCAGATAATTCTTTGGGCAAGCCCATTTTTGGATATCAAAAGTGTTGCTCAGACTGAAGTAGGCTGTCAGTTTGCCAAGGTATTACAAGCATAAGGTGAGCTGAAAGAAGAGCAGAATACTGTAGAAGACTATAGAACTTTGTTAAGAACATAAATTCTCGCTGAGAATCTTCAAGGCTATACTTACTTCCACTGACATATTCACCCACCTAGATCTATATTTTCAGTAAGTATGAATGAATAGAGGAGTTATGTTTATTCAAAGTAGGACCTGAGACTGATAACTTAGGGTTAATTGAACTATTGAACTGTATTTGCACTTCTGAAAACTATGTACGCATACATGCAGAGACTGTATGTACAGAGAGCACATGCCCTCCAAAACAGCCCCAACACAATGAAAATTTATCTAGCATTTACCATGAACATTAACAGATTTTTCTGAAAGAGAACAGTATTTTGTTTCAAACTCATTAATTTTCTTATGAGGTTTATGTATACATGTAATATGAAATATCACAATCTAATATTATGTCTTTTTTTCCCTCTCTCTCTCTTCTCTCCTCTCTTACTCTCTTCTTCACCTCCCCCCCGCCCTTTTTTTTTTTTTTTTTTTTTTTTTCTTTTTCTTCTACAGATGGACCTCTAGGGCCACGAGGATTAGCTGAAGCTACAGAGATGTGCACCCAAGAATGCCTGGTTTTGGGTCATTCAGATAACTGTTGGATGCCTCCTAGCTTGGGATCATACCAACAGCCAAAGTCTCCTCTCTCTACATTTGCACCTCAGAAAGAATGGGTTAAGAAGGACAAACTAGTTAATGGACACACATTGACCAGGACCTGGAAAGAAGATAGCAACAGAAACCAGTTCAGTGACCGAAAGCAGTACAGTTCCAGTGAGGGCCACTTCAACACTGGTAATCACATGACTGACATTCCTCTGGCCAATTTGAAGTCTTATAAACAGGCCTCGGGAGCTGTTGAGAGTCCAAAGGAGCACCAGCTATAAGAAAGGATTACTTTGGACCAATGACTTTAGCCTACTTAGATTTGCTAATACTGTGTGTGTGTGTCAGAGCTTTATGTACTAGGTAGACCTCTAGAACTATGCTTCACCTAGTAGAGATATGCATATCTTTATGTTAGCACCGTAGAAGGTATGATGTCCTGCAACAGGAAAGAGTGTTTCTACTAGTTGACTGATTTTGTTAAATAGACCTGATTAAACTCTGCAGCTATCTCTCCAGTTTGCAAATATTCTTTTTGTTTGTTTGTTTGTTTTGACCCTGGACTGCTGCTATGAACAACGGAAGATGCATTTGGAGAGTGAGAGTGCAAGAAAGTTCAGTGTGGATTGCAATGACTGAAAAGAATATCCAGTTAGAAAATTGTGCTTTTGTTGAGATCATATTGCAAACAAAACAACTGAAACTGTAAACATTAAACTATTGTGCTATTAACAACGTTAGTGAACACTTATAAGTTGATCAGTGTTCAAATACTTGTAAATAGAAAAAATTATTACTTACAAATTTCGTGTACTTATAATGTTCACTTGAAAATATATGGTAGCATAATTCTGTGTTTCACAATTGCTTTTTACTTTCTTTCATTTGCTTCCTGTTGTTTTGCTTTCATTTTCAGTGATGGTGTTTCTGTGTTAGTATTCTGTCTGACACACTATGTTCCAAGGAGCTCAAAGACCTTGTGTTAAAATTCAACGAAGGATTGATGAGGTGGGAGAGAAGGATGTTGGTAGAAAGGAAATGAAGGAAAAAAAAAAAAAAAAAAAATTCTTTCTATGTAGTAGAAAGTGATGCCAGCATTATTATTATTATTATTATTATTTAATTTATTTTTTTTTCCTTCTGAAATATTAAGTAATGAAAGGATATATGTAAGGGCTTAAAAATGTTAGCAAATTATTATTATTATTATTATTATTATTATTATTATTTTACTTCCATTCTGTTTCATAAAACAGGGAGACTGCAAAAAAAAAAGAAAATATTTAGATCTTTGTTGGTGGAACAGGTGTGGGGGAAAGCTGTTAATTTGAAATCCTTGATCAAGTTAGCTGCAGTCTGGCATTTAATGAGTGGTAGCTGACATTGGTGTCAGATGGAATATATGGAGGAAATTATACAGGAACAAAATACAATAACCATGTTTTTCCAACTGGGCAAGTGTGTGTCTATACCTATGATAGTTTGTATTGCTGAAACAGCAGCATTTGTGTTGATCTTCATCTTCATTATTGTTGTAGTAACACAAGTGTTTTTAGACCATAGCCACAGAATATTTAATGTGTTGTGCCTTCATGATGTAGCAGAGCATTCTCCTGGTAGGCTAGTTGGGGGAACTAAAGGGTAAAATCTCTAATTATTGCTGTTTAACTGTTTGTTATCATAGTTGGTCAATGCCTGGCAGGTACCAGTGTCATGTCACCTCTATCAAACTAGCAGAGTGACTCCTAATGTTAATAAGATCTAAGTTGCACGCAAAGCAAATCCACATCCAAAAATTCTTAGATGGTTTTTGTTAAGGCATGACAGATAATTTACACAAATAAATAGCATGAAAAAAAAAAAAAAGTCCTTACAGAAATAAAGCAAAAGTTACTTATGACACATTGAAACATCAGTCTTAAAAAAAAAAACAGTTAGATAATCTGAAGGTGATTTTATTCATATCAAAAACATATATATATATATTTAATTATTATTCCTTATTCTTTTGTATATAGCAGCTCACTTTTTATTATTATTATTATTATTATTTTTCCTCCACAATATAAAAGCATTAAATGGGCTAGGGATGCATTGCTTATTGAAGTACTTATGTCAGTTTGTGAAGGGTGTTTGATAACTTTGACAGAATAAATAGCTAACCAGTTATCCTTGTTACTGCTTTGCCACTTCAACGTTATTTAGTTATTCAGCTCTTGCAATAAATGTTCTGAATTCCTGGTTGTGTTGTGTTAGTTCTTCAGCAGATGCCGCAGGGACTTTATGTGTATTAATTTCTCTTTTCTTTTGTTGTTGATTTGTTGGTTCATTTTTTTGTTTGTTTGTTTGTTTCATTCTGAATTTGCAGTTATTTTTCTAAGCATATCATGGTCCATTTGGTTCATATATATATATAAAAATGGAATATACAAGAAATGATAAATGCTGAGGGCCATATTCTGTCATTCCTATGGTAAGCAGGAGCTTATTTGAAAGAAGTTCTTTGAGTAGTATAAAGTGTTACTTACTCACCACAAATGTGACAGAATCTAACCCAGATTCATTAGACATACTTCAACATATATAGTAAGCATACTGGCATGAGTCTTCGTAATAGTACAGCTATAGCATATAGAAAAGTTAGCACTTACCACACCTCAGTCCTTCTTTTGAGAATAGAAAAAAGTCTTATCAAAACGTGGTAAATATTTTCTTACAAGAAAAAGAAGTAAGGATATACAACAGTTTTTTTGTTGCAGTAAATTGGAAAAAAAAAAAAAAAAAAAAAAAAGAAAAAAGAAAAAAGAAACCAGCAACCCTGAAAAAGAAGTAACAACAAAACGTAACCTATTTTTAAACCTGCTGAGTTTCAAAGTAGAGGTAACACAGTACTCAGTTCAGAGCTCTGAGTTCCATATTAAAAACAGAAATACAATAATTATTTACAAACCCAAATAACACCAACTATTTTAAATTATACGTGCCTTTTTAAATATATGTTTTTTTATATTTGTTTTTTATGTTTATGTTGTTATGTTTGAAAAAAAAAAATCCTATCAAAGACAGAAAGTTCCTTCCTTATAAATAATAACTCACAATAATGTGACTATTGTTACAAAAAGTGCAGTTTCTGTTTCCTCATTCAGTTTCCTCAATTCAAATGTGCTGCCATCAACCTGTGCAGGAGGAGTACAAGCAAATATAATTTAAATTCATGGCAGGTGAAATTTTTTTCTCTCTCTCTCTTTTTTTTTTTTTTTTTTTTTTGCTGTAGTTCTAGATGTTAAAGCCTTATCCAACATTTAAATACTTATTATAACAAAACAAAACAAACAAAAAAGAAAAAAAAATAAAACAAACAAGAACAAAAACAAACAAACAAAAACAAAACAGGAGACAAATACCTGTAACACTAAGGATTATATCTCAATCCAAAGGGATGTTTTTCCAGCAGTTTCCATGGAATCTGGATTTGGCCCTAAACCTCTATTCAGTAAAAATACACATTTTTCATCCACAACCATTTTGCTCAATCAGTAATACTGTGTACTGCTGTATAAAACTCACACATCCCCAAATAATAATAATAATAAGTATTGACAAATAAAAAACAATCCCACTGCACAACATGAGAAGGCAGCTGAACCTTATTTAAGTTTACTATCTCTGTATCTCTGAATCTAAACATAGCATGAAATTATTGGTAACATGGAATGATATGGACACCTTCCTCATGCCAGTTCTATTTTTTCTATTTAACTATGAAGATTGGGTACCACTTATTTATTATTACTATTTTTCAGTTTGAAATGCCTAATAAAAGTTAAACCAAAGTTTTTTGTTTTTGTTTTTTCCTTTTTTTCAATTGTCCTTCATTTTTATTGTCACCAAATTTGTCCAAATAAAAAATAGGAAACAGGTGTAGATAAAGTTGTTTAGTTGCTTAATCTGTGCCAAACTCTTTCTAAAGGTAAAGTAGTCAGGTTGTTTTTCCCAAGCAACTGTCTGAAGGCAGACAGAAAGATACATGGAGCAGAATTAAGGAGGATGCATAAATACAAGTCAATTTTAACAGATAAAAAGATAATGATATTTACGTTACTCATCCAATGTGATGATTATCTTTTAGCAAGTTATAAATATGAATCATGATCAGAAAGGACTTGAACATAGATTAGCCAAGTCTAATGAAGAAAATTAGGAAGTTTTGAGTCTATAAAGGACATGAAGAAAAAATGCATATCTGTCTGAGAGGAAAGTACTAAAGTAATGAAGACTGTCAAAGCTGACACGAGAAAGCATAGAAATATAGAATAGAGGTGCACAACGGAGATAAGTTTAATCTAGGGAAGTTTTGAACAAGGGGTGGTACTAGTAGCTTTTCAAAATAGAAAGATGCAGTGAGAATCATGGCACATGGCAATAGGTGAGACGTGGGACCCATGGCATGATAAAAAACGTGTAGTGTCTAACAGCCTTAGGCAGTAGCATCTGATACCTCAAAAACAGGTTACAAACGTATTCCTAATGACATGAGAGTACTTCAGTGGTATCATATCCAGATCAGACAGAACAACAAGTAGTGTATGATGAGTCTGATTTGCTGTGACCACAAAATATATACCTGATTCAGACGATAATCTTTCGTATGACATGTATTGTTGACCTAAAGTAAAATAAGCAGTAAGAGTTCTCTATAGGATGTGCACTCACGTGTGCCAATTCAGATAGTGAAAGCAACTAAGTACTCACAACATCATTTCTAAATCCTGAGTTCTTTCCTGCTTAATACGCTAAGCAAAATTGTGTTTCAAACCCTCAATTTTATTTAATTTGTATGCTTGCTTTCTTCTGTGAAGAAAATCTTCAAAGTGGAAATGAATTCTGGAGCAGTGCAGTCTGTTTTACTCTTTAGAAAACATGATATAATATCAACTAGAGCTGTGAATCCATTCAATATATCATGGACAGTCAAGCTCTAAGTAAACTAATTATTAGGTGTTTTATTATTATTATTAAAAAAAAAAAAAAAAAAAAAAAACCTTTCACTGATGATCACCTTAGTAGATAAATCCATTAAATACAATTATCTCATAATCCAAAACCTCCTTTCACTCTTCCTCTCATTCCAGAAAACACTCATTTTTACATTCCTCCTTTGTAAAATTAAAGTCTTCTTTTAATTAATTTATTTATTTTTATTTTTTTTTCCCCTACACATTGCCTGAGTGGATCGATTTACTTTGTCAGTTTGGCTTGTCTGAATAATAATATCTTATATAATATCTTATATAATATCTTATATAACACAGCCGTTCATATAATAAATTTATTGTGAGATCCCATTTTATATTTTATTTTCAACAAGTTGAGCACTGTAAGATCATAATATAAAGAAATGGATTCTGACTTTTCAGGCTTATGTGAACCTATTATAAAGCAAAATGTCAGGATCTGACCCATAATTACTAACCAAAATAGGAAATATTTTAGCATGCAATGGACTAGCAAATGCTTGAGAAGAAGCAAATTTGTAATCTCCAGGTTTAAAAAAATGTAGTTTATTCAGAAACTAAAATTAATGCTAAAAAATGCAGAAATATATGGTTATTTTGTTGTTGTTATTGCTGTTGTTGTTTTATATAGACACATTACTTCATTTGGGACTAATAGAACTTATGTGCTTGATATGTATCCTTATCCTGAAAAATACTGTGCAACTCTTTTCAGACACCGAGTGCATTTTATTTCTCTAAAATACAGTAGTATCCATCATCTTGTAGGAGAAGCTCAGCATTTCACAGGACTGGGTCCACAGTGAGAAGAATATTACAGACATGCATGCCATATGTTAAGTTTTGAAGCATGAATGCTTTCTCTAATGGCAACACCTCATGGCTCTACCTGTATCTTTAAGTTTATATTGTTACCTAATTGTCTGATAGTAAAAGTATATTTTTAACTTCCAGAAAGAATCTCCATTTTTCATTGTATATGACAAAAAGAAAGAACTGAAGGCAAGTAATGTCCCTCATCTTAAACACCATTTTTGTTTGTTTGTTCATTTTGTTGTTGTTTTTTTTTTTAACCACACCCACTTTTAAATCAACCTGTTGTGCCTAGGTATTGCAACACATTCTAATATTGCATGGCATGTAAATAGATACCTTAATTACTCATAATGATATGATTATATACACATATATATATATTATATATATACTTAAATATTATCAATCACATAATTACTCAGTATTATTTAATGGAATTTTGGGACTATGGATTTTGTTGTTTGATGTACTTTAAACTGTATGAAGCAGCATATTCTTAAGATTACCCTCACCAATGCTTTTGATTATTTATTCATTAAATAAAGTACATTCTTTTGCTTGTTATAATCCTGTATGTACAACCATGTGATAATGTTAAAATGGGTAAGTACTGTACGGGAATTATAACTGTTTCTTCTCTTGTCTAAATATATACTTATAACAATATTTATTAGTGATTTGAGTTTTAAAAACGTGTCTTTTTATGTGTTTACTACCTCCTTACACATAGTCCTAATTTAAAGGAAAACTAAGATAACATTTCCTCATGTAACAGTGAATGTCCTGATGGCTTTTAAAAGTGTTTGCCTTTCTTCACAAGTGAAATTAGGATGAAATGTGTGCTTCGAATGTCCGTTAAAATAAATGCATAAGACAATACTTAGAGTTTTTCTTATTATAGCTACTGTAAGTGGACAAGCATTACACATTTTTTAAGAAAAGAAAAGTTAAGCCTCAGATGGAGGAGGGGTAGGACCTGTACTCAGAGAATAATGTATAGAAGGGCTCATTTAACAGATAAGTGAGAAATCTGGTATACTAGAGTGTTTTTTCATTTCACAGTCTAGTTTCATCTTTGTATCGTAGAGAGGATCAGCTAGAATGTTTGTTTATTTGAGGATCTCAAACATTTCTTATTGATGAAACTGAAAACCATTTTTGTTGACTCAGTTACAACAATGTGATTTTTATTTATTTATTTACTTTGGAAAGCTAAAATTTCATTAATATTTAAAGGTGTATTTGCTTGAAGAAAACTCATCTTCTGTCTTCTTTACATTCAATACAATATTCCATAGACAGTTTCTGCCTTTCCCTTCTTTTCTGGTTGCCTTGGATGTTTTATGGAGAGGTAAGTACTACAGTGCTATAAAATGGTAGATTCAACTTGAGGCAGTTGTGGGTTCCTTGTGCCTACCCAAACTGAATGGTTATTTTAAGTCCCTTGGTAGCCCCTCAGGGAATGCAGGATGAACATTATTTCAACCAACTATCTCCTAAGGCTCCCTCCTACAATTTTCTTTTTCTCAGATAGCTTGAGAGACTACCTGTACTCTTCAAAGATTTCATCACTAAGCTAAATCTGTTGTGTTATATATATATACCTGTACCACTTTCTTCCTAGGATATGACAGACATTTTTTTTTTTTTTTTTTTTTTTTTTCCTATTACTTTTCAGGTAGAAAATTAAAGTAGGATATGTGAGGTCCTGCAGCTATGTAGACATTTTTGACATCTTGTCGTATGGGTGCTAATTGAAGAGAAAGCTGTTGACCCTCTTGTTTTCACAATGGAAAAGAGGAAAGCTGAAAGACAGGGAAGGAAGGGGAAAGAAGAGTGTATATACTAGGGAAGGAATAAACTATGACAGTAATTAAAAGAGTAAGTTTGAATGTGATGAAGGAAATTTGAATGAAGGCCCTTAGTAATATGTCTTAAATTTTCATATCTCTTCAGTATTGTAAAACACAACCCTGCTTTGAATAGGTTTATGTATACGCAGCCTGTTTAACACTATTTGTTTGTGGAAAAAGTTGTATCCGGAGTTGTGGCAAGACTGTGCCACAATTCTGCTGGATTTCTTCTGTTTTGTATTCACATGCTTTCAGAGAAATTCTGATTTAATGCGACATGTATACACACTTCTCAAATATGTACATTAAAAAATGTGGCAATAACCTGCCACATGTATATAAAAATCAGAAACAACAAGTTATTTCAGTAACTGATACTAATGAACTGTGAGTATCAAACACTTATAAAATCATTAGCTGCAGATATCCAGTAAATGATCCATAGGCCCAGATGAATTAAAATAAAATAAAATAAATAATAATACACAAAACATTGCTATTCTAATGAACACTTCTGCCCTCTTCCCCTCAGAAGGGCATAGCTGATAAGGATATATAACTGTAATGACATAAAGTGATCAATGGATATCTTTTCATATGCAACATGAAGAAAGCTCTGGGTTGTGAAAATATTTGTGCTTTCATCTGATATTTAAATTAATTCAAACTGAAATTAAAGAACTATAGTCATGTAAAAAAAAAAAAAACATATCATATTAAGAGCAAAAATAATTATATATATATTTTTTAATTGCTAGTCACTGTTTAATTATTGTGTAACAAGCATTATATCCTTGTTAGTCCTGAATTACATTTTTTTTTTTTTTTTATAGAGAGTATTCTTCAGGTTTATAAATATTACCTTGTATTTTTTATATTACAGTTCTATTGTTTGGTTTGTTTTGGGGAGAGTAAGTTTGAATTCTGTTTACAATTTATGTACTTCTGATTTTTTTTTTTAATAACTTTTTTTCAGTAGTATTATTTACCACAGAGAATGGCATGGGAATGTGCTTACTGTGCTTTTACTGCATGATCTTATACTCCTAGGACATATAAGCTATCTTCAATAGGAAGTTACTACATTATTGATAGAGATCATGCATAATTACTGTCCACGATGTGGTGTTAAACTTCCAGGAAAAAAAAAAAAAAAAAAAGGAAGCAGCCACATAAAGACAATTGTTTTATTTACACTCACACACAAACCCTGTACTGTGTTATGAAAGCAAAAAGAACAATGGCTTATTCATTTAGCGAGAACTACAGGCTGATGTTCACTTATTCTGCAATACACTGCTTGTTTCCTTCTTTAGGAACCACACTGAATGAAATCATGAACAATTATGCCTCATGGTGGGTCTAAACCTAATTCTGAAAGCTATGTGAAACATGAGGAGACTATGGATATATGGAATGGGGGGAGGGAATATAGTCTTCGGTACGTCTCCACATCCTTATTTGCACAGTGCACTGTGGAGCAATCTTTAAAATAACCTCAAGTTCCCTAAATTGTAAACAGCTATGTTTAAAGATCTCCAGAAAGAAACCTTTTATTCCAAAGGTTAGAAACACCAGATCTTGGCTTTATGGAGATCAGGGAACAGAATCTATTGCAAACTTTGCAGCTAACAGATGTCTCTGGATACTTTACCATGTCAAATTAACCTTCACTAGTACTGAAAATGTGGGAAAAAAACAAACAAACAAACAAATAACAACAACAACAAAATGATTTTTTTTATAAAAAAAAAAAAAAAGAAGAGAAAAACAATTGTGAAAGAGATTGAAACTCATATGTGCACCACACCCCATGGTTAAGTTAAATAAATAAATAAATAACCAATAGAAAGAAACTTTGTGGAAGGACTAGGGGAAGATGCTTTCAAGTGTGAAAAGTAGTTGCAGGGAAATATATTGCTAATACTGCATTTTCTTTGGATGTCCTACTATGTATGGTTCAAATACCATGCTAAAGGCCAAACTCAATAAACTTATAGGCAATAATTCTACATAAATATACATGCAGTTAATAAATGGTTCTTGTATGTGAAGTACAGAGAAATTGAGTTTCCTTGCATTTTTAGAATATCAAATGCATGAATACTGTTTATAACAAGCTTGCAGTCACAGATTCTGTAATTCTTTAGTCCTGAACAATTGCATAATTACTAATTGAACTATATTAGCACTGTGAGTAGACATGGATGATTTCAAAGGGACACTACTGATTTAATGCGGTCTCAGTCTGTACATTTCCAAAATTGCAGAAATTCTGTTTAACTCCCAATGAAGTTTTGGGGTTTTTGAACCAATAAATCAACCAATTGCAAACCAAATGAAGCATTAAAAAATGAAAACAAAACAAAGAAGAACATGAAATTTCATTTTTCAAGATACATGACTACTAAAATATTATTTTCTGACTAGTTTCTGATAGTCTGGCTGGCTTTACTATGGACAGGTTTGTGTTGAATCTATTGAATATATAAAGCTGTCATTTATGGCATTGGGATTGTGATAGAACAAACATGAGAACAGGTCAGAGAAGCTATTCTGAATTCACTGCCCTTCTTCATTTACCACTTTTTTTTTTTTTTTTTTTGATAACAATTGATCAGATCCTGAGGTTGTAATTCTAATATTTTGCCAAAATAAATAGTTGGCAGTTCTGTCTACAGAGGAACTTGTAATACTTTGTGTAACTGTATTTTTTATTCCTTAAGGTGTTTGTATTCTGCAAAGGTCCCCATATTAAAGACTCCCTTTGATTTCAGTGGGAGACAGATAAGATCAAGCAGCAGTTTTCCTGTCAGCAGTAAAGGGGAATAATAATCTTAACTTAGAAAGATCAAGATTGTCTAATTTATAGCATGTAGCTGCAGATCTTCCAGACAGCACTGAACTTACAACATCACCACATCTTCCCATTCACCTCCATGAGTTTTAATATATATATATATTTATTATTATTATATACAGAATTAGGTTCTGCACATGTTCATAAGTTTTGCTGTGTCCAACAAGCTGTTCATGGACTTAGATAAATACTGATTCATTGAGATATTCATTGGCTATAATCAATTAGATTCTTATCCTTGAAACAGAACGTCGAATCTTGAATTGCAAGTGAAGAGAGAAATCTTTTTTCCTTTCTGAGACAGAGAATTGTGAGAGCTAAATCACAAGCCTACATGTGCTCTTGTATATTATCCAGCTTTATATAACACACTTGTGGAGGATAAATACATTCTATATTGTCTCTCATCAACTGTGTAAAGTCCGAGCACTTGATTTATCTGATCTGTTTGTTGTTGTTGTTGTTGTTTGGTTTTCTGTTTGTTTGTTTACTTGTTTTGTTTTTGACCAGAGAACCTTTGTTTTTATCTTTTAAACCCCAAAGTTAGTCTGTATTTACATCCAGTTTTCTGCCAGTCATCTTATTAATTTTAAATATTCTAAATAACCAGGCAGTAACAGTGCAATTTAGATACAAATGTTAAATTCATGCATCATGATGCAAAAACTTGACAAATTTACAACATACTTTCTGCAGTGTTTTACTGTATGCAACCAATTCAACTAAATAGATACCATCTTGAAACAGATACCTATTTTTAATATCAATTCTGCCACTAAGCAGAAGTTTAACACACCTACCCAGCAAGTGTTCATGGACTCAGCCGGAGTGATACGTCTACCTCATCTCTTTGTAATATGTCTCATGCAGTCATGAAAGATAGGTATCTCCAGGAAAGATGCAAGTCAACACAGTTGAAATAAGAAGTAGGTGGAGTGGAGAAGTAGGACAGGAGATGCTCATATCCAGCCTAGAGATTTCACAGAGCTTAGTTTACAATATAAATATTCATCCAATAAGTCCTCAGTTCATTCGCTCTCACTTTAGATTTAGGGGTTTCCTATAGAAGTGCCATCCAAACAATCCCTTCTCAAACCCTTTGCACTTCAGACAGAAATACTGGCACTGGCTGGGGTTCCCACAGTGTCAGATACTACTACAGTATGGAAAGTAAAACTAGCACAATACAAGGAAGAGGTATATAGACTTCATGAGCAATTTAGATTGAATGCAACATGACAGTAAAACATCCAGAAGGAAACTGCTGACTGGTAATGAACTTTCTTGTGCTGCTCGAGAAACACCAGGTTCTTTCATGTGGAGATAGTGGAGTCTGATAAGCAGTGTTAAGCCCCTCCCATTTTGAAAGGCTATCTTTCTTGACATCAGGACATTCACTATAGCATTTATTTCGGGAAAAGACTTTGAGCCTGAAGAAAAACAAAAGCTACAGTTTAACACAACAGAGAACAAAATTAAACCAAGTGCATACTTGATGGTGGGATTCTTTATTTTGTTTGTGCCAGAGAAAGAGCATGATGGAGTACTGTGTAGCTGTGGCTGTAATAATTGGTAATGAGGAACTTCAGAACAAATGACAGCATTCCTCAAAGAGAAAATAAAGAGAAATTTTGAACACTGCAAAGAGCAATCTGAAAGGACTGGCTCATACTGGTCCTTGGAATAACTTTTTTTTTTCTTTTTTTTTTTTCTTTTTTTTTTTTTTTTTTAATAAATTAGTCTAAAGGGACCAGAATGAACCCCTTCATAAATAAATAAATAAATAAATAAATCTATTTCTGCTCCGCTGCAAAATCTCTTAACTTATCTAGGATAAATGACACATTTCAGCAAATCATAGCCCTCCTAATCCTGTAGGACATCGTACACAAAATTCAAGTTCTGCAAAATAAAGTATACCTCAAAAATAGCTTTCCCCTGCTTTAACACTTGCAGGAAATCAGTCTGACACAAGTGCAGGCAGTACTTTTCTATTTTGATAGGAATAACATGCTTTACAAAGGTGTCACAGGGTGTATACTTGTAGATAATTGTGCCAAACTGCTGCTTTCTGAGGATTTTTGAAAGGAGGAGAAAGAAGCCAAGGTAGGATGGGATGAATGATTTGACTGTAATGAAAGGAAAAGAGAAAATGGGAGAGAACAGAAAACTGTTATACTTTACACATTTTTTATTTTTTATTTTTGTGTGTGTGTGTGTGTGTGCTGTAGCCAAGATCAGGATAGATATTTCTCTAGGAATACCTCTCTCTAATGTCTGAGACTATTATGCATGAAGAAGGCTTAGTAGTACTAGACCTTGCATATGTTGGTACAGATGTTGTTAGCTTTTCCCAGAAATAATGAGTACATATAGGAAAATATTTCCAAAGAAGAAGGACAGTGCAGTCCACTTTTTGGCTTTCATGGATCCAGCATATGGTCTGATGTGTACTACTCTGTACTTCTCTAAGTCAATCACTCCAGTTCTCACAAAACCTGTGTTGTTTGTTAAGGTGTTTGTATATCAATATAATTCAAATTTTGGAATAGCCATGTATGATTGCATACTAAGTAAAAGCAGAAACCAACTGTTACTTCAGGGGCTTCATTTTGAACAGTCTTGATTTGTACTCACAGCCCTGACAAAACTTAAATAATAGGCACTGCCACTCCAGGGCAGAGTAGAGAGGGACAATCACTCCCCTCAGCCGATTAGCGATGCCATGCTTGATGCACCCCTGGATACGGTTGGCCCTCCTGGCTGCCAGGGCACACTGCTGTCTCATATTCAACTTGCTAACAGCCAAAACCCCCAGATCACTCTCTGAGGGGCTGGTCTCCAGCATCTCATCACCCAGTTTGTATGTTGCCCTGTCCAAGGTGCAGGACCCGGCACTTGCTCTTGTTGAACTTCATGCGGCTGATGATTGCCCAGCTCTCCAATTTTTACTCAAAAAAAACTTCTAGTCCTCTATCCAAACCATTTATGAAAACATAGAAAAAAACTGGCCCTAAAATGGAGCTGTGGGGGACAGCACTGGTGACTGGTTGCCAGCCTGTTGTAACCCCATTTACCATAACCCTTTGAGCCCTACACATCAGCCAACTGTTCACCCATTGTATGATGTTTCTGCCTAGCTGTATACGGGACCTTTTGTGCAGTAGGATCCTATGAGAAACTTTATCGAAAGCTTTACTGAAATCCAAAAATATTACATCAACTGGCTTCCCTTGATTGACAAGATGAGTGATAAAAGTAAAAAAAAAAATCATAAAAGTAAATCAAATTTGTTAACCAGGACCTAACAGTCATGAACCCATGCTGACTGGGACCAATGACTGTATTTTCCCCCAGGTGTGTTTCAATAACTCCCAAGATAATCTTCTCCATAATCTTACCAGACACTGACATAAGATTGACAAGCCTGTAGTTACCAGGGTCTTCTTTCTTGCTGTGGTGGTTTTACCATGCTAGGCAGCTGAATACCACAACTGCTTTCTCGCTCCCCCTCCTCAGATGAGGAGGGGAAGAAGTAAAGTAAAGAACAACTCACAGGTTGAGATAAGGATAATTTAATTAAAGGGAAAAAATATATTAATATTATTATTAATTAAACAGTTCAACTAAAGGGAAAAAAGGGAAAGGGGAAAAGGGAGGGGGAAAGGGAACAACAAAACAAAATAAGTAAAGGCTATGTGGAAGTGCAGAAGAAAGAAATTACTCTCTACTTCCCACAAATGAGCGATGCTTGACCACATCTTTGAAGCAGGGCCTCAATGCACATAGCCGGTGTTCAGGACGAGGACAGACGTTTTCACAAGGAGAGCCCACCCCTCCCCCCTTCTTACTTTTCCCACCTTTTATTGCTGAGTGTGATATCATATGGTATGGAACATCCCTTTGGTTGGTTGAGGTCAGCTGCCCTAGTCATGTTTCTTTCTCACTTTTTTTCCCACCCCCTAGGAGGGCTAGACAAAGTCCTGATGCTGTGCCAGCACTTCTCAGCAGCAGACACATCACTAGTGTGATACCACTGCTGTTCTGGCTACAAGTGCAGAGCGCAGCACTGTATGGGCTGCTGCAGGGAAAGTTAACATCCCAGACAGACCCAGTACAACCTCCACCCCTTATTCCATAACTTTTGTGTCACTCTCAGGTCCCCCATACTTTGGCATATTCTCATCATCATTGTTCCTTGTTCTTTAAGAAATTGATAGGCAGGTACATCTTTACATTCTATAGATCTTTCTTGGAAAATGTCCATAAGAACTGTTGACGATTCAGTCCTCATCTGCCAAAGTGGTCACTCAGGGCAGGTGGAGTTGGATGTCTGGCTGCCAGCACAAGCTTAGCTCAAGTCCTTGTTGCGCTTGCCCAGTTCCTTGCAAAGTTGACCTGTCGCTGATCTTGCAGTATCTTTCTACAACATATAACTTAGATTACAGATTAGTTTTCTCCCAAAGTTAGAGCTCCTTGAGGCACGCACCTGATATCCCCATCCTTCTGCATTACCCACCAGGTATACCCTGGTCCTTGGGTGAAGACAATCCCAAGAGTGGGTTTGCCTTTTCCTGAGGCAGGATTAACCCACACTACCTTCCCCATCCACTTTCCTAAATGTATTATGGGGACTTTAGCTCCCTTCACCGTGGATAGGGGTTTTGTTTCGGCAGGACCAGCACGGCTATCAGACCACCTGTTATTAACTAGCCAAGTGGCTTCTGGTAGATTTATGTCCCATTGTTTCCATGTCCCAGCACCCGATGCTCTTAACATAGTCTTTAACAGTCCATTGTACCTCTCAACCTTACCAGAGGCTTGTGGGTGATAAGGGATGTGATACACCCACTCAATACCATGCCTCTTGGTCCAGGAGGTGACAAGATTGTTTCGTAAATGACTCCCATTGTCAGACTCAATTCTCTCTGGTGTACCATGACGCCACAGGACTTGCCTTTCTAGGCCCAAGATAGTGTTTTGGACTGTGGCATGGTTTACTGGATATGTTTCCAGCCACCCAGTAGTTGCTTCTACCATAGTGAGTATGTACCATTTGCCTTGGCGGGTTTGTGGGAGTGGTCCGATGTAGTCAACCTGCCAGGCCTCATCATATCGAAACCCTAGCCACCTCCCCCTGTTCCAGAGAATTTTACTTTCATGGCTCTCTTGATTACAGCACAGATCTCACAGTCATGGGTAACCTGTGTGATGGCCTCAATGGTCAGGTCCACCCCTTGATCATGAGCCCATCTGTATGTGGCATCCCTCCCCAGATGTCCTGATGTTTCATGGGCCCATCGAGCTACAAACAGCTCACCCTATGTCCCCAGTCCAGGTCTACCTGAGCCACTTCAACTTTTGAAGCTCAATCCGCCTCTTTGTTGTTCTGATGCTCTTCAGTAGCGCGATTCTTGGGCATGTTGGCATCCATGTGACGTATCTTTACAGTCAGGTTTTCTACACGGACAGCAATATCTTGCCACAGGGTAGCAGCCCAGATAGGTTTACCTCTGCACTGCCAGTTGCTCTGTTTCCATTGCCGTAGCCGCCCCCACAGAGCATTTGCCACCATCCATGAGTCAGTGTAGAGATACAGTACTGTCCATTTTCCTCTTTCGGCAATCTCTAGGGCTGGTTGCATGGCTTTTATTTCTGCATACCGACTCAACTCGCCTTCCCCTTCCATGGCCTCCACAGCTCGTTGTGTGGGACTCCACACAGCAGCTTTCCATTTGCGATGGCTCCCTACCACACAGCAGGATCCGTCAGTGAACAACACATACTGCTTTCTGTCTTCTGGCAACTCATTGTATGGTGGTGCCTCTTCAGCACAGGTTTTCTGTCAGCACTCTGAAATCTCTGCCTTCTGGCCAGTCCATGATCTCTTCCAAGATTCCTGGGGAATTAGGTTTTCCCATTCGAGCTCGCTGTGTAATTAACGCTATCCACTTACTCCATGTAGCATCAGTCGCATGGTGTGTAGTGGGAATTTTCCCTTTGAACATCCAATGTAACACAGGTAGCCGTGGTGCCAAGAGAAGTTGTGCTTCTGTACCCACAACTTCTGAAGCAGCTTGAACACCCTCATATGCTGTTAGTATCTCTTTTTCAGTTGGGGTGTAATTGGCTTCTGATCCTCGATAGCCCCAGCTTCAGAACCCCAGAGGTCGATCTTGAGTTTCTTCTGGGGTTTTCTGCCAGAGGCACCAGGTGAGGCCACGCTCCCCAGCAGCAGTGTATAGTATGTTTTGCACAGCTGGTCCGGTACAGACAGGCCCAAGGGCTACTGCACGAGCTATTTTTGTCTGATTTTTTCAAAGGCCTGTTGTTGCTTGGGGCCCCACTTGAAATAGTTTCTCTTTCAAGTCAGGAACTGGATTTCCTGTGTGGATCTCTTGACCTTACTCTGTTTAATAGCAAAGCCAGCTTTCAGGAGAATTTGGATTACTTTTTTTCCCTTTCTCAAAAACTTCTGCTGTGTCGCCCCACACGAGGATGTCATCAATGTACTTCAGGTGTTCAGGAGCCCCCCCTTGTTCCAGTGCAGACTGGATCAGTCCATGGCAAATGGTAGGGCTGTTTTTCCACCCCTGGGGCAGTTGATTCCAGGTGTATTGGATGCCCCTCCAAGTGAAAGCAAACTGTGGCCTGCATGTTGCTGCCAGAGGGATGGAGAAAAATGCATTAGCAATATCAATTGTGGCGTACCACTTGACTGCCTTTGATACTTCATACTGAAGTTCTAGCATGTCCGGCACTGCAACACTCAGCAGTGGTGTGACTTCGTTCAGGCCATGATAGTCCACCATTAGCCTCCACTTGTTGTTAGACTTTCGCACTGGCCATAAAGGACTATTAAAGGGTGAGCGAGTCTTGCTGATCACTCCTTGACTCTCCAGCCGATGAACCAACTCATGGATGGGAATCAGGGAGTCTCGGTTTGTGCGATATTGCCATCGGTGCACCATTGTGGTAGAGATTGGTACCTGCTGTTCTTCAACCTTCAGCAATCTTACAACGCAGGGGTCTTCTGAAAGGCCAGGTAGGGTAGACAGCTGCCTAATCTTCTCTGTGCTCAAAGCAGCTATGCCAAAAGCCCACCGGTACCATTCTGGATCCTTGAAGTACCCTCTCTTGAGGTAGTCTATGCCAAGGATGCATGGAGCCTCCGGGCCAGTCACAATGGGATGCTCTTGCCACTTATTCCCAGTTAGACTCACTTCAGCTTCCAATACAGTTAGCTGTTGGGATCCCCCTGTCAGTCCAGAGATACAGATGGGTTCTTTTCCTTGGTAGCCTGATGGCATTAAAGTACATTGTGCACCAGTGTCCACTAGAGCTTTGTATTCTTGTGGTTCCAATGTGCCAGGCCATCAGATCCACACAGTCCGATACATCTGGTTATCCCTCTCCTCTACCTGGCCAGAGGCGGGGCCCCTCTAGTCTTGGTTGGAGCATGTGCCACTTAATTCTTGCCAATGAGAAGCAGAGGTCCCTTCATCAGGGTCAAGAATAACATCAGCTCTTCTACTGTCTCTGGAGAACTGCCCAACAGAAACTGGAGCAGTGTTTTTCTTAGGAGCCCCTCTTATTGCCGCTGTATTTCCTTTCAGTTCACGTACCCGAGCAGCTAGGGTTGAAGTAGGTACACCATCCCATTTTCTCCTATCTTCCCCATGGTCATGCAGATAAATCCACAAGGTGCCACGTGGTGTGCCTCTTGGGTGCTCTCTTTCTCGAGCAGGAAAATACTGATTCTTAGTGGCTGAAATATCACTCCATCTGGATGAGGAGGGATATGCTCATTCTATGAGGTGGTCAAGTCTATTGGACAGTTTCTCCACAGCTGAGACACAGGCCAGTAGTGGAGCAGAGAGATTGTCTTCATATTTTTAAAGCTGGCAGGACAGATTATATACTGTTGGTCCCATCCCCTCATCCCAATTAAATATTGCCAGTGCACTCGCATGTGATGATGGTGTACTCCACACCAATTTACACCACATGAATGTTGTGCGCTGGACTTCATCAGGATCTTTAGGTGTCTGGGCATTGTCCAAATCACTATAAATCATCTCCAGCACAGCTAATTCCCTCAGTTGCTGGAGATCTTTATCCACAGTGGCCCACTTGCCTACTTAATATACAATGTCTTCCTTATGGGTATACCTTTCTTTCACAGCTGCCAGGAGTCACCTCCAGAGGCTGAGAACCTCTGTCCCTCTCTCAATTCCTTTATCAATTACCATTTCTCTACAGAGGGATCCCAACTGCTTGGCTTCATTGCCTTCTAATTGTTGTCCCAGCATCCCAGCAGTGTCCCAGCATCGAAGCAGCCAGGTGAGGATGTGTTCACCTGGGTGTCGACCATAATTCTTTCGTATTTCTCGCAACTCTCTCAGGGATAGGGATCGATTGGTTTCCGTTTCATTTATGATTTCCATCTCTTCTTCCTGCTGTTTTTGTGATGGCTCTGCTTTAGAGGTGCCTGCCCTTTCCCTTTCTCCCTCCTTCTTAGGAGAGTTTTCTTCCCTTACTAAATGAGCTTACTTCCGTTTCCGTTGTTTTGACTTGACTATGGGGGCGACTGATACCATAGTCAGTTGGTCCTCTGGGTCAGCCACAGCATGTGTTATCTGGTCATCAGATTCAGAGACTTCCACCCTCTCTTCAAGGTGCTGGATGATGTTAAACAGTGTTAGGAGTAGGCCAGGACCCAGCATAATGCTGCAAGCTGTCGTTCTCCGGCATTGTCAGGGTCAGGGCCTATGACTCTCAAACATTCTATCAGGTTTTTAGGATTTTGCACTTGTTCAAGGGTGAAGTTCAAAACTACTGGGGGAGACACCCGTGACAGGTACCTGCCTATATCCTCCCACACACCCTGCCACCCGCCACAAGGCTGTTTCAGGACAGATTGCCAGGTGAGCTTTCTAAACAATCGACTAATCTTAGAGAGAAGAAAAGACCCGTTATGCAGAATTAGAAATAGCAATATATGGGTTACACATAGATATTCAAAATACTCAAAAACTGTTGTAATTAGCCCACTGTGAAAGAAGGAGAAGGTACCATTCCTGATATTATTCATAAACTGACTTCCAGATGAGGAAAGGAAGGCAGTGTAATTCTGAATATTGTCTAAAAGATAGTTCCCATGAGACCCAAATGATAACAGCGCAGAGCCTGAATGCCAGATTAAACTCAAGGCCAGTGCGTGGCAGCACAGCGAGTTTAAAAAAAAAACGAACACAGATTGTAGCACATTCTTGGATCAGATATAGAGGAGAAAGGAGAATATGACACGGATTGCATGACATATGATCAAACAAGCCAATATTAACAGGACACTGAACATGGTGAGTAGAAAGTAAGTGTGTTATTTGTAAGAGTTTTAATCAATTATATTGTTATCTCAACCCTTTGATCCCCATGTTGGGCGCCAAAAAGGACTGTGTTGTTTTTACCATGCTAGGCAGATGAATACCACAACTGCTCTCTCGCTCCCCCTCCTCAGATGAGGAGGGGAAAAAGTAAAGGAAAGAACAACTCACAGGTTGAGATAAGTAAAGGAAAAAAATATAATATTATTATTAATTAAACAGTTCAACTAAAGGGAAAAAAGGGAAAGGGGAAAAGGGAAGGGGAAAGGGAACAACAAAACAAAATAAGTAAAGGCTATGTGGAAGTGCAGAGGAAAGAAATTACTCTCTACTTCCCGCAAATGGGCGATGCTTGACCACATCCTTGAAGCAGGGCCTCAATGCACGTAGCCGGTGTTCAGGAGGAGGACAGATATTTTCGCAACAAGAGCCCACCCCTCCCCTCTTCTTTTTTCTACCTTTTATTGCTGAGTGTGACATCATATGGTATGGAATATCCCTTTGGTTGGTTGAGGTCAGCTGCCCTGGTGATGTTTCTTTCTCACTTTTTTTTTTTTTTTTTTCCCACCCCTTAGGAGGGTAAGAGAAAGTCCTGATGCTGTGCCAGCACTTCTCAGTAGCAGACACATGACTGGTGTGATACCACTGCTGTCCTAGCTACAAGTGCAGAGTGCAGCACTGTATGGGCTGCTGCAGGGAAAGTTAACATCCCAGCCAGTCCTAGTACACTTCCTATTCTCAACTTTGGCACAACATTTGCCACTTTCCAGTCAACTGGGACCTCTCTAGATTCCCAAGACCATTGAAAAATAATTGAGAGGGGTGCCATGATGCTGTCAGCCAGCTCTCTAAGCACCTTGGGATGAATCTCATCCGGACCCATGGACTTGTATGGATCCAGGTGGAGCAGCAAGTCCCATACATGTTCAGGATCGGTTGGGAGTTTATCATTCCCACCACCAAGGTCCTCCAGCTCAGGGCACCCAGGGTTCTGAAGCCCATCATCTGTGTTGAAGACATAGGCAAAGAAGGCATTAAACAATAAAATAATATGGGGTTGTTCTTTATTCTTCTGATTTTTAGTCAAAGACTAATTAAACATTTTCTATCATTCCTTTGAAATCAAAAACATTTTTTGTATTATTTAATTGGAATATTTAAAAATGACATTTGAAATTAGTTTCACTAACTAAAGCTAGGCTTTGAAATTATTATCTAAATATTTAGTTTGTCTTGCTTCAAACAAATGGACACTTAAGACTGTTTCTCATCTACTTAAATGAGAGACAATACCTACTAGGTGATTTTCACAAAGGGAACCATTTTCTAAATTTTTTTTTTTTTTTTTTTTTTTTTTTTTTTGTCCAGAGTAACATTTCATTACTGGGATGTCCTTCTTTCCATTGGTTTAATGTGTAGAAGTAACAGTTGTTGGTGATATTTTTTTTTTCTTTGTTTTCTCTTTTCTTAGTAAAGATACAAGGATCACTAATAGCATGACGACCTCTGAGTTCCCTGGTTGAGGTTTGCTTTTGGCCTCCATACAGGAAACAGATCTAGTCATATTAACCTCCAAATGAGGTTTTAAACCTCTCTGAAATGAAACCTATTTCATAGGTTAGCAGGGAACTGTAGCGTCCAATTAGCTGGAAGCCCTCTTGACAACTGGTTAGCAAGACTATGCATGATTCTGCTAGTAAGTTCAACTGAATCTCTTCAACCAGAACTTTGTTGAACTGTCACACTGTCTTAGTGATTGACATTGATTTTCATTTCTTGAAGTGTATTTCACTGTATCCTTGAAGTGGTTCATCAGACTGTCATGCTTGCATTCTACTTCTTCAAATCCACAGCTCACTGGCTGCTGCAGGATACTGTTGTCTTCCCCAGATGTGTGACCAGCCTAGTTCAGCTGTGATCTACAGAATATAGATCTACTCTGAAAGTTTCCTATTGCAAATTTTATCCTTCCATCTGATTCACAGTATGGTCCACAGATGGTGCAGATGACATTTGTCTAGGAGTCATATGTATTGTTACTACGCCACTACTCCAAGTCTTCAAATCATTCAGCAAACTGGGTAACAGTGCTGTTTTGTAGACTCCTAGTGTGATCCACCATTTAACACTGAGCTCTGATGTTTGACCTTAAAGTAACCTGCATCTTGAACTTCACAGTGTGATACAAAAAGCTTTTTTTTTTTTTTTTTTTTTTTCCTGGGCTTTTTTGAAGAAAAAATCATTAGTAATAGAATGAGGAGAATAGGAATGAAATGAATAGTATTGCTTTCTTCTAGTTGTTTATTTTATTTATGTATTAAGTTTTGTCTGGCTTACTTTATTAAAATAGGAAGTGTTCCAATGCCACCTTCACATACCTGTTATGGATTGGTATTTAGCATGTATGGGGTATTTGTTTTGTTTATCTATTACTATAAACTATTAAATGCCTCATGTAAGGGCTAGATTTTGATCACGGCAGGCAGTAGGGAGTTAAATGTCTTATGAACATAAAAGGGAGTTAAATGTCTTATGTGAGGGGTCTGGAGACCAAGTCCTATGAGGAGCGGCTGAGGGAGCTGGGATTGTTCAGCCTGGAGAAAAGGAGGCTCAGGGGTGACCTTATCGCTCTCTACAGGTACCTCAAAGGAGGCTGTAGCGAGGTGGGGGTTGGTCTGTTCTCCCACGTGCCTGGTGACAGGACGAGTGGGAATGGGCTTAAGTTGCGCCAAGGGAGTTTTAGGTTGGATCTTAGGAAGAACTTCTTTACCGAAAGGGTTGTTAGGTATTGGAATAGGCTGCCCAAGGAAGTGGTGGAGTCACCATCCCTGGAGGTCTTTAAAAGACGTTTAGATGTAGAGCTTAGGGATATGGTTTAGTGGGGACTGTTAGTGTTAGGTCAGAGTTTGGACTCGATGATCTTGAGGTCTCTTCCAACCTAGAAATTCTGTGTGATTCTGTGTGATTCTGTGTGAATTTGACCATATACATAAACAAGTAGGCTGACACTGACAGAAAACATCTGCTTATGAATAACAAGTGCTAAATATAACTAAGGTTATAGGGCTTATCTGACATGTTCATATCATTCAGGACAATGAAAAAAAAAAAATGATGTATACATATATTAAAAAGCTAGCTCAACAGATTTACTATCTTTGTTTATGCCTTAATGGGAAAGCTCCATCTCAGTGGTTGCCTTCCATCCATTCCCTTGCCTTTGAAAGGGTAACAAGCAAAAGCCTGAGATCATTTCTGGGCTAGAGTCCAAAACCTTTATTTCCTAATCACTGTTCTGGTTTCAGTGTTGCAGAAGTGGTAACTCTGCTAGCCAGATGCATGAAAATATGTTACTTCAGCAGTGAACCTCAATTCTGCAGTAATTTTTTGTGTGTGGATGCACCATCCTGAAAAGAAAAAGAAACAAACAAACAAACAAACAAACAAACAAAACAAAAAACAAAAAACAAAAAACCTCTGGAAGCTCTGTCTCAGTCTTTTTATAGTCAGTTGGAAAAAAGTGTTTTTTTTTTTTTTTTTTTTTTTTTGTTCCCTTTCTTGTCAGTATTCTAGGACAGGAAAGAGCAGAAAGAGCAGCAAGTCCTCTCTGTCTAAAATATTCTTCCTTAGTTTTAATTTTGATTGAATTTATTCCTTATCTGTTTTACAGAAGAGAGTAAAGGAGGGCTCCCAAATTCAAATTAGGCTATACGAATTCATTAATGGTATAAGACAACACTTTTTTCCTCCATGTCTATTAGATAATTTAAACTTGACATCGGCATTTAAACATTTGACATTTGACATTTAAATTTGACATATGGAAAAATTCTTCCGGGTGGCTGTGTTGTCTTCTTCCGGACTAAAGTTTATATTTCTGGTTAAAATCTATAAAACAGGGAGAGAAGAGAGCTGCCCCATGTTTTAGGTGATGACACTATTAAATCACATGCTGCTTCCACTGTATTTTTTTTCTTTTGCAATATTTTATATTTCATTTTAAGTTTTCTTTCTGTTACCTTTTTAATTTCTAAATTACCCACCCAACTCATTTTCAGCAAGATTCCTATGTGTTTAGCCTCATTGACTACAGCTAATTTAGAACCCAAAAATATGTATGAGTAATTCAACTCAAATTAATTCTTACAATTACTCTTGTCTATAATGTACCTGTCTTTTATTAACTGAATCTCCTCCTCATCTACATTTATTAGCTCCCGTTGAAGTCCTTGTCTTTTTAAGTCTTTTCTAAGGAAGCAGGCATACAACTCAATCCAGTTTATTAAATTGGCTTAAATATTATAGGGGTCAGGTAGGTTCGTGCTGTTTATTACACTTGGCTGGTTCCTTTGTAAATTAATATATTGCTTCCAGTTCTTTCCTTGAATATGAGTGCCTTAACAGTTTGCATGTGTGCCTCAGATTTTATCATCAGATCTTTTACATTTTTGTCCAGAATGCTAGTGCTAATAATGCCCAGTGTAAGACTATTTCTAGCCTGTCAATGGACCATTTTTTTTCCTACTCTGAGGGTAAAATTCTCCTATCTCCTAAACATCATTTTACTCATGGTAGCCTTTAATCCTCATCCTTGCTATAAGTGTCCTTAAAGGCTTCATAAAATGTCCCTCACAAAAATGATGTCTTGAAACCCTGAAGGAACTTTATATATGAGTTTGTCTTTATTATTTTGTTGGCATGGATGGAAATATTTGACTCACTTTGTACTCTCTACGAAATTTAAAGTGAGTTAAGAGAAGAAAGAAAGAGCTTCCTAAAGCATAAAATAAACCTTAACTCCTTACTCCAACAGAGTCCACATCATCTTTCAGGCTTTTTCACCTTTGGAAAAATGTGGTTTAAAAAAAACAAAACTAAATTATATCCTCTCTATTCTACTCCCATTAAATATTGCTATTATACAGTGGTGAGTCAGTTGCTTATAAGAAATGAACAAAAATGTTTGTAAAATAACTTTTCCTTTCTTTTCCCCTCCATCCTCATAGAATCAAAACCAGCAGTGAGTGAAAGGACTTCCAACTATTTCAAATGAATTGAAACCCTTCCTCTAAGTATACAACAAATCTGTTTTTCTCTCTAAGGATTTATCATTTAAAAATTCTCAGTATGTATTTGTTTATTTCTAATTTAAAAAAATATGGTCAATGGATATATAAAAAAAATACAGCACAAATAGCACGTGCTGCAGGGAAACTGTACTGCTAACACAGGTCATCCTGCACGGGTTTAACATACATTTTTGATGCTTGATCTTTGCCAAGAAAAAGTTGGAGCTTAATCATTTAATGGAACATCTGTGTAGATATAAACAAAGGTCTAGCTGATGCTGCTTTGGGGCATTTAACTGACTCTTCTTTCCAAAACAAAATTTTCTAAGTTTCTGTTTTAGAGCAAGGATTAAATTTTGAGAGTTAAAACAATATAATTGTTCAAAAGTCACAGTCACTGTAGTACTATTTATGCCATTCATTCATATATATATTATTTATACTGCAGAAAACACAAATGCATTCTGTGTACATTTCAGATAATATACACTTCAGATATCAACTTCAATGGCTTATTTTTCCTCCATAAACCAAGAAAACTTGTACTGTTGGAAAATGAAACAATTGCTTCATGAAGAACGGAGTTATTGAAAATTCCTGTATCTGCTATAACAGACCTATGGAACAAGAGACAGCACATATGGAAAAAAAAAAAATCTGCTGACTATGCTAAAGACTTGACAGATCAGCCAGCTTTATATTACGTAAATACAAGTTCTTTGCCTCAGAGATCTTAAGATCTTACAGATTTTAATAGGCTTCTTGAGCGAACTGAAGATGCCCTTTTCTTACTATCATAATGCTTTGATTTTAATATTCTCATAGACAAGGCAGATTCTCTGTACACTTAAAAAATAAATTTAAATGTCTCATTGAATCATTTTGCCGATTCCCTCATTGCCTGCAGATGACAAAAAATTCTGAATCATTTGAGTTTCATTTTTCAAAGCTGTTTTTAAAACTCTGATGATAGATTAACTGTCATGTATGGTGTTTCTAGAGGTTTAGTGATGTGATTTGTGTTTTGCTGGGCGAGAGTGCTACATCTTTATGCTTATTGACAATTTAGGTAATCTTATAATGCATTTTTTTTCCTGTTTGCTGAATATTTTCCAGTAATTGAAGGTTTCTCTAGGACTTCTGGCATGTAGTTTTTTAATCTTCAACCTACTGGGAAAACATTTCCAAATAGCTTCCTGTTTGTTTTGCCATGATTTTTTTTTCTTTTTTTTTCTTTTTTTTTTCCTTTTTTTTTTTTTTCCCCTTTAAGTAGTGAATAACTCACTTATTTTTATACTGTTTCATTTCTGAAAATACTTTTACTTTGATTACAACTGTCTGCTCTTTTGGAGAGAAGCATATTCACAGAAAAACAAAGAGTATAACTGAAAAGGTAAACACAAGTGCATTTCTACTATAATGTAAACAGATTGTTTATTTTTTGAGAGAAAAATCAGAGGAAACTTCCATTGCTTAGTGATAGTCTAACTGCTAGGTTTATTATAGAGGAAATATACTTAAAGCACTCTGGCATTTAATGGATATTCAGTCTCAAAATCAGATTTAGTTCATAGAATCATAGAATGATTTGGATTGGAAAGAACCTTTAAGATCATCTAATTCCAAACCACTTTGCATTGACAGGGATATCTTTCAGTAGACCAGGTTGCCCAAAGTCCCATCCAAACTGGCCTTGAACACTTCCAGGGATGGGGAATCCATAATTTCTCTGGGCAGACTGTTCAAGTGTATTACCATAATCTGAGTAAAGAATTTATTCCTAATGTCTAATCTAAATCTGCCCTCATTTTTGTTTAAAGCCATCACCCCTTGTCCTATCACTACACTCCCTGATAAAGAGTCCTTCCCTATCTTTCTTGTAAGAACCCTTTAGGTATTAAAAGAGTGCTTGTGGTGGTTTTACACTGCTGGGCAGCTGAACTCCACCATAGCCACTCTCTCACTCCCCCTTCTGAAAGGAAAAAGAGGAGAAAATACAATGGAAAGGACTCAAGGGCTGAAATAAGGACAAGGAGATCATTCAACAATTATCATGACAGGCAAAACAGACTCATCATAGGGAGATTAATATAATTTAATTACAATAACTAGCAGAGTAGGACTATAAGAAACTAAAAGCAAACTAAAAACATCTTCCCCACCCAACCTCTTCTATGTCCTCACCCCAAGTGGAGCAGGGGACCAGGAAATGGGGGTTGCCCATAATGCTTCATCTTTTTCACTCTCTTCCCCTTCTCTGGTATGGGAGTCCCTCCCATTAGATGCCATCCTTCCTGAACTGATCCTACATGGGCTTCCTACAGGCAGCAGCTCAAGAACTGCTCCAAATATGGGTCTGTACAATGGGGTCCATCCTTCCATATCAAACTGATCCAACGTGGATCCTCCATGGGAGCAGCTCCCACCAGTTCACTTTTTTCTGTGTGGGTTCCTCTCCACAGACTGCAGTTCTGCTCCTGCACGCAGTCCTCTGTGGGCTGCTATGTGGAAATATGCTCCACCCTGTTCTTCTCCACAGGCTGCATGTGAACTTCTGCTCTGGTTCATGGAGTACATCCTCCCCCACCTTCTTCACTGACCTTCATGTCTGTAGGGCTGTTTCTGACTCTTCTCTTCCTGCTGTTGGTGTGCAGCATTTTTTTCCTTTTCTTAAATATGATGTAACAGATGTGCAAACAACATTTGGAGATGAAGTTTGCAAAAGAAATAAAGGATAATAAGAAGTTTTTTGTTTGTTTGTTGTTGTTGTTGTTGTTTTTAATTATGTAAACAATAAAAGGAAGACTAGAGATAATGTGGGTCCCCTGCTGAACAAGGGGGGTGTCCTGGTCACAGGAGACGCCGAGAAGATGGAGATACTGAATGCCTTCCTTGCTTCGCTCTTTGCTTCAGACTCTCCCCTGGGACCCCTGGACCTTGGAGCAAGGAGAAAGAGTATGTGAAATGGACATCTACCCCCTGGTTGACAAGGGAGTGGTTCGGGAGTGTCTGAGTGGGATCAACACACACTAATCCATGGGTCCCAATGGGATGCATGCACGTGTGCTGAGAGAGTAGCGGAGGTGATCACCGAACCATACTCTATCATCTTTGAAAGGTCTTGCAGAACAGAAGAGGTGCCTGAAGACTGGAGGATAGCCAATGTCACTCCGGTCTTCAAGAAGGACAAGAAGGAGGATCTGGTAAACTACAAGCCTGTCAGTCTCACTTTTGTCCCTGGAAAGGTGTTGATGCAGAGGGTGGTGGCTGGAGGTGCAGAGTCTGGCTGGAGACCTGTGAGCAACGGTGTTCCCCAGGGGTCAGTGCTGGGTCCAGTCTTGTTCAACATCTTCAGTGATGACCCTGATGAAGGAATGGTGTCCACCCTCAGCAAGTACAGCGATGATACAAAGGTGGGAGGAGTGGCTGACATGCCAGAAGGCTGTGCTGCCATTCAGCGAGACCTGGACTGGCTGGAGAGATGGGCAGGAAGAAACCAAATGAAGTTTAACAAGAGTAAGTATAGAGTCCTGCACCTGGGAAGGAACAACCACATGTATCTGTACAGGCTGGGGGCTGACCAGCTGGAAAGGAGCTCTGCAGAGAATGAACTTGGGGTCCTAGTGGACAACAGGTTGACCATGAGCCAGCAGTGTGCCCTGGTGGCCAAGAAGGCAAATGGGATCCTGACGTGCATTAAAAGGAGTGTGGCCAGCAGGTCAAGGGAGGTGATCCTCCCCCTCTACTCTGCCTTGTCAGGCTTCACCTAGAGTACTGTGTCCAGTTCTGGGCTCCCTGGTACAAAAAAGACAGGGATCTCCTGGAAAGACTGCAGTGGAGGGCCACAAAGATGATACAGGGCCTGGAGCATCTTCCCTATGAGGAAAGACTGAGAGACCTGCGTCTGTTCAGCCTTGAGAAGAAAAGACTGAGAGGGGATCTTATAAATGTTTACAAATATCTTAAGTGTAGGAGACAAAGGGATTTGGCCAATCTATTTTCAGTGGTTTGTGGGGAAAGGACAAGGGGAGCACAAAATGGAGCACAGAAAATTCCCCACCAATAAACGAAAGAACTTCTTCACAGTGAGAGTGACAGAGCACTGGAACAGGTTGCCCAGGGAGGCTGTGGAGTCTCCTTCTCTGGAGATATTCAAGACCCATCTGGATGCCTACCTGGGCAATCTGCTCCAGGGAACCTGTTTTGGCAGGGGGGTTGGACTCGATGATCTCTTGAGGTCCCTTCCAACCCCCACAATTCTGTGATTCTGTGATTCTGTGATTCTGTGATTCTGTGATTCTGT
>CM021697.1:162317953-162332105 GCA_011074415.1 Stictonetta naevosa
ATTCTGTGATTCTGTGATTCTGTGATTCTGTGATTCTGTGATTCTGTGATTCTGTGAGTCTGTGACTGCTTAATGGCTCAGCTTTGGCCAGTGACGGGTCCTTTTTGGAGCCAGCTGGTAATTGCTCTGATCTGACATGGGACAGATTCTGTATTATTCTCACAGAGGCCATCCCTGCAGCCTTCCACTACCAAAACTTTGCCATGTAAACCCAATACACTGCTATAAGGTCTCCCCATAGCCTTCTCTTCTCTAGGCGGAGCAACCACAGCATGTCTTCACAGCCCTTATTGAAAGTACTCATACATCCATCATAAAAAGTAAACTGCCCTGTGTCCATATACTGTGGACATTGGGACCACACCTCCAGCAGTTTGACTCCCATTGGTCCTCATTACTTTCTAGTGTAGGCACAGCTAAAGCTTATGCCTTCTTTGCTTTCTCCTTTTGTATCTGTCATGAGCCAACTTCAATCTCTAGGCCTAGTCATAGCAATTTACACATCCACTCATCTTTCATGAACTGCCATCAAGTCTTAAAGCTGGCAGACTAGTTTAAGAGAGAAATAGAATGTTCTTTATTATTTCCAAGCATTTTACTTATCATAAAACAACAACAACAACAAAAAAAGTAAAAAGAAAAAAGAAAAAGGACAAACAAGTAAAATAAAACAAACAAACAAACAAGCAAACAAAAAACAGGATCTATACTTCCACAAGTCTTTTTTAGTGTGACAGAATGGTGACTTTTACATGTTTGGATCCAGAATCTGTAGCCCAAAGATCAGAGGAGATTTTGGAAGAAGATCCAGACCAGATCTCTATATACAGTGCGCTGGCTCTGGCCAACAGTCAAACTACCACCTAGGTATTTTCTCACTGCTCATCCCTCTAAGTGGGAAAAGGAAAAAATATGAAGAACAGAAGTGATAAAATATGTGGGTCAAGATAACAATATGGAGATCACTTACTGTAGTGGGTTTACGTGGCAAGGTTAAAAAAACACTGTGCCACACAGCAGCTGGGAGAGTGAGAGGAGTGAGGAACAGCCTTGCAGGCACTAAGGTCAGTGAAGAAGGAGGGGGAGAGGTGCTCCAGGCACCGGAGCAGAAGTTCCCTGCAGCCTGTGGTGAGGACCATGGTGAAGCAGGCTGTCCTCCTGCAGCCCATGGATTACCACGGTGGAGCAAGGTTCCACGCTGCAGCCCATGGAGGAGACCACGGTGGAGAAGGTAGACCTGCACCGACAGAGGCTGCAGCCTGTGGAAGACTGTGGAATCTGCTGGAGCAGATTCGGGGCTGGACCTGTAGCCTGTGGAGAGGAGCCCACACAGGAGCACATGACCTGGCAGGAGCTGCTGCCCGTGGGGGACCCAGGTTGGAGCAGTTTGCTCCTGGGGGGTGGACCCTGTGGTATGGACCCATATCTGGAGCAGTTCTTGAAGAGATGCTGCCTGTAGGAAGCCCATGCCAGATCAGTTCAGCAAGGACTGTATCCTGTGGGAGGGACCTCATAGCACAGGGGACAAGAGTGACCGAAAAGGAGCGGCAGAGAAGAAGCACTATAGACTAAACATAACCCCCATTCCCCCATTCCCCTGCATCTCTTGGGGGGAGAAGGTGGAAGAGGGTTGTTTGGGGGAAGGTGCTTTTGGTTTCTTTCCTTTGTTTCTCACTTCTCTAACTTGTTAAGAACAGGTAATAAATCTTACTATCTCCATATGCTGAATCTGTTTTGCCCGTCACGATAATTACTGTTCAATCTCCCTGTCCTTATCTCAACCCTTGATCCCTTTTCATCGTATTTTCTCCTGTTCCTCTTTGAGGAGGAAGAGTGAGAGAGCGGTTGTGGTGGAGCTCTGCCGCCCATCCGAGTAAAATCACCACACTTACTCGGTACTTTCCTGGACAAAACAGCCTTGGCCTGGGGAAATTTATTGTGATTAGTATATATATATATATATATATATATATGTATATGTAAAAGAACTGATCTTGTATTAGGAAAAAAAAAAAAGCAAAAAAACAAAACAAAACACTAACATTAAAACACTTAACGGGAAACACACCTTTCTCAGACTTGACTTCACTCTGGACTCCTCTCTTCCCCCTTACTATTGCCAGAAGTAACACAGTCCTATCTGTGAGGCACCAAATGTCACAAGGGGCTGCTGCAGTGATCACATATCTGTTTCTCTCTGCCACTCCACCCTCCTCACATTCTTTCTCTGCTCCGTGTGCTCACTTTTTTCATAGAATCATAGAATCATTAAGGTTGGAAAAGACCTCCAAGTTCATCTGGCCCACCCCCCTATCACCAATATCATCCATTAAATCATGTCCCTAAGTATAATATCCAACATTTCCTTAAACACCCCCAGGGATGGTGACTCTACTACATCCCTGGGCAGGTTGTTCCAATGCCTAACAACTCTTTCTGAGGAGAAATATCTTCTAATTTGTAATCTGAACCTCCCCTGGTGCAACTTGAGGCCATTCCCTCTAGTTCTATCACTAGTTATCTATGGCAAGAGGCTGACCCCCAGTCTCCCCTGAGCCTCCTCTTCTCCAGACACAACCCCAGTTCCCTCAGCCATTCCTCACAGGACTTGTGTTCCAGGCCCTTCACCAGCTTTGTAGACCTTCTCTGAACATACCCCAGGGCCTCAATGTCTTTCTTGCACTGAAAGGCCCAAAACTGAACACAGTACTTGAGGTGAAGCATCACCAGAGATGAGAACAGAGGTCTGATCACTTCCATAGTCATGCTGGCTATGCTATTCCTGATAAAAGTCAGGATACCATTTTGTTTCCTTCTCCTCTGTCTGTGTGGCACTTTGCCCTTCCTTAAATATATTTTCCCCAAGGTGCCATCATCTTGGCTTCCGGACTCATCTGTGCCCTGCAGTGGAGCTGTTGGAGTCATCTGGAACTGACTACACAGGTGTCGCGTTAAAGGGTGTAGCTCATTAACTGGTATGGGTCGAATTCAGGGTACTGAACTATCACAGTCATGGATTCACCAACAACATAGCATGCCCTTACTCTAGTTACATTCAATGAGAAATATCACAGTGTAGGAACACTGCAATTAAGTGAAATTTATTACAGCAACAGGTACACAGGTTCTTTTGATTGCTGGCAATAAATTCACTGTCAGCAAAAGCAATCTAACATGTATGAAATACACAGGTACACAGCCTGGCTATTAACATGTTAAAAGACACAAAGACTCTAGAGATTTCTAAGTTTCCGTGGAGACAGATGGCTTAATCAAGTGTTCAAATCTTACCCCATGACATCCCAATGCGGGGGAAGAGAGGCTCAGGCCATTGACTGACCCCAGAAGTCAGAAGCTATCTTTCATGAGGCATGCCCTTTCTCTGAAGTCAATTTATATTATCCATCTTTTAGGTGGTTATGATTAGTAAAAAGTTTTCTCGCTTTTGTTTAAAGGTATAGGCTCCAAGAAATTCAGAGCGTGTGCTCAGTGAGGAGTGGTCACACCTTGGAGGTGGGTAGCTTTTTGATGGAAGTGTGTTTTGGTATTATAATGATATAACAAGCAAAAGTTCATTAGACTACAGCATTTTGTCAAAAACATGACAGGTCATTGGCTCAGGGTAACAAACGTGCAGCTTATCGGTCTTGGCGTGCACAAGAACAATCAAGTCTCCCTCTTGTCACAGAGCCTAGCCGCAGTGTCTCCAATCTACACTACACTCCGTACTGTTCCTTAGAGTCAGCACACCAAGTTTCCGTAGTGCGATAGCATCTAAGGTTGGAAGCCTAGGGAATGCTCAGGTAATGCAGCTACGCCCTACCCTGAAAGCTTCTTCAGTGCTGTACATTTTCTTTAAAATGTGAATATTAGTTTAATTTTCCGAGTTACTTTGTGCAATTATTCCACAACAGGGTAGCCCCGGCCTCTCCCTGGAGAGACTACCCTGCAAGCCCTCTGCTGCTAACACCTGGACACCTGCACACAATGCAGTGTAGGAATAGGGAACTATGTGCACCAAAAAAGAGGGGACACAAAAGAGAAACATGACCTATATATCTCTATTTCAAGAACACATTTCACTCTTCTTTCTATCCTTTCATCTTTGGCAGGAATGGAGTTAAAACTAAAGCATGTGTTCAGACTTATATTGCTGAAAGACAGAGAAGCTAGGGAGAGTGACATATTTGGCTTTGATTAGAACGTATTGTTGGTAAACGGTGTTTGTGACCTAAACTGACACTCCCTGCAGGAAATCATTGGGATAGACTATCTCAGAGGGATGTACGGTCTGGGTGCAAACAGCCATGCTGTATTAAACTGAAATAACTTAATGAGACTATAGGGTGAATCAAGAAATCCCATTTTTCTCCCTTCTGAGATTTCTTGTAAAAATCCTCTAACAGAAAATTGTAACATAGCAGTGCAGAACAGCTTTGAACATCTTTTTAAATAGGAAACTTTTTAAACTTTATACAAAATAGATCCATGGTTTCCATTGTTAGGTTGAAAGCAGTATCAGCATTTCTACATTGCAGTAACTCTGACGGTAACTTTGTTGGGAAAAGAAGCTGTAAGACTTATTGCAGCAGCAATCATGCAGAGAGACTCTGCAGGCAAACTTCTGGACTTACTCCAGTC
Source organism: Stictonetta naevosa (assembly GCA_011074415.1). Taxonomy (NCBI): domain Eukaryota; kingdom Metazoa; phylum Chordata; class Aves; order Anseriformes; family Anatidae; genus Stictonetta; species Stictonetta naevosa. Next base: position 162,322,595 of record CM021697.1, read on the forward strand.
ATTGCACATTTGGAAAGAGCTTCACTCAAAGGTAGTTTATGCATGAATAGTGTGTAGGAATAGGTTTCTGGACCAACTGGTGTGTAGCTAATTTTAAAAAGTCAGTTTACCAGAACAATTATTTTATGGGCTGTAGAGCAGTTCTCATGAAAGTGGGGAGTGGATCATAAATTAAAGGAGAACCAAACACATTAATGTCTGACACTGTCTGTTCTTAACAGGAACATTACAAATGGTAATGAGGACACCATCAATCTTTGTGGGGGACAGTAGTAAATATGGTAAAAACAGAAAAGTATTGTATTCTTATACACAACATTTTGATATTATTTCCTCTGTACTTTTATTCCAGAATATTACATAGGAGTGTTTTCTGTACTCAGAGGCCTTTGATTTGTCATCTTTTTTTTTTTTTTTTTTTTTTTATTTTTTTGTAATTATATTATTTATTTTTTTTTTCCAAGTTACCCATGGTTTTGTCTGTTCTGGAGTTTAGAGCATGATCATTTTATTATCATTATTATTCATTCTCTTGTCTATTTTATATTTTGGTGCTGCTCATTTTGCTTGCTTAATTATGTGTTTTCCAATAAGTCTCAAAATATCTGGGTTCATCTAGCTGTGTAAAACAAGTGAATGTGTATGTATGTTGGTACATTCATAAGCTCTTTAAAATAATTGGATAAAAAGACAATAATAAAACAACACCACAACAGAAACACTTCTTTCTAATGAATGTGAATGAATTCCTCTCTCTAGAAAGTTCATAACATAGATCCTGAAAAGCTAGAATGGTATGGGGCGAGTCTTAAAGACTTCATGTTCACTGAAATAAAACCGTAAGTCACTGTATTGGAAGACCAAAGATTCCCTGTATCTGCTTCAGTGTGGCCAGTAACTGAATCATTAAGCTTTAGTTTTACATCCTTATTTGCATATGTAATATATTTGTAGAGAGCTCTGAATATTTATGGTGCTGATTATTTAAAATACTAGAAAATTGACTTTGTTTTCAAGTGATAAACTATTTTAACATTTATTAAAAAAAAAATAAACAATAAAAAATGCATTTCTGAATACCTATGACACCAAAGCCAGGTGTCTTACTGGTCCTTTGCTATTCCATTTTTATTTTTTTCAACTGCAGCAGTAAGTATTAAAGAACAACAACAATAGTAAGTGGGAGTTTTCCCATTGATTTCAATGAAATCATACCTAGATCTGAGCTGAATACTTTTGAAAATCTCACCCACTATTAAGTAATTCTGAAAAACACCACCTCAGAGTGTCTAAAAATCATAATTTGATATCCAGAAGGGAGAACACTCTTCTTACTCTCTTTAATGATTGTAATAATATATATTTATTTCATACATTTTTTCTTAATCTTTCTTGGATCTCTGTGAAGAGGAGGTAGAAGTCATAATTTGCACTTTATTGGTGAGAGATGGAGGTACAGTAAGGGAAGTGATTTGTTCACCTCAGCATTTGTGTAGGTTTTCAACACTGATCTATGGCCCAAGATGATTTAGCAGAAAAAGTGGTGCTTAACCAAGACAATTACTCTTTAGAGAAATAATCATAAAACACATTTGAAATAAGGTAAAATTAAATCTTGATTGGTGTCAGTTAAGCAGGTTCTGTAACTATAGTAAAACTACTTACAGTGACACTCTCCTGAGTTCAGACTGGACCCTCAGTAACAAAGGGCTTCTTCACTCTTCCGTAGCTTCTGTAGGGCTTTGCAGTGGTGAATGAGGTATGTAGTTCTAACTCCACACAATAGTTATAACTACGACAGAAGTGTTTAAATGTACAAATTTGTCTTTCACTGGATTGCATATGTCTTTGGTGTGTTTTGGATTTGCTCATGTCTAAGAACTAGAAAAATCTGAAATCAATACAGATTTTTTTTTTTTTTTTTAACTTTATAAGAAACAGCCCCATAGTTTTTTTTTGTTGTTGCTGTTTGTTTGTTTTTGTTTTTGTTTTTGTATCATCAGTGTCTGGTATAAACTCTGTGGTAATGAAGATGAGAATGAAATAAAGACTGTCCCTAAGCTCCAAACATCCACATTCAGGTTTCTATGGAATGAGGATTGGAATTTAATGACCTTTAAGATGCTTTCCAACCCAAACCATTCTATGATTCCATAATTTCAAAAGACAGTGGCTGTCTTTATTTTATGTTTAAGCCCATGAATCAAGCCCTTAATATTCTAGCTGAGAGGAAAAATAAACAATATTGATGGCTGAGTTTCTGGAAAAGCAATGCTAGAACCAGTGGACTCTTTCTAAGATGTTTTATAAAGAGAGTTAAAACTAAATAATATACAGAAGATGAGAATGTTGTCCAGGAGATATGTGCAAGTACAAAAGACAAAACACAAAGTAAAAACTTCAACAAGTTGATTGGTTAATGATATGTAAGTGCAATACCATTTATGCCATATAACATATATCTTTCAAAATTTTAAGGAAGCAAAGGCAAATACATACATAAATGAAGGTTTGGAATGAGTAGAATACTTTGCTTAGGAATTAATTTAATCTATCCTTATATTTCTGTAGCATAAACAGCCTGATCTTAGCTAGTAACTTCAATATTTTACTGTTAATCAAAACAAATGAATCAATGACTGTAAGTGTAAGAATCTGAATAAGTGTCAAATAAACACCTAACTGAATAAAGCAGAAATAATAATAAAAAAGGAAAAAAAAAAAAAGAAAAAAAAAAGAAAAGAAAAAGGAAGAATAGTATGTTAGTATAGCCTCTGGTAAAGAAAAAATATTGACTGTTTCAATCAAGGAAAGGGAAAAGTGCAAGTATACTTCAGATACTTGCAAGTTTTCTCTTATATCACTTTAGACTAGTGTGAAGAACAATTGTTATTATTACTTAATAAAAAAGAGAGATAGAAAGTGTGTCTGAAACAAAACATATATGTGACATTGTTTAGAAAGGCAGGAACCAGGAAAAGTATTATCTGTATCTTCTTCAGTTTATCTGGACACTAAAGTAATAAAATTGTAAAGACCATAAATAAATAGTAGTGAGAAAGGTAAAACTGTTTGCTGGTGCTACCTCATGAAGGTCAAAAAAGGAAGGATCGGATTCTGTTCTCAACTACCTCACTGTCTAGGCAAATTACTGGAAGATCCTTGTTTGATTAACATAAACAGACTCATGAGAATTTGACCCTTAAACTCATTATCCCTAGAAACCTATACTGAGACTGACTTTAAATTTTAAAATTATGTTATCCTAACTGGAAAACTATTAAAAAAATCATAAATATTGTGTTGTTGTTGTTGTCATTTTGTCTAGACAACTGATAGTCAAAAGAAGTAGGTCTAAAGAAGAAAAGACTACATGGTCTGAAAGCTAAATGAAAAGACAACAGTTTCCAATAGTAGCAAAAAAAAATCAATAATAACATACTAGTTTTCTTCACATTGGCTTGAGATTTCTGGAAAAAAAAAAAAGAATCAATTTTAACTGAAGCTGGACAAATCACATATGTAGCTTAAAAATCTGTAATAAAAAAAAAAAAAAAAAGAAAGAAACAAATTAAACTAAAAACCCTCTATGTTAGTCTCTGCTTTCTCCTGATCACCATTAAAAAAAAAAAAAAAAAAAAAAAAAGTTAAAAAAGTTGTAATTTAGTGATATTATTTAACTGTTTTGCAAATGGCATATCTGTCGTGTTCTGCTGGAGCAATAATTTATAGGATTATAAAAGGAAAAATATGAGCTTAGTTACGCAGATAAAGCCAGATGATTAAATACACTTAATAAAGTTATATAGGCATAGCTTATTTTTGTTGTAGTGCTGGATAAAGAAAGCACAATTGCCATTTGAGAATTACACAGTTCTTTCCTTCATCTTTATTCTTTAAGACAAATTTATCTGAATAAATGTTAGCACATTTAAATGTCAAAAAGTGCACAAATATTGTTATAGATATATATATATATTTCCCTGTAAAGAAGACAAAAGCTTATAATCTATATCGTAAAGGGTGAACTAATTACAGATCTTACTGTAGCATGCCTCTTTAGCATTCATTTGTTTAAACTGCAAGAAGCAAATGAAGCTGAACTTCCTTCCTCAATGTTGATTGTTTTTGTTGACCTCTACTAGGGGCAGAAGTACTGCTGTGTGATGCTGTAATTTCCTTCACAGTTGTATCTTGGCACTGTGGCTACTGTTCCTTCAGCAGGGATCTCTTGTTTTTTGGAAGATCAGAAGGCACTACCTGAGCCTGACATATTTATAAACTAACATATGTTGCTGCGGTATGTCTTGACTGTCCAGGGCAATAGAATGAAAATAACAGGTCTTATACATGCCTACACATTTATTTATTTATTTATCAATTTTAAACAATCTGCTATTTTAAGTCCATCCCTTGATTCATTTCTCTTGTTTTGTCAAAATCTTTTCCATATTGGAATCAAATGCTGCAGTATTTTTGTTAATATTTTTGTTGTTGTTAATTTAGCAAATTCTATCCTTTACAGTTTGACTAGCTAAGACAAAAAATAAGTAGGAACAACAATGTACTATATTTTTACTTGTCTATAAAACTTCAGAATTTAATTTTCTAAAGTGTAAACAAATTAAAGAGTTGTACTTAGATTCTGAACTAGCATTTAGTAAAAACACAGTATTTACAGTTGTCTTTCAGTTTCCTTTTGTTGCTTCTCATGTTATAATTTTCTAATATGCAGTGTACCCTTGCTACTGACATTATATAGAATAAGATAAAATACTTTCTGTGACACTGAATAGAATAGTCATTACTTATTTGTAGTAATGGATGTTGGCACTTGCAACAGCCAGTTCAGGGGCACAATTGCAAGATTACTGAATCTTCATATAATTTTATTTTTCTGGTGTCAGAAATAAGTAGGGTAAGTACCCTTGTGCTAGGGCTAGGAGCAATTTCATGATGAAAATATGATAGTAAGGAAGAGTATATAACTGTACTGTGGTCTTATTAACACATTCTTCATTGAAAGTTCATTAAAAGGTCCAGAAAATTATGATTAATAAATGATGTATGATGTACAGACATCTTCAACTTTACATCAAATTCATTAGCTGAAATATTATAATTACCAGTAAGATAGCCACATACAAATTTTCACTTTTGCTTTGAAAAGGGAAGGCTTGATAAAATATATATACTATACTTAAAATCATAGAATTGCTTTTTGCATAGTATTAACATTTTTGAATCCGAACTGACAAAGATCTGTCCATGAGCTGACTGACATATTTGTTTGTCTGTTTCACATTTATAAATAGAAAAGTGTATGGAAAAAAAAAAAAAAATGTATCTCTATTCTAATGAATACACTTCTACATAATAAAACAAATGCTACAATGTGATACCTTTCAGGCACAGAGCTCAGGAAAACAACTGAAAGTTTTTTCTTACTTTGCTGCAATGTTTTACAGCTGAAGCAAAACACTTCAGGGAGGTATTAAATATGCATGCTTTTTTTTTTTTTTTTTTTTCCTTATTTTAGTGTGAGAATTACCCTCAGAACTGTGTTTATATAGTATGCAGTATATAGCAGATCTGTGGCAGTGTTAAGAAACCTCTGAGGAAGTATCAAAGTTTATGCATCTTACTTCAAATTAAATCTCTGTTTCAGCAGGGTGTTTTATCTTTTATAGAGGCAAGGACATGGGCTGAGAAATGTGTTAGGTACCATGTGCTAGCTTAGTTGTCATTTTTACCTTTTACTTTCTAAAACTGAAGATGCTAGTTAAAACTGTTTGTGATAAGCTCTAAAATATTATTTGTTGTCAGTTGATTTTATAGTTCTGAGAGTTTTTGTTCTGGTGTTGATGGTGGTTGTTTGTTTTTCTAGGAGGCCTGACTTGGAATACTTTTAAGTCTCTTCATCACCATTGACAACAGCAACAACAACTTGTATGTCTTACATAACCTCATTTTGTGAAATTTTAAGTTTTGCTTTGGAACTATAAGTCTGAATTTCAAATCCAATTTGCTAAACACATTGTGTTTCACTGATATTTCTTTGGACATGATATTTCTTTGGTTTTATGTTTGTTTGTTTGTTTGTTTATTAAGACATTGCTTTATTTTTCTTTTTTTTTTTCGAATGATGTGTTGATTATTTCTTTATGTGAAGTTGGAAGTTAAGAGTAATTCGATCTTAGAGAAGTAAAAAAGGAAACAAACAACAACAACAACAACAACAACAACAAAACAGATATTAAAATGGCACTTAGTTAATGATTTCATTCGGGGAGGCATATAAGCAAATGCTTCAGATTAATTACTTAATTTGAGTCCCATCAAAGTCAGTGGGAGATAAGTACCTCCTTCAAGTGAAAAAAAAAAAAAAAAAAAAAAAAAAAGTATTAATACACCCAAGAGCAATGTCTACAAATACATATTTGGAGGAATTAGATATTCATTTACGCATTCACTGACACTACAGTAGTGTGTTCAATTGGGAGCCAATGAGCTCCTGGAAACACAACTCCAATAACTTTAAAGACCTTTAACTAGGTCGTAGGATACCAGTGATAAGGCTTTTGTTTCTAGACCTGAAAAACCATGAAAAAAATAAGTATTTCATTGCTCATTTAAGTGCTCTGCATCACAACTTATTTGCAATAATATGACAAGAGAAAACTACATGAACTAAAAAGTGAATCTGAGTACCTTATTGGGACTGAGGGTTCTGATAACATCTGCATACGTAACAGCTGAAGTACCTAATGGTCTTTTCTCTTGAAGGCCTGATCTAAATTCCATTAAATTCATTGGAAAACTTCCCACTGACTTCAGTCACCATAGGAGCCTGCTTTTACAGCTTTCATTCCCAGGAGGCTCAATATGTACATGACCAAGACCTAGATAAAAAAAAAAGAAAGTGACTTGAGCCAGAGTTATTAGAGCAATTGAATGCATTTCCTATTAGTTACATTAGCTTACAGTCTTTCATGAGGCACTTCGAAATAAATGCTCATTATCCAAAGTGTCAGTAAATCCATCTGGAGAAGGAAAAAAAAAAAAAGGCAAATTTTTTTGTGTCTCTTTATAGTGTATCATGTACACGTACATAACATTTGAATATGAGACAGACTCAGTAAGAAGCAGCTTAATCAAATATGGGAGCATCATGAAACTGCATTAGTAATACAAATATAACATATTTTTAGTATATCTGCTACTATCAATCCACTGCTGGACACAGGACTCCCTGTGTCTTACATCTTCTGCAGTATCTGCTTAGTCCTTACCCCTGCTGTTCTCGATTATTTTCCAAGTTCTGTCTCTCTGCAGTTCTGTTTAGTCTCTTCTGCAGAGATTCCCAGTCTTTGGCAACCATTCTAGAACTGTCTTTATCAATCTGTCATCTTTTCTTTTGGTGACAGTCTTGTACATTGCTGTTACTGCTCTGGATCTTATGATATTTTATTTCACATTACTGTCCAATCCATTGATTTTGATCCTTATTTTTTAATGTACTGTTTATTAATAAATTATTTTATTATTTGTGAAGCAGTTAAATTATTTACTTCCTTTCACTTGTGGAAATAACACAAATCTAGATTGTATATTATTAACAAGGAAATTATTGTGTCAGTGTTACATACTTTCTTCCTGATGGATAAATGTACTCTGACCAGACAAATGCTCTCTACCTCCCCATATCTTCCCACAGCTATAATCTCTCTAATGATGAAAAGCATTTTAGTCCATGCTCTCACCAATAAAATAGCTAAAAGAATAAACTGAAATCAAACCAGAACGACAACAATACTAATTAAAAAAAAAAAAAAAAAAAAAGATGTTCTCCCTTCAAATTATCTTACAAAGCATGTACCTGCCTTGTAAAAAATCAAGGTTAGAGCATTCTTGCTGTATCTGGCCAGCAAATTACAGGGAGGTCTATCTGCTCTCTCTGTCTCCCTCACAATCTCTTTTTATACAAATTTGATAGTTCTTACATGAAAGGAAGAGACATTTGACTGATTCTAGAGTCCACTTTATTTGGAGGTGACTCTACCATTACTGTCATATCCCATATACCTGGTTCTGCTAGTGAGCACCGAGACATTCTCTATGGTTGTATGAAAGGGTTTTGATGAACTGAAGTGGATTATCAGTTTCCCAGTTTACTGGTTACTGACTAAGAGAGATAAGAAAGCTCATCTCTTGCTCAGCACTAAAGCATCAGATCTGCTCTTTCCAAACCCACAGAACCATTAAATTCAGAAGATAGAAGCTGCCTCATGTTATATAAGGGTCAGTTTCAGCTCCAAAGGGACCTGCTGCTGCCCAGAGCTGAGACAATAAGCAATGCTGTTTGTGTCTCTGTGAGAGCATAGTTAAGAAAAACAAACAAACAAACAAAACCTGCTGCACAACAGCAGCTGGGAGACTGGGGAGTGAGAAACAGCCCTGCAGACACCAAGGTCAGTGAAGAAGGAGAGGGAGGTGGTGCTCCAGGCACTGAAGTTACCCTACGGCCTGTGGAGAGCCCCTTGGTGAGCAGGCTGTCCCCCTGCAGCCCATGGAGTACCATGGTGGAACAGATCTCCTTGCTGCAGCCAATGGAGGAGCTCTCAGTGAAGCAGGTGGATGTGGCCTGGAGGAGGCTGCAGCCTGTGGAGAACCCCTGCCAGAGCAGACTCTGGACCAGACCAGCAGCCCGTGTCCTCATATTTATAAATAAGAGGACAAAATTGTTCTTGTCATGGCATTCAATATACAAAAGTCCCCATCAAATGGGATTTAGTCACATATAACCCTCCCTAGTGCCACACAGTGACTCACTTTGCCTTCTTTCCAGAACTGCTTTACCCTGAAAATAATTAGTTTATTTTCTTCTTACTGTGAGTGTTAATGACAGTTAATTTGTCATGCCTTCTCAGAAGTGCCTGTTTTGAGGGAACAGGTACTTCACTTCAAGTTAGAGCTTAAATGTGACTCATATCCATGATTTAAGAGCACAGAGAAACCCCAAAACATAAATGTGATTTGCCTCTGTCAAGTTTGTGCATAAATGTCATGTCTCATTTGATAGCTGTGATGTAGCTTAAGCATAAAGTAAGAATTTGTAAGCTTGTTTTTTTTTGACCCTGTCAGACTGGAAGACTTTGAAATTACATCTCCTAGGAGACTGCTGTGATAAGCAATCGGTGGAGTATCCTCAGTAGGAGATCCTACATTTCTGAGGCTAGATCACTATGCAGTCATGGATGAAAGTGTAACGAAGTTAGGAAGAATGCAAACCTATCTCATATAGCAGTTAGGGCCCACATGTAGGGATGGGACTAAGTGTAGAGAGATTGTAAGAACCATAGCAATCTCTGATGTTATTATAAACTTTTCTTTTCTTTTCTTTTCTTTTCTTTTCTTTTCTTTTCTTTTCTTTTCTTTTCTTTTCTTTTCTTTTCTTTTCTTTTCTTTTCTTTTCTTTTCTTTTCTTTTCTTTTCTTTTCTTTTCTCTTCT